>CM021106.1:104409590-104424845 GCA_007115665.2 Sequoiadendron giganteum | reverse complement strand
GGGGCACAACTAAAAAGTCATTTGACAAAATATGAATGTGATCTTTTCTCCTCCAAAAACAACATCAACCAAATTCAATGTTTCTGAATTTTTGCAAAGGTTAAAGGGGAAGCCTAAACCATCAAGTAACATTGACCATTCCTATCATGCCATGCATTTATCTTCATCTCCCATAATTCAAAATGAGCCTCATGGTTCTTCTACCCAATTCAATGATCCCATTAAATTACCTTCTTCTAGCATATTCTCTACATCCAATGATTCATTTCAATCTACACATCTCAATCAAAACATTCTTTCCACTCCATCCCATGATACCAAAATTCTACAAACCCTTCCAATATTTGATCAAGATCCCATTTCTCAAGAATCATATGATGATCCCCTCATTTCAAAATTCACCCATGATAATCCTCTTCCATCTCAAGAACAAAATATTCTTCCAAGTCCTCTCTCCACCCCATTTCATGAATCAATACTCTCTCATGACTCAATCACATCCCAAGAGCATGAAAATTCTTCCATCCTATCCAAAGCTTCCCTTCCATCTAATGATCAAGATACTCCATCTCCTCCATCTAATGATTCTTTTCCAAGTCAAGATCAAAGTATCCCATCATCCTCATTTCAAGGGATCATCACACCTCTTCAAGAAATATCAACATCATTTGATCATATGATTGAAAACATTGACAATTTATCCACCATATCTATTGGGGACAATGATCAAAATCAATCCATCAATGAGCATTGTGAAGATATGTCTACCCCATCTAGTGATCAAGACAACATTCATCAAGAGCCATTTTTTTGTTATGATCAAGACCCCTCCTACAAAGATCTATTTCAAGGAGTGTTGATGATATTTGATCTTATTGACATAATCCACGATCCATTAACCAATGATCGTATTGAGAATGTCTCTACAATGCCTAATGAGTTAGAGGACATATCTCAAGAACATATTTCAAAGCATGATCAACAGTTATCACCAAGGTCTAGCAATGGTCCCTCCCAAGATATATTGACATCCTTTGATCTCACGGTTGTGAACAGTGAAAGAATCCCCAACTCACCATTTGATCCAAGTCCACTCAAAGATCAAGAGGATATTGAGCCACTTCCCATGCCTTATGATGATGTCCAAAAACCCTTTGAAATTGACCCATGTCAAGAATTTGATCCAAAAAAATGTCAAAAGTAATTCCAGAATTAGTCAAGATCAAGGATTCGTATCTCCCAAATACTACAATGACCTAATGGGCACTCTCTTATATATAAAAGATATTGCAAATGATGATCATATCCATATAGCACATACTCCTCCATCTACCCATAATATGCTTTCTTTGGATGGACACATAGATAATCGTCATTCAAAACAAGAGTCTCATACTCTTACCAAGGAACAAGAGTCTCTTACTTTTAAAATTTATCCACATGATCAAAATATAGATAAATCCAGAGACATGTCAGCAATGGGTCATGAAGAAGACTTCTACAAAAGTTGTGAATTAGAAGCATCATGTGAAAGTATATCAAGAATGAATCATGAGGAACACTTTTACAAGGACAATGAAGCATCAACACCTCTTGAAGGAGCATTACAATCCAATATCTCACAAGATCAAGATAAACATACCAATCAGGCATTCATCCCACTTATGGAAGTTCCTATCATTTATAAACTTGTATCACTCACCTTTGTAAGGGAAAATTATCTTATCAATAAGGAAGTTGTCACTTTTGAAGATCCACCACAGAGCAAAATAGGATTAGCACCTTGTTTTTGAGGTAAATCATATCCTATTGCAAATAGGATTTTTCAGCAGTTGAATTATCAAGGTAGAGGATTAGGCCTACATGAACAAGGCATCCTAGAACTAGTGCAGATTATTGGAAATTGTAAAAATCAAGGGATCTCAACATATCAGTAATACTTTCATGAAATTGGGGGCAACTTTGTCTCAAGCAAATGTCAACATAGAAGGAAAAAAGAATCTTTATGATGAGACCAATGCCAATACTACAACCAGCCATGTCATAAATCTTCATCCACCCATCACCCCATCCACAAATTGGGACCAACGTCAAAAGAAAGACTTGAATCAAAAAATGAATAACGTTATCAAAGAAGAAGAAGCTAAGAATCATATTAGGCCAATCAAATACACTTGGATACCAAAAAATACAAAGAAAGATTATCCCTATCAAACTCCATCAGTCAAAGAAACTATGGGGCAAAATCAAAAAGGGAAAAGTATCCATCAAAGATGTCCACAAAGGGAAAATAAAGCTTCTCAAGCAACATACAAAGTGTATCAAGTAGTTGGTCCTAATTCCACGCACATTTCCATATCCACTCATTATTGCTCATCTTCCCAAGTTTGGAGGGTCAAAGGTTCCAAACTATTGACCAATCCATCTTTTACTCCTAAACATACTCCATCCATGCCTCCACACATGATATCCAATTCTCACATTGACCATGTATTGGCAACGACCCTTCATCATAAGGATTCAGAAGGCACTCTATCATGATTTGCGCACAAAGATGAGGTTAACTCCAATATCAACAAAGCAGATCAGGGATCTCAAAAGTTGCATTCAAGTGCATGTATCTTGGCAAAGCAACTTCTTCAAGCAGGATATTGATGGCACATTATGACAGAAGCATCAACATCAGCACCACCAGGTGGTTCAGCATCAGCTTAGAATCTCTTAGAAAATACAAAAAAAAATTTAGAAAAATGTCCTGAAAAAAATGGTTACCTTGATGAAAACCTGGCAAATAGGCATCTTGGTGACAACAAAAAAAATAAAAAATACAAAAAAAGAAAACAAAAAAATTAGAAAAAAGGATTGAAAATAGTAAAGAAAAAAATCATCCTCTAGTGAAAACCATTTCGATGGCGCTTTGGACAAGTACCATGATGAAAACCTGGCAAACAGGTGTCATGTGTAGAATCAAGCATCTATGTGGGCTATTTCAAGAGAAAGAATCTTATCGCATCCATAATAAAGCCAACATTCCATCCATATCATCATCCATGAACCATTTATCTAGCCCATTACCATCTATTTACATTATCTTGATCTCGACAAAGTTTGGTAAACATCTTGACATGGGTCATTTTCGTTGATCCTATCCAATCCAAATGTTATTTGAGCCTTGAAGTGTTATCCGAATGACCATTCCTCTATTCGATCACCTTATCTTGTCATAAGATAATCCTTGGCATCCTTTATATGCTCACAGTATCTATCCATCCACCTATTCAAGAATCCAGCCATGGCCATTCAAACATTGCTAGACATTGGGGGAAAATGTTTACATCTTGCTTCAGGAATAAATCTTGATATATATCCTCCAACTTATGTGGTGATCTGAACATTGGAAGACGCGAAATCAAATTGGTCAAGCATTTGCAAGCCAAAAGATCCAAATCACTAGCGCATGGCATATTTTGACAATAAGATGCTCCTTATCAAGCTTTATCTTTCGTCGAATATCAATTTGAACAATTCATATCAGTCACATCTAACTTGCATGTCAATGTCACATCAAATCATCAAAATAATTTTGTTCCAAATCAAGCTTCATCAATCTTGATCAATCGAATCCAATCAATTATCACCTTGTTTGACTTAACACACTTAGTCAAACTATCATCTTATGAATGAGTTTACTCTAGGATAACAAAACTTCCTTGGGTTTACAAATTCATTATCATCTTTGTTTGGCTTAACACACTTAGCCAAATTAACAAATTCATTATCAACTCGTTTGACTTAACACACTTAGTCAAACTATCAATCCATCAATCTGATCAATCAACCTTAGCTTGGTTTTCAACAAAATATCAAAACAAAGCACTGATATCATCATGCATGTCCATATCCAAATCATCAAAATCCAAAAAAATCAAAAAACCATCAAAATTCAAAAAAATCAAAATATTCCTAAAAACCAAAGAAAAATCAATAAATCATATGCTTGCATCAATAAAATGGTTGTGTCTCACCCTAGACTAGGGGCAAAATCCTGAACTCATTGGGGGAAATCAAATTTTTTTGAGCAAACAAGCAGCATGTGTCAATTATCAAGTATCAGATCAACAATCGAATATCCAATCAAGCCTGGTCAAAACAGCTTTGAGACATATCATACATTGAAACTAAAACAAACTGGATGATCTTAATCTGAATAAAATGAATGATAAAACTTAAAGCAAAAGTTGCACATTGTTGTTTTGATATTTGATGACATCATATCTTTGGAGTGGTTCAATGATGTACTGAACTAGAATCACAAGGAAGAAGTATGATTTTTCTTTGCTTGCTATCTGCAAGTTAATCATTAGTATTGTGCAAATCGGTCATAGGACATGTTCTACAAATAGATCATTGATGACATTTCAGAGTTTACATAGGAAAACGACTAACTTTTGTCTATTTATGCAAGCAATACTCCGGTCATCTTGGTTCAATTATACCTTGATGCTTGTATTAACTTGCTACATCAAACATTATGAAAGCAGTACTTAGGTCATCATTGGTGCTAACATACCCTTTGATGCTTGTACTAACTTTCAACATATCAAAAGGCTCAATGATGACAACAAAACACAATAGGGAATGGCAACAAGGAGAATGGTTCATTATTTCATTTAGGATTGCATAATTCATTATTAGGACTGCATAATGCATTTGCATTTCGAGGGCCTTTTCAATAGATTTTTGAGGGTTGGCCACATTCTTGAATATCTTTTTCAGACAATGGCTAAGTATGACTGGACATTTGGTACATCTCATTTTCATTATCATCTCAATCAATTCATCCAATCATTTCTTCCAATCTCATCTTATCAAATCATTAAATCTTACCTTTGGTCTTGTTCCTAGTCTTACTGCAAGCCTCGATCATCATCATAATCATCGGGATGTATCCTTCCCTATCCTTGTGTTGTTCTGGGATGTATCCTTCCCTAATCAACAACACTATCAATATCATCAAGCAATCATGCAAATCAATCAGCAATGGATATCATCAATCAATCAGTACATCAAGCAAGTTCAAATCAATTTCTATTTTTTTTCATATCGCATGGAAACAAATTTAACAGTCATCATGACTCAATTTGAATTTCAATCGAGAAAGCAAATCTATCAATACTATTTGTTTTTCATATCGCATGGAAACAAATTCAACAGTCATCATGACTCAATTTGACTTTCAATCGGGAAACCAAATCTATCAATACTATTTGTTTTTCATATAGCATGGAAACAAATTCAACAGTCATCATGACTCAATTTGACTTTCAATCGGGAAAGCAAATCTATCAATACTGTTTGTTTTTCATACCGCATGGAAGCAAATTTATCAATCAAAAAGCATCATCAATCAAGGAAAAATCAAAGTTCTTCATCTTCATATCAATCTTTCAATAGGGGTTTTCATCAAATCATCTTTATCAGTCAATGAATTAGATAGAAAATCAATAAAAAATTTCAAAAATCATCTTTATCTGATTCATCACCCAAGGGGGCATATAGCATCATCAATAAGTTTTCAAGATCAGGGGCAATTTATTTGAAGCAATGCGTGAAACACATCACTTCAAAGAGGGGCAAAATGTACACATCTAAAAATGGTCACGGTCGATCGAACCTGTTAATTAATTAAATATGAGTTATTTAATTAATGTTCTTAAGTCTTCTACATATAAATAAATTTAATTATTTATTTATATTCTTCATTTTTCTAATTCTTCTAATTTAATTAAATAAATTTATTTATTTAATTAATGCTACCTTCTTCTTAATTAATTAAATAGATTTTACACTTTATTTACATTAATTATCAAAGTTTAAATTCTAAATTTAAATGATTTTATTCCCTCGACATTTAATTAAATACTTTTGATATTTAATTCCCATTTCTCTCACAAAAATTAGATATTCTTAATATTTAATTAAAAGGCTTTTTCCTTCTCTCATAATTAAATATTTACAATATTTAATTAAAGCCTTTTCATATTTCTTTCACACATAATTAAATATTTATTTATTTAATTATGGGAGACACCTTTCAATTTGTCTCTTCATTTTCTGTCTCTCAGAATTCCACCATCTTTTCGAATTCTCGATCTCTCACCGTTCATTTCAACAGGTTTGAACTCAACTGTCGATCTTGGCCAATCGAATTCCTACCTTCAAAAATCTATAAATACAGCTCTTTCATGAGCTAAAAAGGACCTCGAATCTCATACTTTCATGCGTAGTTATTATAGTCGCAATCTTAGCAATTCATAGCATTTTTTTAATTCAATAGTTCAATCTTGTAGATGCATATGCATTCATAATAATCTCATTCTCTCAAGTGCCATTCTATAAGTTGTGTTTGCACAACTGAGAGCAAACATATTGAAGCGAATCCTTGGAGATAGAGGACAATGGAACGAATTTGAAGAAGCTGTTGTCAAGAGTTTGCATTTGCTTTATTTATTTAGTTTTCTTCAATCTAATGTTTCATTTTTGTACTAGTTTATATGCAATTTAATGACACATTATAACATACACACCTAGTATTTAGATCGATCCATCTGATTTGTTGGTTTGTTTTGAACTGTGGAACAAAAATTGTGTACTCCATGATTTATTTATTTATGTCAAATGTAGGTAATACCATGGTTGTTGCAGGATCTGAAGTTACTCTAGATGCACTCTCCATTAGTAGCTTCTTTTCCTTTTTATTCAATTCTGATTTCTTTTTAAACTCTTCAATGAAATCATAAACTAGGGAGGCAAGAACAATGGAGTGCTTGAATGGCGAAGGAATAGGAGTACTTGTAGTTGCTAATGATGTCGCACCCACACTAACTAGAAGTGGGGGAGTGTCTAGAAATAACTCCTTTGTGGTACTGGTGGATCCACTGATAGTGTGACTTGGACCTATAAAAATCCTTTGCCTCTTTTGATTGCCTTGATCACCTAGTGTTTCTGTGGTATTTTTTATTCTTTTCCTCTTAGTATTGTGTTTAATTTGTCATTGTAACACATGTTCACCACTACTAGTACTGCTACCCATACCATCACCACCAATGGAACACCTAGCTGCACAAAGCTGTCCACCAAGGGCATATCCTAGTTGTGATTGTATCTGACCATGAGGACAAGGATTAGAAGCTCTAACAAATTGAGTTTGACTTGTATGCCCTTGGTCTACATTTTCACCTCCAAGCCCAAGGCCAGATTTATCACCTATTTTTCTATGCTCAACACCTGGTATTGTCTAAGGGCCTTGTCCTTTGGACCCCAAAGGACTACCTTTATAACAATTTTTTTCAAGTATGGCTGCTCCTAGAGTATATGTTGAAGCATATGCTTCTTTTGTGGCCTCACGTAAACTAGGTTTGTAATTGGCATGGATTTTTTCTTCTTCTTCACTATCATCATTAGATTAGTCATCACTTCCTTTGTTTCCATGTTCCTCAGGATGCTCTATATCTTCTTCATTAGCTCCATACTCTGCAAGAGCTCTTGGATCACCTAGGTCCTTCCTCATAGACCAAAAGGTAGTAATTTTTGATCGTGACCAATTTTTATCTGTAACTTCCTTCTCTAGAGAACCTGGAATTTTTACTCTACTAGATAGTTTATCACTTTTTTCGTAAAAAATGTTGTATGTCCTGAATGTCTTTTGGTGCAATGCCATAATTTCTGCTGACAATTGTTCAAAAGAAATACCATTCTCAGCAACACTTTTCTCCATTTCTATTTTGACCTCATCCCAAGAATCCTTGTTTCTCAAGTTTTCAAGCAAGGGTTTACTTTGATGTTGAATTCTATTTGCAACATTCCTATTGGCCACAATCATTGATTTAATGATGCCACATGGATCATACTGCTAGTGACAAATAGCATCAAAGTAAAAAAAATTCAAAAGATTATGTGCCACACTAAATGATTTTCTCTTGAATGTGAACCCTCCACATGAAAAAGGTAAAGAAGGAAATAAGGTCTTCTTTTGCTGACTAAGAAAGGTGTAGTTCATCAGCACTTTGCACTTGCCTTACATATTTAAATGCAAAACCCCTTTCTATCACATGTATTGGAAGTTTGTATGGTTGTACTCCCGATCCACAAAATCTTAGCACAATATATTCTTCCATTAAGTACCAATTAGCCAATTATATTTATTTTCCTAGTTGCATGCAGTTTCTACATGACATAGGCATAGAGGCATTGGAGTATTTGTAATTACTTGATGCAATGGAGCCAAAAAGTAGTCTACAAAATTATTGTAGTTCCTTCAAGAATCATGCATCCTTATCTCAGTGGTCCATTCATATCCTAGAGCCATTTTATTTTCCTCTGCATTACTATAAGGCTGAATCTGAAGCTTGTTGGTCTGAAACATTCCTCTAAATTTGAATAGAAAAAGATAGCACAAGTAGGCTATGAACCTAAATGTCTTCATGGAACTTGCTTTAATCATTAAAAAAATTTTATGCATGGATTCTATAATGTGTTGAGTATAATTATATTTGACATGTTCGTCAACATAATGGATATTATATACCATTTCAAGGAGGCTTGCACCCACTTCCAAATTGCTATCTAGACCGAGGAAAAATGCTAGCATGGAAATAGTATCTTGAACCCATGGTTTAAAAATATCCAAATTATAAGGATGCTTATGATCACCTTTCAATTTGTTTCTATCCTTAACTATTTTATTTAAAAAATCATTTTTCAGCCTTTCTTCCACTACTTCATAATTACTAGCAAGCTTTTCTAGGTCAATTTGGTGGTTTCCAAATTCTTCGGTTGTAAACCCCAACACTTGTCCAAGTTCTACTGCATTAATGTATAAAAATTCTTCTTGGTTATCTTTATTAACAATTTCTCTTTTCTTATCATCATAATTTTTGGCACAGACCATGACAAATTATGGGCAAGGGAAAACTTCATGTAACATCATGCGCCCTAATCCAATTACCCACAATGCACTGATACTATCAACTTGCATGTGTTTTGTAGCCTTATTCTGAGATGAAAATTTAAGTTATGAGATATGCCTACCATAGATTTCAGGATCATAAATATCATGGTACCCATTGGTCAAACCTAGGGTTTTAAGCAATTCTGCATAATGCATTTTTTTATCAGACATTGCTCTAGTGGTACTGGTGGTAGACATGCTTATACAAATTTGAAGTTGTGAAATTTGAATTCCCTAATAAGTAATATCGATTAGTCCTCCTTAATTTTAATGAATTCTCGAGTCTCTAAAGTTTAAACCCTATTGATGGTGTTTTCATGCACTTCTCAACACAGGTAATGCCTAGGTACATCACCTCTCTTGAAAGACAATCTTCCATAATTAGATTGCAGAACATTATCCCAAGGTCTCTCGGATGTCAGGTCTTGACGATGCTTGGAATATATCAGTTGTTTTTGTGATTTGCTGGAATCACAAGGCAGCCTTACATGGTCTAAGCTGTAGGAGAATTAAGTCGATGGATGGAGTTCTAGAGGTCTGGAATTGATATGCTTTGCTGCAGGCTCAGGCAGTAGTATTAGACTCCATTATTTCATTGGATTTGGCTTTACAATGTGCAATGAACCTTGGCATAAGTTGTTTCTAAAAAAACAAAAAAAGGGAAAGGGTGAGGAAGAAAGATGTTTCCTGGACCTGCAACTACTGATGAACAGTGCTCATGGAGGTTCCTTCTATGGATAGTTTCCTTAAACTAGATTTCACTTAATCAGAATTCCCACAATATCATGAAATCAGTGCTATCTTCTAGGGACTGCAGATGTTCATCGTTCATTCATTATGGAAACATGAACAAAGATAAAGTTCAATGAGAAGCAATGGAATCAAAGTCCAGACTAACTTTGCATAGTCATCTGCCTTCAACAAATGACCAAAAGTATGGACAAGGAAAGCATACACACAACAACTATCTCCAAAACCAGAAATAACATACTAAATCTACCAAGTCTAATTTGAAGATACTAGAACAGCAAAGTGACTTAAAGCAAAGCTATAACTAAATAGGAGAGGAATCATGAAACATATTGAGAAACCTAGAAAGTACACCAAAAATGACTGTATTTGCAATTTATAATTTCTGCAGCATGCCTTTACAACAACTCAACTCTCTTAAAATGAGAGGAGGAGAGCCCTATTTATAGTTTTCAAAAAACAAAATAAATGGCCAAGATTTGATTCTATTATGTGGCCAAGATTCATTTTACATTAGGGTTTCACCTACCCCAAAATATATTACATTTATAAATGCTTCCATGTCTCTTCCCTATTTTGTCATCTAGTGACAGCACTATAACAAATTTGTCTTTTAGCCATTTTCCCTCTGCTATACCTATTCTTCAAGGAACTCTTCATCGATGACTGGATTGCCCTCTTGCTTTTTCAACGTGGCATACTCCATGAAACTTAGGATTAGGAACTGGAGCTTATCTACCTCCACGATGTCGGATTTCAGGATTTGGTAACTCCATTCTTGGGAATTACTCCCAAGCTTCTTCTAGTTTGCCTCGTACTTAGCATCATTCTTTTTGCAAGCTTCTGATTGCACGAAGGCTCGGGCCATGAAACATATGAAATCAGTGGTGATATCAGCAGACATCCCATCTTCCATAATCTTCAAGAAGTGGGGCTTGATGTTCTCAGGATTGATCTCGACTGCGGGCACCTCATACCCCATCATCAGTTTGAGGTACTGAGTACACTCCTCCCTGGACTCCCTTGCCCATTCAATGTCAAGTGCTATCCGCTCCAAAATCTATTCTAGCCTCCTCTTCCAGTGATTATAATCTTTCTTCTAGGTATCCACCAGCCAGTGATCATAATCTTTGAAGGCAAGGTCCTTCTCCCAGATATCACTCGGCAACGCGAGAATGGCCTCGATCTTCGGGCAGGCTGCGTCATATTTCCTTGGGAACTTCTCACAAACCTGCCTTGTGTCCTCAAGAGTCTTCTGAACCTCTAGGAACCTATTTGCTGCCTAGACAACCACATTGATACCTTTTTTCCCTATGTCCAAAACTTGATGGAACCAATTTTTCATAGTTTTGTCCAAGTTCCATCTCTTTTCTAGTTTGTCAATCTATTCTCTAGACAACAACTGAGGTGAGGCCGATGATGTTGTAGGTTGCTCATTTGGAGATGACCACTACTGAATATAAGTTGTTAAATCAGCCACTTGCTCCTTTAATTCCTCTTTGGAGATCTTATCCTGCTAGATAAGGTGCACTACGGTGGCAACCAACTCTTGGAGATGCTCAACCTTCTGCTCCCTTGTGGCCACTCCCAGGTCGATGTTGGAGACATTGTAAGTTATGCCATGTTCCCCAACCATTGACATTGCTATTTGCACTACTCTTGATCCCGAGGCATCCATGGTTATCTTCGATCTAACCCTTGACTTCTTGTCCTTTCTGGTGCTTATTCGTGCTTTGGCCATGATAGCTTCCAGCCTTGCCTTGGGATCCTTCGATGTGGGAGTCTTTTGCTTGAGTTTCCTTTGCAGCCAATCAGACATTTGGGGCTCTTTTCCTGGTGCCTCACTTTGAGTACCACTATCCTCCCTCTCGAGCTTGATAGTACTGCCAATAAGAGCCTTCTCATTTGTTCCTGCATCTTCCTTTCCTTTATCACAACCTTGCTCGGATGTCTCATGTTTAGTGAGGGACTCAGTACGTTGCTGCTCCTTGGGTGAATCCATTTCCTTTTTAGCATCCTCTTCCTCATTTAAAGTATCTTGATGCTCCATGGGGCTCTCTGCTTGTTTACTCTCATGGAGGAAAGTTTCCTTATCATGCTCTGGATTCTGGCCATGTTCCTTGGTTGGAGACCTATCACCTTCCATCTCTGGAGCAGCAGTCTCCTCTTCCTATGCAAGCCAGTCCTCATCCTCCTTGTTCTTAATTTCCTTGAGCTATTTTCCCCACTCTGCATTGAGCTCGGTATCATTCAACTCTCGGATTAATTCAATATCAAGGTCATCGCTGTCTTCACTAGACTCACCGGAAGACTCATAGGCCACCTTATCAATCTTCCGACATTCGAACACGGGATGTTCGTGATATTCAAACTCTTCATACTTCAATGCCTTCTCAGCCTCTAACTGCTGTCATTCACACTTGTCTGATATCTGCATGGTCACCTTCATCTTTGGTGATTCAGTAGAGGTGGATGCCATTGGAGTGGAGGGCATAGCCTGAGCTATCGCAGCCCAGACTATTGGATTGGTGAGCATCCCTGGAAGCTCGGAGGGCACATTCTGCATATACTTCACAAAAGACTCTGGAAGGCTTGGGGCCGGTGTCGTGGCAGAGGAAATAGAGGGAAGGGAAGGGGACATGGAGGAAGAGATCATTGGCGAGGTGGTGGCGGATGATGAATCCACGAGAATGACCTACACTACTGGAGGAGTAGGAGCAAGGTGGATGGAGATATCCATCATAGGTGGGGAGGAAGCAAAAGCTGGAATTAAGGCAACCGGGGTGGCGGCGGTGATCACAATGGGTGGAGATCCAAAAGAGCTAGATCCTTTGCTTGCAATCTTGAGGGGCGAACCCTTGGGCATCACCATTGTATCTATGCCTCCTGTTATTTTTATTTTTTTTTAGAGGGCTCTGGCTCGGAAGACTTACGAGCATAGACCTTTGGTTTGGGCAATTGTTGGCTAGCCTGCTTTCTTTTCTTGGTCTTCAGAGGTGGTGGGGCTTTAGATGTCTCCCTAGTTGCAGTGGAAGCTTCCCCACCTTTGGAGCCACTTGGTTCACTCACGTGCTCACTTGCAAGCTCGATGTATGTCAGGATGACCCCTTGTTGTTTCAATTGGGCCACCTTCCCATCAATCCATGCCCTTGTTCAAAATTCGATGACCCTGGTGAGCACACTAATATCACTGAGTGTCGGTGCATCCCAATTGATAGCGGGCAGCGGTAGGTTGGAAACTGTATCATAAACTGGATCCACAATTGCTTCCTCATCCTCCTCTAGCTGATCAGGAACCAGGCATAAGTTCACCCTTCGTACATGGATGACGATCATACGCATATAATATCACAACCGTACATCAAGATCATCCCTGCAGTTGGCCTAGAAGTCTTCGATGTTGTGGAGGTGGGAATATCCACACCCTAGTGCCTTTCTGACATGGCCATAGGGATCCATTTGTGGCCTTGCTATGTATTGTTCAAAATTGTACTCTGCCAGCTCTGTTTTTGAATATCCTGCACACTGGGAAGTGTGGACCTTATACATCCCCTGACCAAGGTTCATGGGGTAGATGGGGCCTGCCAAATGTTTCTCACTCAAGACACCGTGAATGCGTTACAGCTGCAAAGTCAGCTACAAGAGAACAATCCGGTCATTTGGGTACCGAGGCAGCTTGTTTGGTTTATCTGAGAAGCCTTCGGTATAGATGTATGTGAGCCTTGGGAACTGAATATACTAGAAGGTGTACTACCTGAGGAGGACCTTGGCACTGTGGGATGTCCTTTTATGAAAATCTCCTCCCACTGACCGGATGACGTGGGCAATGAATGCGTCATTCACCCTGCAGTAATTCCTTTTGAAATTCCTAAACTGCAACTAAGGGTACTTGTCATAAGGTTTGAGTTCTGGCCTTGATGAATCACTAGGCATCATTTTCAACCCTTGATAATGTCATCGATTGGCGAGGGAATACACCAAATAAGAGGTCATGAAGAATTTATTAGTTTTCTTCACAGTGGTAAACTCCTCGTGGAAGTAGTCACTGATGATCTTGCCCCAATAGAAGGCAGTGCCCTCACCTCGAAGAATCTGTTCTATGAAATAGAACATCCATTCTTGAAAGAAAACCGCGCTGGGAAGGCCCATGACTCGACTGAGCAGAGTTACAAGGTCATGGTAGTCTTCATGGAAATCGCTACGGTAGAGCTCCTGAGGGAGCCTCCCAGCACTAGCTCATTTGTCCTTCAACCAACACTGGTTGATAAGCCTTTTACACTCCAATGGGTCCTGTTCCCACACTTCCTTATAGTCCTCCATGTTGGGGACCTCCATGCTCTCGAAGGCGGGAATGTGGAAGGTCTCAGTTATACCCAACGGAAACATATCTGCAAGGATATTCCCCTCATGATCCATAATTGTTCTGGTATCAGATTGGTATGCCTCCACGCATGCATTCACCAGCTCAGGGGCCACTAGGGCCGATGGGAAACCTATAGCCTTAGCAATTCCACTGCTCTTTATTAACTTTGCATTTGCAGTTTTCGGGTTCATTCTGACCCTCTGTGTGAATTCATCAACATCGACTTGTCCGATGTTGGTATCTGAAACATCCCTCCAAAGGGTAGTGATCCTGGATTGAATAGGGACCCCTTGGAACTTGTACTTCATCAGGTCTTTATCTTCCTTGCCCCTTGGTGGCTTAGCTGTTCCTTTTCCTTTTTTGGAAGCACCGAAAGTCTCTAGATCGGATTCCATAAATCCTGCACAATAGACGAGAATTAGTAATAATGGACTTGATACAATGGCCACTGACAAATCCTTGCATGTTAGGATTAGTTTGAAAATCATAATTCATACTTAATAATCACAGAAGCTAGATACTTCATCATTTAGAGGGCAGTACAAACAATCCAGAGTTCCTAGGCCAGAAATACCTTGGCAGAATGTCGTCTGAAAGGAAAAAATGGGAATGGAATTCCCATATGCACTTCTCGAAGTTGGATTTGAAGATTTGAGGTTGGAAATGGAAGAAAACCAAATTCTAGCAAGTGGGTCGAAATCCATTTTCGATTTGGAGGTCATTTGATGCCCCATTTGGAGGTTCGAGCATCATCTGCAGGGAAGCCATTTGAAACGGCGCAGAGGGAACGAAATTCCGGGCGACAGAATCCGGGTCTCGAATTGCCGTCATCGGGAAGCAGCTACAGGTCGGCCATGCAGAATGGTGAAACAAAAGAGGAATCCCTGGGAAGGAAACCTGAGAAGAAGTTTCTGGAAGCGGCCAGGGTTTGGGATAATTCGGACGGCGAACGAGGCACCGAGACCCGGAGGTCGGGAGGACGCTTCGAGCTCGCCGTTCAGAATGACGTAGGAGGAACAAAATTTTGAGAAGGGAATTTCGACGTCCAAAACCTGAATGGAGCTCGGAGGAAAATGAAATCAAGGTTTCGGGTTTCGACGGACAATGGACCGGGGTCCGAGATCCAGGAAGA
>CM021106.1:104355647-104409490 GCA_007115665.2 Sequoiadendron giganteum | reverse complement strand
TCAAGTTCTTATTGGTGGACTTAGCAAGGCCATTACCTTGAGGGTAATAGTTAGAGGAGAATTTGAGGGCGACACCAGAATCAAAGGCCCAACTTGTGAATTTTAGTGAAGCAAACACGGGGCCGTTATCACATACTAGGGCATATGGACAACCAAAATGATTTAAGATAAAACTTTCTAAGAAATTGATTACGACTTCAGTTGTACATTGCCTACAAGTTATTGCTTCTATCCATCTAGTGCAGTAATCAGAAGTGGTTAGAGTGTACCTGTGTCCCACAGATGATAGAGGACTCACTGGACCAATGAAATCAAGACCCCATTGTGCAAAAGGCCTTACCTCTAGAATAGGTTGTAATGGGACAGCAGCATTCCTTTCCCTAGCGGCAGCGGTCTGGCACACGTGGCAAGTATGGACATGACTATGAGCATCCTTAAAAATGGTGGGCTAGTAGTACCTGACTCTTAGTACTTGATGCGCAGTCGATAGGCTTGAGCCATGGCCAGTTCCGAATTTTTCATGGAATTCCTTAAGGATGTGATCAGTTTCCTCCTTTCCTAGGCATCGCAAATAGATGCCTTCATGATTTTTCTTGTACAGAATAGAGCCCCGCAACATATAGCTGCCGCTTTTTAACCTCAGAGCTCATTTCTGGACTCCTTGTAGATGGGGCAGGCACTTGTGGTTCAGTAGGTAGTACACTACGTCATCATACCATTCTCCTGGGGAGACATCCTCTAGATGGTACTGTTGTACCATCAGTTCAGGTACAACATCAATAACTACCTCTGCCATTGTTCGCGTGAGTGCCTATCCTCTTATCAGCTTCATCGACTGAATCTCCATGTTGTATTCTTACAGTACCATGATCCACTTTTCCCTTCATTCCCCCAACTCATTCTGCATAAGCAATGTTTTTACGGCGGGGTCAGGAACTATGGCAAAGACTTTATTGCGTAGGATATAGTGCCGGAACTTCTTGACTCCTTTAATAAGGGCGTAAGCCTATTTTTTGAAATTGTGATAACGTAGTTTGACATCCTTCAATGGGGCGCTCATGAAGGCGATTGGGTGCTCGCTTCCCTCGTCATCCTTTTTCATTAGGATGCTAGCACAGGAATGATCTGAAGCGAAGGAGTAAATATAGAAAGGCTTTAGGTAGCTTGGGCTGATCAGCACAGGGGCATTGGCAATGGCTTTCTTGATTTCCCTGAAGGCCTGCTTCACTTCAGGAGTCCACTCAACCTTAGCGTCTTATTTTAGCATGGCGTTGAGTGGTTTAACTATTTCTGCAAAGCCTGTCATGAACTTGTGGATGAAGTTAATCTTTCCAAAGAAACTTCAATTCTTTCTTGCTACCTGGCAGCTGGATTTTCATGATGGATTGAATACACTCAAGGTCAATAGAAATTCCCTGTTTAGACAGAACATGCCCGAGGAGTTTCCCTTTCGTGACCCCAAAAATACACTTCCTTAGGTTAAGGGATACCCCAAATGTGTGGCACCTCTCAAAGACCTTGCATAAATCAGCGACATGATTGCTTCGCTACTTTGAAAACACCGTTAAGTCATCCATGTAGATGATGATGCACTTACCAAGAAGGTCCTTGAATGCAATGTCCATGGCACGTTGAAAAGTGGTGCCATCATTGATTAGTCTGAAGGGAATCCTTCTATATGCAAACGTTCCCCACTTGGTGGTGAATGCCATCTTGTGTCGATCTTCATATTGAACCATGACTTGGTTGTATCCCGAATAACCATCCAAGAAGGACATCATTTGGGAACCGTTCACTACCTGTAACACCTCATCCAATGAAGGTACAGGATAGTTGTCCTTCTCTAATACTCGATTCAGATTGTGGAAGTCCACGCACAACCTAATTTCTCCATTTTTTTTTCTGATGGGGACCATGTTTGCTACCCAAGTAGAGTGTCTGACCGAAAAGATGATCCTAGCTGACAGCAACTTCTGTACTTCCTTATAAATGATCGGCTCTAATAGAGCGTTGACAGGGTGCTGCCGTTGGTGGAACGGTTTTGCATCCGGCCTGAGAGGGATAGTGTGCATGATGATCGAAGTGTCATAAGTCTTGAGATCATCATAGCTCCAAGCTATGACATGGTACTTCTGCAGCGCCTCGATGATCCCTTTTCTTTCTTCCGGAGCACATACCTTGCCTATGAACATGTCTTTGGTCTTTCCAGCTATTCCCAAGTTGTAGGTATCACACTGACCACTGATAGTATCTTATTTGGCCTGTTGATCTTGCTCTCTAATCTAATCAAGGTCAAAGATCTGCTCCAATTCGACCATGCCCCTAGGGATGGTGTTGGTCTTCAAGTTAATGATCCCCTCTATATCTAAGTCTGCTTCTTGGGGTTCAACTTCATTGATTATTTGAGCAGCGAACACATCCGAATTGGTGATGAAGTCTAGGATATGTTTGTCATCATTGAACACTTGGAAATTGGCTACATTATCTAGCACCGACGAAATAGAAGTGAGTTCCACCGTGAATCGCTTGAGGCCAGATAGGATAATGGCTATAGTGTACTTGTTGCTTGCGCCAGGCCATTGGTGGTATAGTTCTAAGTGTGTGGGATCAGCTAAATGTTGAAAGCATCTCGCCCTTCTAGTAGGTCCCATACGCGGTGTCGGTAGTTAGTGAGTCTTCAGTCGTAACAAGAATAGAGCTTCTTGACTTGCTTTATGACTAGCTCTGAATCTCCATAGACTTGGAGCATCTTGACATCCTTTCTCAATGCCATCAAGAGGCCCAAGACCAAAGCTTCATATTCCACCATGTTGTTAGTACAATAAAATTGTAGTCTATGAGTGGAAAAGTATGACTTACCTTTGGGACTGATCAGTTTGAAACCCGCTCTGGCCCTGTGCTTGGATTTAGAACCGTTAAAGCGCAATGTCCAGAACCCAAGGAAATCCTCGGACACGGGGCTGACAGAAACCGTCTTGACCTTCAGCGGGGGCAACATTTCAAAGACCACCTTGGGAACTACAGGGGCGGGACCTGTTCATTTTTCGGATGTAAATCCTGCGTCCTCCTGTGGGGTAGCTCATCTTCGAGCATGCTCAATTGCTGTTTGACACAAGCATCAGTCAAATTCTGAATGGGCAGCGTTGTGTACCCGACACTAGTTAAGGAGGAAGAGCTCGTGAAGGTTCATCCAATTTCCTAGGCTAAGCTGGTCACGTACGTACTTTCCCATAAAATCCTAGAAACCACTGAGCAACCCCCTACCGTCGCCTTCTTCCAACTCTTCGTTATCAGGCTCGATGAGCATTTCAGTGCTCAAAGGAATATTGGTCAAATTAGCAGGTGGGCTACATAATACGAGAAGAACCTCGCTTGTTCCTTCGCCCTCAAAGTCTTCTTGCTCGTTCAGGTATGCTACCAGGGAATAGTTTCCCAGACTTGTTTCGGCATACAACACCTCATTCATGTTGTTGTACTCGGTAATCATAAATTTCATCCTAGGTTCTCTGTCAATCCAGATTTGATTAGGCATTCCCTTCCACGGAAGCCATATATAAGAGTAATCTGTGGCTGCGTATCCGTTAAGTGCCCTCATGAAATCCCTACCTAGGATTATACCATAGGTATCCGGGATATTAGCCACTTGTATGTCAATAGTCTGTTGGATTTGGGGATCAGCAGCAAGTTGCATTTATATCCTGTTGATCTCCCCAACTATGTTGATTTCGATTTCATCAAGCTGCGTCACCTTTCGATGGGAAGGAGTTGGCATTATTCCGAGTGCCTTGCACATGCATAGAGGCATGACGTTGGCTGAGGCCCCTGAATCCAGCAAGCAATTATGGAGGTTCTTTCTGAACACATGGACGATGGTCAGAAATCGAGGGGTCTCAAATTTCCCTTGAAACAACTCTCAAGAAATGTCCACCTGAGCGACCTGGGCCTTTTCTTTCTCATTGCTTTGTTTTGGGTTAGTGCCAGATTAGCTGCCCTTTCAGACTGCTTGTTTTCCTACTGACTTGATGGCGGATCTGCCTTACTGTTGAAAATCTTCCTGACAACTGGCTCATTTGATTGATCACTAAAAGAAACCCTCTTCTCCAGGATCTCTTTTGGAATCATCCCTTGTGGTGGGGTCCCATTTATCATTCGAAAAAAGGCATTCCTGACTGCAGGCACCTTTAGAAGTTTGAATGCGGACACACTTATCTTTACCCTTTTAAATTCTTCAGCAATATACTCCCCCATCTACTCAATTTTCTAGTCATTGAAAACGTTCTAGGAGGGGCTAGCATTTTGACCCTGGCCAACGCTTGGCTATTTATTTCTGCTGAGGTATCGTGTGGGCGTAAGTGGTAAACCTGGATTATTGTTCGCGCTCGGATCGGGAGGGGTGCTAAAATTATTTGGCGGGGTGGAGGTTGTGAAAGGACCTCTAGCATGGCCTCCTGCTTGTCTATTCCTAAGGTTATAAGGGGCAATCCATTGGTGAAACATTTGGACTTTGTCCTCCCTAAATTCCTCTTTGTCTTCTTCGGGACCATTATCTACTAAATTGAAAAGCTGAGCCAGAGAATTTTTGGAACTTACCTCTCTTGCTGTGTCATGATGGTTTGAAACAGTGCTCTCTAGCTTGAGGGCATTGCATTCGGCCTTTGGGAAGGGGGTCTGATTTAGTACTAGGATCGAGGCATTGTACGGATTACATGGGAGAATGTCCCGGCACCTCGAATTGTCGACTACATTCTAAACTTCCACTTGGAAGATCTCGGCTGCAGTTTGAAATTCTAGATAATCCAACTCAAAATGGTGGCTTGTCTTGTGTATGCAGCACCAACCGGATAAAGCAGCCTTTGCCAAATAAACTTTGCTTGCGGGGTTTTCACTATTGCTGTTGTTGGGCTGATCAAGAGGTGTGGGAATGTCGCCATTGTTAGGGCATTTATTCCATGTCCATTTTTGCCTTTGGAAGGGCCTCCTATCAAAGTTCTAGCCCGAGTTCTGATTCCTATCATAATTCGGCCCCGATGATGTGCCAGCGTCCCGATTGTCCCGATTTTCACGGTGATCTCGATTTTCCCTATTAAAGTTAGCCTGGATGCTCTTTTGTGATGTCTGCAGCTAGTTGTTCTAATTTCTTAGGTGTGTGATCTTGGTTGACATTTTGTTGATCATCTCTGTAAGCTCATCAATCTTATCCCTTTTGGTACTACTTGGTTGCGACGCGGTATTTTGAAGGAACACAGGCTGTGCTGCTGGCTGATTCTGATGAGTGGGTGGGAACTCCACTGTTTAAAGGTATGCTGGCATCTAGGATCCTTGTGGATGCGACTGTTGATTTTTCGATTTTTAAAACATGCGTTATGCACGGAGGGGGCAAATTTACTTAATTTCGGCTTCATTTAACGTTTTCCCCTTAAGAAAATCTAAAAATTCGCAAAACAAAAATGAGGGCGCATGGACGGAAAACCTACCTCAAAAATCCAAAGAACAAGCTGCTGGATGCACGAAGGTCGCAGGAAAACACTTCAAAATCCGAGACAGGAGAAAAAACCAAAGCACCGGGAGTTTTTCAACTTTCTCTATCACTCGCGGAAATGAAAATGACGGCTAGAAAAATCAGTTTTATAGAAAAAACAACCATTAATGCAGCGTTAAATCTTCCATACAGTTGCAGGTTTGGTTGGTGAGCTCAGAAAATGTAGAGGCGGCGGGAGGTCCGAGGTCCGTAAAGCTGTCCCGGGGCAGCCATTCGAAAACAACAAAGACCGATAGGAAAGCTGGTAGAGGAAACTCGATGAGGGAAACCTGGGAGAGGCAATCCGGTAGAGGAAATCCGAAAGGGGAAACCTAGGAGAGGCAATCCGGTAGAGGAAATCTGGAAGGGGAAACCCGAAGAGAGGCAATCCGGCAGAGGAAACCTGAGAGAGGAAACCCGGAAATTGCCACAGATGCCAGAATTTCGACAAGGAAAACCTAGATAACCCGAGACTTAAAATATGGTATTGGGAAATGTGCTACCCCTTGCTTCGGGGCACAAAAATGAGTACGCAAAATGAGGTGAAACGAAAGGGACCAAAAATCAAATTGGGAAAAGAGGGTCCCCATTCCAAATGGGGCATGTGTGCAAAAGGCACAACAAACCCAAACTTCAAACTTTGACAAAATAAGATTTTAAGAAATGTCAAACGATGAAACATAGCCATAGGAATTCTTTCACTTACCCAGATTCCGAGTCCTAACTCTTGAAAATTAGAATGGCATTGTTGGAAGTGGAATTGTGGAATCCAAAATAGGGTGGTGCACTGCAATGAGCAATCTAAAGATTGAAGACTTTAAATATCACTGTACTATTTCAAAGTGCAAAGTGTTTTAAATTCTTTTTTTCTCGTAATTGGAACATTAAAGTGAATGACACGTCTTAGGAGTTAGGTCTACAAGACTACAAGTTGAAAATTCTTAACCGTTGATCTTTATAAATCTAATGGTTATAGGGTGATTCTAGAGGTTTAAGTTGGGAAGCCCATCGCTATGTGCATTTCATTATGGAATGAAACTACAATCATACATCAAATGTTTGCCCAATGGTTGAAACTTGAGTAATTTGTGATATTAACTTTAAATTTTAAAAATAAACATTAATCTCTTGACAATTGACACTTAGTAGTACAAAGTGTTTTAAATGCTTTGTTTCTCGAAATTGGACCATTAAAGTGAATGACACATCTTTGGTCTACAAGTTGCAAATTCTTAACTGTTGATCTTTCTAAATCTAATGGTTATAGGATGATTCCAGAGGTTTAAGTTGGGAAGCCCATCGCTCTGTGCATGTCATTACGGAATGCAATTACAACCATACATCAAATGTTCATCCAATTGTTGAAACTTGAGTAATTTATGATATTAACTTTAAAATAAACATTAATCACTTGATAGTTGATAGTAGGCCTGGAATTTGATGGTCTATTTTAGAGTTAGACCATATATTACAGCTATAAAATTTATTAGACTGTATAGTTTGACTTGCTATATTTTTATTAAACCATAAAAAATTATTATATAGTATTTTAATTTATAATATATATCATTTTATAATTTTTAATATAAAATGAAAATAGAATTTTTTTTTTTGAATATTTTTAATATGAATTTAGAAACTTTTGACATTTTTATAATAGCTATCATTTTTTATATTAATATAAGTGATTTATAATATTATTATAAAAATATATATTAATTTAGAATCTTTTCAAAATAAAACATAATTATTTTTAATTTTTCGAATATATTTAACAAGATTTATTTTCAATATGATTTTAGAAACTTTTTTTAATTGTTAATTATAATAGTAGATTTTTATATTTATCACTAATAATTATAATTGTTTTCTAATTTTTCAAGATATTGCATTTATAAAAGATTTTATATAAAAATTCATAAATTAAACAATTTTTTTGATAGGCATTTAAATGTCCAAACCATCATAAAATTTTCATATGACAGGTAACCGTTAGGGGTGACCATCAAATTCCAGGACTGGTTGACAATGAAACTTAGCAGTACAAAGTGCTTTAAATCCTTTGTTTGATTGTTTCTCGAAATTGGAACATTAAAGTGAATGACATGTCCTAGGTCTACAAGTTGTAAATTCTTAATCTTAACCGTTGATCTTTCTAAATCTAATGGTTATAGGGTGATTCTGGATGTTTGAGTTGGGAAGCCCATCCCTCTATGCATTTCATTATAGAATGCAACTACAACCATACATCAAATGTTCATCCAACAGTTGAAAGTTGAGTAATTTATGATATTAACTTCAAAGTTTAAAAATAAACATTAATCACTTGACAATTGACACTTAGCGTTACAAAGTGCTTTAAATGCTTTTTTTCTCAAAATTGGAACATTAAAGTAAATGACACATCTTAGGTCTACAAGTTGAAAATTCTTAATCTTAACTGTTGATCTTTCTAAATCTAATGATTATAGGGTGATTCCGGAGGTTTAAGTTGGGAAGCCCATCGCTCTATTCATTTCATTATGGAATGCAACTACAACCATACATCAAATGTTCATCCAACGGTTGAAACTTGAATAATTTATGATATTAACTTTAAAAAATTGACATGACACATGTGTTTTAAAGTTGTTTTAACTTTTGCATGCTAGGATTGTCATCAAGGCAAAGAGGCTAGTGTTTTAACGTTGCAAAGGACTTATTATAGCCTACATATTACATAATGAAAATCATAGAAATTTGTGTGAGAAGATCCATATTATAGCCTACATAATTACATTGCATCCATAAACAGATTTGAAATCCCGTATGCGTAGTCCTTCCCCCAATCCTGACAAAAATCAATAGAATAGGCATCGACCTAACAATTCTTTATTGGTGGAACACCCATCACAACCCCATCGATGGCCCAAAGGTGAAGAATCATAACTAAGGTGTGCTCCCTGATATACTGATAGAGTCAAAAAGTTACAAAAGTAAGCACATTGTTGTAACACATAAACATCGCTGGAACCAATGATTTATTTCCCCCGATGGCCCGATATAACCATGAATTATCAAGTGCATATTGCATAAAGTATATTACTTAATTTCTCAAAAGAAAAAAACTGATTTGAATATATTAAATTATTAATAGACACCGAAGTTCCGAACTCAGAAAATGACTCTTTACTCTTAAGCGTAAATGAATAATGAAGATTTAAGAATAACACAACACAACCATTTATTTTATTGCAACTGAATTTCAATGTCACATTATTACATTATACATATCTTTTTTATAGATGAGTAGCACTGTAGATCCTATTTTGTATAAATAACATATGTCGGTGTGTCACTTTAGCACTTTACGTAGACAAAATTTAATAGTTTATTGCAAGTTGTTGCTTGTTACAATGGATTACAAATTGATTCCAATTTCCAAGCTTCTGTTGTTGAAAACTTACTACAAATGTAACTCTAAAAATAAATGCATGATTCCAAGCTTCTGCTGGTGACAACGTAATACAAATGTGGCTTTGAAAATAAATTCATGATTCCAAGCTTCTATTGGTGGATTTTCCAACCATGCTGGGGAAAGGGGGTTCTAATCAATCCTGGGGAAATGGGAGTCATGAAGATACAAAATGTACTTATCCCCTTCGAGAACTAGATTCATACAGAAGATGTAATACAAATGTCTCTTTGAAAATAAATGCATGGAGCTTGCCTGGCCAACCATGCTGGGGAAATAGGAGTTGTTAGAATATAGGAGGAGAAGCAAATCTGCTCCTATCTTTTGCATGCAGCTTCCATGCACTGGTATAACACTTAACTCCATCAGAGCTCCTCATCCTGGTTCAAAAATTGTCTGAGAAGTCAAGTTAACCAAATCAACTTCTTTCCAATTCCACTCTAAACTTGAAGGAAATTTGTCTCTTACTGATTACCCTGTAACTACATAACTGTAGGTAGGAGAATTTACACTATCCCAATACTACATCATCTTCTTCATGAATCCTTATTAACCCTAGAAAATAAAAACCCTTATGAAACTATCCACTATCCACTGAATCACTATCCCTATTTATGGGCCACCAGTGCTGCTACCAACCTATTTAATTTGATTGATGTCTGGCTACATGCCAAATGTACCTCAAGCTGAGAAGTTGTCAAAATCACTGATTCACCACTACTAGTGCCACTCAAAGTTCAAACAATATGAAATAATTACAAATCTTGTTTCATTAAAGCTATGAGTTGTCCAAGAAATTGCTTCAGATGTTCATATCATATATGGCATTAATTGCTGCCACTGCCACTACCAACCACACTTTTTTCAAAAAGATTGAGAATTTCAATTAAATGAAATGTACAACATCAAGATTCGAGGCATTGAAAAGAGTGAATGAGCGATGAACGATGGGCCATTCTCTTGCCACATGTTTGCATCTAATGGTTAGTGTGTTATTTTAGAGCTTTCAATTTGCAAGTCTAATGCTTCAGAGATTTACTTCCAGACTGCAACTCTTTTTTCTTGTTGGTGTACAAATTTGTCACTTTAACCATGAAAGTAGATTCAAAATATTTTAAAACAAATGACACAAAGTCCATTTTTTTGACAATCAGTAAAGAAAAGCAATAGTTTCTCTTTTAAAAAATGAATTAATTTGAACACAAAGTCTGAGAGATGAAAAAATAAGCATTATGAATTTGACCTAACACTAACTGATAAACATTGAACAATTATCATGAAGAAACACAATTCATTCATAATTAAAAGAAAGCATTGATAAATACACAGATTTAGAAATATATTCTTTTATCTCTCTAATGCTAAAAATATGGTTTCACAGACCTATCACCCCACACCCTGTACAATCAAAATTCAAAAAGCACTCAAAAGATGAAACTACATCCCCTTATCATTATGTGTCAGAAATTCACAATTCACAAAAGGATTCATGTATGTTGTTAAACTGCTGAAGGTGTTGGGACTCTGTATAGTTCCAACTACATTTCCATAGCTAAATTATGAAATTCAGCACGTTCTTCTTCTTCTTCTAAAATGAAAATTACCCTATTGTACTTGGCATAGCTGGTTTTCTCTTTCCACGCCACTGAACGTAGCTAGGAAATGATGTTGAGTTGCTCTTCTTCAGGCCAATTCAAATTTGGTTGCATGACGACCACAATTTCATCTTCCCATACCCTAATATCGGTTGGAAGAACCATTTTAAGGAAACTCTGAGTATGGAGTTCAAAATGCTACCACCTTTCCTTATATGTAGGATCACTTAACTTTACCAACAAGAAGTGACAATCTGCTACTAACTCTGTTTCTCCAAACTCCTTAATACCTTATTTAAGATCTATTCTTTCACAGGATTTAAAAGATTACTTTAAATCTATCTAGTTGGTGTTTGAGAAGACATCCCTTAATGACATCGTACAATTCATTAAATGAGTTGTCACTTCAAAATTTGTGCATCCTGCTGAGGTCGCCCAAACACTAAGAAACAAAAATTTATGACCATTTGTACGGTAATAAAATCTCAACCATTGATTTCTAGAAATCTAGCGGTTCTAGTGATATTCCGGAGGTTTCAAATCACAAGTCTAGTGATTTAGAGATTTACCTCTAGAATGCAACTACAGTCATCCATCAAACATTCATCGAACGACCCATATGATTTTTATTTCGCCATTGGATTTTTTATTATTCTGAGATTCATTTTAATTCGCCAATGAAAATATATTTTTGCTTTGGAAAAAGGTTTTAATCGCCAATTGAAAAAAAAATTTGGTTTGAAAAATGGTTTTATTCGCCAATGATAAATATTTTATTCGATTAAATTTTTTTCCCATTTGCCATGATTTTCCACAGACTTCCAGGGATTATAAAAGATTCGCCAATGGGGATTACTTTTTTCCCCGAAAAATGAAAAAAATCACTAATAAAATTAATATTTTTCATCAAGAAGTATATAGGATCCTCCAGGATTTTACACCTGTGCTGAGGGGGGGTTTCTTAAAGTTATCCCTAATTTTCTATTAAGTGGTGGCATATGTTCACCCACCCTCTCACTTGTCTTGAAAAATCTATTGATTGATGAATACTCTTATCTTGGTTTGACCTCAAGATTTAAATAACATAAATAAGATTCCATACAAAAGTGGTAACACACTTATATTGATCTAATTGGCCAATAAGATTTAACCCAACCTCTTGAATACCTTTTTACACATTTGTAACATTCCTAGGACTGGAAACTACCTCTTATTCAAGTTCTTTCTTTTAATCATGGGAGTAATGACTCTCATAGTTCATATACTAGTGACACCATGTCATCAACAGGACACATCTGGCCTCACTCTAAATTTTTGTTACTATTTCAATATGTATAATAATTCATAATTAAACTTGATTTGAATATTACTTCGTCATTTTGAGTTTCAGTCTCTTTGTTGTCATACCTAGTATGGCTCCATTCTTCCAAGATTCCTTAACCTATCTAGTTATCCTTGACATTAAATTTCATATAAAATATTGTATTTATGTTATTGTCCAATAATAGTAAATTAGCATGATAAGCTATTCAACATTCAAGACTTTAGTCGTAATTCAATAGAAAATTAATAATAATAATTTATAAAATTCAAAGTAAAGTATAATTTATATTGGTGGAAAGTTGAGAATCACCTTTAAAAACCCTTTTCGTTCATCAATTTTGGGTAAACAAAAAGTCGTTAGCCACATACCCACCATATTACCACTTTGTGGCCCATCATGATCCTGCACATACCCTACATAAAGGAATATGTGCACCTAGAAATCTGGAGATGGTGGAATGGAGCTTTGAAATAGTAAAAAATCTGACTTTAATGTTGACTAGGTTTCATTCACCAAGCTGAGAAAATCAACCCATAATCTAGGTTTCTATGTGGGAACAAGACTATGCCAAATGGGTATCTGAATATGCAAAAATTTAAATTTTGACTGAAAATAGGACTCTTTCGCTAGAAGTGGTGAATCAGTCGAATTAGGGTTTTTTGAAGCTTCAAAGTATGAATCTACTCAAGTCTTAGTCTGATCAATCTTCCTCTACAAGTTTCTAGATCTGAATCTCTGAAAAATTGACCTGTAGGTGCTCTACTATTCTCTAAGGCTTGATGCCAACTTTGGAAACTTTATGAACTTGAAAAATTTCCTCAAATATTTCTCCTTAGGAAATCTACAACTTAGACCTACAAATAAAACACAAAGGGGAGGGAATTTTTTTTTTGGGTTAGTGGATAGGGGTTCGCCTTGGTTAAACCTCATTTTGGTAATCAAAGCTTGAAATATTATTTAGGAAAATGATGATTGAACAAAACAAGATTTTGCAACTCATGAAACTCTATCAATAAAATGTTACAAACATGTATAAGTGGCTCCAATCAAAGTAGATCTTTGACTCTTGCTTGAAGGTGATAGACCTTGAATTGAACACTTTCTTGAATCATAAAATCCTACATGACAATTATTAGCTCAAAAAAAACCATGATGCATGAAATCCTTGACATGATGATAGATTCCTAAATGTTGCTCTAAAATGATTGATAATTTTCCCTTGAATGCTCTTGTGAACTCAAACTTGCTACAAGGATGAATACTTGAATGCTTGGTGTTTTAGGATGAAAATGAGTGAAAGAACCTTGTATCTATACTCAATTATGCAAGAATTCCCAAAATTACAACACTACTAGCCGACATCAGATCTAGGAGGATAAAATCCCACCAAATATTTGAATTAATTTTGATTTTGGGCCACACGAGACTCATTCGCCCAAGGTGGAAAATGAGTCCTATCATGCATAATGTATGGGACCAGAATTAAAATTTATTAGAAATGTGTGAAATCAAGTTTTAGACCCAAAAATCTAGGTGGGACTCATTCACCCAAGGTGGTGAATGAGTCCTAGATCACTAAATATGGGGCCATTCAACCAAAAACACATGAATTATGAATGGGTAATGATTTGTGTCAGGATTTTCCTCAAAAAGATACATTAAATGAGGCTTATGGATGCAATTTAATACCAATTGAAGCATAATAAATCCTAATTATTAATTAAAACCCTAGAAAAGTGTGAAAGTGTGTTACAAAAATCTACAACACTTTAAATAAGGCATGATTAAGGTTAAAAAGAGACTTATTAGGTGTAGTTAATTAATGAAACCTTAGATAAGTGTGAAAATGTGTTCCAACACTTCACAACAATATAGCAAGGTCCATTTAAGTTCATTGGTTCACAAGGGACCAAGACCTAATGTGAACATGTCAAACACATTACAACACTAAATCAAACCACCATTAATCCTAGTCTACAAGGAGGGCCCAACCAAGCAAGGGAAAAGCAGAAGAGATATTTTTTTCGTTGCTCCATTTAGCCCCCACTTGAGTGAGAGGATGAACTTGCTTCAAAATCACACAAAAGTAGACCAACATACTAGAGGGATCCAAATGCACCAATGCCAACAAGATGGCACAACAACGATCAAGAGGGGTGATCAAGTCCCCAGGATGAAGATCCCATGACAAACCATCATAGGCACAAAAGAACACACATGCAAATGATATAAAGATCATCAAAAAAGAACAAAAATGCACTATTAAGGACACAAAGAAAATGAAATAAAATGAAAAATAAAAAGTGGTGGATCAAGCTTCGACCATTTGTCCATCACGACGTGGATCAAATCTAGGCTGTTTGTCCAAAAAATGTATACTTACTCAGAGGCAATGAAACTTCAAGTTGTCCACTAGGTGAGAATTCCAAGAAGGTGAGGCACATACACTCATGGCCGGTATGTGCTCAAACATACACATGAGTGTCTAAGGGAAATTCATGCCATCGTTCAACTTCTCGTCAAACCATACCAAAGTTATACCTCTTGATAAATTTGATAAGGGGCCATGCAACAATGATTTTCAAGCTTCATGAGACAAACAAAGCTTTGGATTCTTGGAGCTCATGAAAAAATAAGATGGCTCTATAGGCATGCAAGCTCTATTATGTAAGCTGGAAATATAGCTGAAAATTCACATGCATAATGTTAAGAATGTTCAAAGGAGTCTTGCCTTGTTCACACAAGGTCTTAACTTAGGGAACATTGTGCCTAATGTCTCCAAGAGAGGACCAATTGAAGAATAGAAGATTCACAACTAAGGAATATAGTGCATCACATCATGCCACTAAGAGGAATGTAATATGCTAGCATAGATCACACTCCTAAAGGACATAACATCCAATGTCATCCATAAAGAGAAAAACACATTGCATAAAGTAAGAAGACTACATCACATGAAAAGAGAAAAATGCCAAAGAATACTGCCAATGTATGCCCCCACTTTAAATAAATTTCTAAACACCATGCTGTGAGAAATTACTTTAAAGTAGAAAATGAAAAATGATAACAATAATGAAGACATGAGAGGAAACTTGGAAAGCCCTATGCCAATTCATATGTTTCAAAGTACATATTTGTCATGAAAAAATAAAAGGAAAAGAGAGGAGGTGCCTCCAAAATAAAAATCAAAGCACATAAGGGATCCATGGATTTGGGGTCAGTATGTTCTTGCTATAATTTTTTTAGAGAGCTCAGAACTGTCATCATTCCCCAAATACACATAGAATTGGAAGAATGACACAAATAGAGCAAAAATAAAGAAAAACATTTTGGGTCAACATGGAAGAGGCATGAATGTCTTGATGCCTTGCATGATCCCTAAAAGGAAAACACAAGACAAATGAAAAAGATAAAGAAAAATATTTTGGGTCAACATGAAAGAGATATGAATATATCAATGCCTTGCATCATCCCCAAAAGAAAAAAACAAGACAAAAAAGGAAAAGCGAAAAGATTTACAACATAGAGAAGAATGAAGGTATAAATAGAGGAATGTCAGAAAAAGAGAGGACATTAAAGAAAGCATCATGAGGGATCATATCATGCACGTGAAATCACACAAAAAAAAGGAAAAAGAAATGATGTAAAAGACTAGAAAGGAACATGGGAGTCAACCTAAAGGAGGTCATTTACATCCCAATTGTGTTCATTATATATAGAAGGTAGGAAACTAGCCAAAGGGATAGTATCAAGCTAAAAACTAGGGTCATTACCAAGTTTAACATTCTTCCTAGAAGAATTTTCGTTTAAGCTCATTGAAGAGGAAAATAGTGTATTCAATTTATTATGCACCTCTTCATCAATTTTAGAAACTTCCTCATTGTCATCTAAATTAATCACAATAGGAGGTCAAATGATAATATTCAAGGAAGGGTTCAACTCTTGTTGTGGCTATTGTATTAGATTGCTTTGTTTTGGGGTGGGGGTAGATTCATCATGCATTGCTTCAATCAAGTTTGGATTTTTATTTTATTTGTGTATTTCTTCATGTAGTCTGCAAGAAAGGGCACGACATCTATACCTACACTCTCTAGCACCTATGTTTCTTTTAGTTCTATTTTCAAGTTGCGATTGTGTAGGAGCGAGTTAATCAACCATTAGTTTATTTTCTTTCTTAAGGGGAGGAATGAAAGGAACCGTGAGAGGTTGTTTAACTACTTTCTCTTTGACTTTGTAATTTTTTTAATTCCAGGAGGAGTGATAGGGCTATTTTCATTGTCTCTTGGTATTTTGTAGGAGGTAGGTGAAGGTTCTATCTTAGGTTGGTCTTGGTTTTTGGAATTTCTTTAGGTTCAATAATGGTTTCATCCAGGATGGTAGGCTCGGTTGTGGATGAGGAAAAGTTTTGAAGGGATAATTTTTCTATTTTCTTTGCCTTGAAATTTTTTTGGGACAAGAAAAAGAATTTTTCTCATGGTTTTATAGGCTCTATAGGATAAGTCCAAAAGAAATATAAGGAAAAGTTTCCACGAGAGGATAAAGGGTTAAAGCCACTATGATGGATGGTAAATATTTCATTGTAAAATGGAAACTTTAAGAATTTGTGCACAATTGAAGGGATGAAATTTATGGAGCAAAGCCATGGATAGCCTAGCTTCACACAGAATTGGTCCAACTATGGGATGATGGAGAATGAGATATCTAATGTTTTTTTTCCTATTTGTAAGGGAAGAGTGATCGATCCCATCGTAGGGCAAGAAAAAACATTATGTGTCTTGATCCATGCTTTTGGTTTATCATATATATCTTGATAGAGCTCATGAAAAAGTAAGAATTCCTTTGTGATCATATTCTCTCCACATATAAGATCTATTAGTATCTCTTTAGTGGGCTTATCATAGATACATTCAACTATTTCAAGAGGATTATTTAGTGCGTGTTTAAGTATATGTTTAGAGGAGAAAACAATGTCAAAAGGATTCTTAGGTCAAGCCTTATGAGGAATTTAATAATTCATTCCTACCATATCATCCATAGGATCATTATCTATAGAATCATGTTAAATAGTATCATTATTATCATCATCTGTATTAACTTTCATCACATCATTCTTTTTAGTTTCGATAAATTTGACAAATAAAACATTATGATTAGTGTTAGAGTAAAGGTCTTAACTTAATTATGTTGATTAAGTTACCTTTATTCCCTTCTTAAGATTTCATGTTAGTTTGCATAATGTGACATTTAATAATTATATTAATTATTAAATGTTATCCTATTAGGGCTTTTATCAGGGTTTTTCCTATTAGGGTTTTATTAGGATTTGCATGATCTCCTTTTTATAAGGATTGATCCCATTGTATTTCATATCAATTCATTCTCTCATTCTCTCTGATATATACATTTTCAGTTTTCAAAGAACCTTTGCTTGTTTGTCTCCATCTCTTCTTTTGTGACAGGTTATTTGCATGTAGGTGATCTTTGGGGTTTGTGAAGTTGTATTTTCTCAACTCTTACATGGTATCAGAGCTCCACACTTGCTGCTTCCTGTTCTTGTTTTGAAGATTTTTGGAGCTTCAAGGGTTTGGGGTTTATTTTCTTGATCTAGGGCATACCTACAATTTTGAAGCATTTTCAACTCAAATGGACATTGCCATTGCATCCGCAGTGGTCCAAAACCCCTAAATCAACTATTCATTTATCCATTTTGGACAAAGTCAAAATTTGGGGCAAAATTTTTTTAGGATACGACCATACGGCCGTCGCCTGCGTGCAGATCAGAGAAAATACCTGGTAAAAAAATATATTTTATTTTTTCAGTTTCTACATTTTCGTCAGACATTTGTTTGAAAAAAAAATATATTGTGCTGTAAATGTTTTATTGATTTTTGTTTAAAAAAATCAAATTAAAAAAAAAGGCCGGAACTTTTTTAGCCTTTTAAAGGCTTGCTAAGGCCTAGTGGGTACCTGCGCAAGGTACTTCATAGGGTCGTACCTATGCAGACTTGCGCAAGGCCCTGCGGGTGCCTTAAGTACGCCTGTCGACATACTATCAGCCAACCGACAGTACTTAGGTTTTATTTATTTTTAAATAAAAAAAACTCAATCCAGTTTTTTTTATGATTTTTTTTTTATTTAAAAAAAAACAGTTTTTCATGTATAAGCCCAATCACGCATTTATGGTGACGGTCATTTGGCCATCAAATTTAACCCAGTATTTTTGCTGCAATGGCCGTATGACCATCAAATTTAACCCAACATTGGTTTTTTCCCTCTTTGGAGCTGATTTATTCCGGAGGCCGTAACTTGGGCATACGATATTGTTTTTTGGCAAACGAGATATCGTTGGAAAACTGGTTTTCACATCTTTCCAGTGGTGTGGGTCTCATCACTTCATTTTTTCATTGGTGCATTCTATGGCCAGTTGAAGAAAAAGGGGCTATTTTCAATCTCAAGCTCATAACTTTTGATCAGTTTCTCCATTTTTCGCAATCTCAATGGTGTTGGAACCGTATTTTAGAGCTCTTCAGTTTCATTCATGAAATTTTTTCAAATTTCACTCCAGGTATATTTTATTCAGTTATTTTTTTTTTCACACTCTGGTGGATTACTTGGACATATTTGCTCTTGGAAACTTTTTGTTTGCATGGGATGCTTTGTTTTTGGCTGTTCTTCATGTATTTACAGCATTTTGTCCTTTGAGGGAATTTTGAGCATCATTTGTAAGCTATTTTTTTTGTAAACGCACTGAGATAAAGTGCCACACTATTGTACATGCATCTTTTGGGGATTTTGCACATAAGGTTGTGCCATATTTTGTACTCACACTGTTATTATAAAGTGCCATGAGGGGTTGTGTACTTTGCCTTTGTTTTTCCATCACATCTTTGTCTGGTGAATATCCCTCTACAACGACAGTGAATCCATACCATGGGGGGTTGTGTAGTTTGCCTTTGTTTGCCATCACACCTTTGTCCGGTGAGTGTCCCTCCATGACGACCATGGATCCATATGATTCCAGCCTCATGCATGTGTGTTTTTTTTTGCACACCACTTTTTCAGTTGCAGGTGCTATCTTGCGCACTTTCAAATGTTTCTTCTCCTTCATGCACTACAGGGTGTTTCACATCATTTCAGTGGATCTTTCAGGCTCTCCCAGTTCAGCATTATGGGGGGGTATTATATTGTTTGTGCTAATTCTTCCTTGGTTTCACCTTGGAAGGGATCTTCCATCTTTAGCGGAGGTTCTTCAACATCATAGCAGTCATCTTTCGACAGTTGTTTGCAGCTTCTTCTGCTTCAGTGATCTTCTTCTTCTTGGCTTTCTGCATCTCTTTTTGGAGTAGAGATTTTTCCCATGAGGTTTTCTCTATTTCTCTTCTTTACAGAGATTTGGTTGTATTTGGGTACCTGATCTGGCCTAGTTGTTGGGACCCATTTTTTCCTTCTTGCATTGTAGTTACCTTTGCTTTCTTGCATTTTTTTGTTGCTACACTGTTGCTCATCTTAAGGGGGGGTGTTAGAGTAAATGTCTTAACTTAATTATTTGATTAAGTTACCTTTATTCCCTTCTTAAGATTTCACATTAGTTTGCATAATGTGACATTTAATAATTATATTAATTATTAAATGTTATCCTATTAGGGCTTCTATTAGGGTTTTTCCTATTAGGGTTTTATTAGGGTTTGCATGATCTCCTTTTTATAAGGATTGATCCCGTTGTATTTCATATCAATTCATTCTCTCATTCTCTCTAATATATACATTTTTCAGTTTTCAGAGAACCCTTGCTTGTTTGTCTCCATCTCTTCTTTTGTGATAGGTTATTTGCATGTAGGTGATCTTCGGGGTTTGTGAAGTTGTATTTTTTCAACTTCTACAATTAGGCATAGGGTTGGTAAATATTTGCACATTTTTGTTAGGAGGGGCAACAAATTTATTTCCTTGATCACTAACACCTCTAATGGAAAGATGAACGAAATCAATGAGGTCTTGCATGAGATGTTTAAGATGCTTGCAATGTTCCATATCATGTCCATTTTGTCAATGATAATGGTAGTAATAAATTGGTCTATAACTTGCAGGTACATTTTTACTAGGATTGGGCTACTTAATGGGAGGCAAGGTAATCATGTTTTGTTCTATGAGTTGTGATATTGTATTATGAAGGGTATCAATTAAGGGAGTGAATTATCTTTTCGAGTCTCCATAGCTAGAGCGTATCATGGCCTTAACAAAAACTACTTGGTTATTGGTATTATGAGTTGTTTGTTGAGGGGGATTGAATTGAAGGAACCCTTTATTCTATTTCCTAAAAGGTTGGGAATTGTTTTGTTTTGCAAAATCAAACTTCTCAGTTCTGTTAGAGGTGGATTTTGTATCTCGATTATTGACTGATTTTGATAATCACAAAGGGTAGTACACAAGTTCATAAAGGATGGGAATTTCATCATGGTAAGCTTGTCTTGGATCTTACTTTGCAAATTTTATATCGAAATCTTTTAAAGGTGAGGATCAAAAACCTTTACACCGATTTAGGAATAAAGAAATTGATAGCATGAGATAAAATTTGTTATCTTTTCATATTATTTTTTATTGCATCTCATCAAATCAGCCAAGGTCATATTAGGAGTCATATGCACTTGGAAATGGTTTAAAAATTCCTCAGCAAGTTCATTGATTGAACGAATTGAGTTGTTCGGTAAGGAGGAAAACCACTCCAAGGCAGTATCTTCCAAGGACCTAGGGAAAATCTTAGCCAATAGTTTATCATCAAGGGAAAAAACACTACATAAGGTGGTATAGGCATTAACATGGTTAGAAGGATCTCCCTTCCCTTGATATTTCTTGAATCTAAGAACCTCTACACCTTGTGGCATCAATGTGCACAATATATTTAAGGAAAGTGGACTTCTTTTGATATAATATGTGGGTGGGCCATTGTGATTTTGGTTGATGGTGGAAATTCTTTTTTGAATGGATGAAATAGTTTGGAAGAGTTGGTTTATGATAGGGTCATTTCCTGCATTAAGAGATGGAGGTGAAAAATGTGAAGGGGTTTATGTGTTCGAGGGACAAGTGAATGGAAGAATTATAGGTGGTAAAGTGGTAGGAGATATGACATGCGATGCCACAAAGGAACTAGGGTTAGAAATACCAAAGAAAGGAATCACATTAATAGTTGGTTGCATTGTTGTTGTGACTTGAGGATTGGTATAGGTAGGTATTGAATAAAATTTTGTGGGAGAAGGAATTTGAGTTCCTCCTTGGCTTGTGACATTTCTTGTAGGTAAAGGATAACTAGTAGTAGTGGTGAGGTATTTTACAAAGATTTGAAGTATGTTTTGCATAAGGTCAAGTCCATCATCACTTTCAAGCATGTAGTGAATGTTATCTATAGTGGGGATGGTAGTAGCTAAAATGTCATTTTACACTTGATGTTGGAGGTTTGCTAGATCTTCATGAATGTGAATTATGTTTTCTTGCGAAATACTATCAATCTTTGTTTCAGCATGCATCACACTACTTCAAGCTAAAGAGTTGTTAAGGGTATGATCCATACCTAGTGTACTAGTGTCAACACTAGGAGTGAAAGAGCTGATAACCCAACATCCACAACGATTGTGCTATTGCATGATGACATGAGTCTCAAACTTCATCTCACTACATTATCAAAAATAGGACACCAAATACTCATACAAAGACTACTTAACACTAAATGAATGCAAATGAAATATAATCTAAGAAAAAGAAAATGCTTACAACAGAGATTCTGGAAGCTAAAATATAAAGCTAATAACAAAAAGCATAAAATCAAAAATAGAGCTTTAAATTCCAAAAAGTGAAATTCACAATGTGCAGAGGGACTAATTTTCCCAGGGGGCCAAATGAATCCTAGTAGGATTTTTTTTTTCAACTTTTTATAGAAATTTTCAATTGCTTTTTATGCTTTCTAGGTTTTATGATCCGACAACTAAATGCTAATGTAATTTTTTATTTATTTTCTATGAAATGATATGCCAAAATGCAAGCTATATGAGCTTTCACTAATGCAGAATTTAAAATCCTAAAATGCCAATTAACTAATGAAAATCTTAATTCAATGTAATGCAAGTAAGATCTAGGATGATGATGCACTACAAATCAGAATTATGATACTTTGAATGCAGGTTCACCAAAATGGAACCTCTTAAAAAGTGGGGTTATTAAGGTGCTATTGTATGGTTTAGGACATATAGCACACCCACTTTCAAGATATTCCACTCTCAAGGATAACCTTAGAGATCTCAATGCAACAGAGAAATAGATCTTGCAATAGGGTTGCCCTAGGGGATGATTGTAAACTAATAAGGGGTTCACCACCAAGTAAGAACTTGGAAAGATAAATGAAATGAAAGATGGAATGAAAAGCCCTAATTCAATGCAAACCTTCACTAAATGACTTAGAAATGCAAGTGAAACAAAATAGAGAGCTATACAATGGAATATGTGCACCTGGAAATTTGGAGATGGTGGAATAGAGCTCTAAAACACTAGAAAATCTGACTTTAATGTTGATTGGGACTCATTTGTCAAGTTGGGTGAGTTAGTCAAGAATCTAGGATTTTGTCAGCAAAAAAGGATAAAAAACTAAGGGGGGTGAATCAGTTGTTGCAGAAATTAAACTTGTTCAAACTTAATTAACCTTTAATCTCAGATCTGATAAATAATAGTGTAAGCATCAAATCAACAATGCATCAGAAACACATGAACACCAAGATTTTTATACGTGGAAACCCTGTTAGGGGAAAAACCATGGTGGATGGTAGTCCACAAGATTATACCCTGTTAAAAGTATAGTGAGGAATGAATAAGGAATGCACTTGCATTTAGGCACACTTCCTAGAGCTCACTACTCAAAGAGAAGGCTCATTGCCTTACACAAGACAATCAGATTAAAACCATCTGATGAACATGAACTAGGAAATTGGCTTCTTCATAAGCCTGATTAAAGTTCCAGTTAGGCACATATACACTTCTTCACACTCTTCTCTACATTTAGATGATCTAATCTTTATTCGTAGATACACACACACATACACATAGTAGCACACTGTCACCCTTGAATTCTCTCAAAAAATCACTCTTATATATCTATTACATAGATTTACATCAACTCTGTTGGCCACAAAATAATGAATAAATTACAAAATATTAGCCTCAATACATGAATAAATCTTAATGCACACCAACCTAAGTCAGTCACATCATAGAGAGGACCTAAATTGACATCCTCGAATATGCCAAACAATAAAATATTAATTCATAAGGATCCACAACATGCTACCACTATCATGTCGGACAAGAACATGAAAATACCAACACACAAAGGAAATATATTGAATCACAAACATGTCGATCAACACAGACATATCAAACTAATAGAGCACAATCTAGAAACATCATTGAACATCTCAGGAATGTACACAACAACCCAATTTACCAGAATTGCAATCTCATCTTCTAGAAACACTTGCTACAGTAACTGAATAACTGTAGCAACATAGGACTTCGTAACTTCCTCAATCCTTGATGTGCACCTCTAAAAATTCCAAAAAAAATACTAGATAGGGTCATAAAAAAACCCTTTAATGCACTCCCTCTGATCATCAACTTACAAAACTTGTCATCACTCTGGCCTTCTCAACTTCATTGACTACCTGCAATATATTTATTACAATTTTCTCAATCTCCTCGACATATACAAACTTTAGAATCATCAATGCTAATAGTGTTGACATCAATGACAGCCAAATATTGGCAACACAACCTCAAAATCCAAAAATCTCCCCCTTTGGCATTGATGGCAACACATGATGTGAAAAATATCATCAACACACTTGTCTCCCTTTGATCTGCAGTTCTCCTCTCATAGGTCTTCTCTCCCTTTATTGACTCTTCTCCACCTTACTTCAAGAGTTTTTCACATTATTCTTCCTCCTCTTTGACATCAATGAAAAATGTACACATGCTCTGAACCACATATCTGAATCTTCTGACTACTCCCCCTGAGTAGTAGCAACCGCAACATCAATCCAAAATAAGATTTGACTGTGAGTCCATAGATTGATTGAAAGACCCGCATCTTAGTTTATATTAGGAGGGGAAATTACCCCTAACTTTCCTCCAAGATACTCAAAAGTATCCTTAGGCAATGATTTATTCAAAATATCTGCAATTTTCTCCTTAGTAGGCACATATATTCTAGTCTGACTTCCTTCTCACTCACTTTGTCTCTCAAAAAGTGATACTTGATAGATATATTCTTTTTTTTCTTAATGTAGCACCAGATTCTTAGAAATGTTTATGGCACTTGAGTTGTCACAAAATATAGCAATTGGTTCATTATACTCAAATTTGATATCTCTTAGTATCCATTTCATCCACAATACTTGAGTACAATTGTTTACAACAACAATATATTCTACCTCAACAGTAGATAGAGAAATGGAATTTTTCTATTTTTCTTAGCCAAGACACCAACTTCTTTCCCAAGAAGAACGCACCACCACTTGTGATTTTCCTATCATTTATATCTCCTACCCAATCTACATCTGTAAAAGAATTTAAGGTAAGATCATCATCCTTTTGATACCATAACCCAAAGTCAACTGTTCCTTTCAAGTATCTAAAAATTCTCTTTATTGTAGTCACATGTGATTCCTTAGGATCAACCTAATATCTAGCAACCATGCATACATCATTCATAATGTCTAATCTGGTCTGAGTCAAATAGAGCAATCCACCAATCATTAACCTATATCTTGTTTGATTAGCCTTAGGAGGATCATCGTTCTATGCTAGCTTACATCTAGTTACCATGGGTGTACCAACCGGTTTTGAATCCTCCATCCCAAACTTTTTTAGTAACTCTTTCACGTATTTGGACTAATATATAAAGATTACATCATCTAACTGAGTAATTTGCAATCCTAAAAATAATTTCAATTTTCCTATCATTGACATTTCAAATTCACTTTTCATTTCATCAGCAAATTTCATACATAAGTCATCATCACCTTCAAAAATAATGTCATCAACAAAGACTTCAATGATCAATTATTTATCCCAATCTAGCTTGAAATATAGATTGTTGTCAACAATACCTTTATTGAATCCAAGCTTCAACAAGTATTTATCTAGTCTCGCATACCAATCTCTAGGGGCTTGTTTGAGTCGATATAGTACTTTCTTCAATCGACATACCATGTCCTTTTCATTAGTTAATTGAAATCCATTTGGTTGCTCAACATAAACTTCTTCTTCCAACTCACCATTCAAAAATGTTGACTTCACATCCATTTGATATAATTTGTAGTTCTTGAAAGTAGCATAAGCAAGCAATAACCTTACCGCTTCAATTCTAGCAATAGGGGTAAAGGTTTCTTCAAAATCAATACCTTCCATCTATGAATATCCTTTACATACTAGTATTGCTTTATTCCTGATCACTTCACTTTGTTCATTCAGCTTATTCCGAAAAATAATCACATTTTTTTCTTGAGGTCTAGGAATAAGAGTCTATATATCATTCTTCTCTATCTATATCAGTTCTTCCTTCATTGCTTCCATCCAATATTCATATTTGCATGTTTCATTGACATTGCTAGGTTCTGTCTTGAATATCAAAAAATATTCTTCTACAATTTTTATTCTAGTATATACACCTTTTTTCTTGTCTCCTATGATCTGAATTTCAGAATGAATTCTCTTTACATACCTCAGGGTTTTAGGTTCTTATGTTCTTTCTTCTTCATTTCCACTATCTTCTTCTTTAGAACTTTCTTGATTCATCATAATTTTTTTGATTTGATTTTGTGTCTGCACATTCTCCCCATTCTCAGTACTATCTTGTTGGTCATCTGAATCATATCCATAGTACCTAGATGATCTATTAGTATCCTCATCAACTTTGACATTAACTCTCTCAACCATCTTCTTCAATATTTTATTGTAACACTGGTAGGATTTTCTTTTAGTAGAGTAGCTTCAAACTTTCCTATATCTTCATCTCTTTTAATATAGCATCTACTTCCAAATATTTTGAAATAATTAACAATAGGCTTATAACCAAACCATAGCTCAAAAGGGGTCTTATCGGAATTTCCTTTGACATTCAGTTGGTTGATAGTGTATACATCAGTGCTTACAACTTCTCTCTAGTAGGTATGAGCAACATTACCTTCCAACATAATACTTCTGGTGACATCTAATATTGGTCTATTCTTTCTCTCAACAACCCCATTCTGTTGTGGGGTCTGGGGAGCAGATAACTATATTTTTATTCCATGCTCTTCACAAAATGAATTGAACTCCCAGGAAGTGAATTCACCACCTCTATCTGATCTCAAACATTTGATCTTCAAACCTTTCTCAATTTCTGCCATAGCCTTACAACTTTTGAATTTCTCTAATGCCTCATGTTTTTCTCTTAAGAATGCAACCCATACCATTCTATAATAATCATCAATAAGTAACATGAAATACCTTTCTCCTTTTAGACTTATGATTCTAGAGGGACCACATAGATCAGTATGTATCAAATCTAATACTCCATTTGAATGATGTTGTTTGCTCTGAAATGAAACTCTTGTCTATTTTCCTATTTGAAATTCCTTGCATATAGTGTTAGTAGGCTTCACTAGCTTAGGTAGATATCTGACTACTTATGTGGAGCTTATTTTAATAGTTTTATCAAAATTCACATGACACAACCTTCTATGACATAACCAACTTACATCAATTTGAGCTATCAAACAAATTTCACTAGCAACATTCAAGTGAAATTTATTACCTCTTGTCTTTGTACCTGAAGCAATCACATTTCCCGAGCTTCCTAATATCCTACACTTACCATCCTTGAATTCAATATTATAGCCTTTGTCAACTATTTTTCCAACACTCAAAAAATTGTGTTTCAAACCTTCAACATATATAACATCATTTGTATTGCATTTTCCACCAAGAGAAATAGTTCCTCTACCACAAATCACACCAACATTGTTATCTCCAAATCTTACTACACCACCATCATATTTTTTCAAGCTTATAAAATTTATTTTATCACCAATCATATGATGTGAGCATCTGCTATCAATTACCCACTCATCCTTTTCATCAATTTTGGCTACAAGAGCTTTCTGAATATTCTGACCACTAGCCGATTTAGTGGACACCAGACCATTTTCCTTGATAGCAATGAATACCCATTCATCTTCATTTCCAGTTTCTCTATCAGATTCATCATCAATTACACCTTCTTCAGCATAATAAAATTTCTTCTGGAATCTAGTATTCTTAGGTTTGTACTTAGAAACTCTTTCAGGACATCTTGATGCAAAATGACCTATCTTACTGCAAGAAAAAAATTTAATAGGTAGCTTTTCTTTTTACTTACCTTTTCCTTTGGATTCTCTTTTCACAATGAGTGCTTCTAGTTCTTCTAGCTCTCTTTCTTCATCTTCAATCAATTTCATTTCTTCTTCATACTTGAATGTCTTCCTAGAAGTCTCTCCCGGATCATATCTCTATTGGATTTTTCTGGATATAGTAGTTTTGAATGCAAACTCTATCTTAGGTGAAGATTCACCAAATGCACTCAGCTCAAAGGAAGCTAGTTTTCCAATTAGCATGTATCTTATCACATTTGTTACAGTCCTGAGTTCTTCAATAGCATGAGATTTTTTTTGTAAGAAGTAGGCATGGATCTAAGTATTTTAGCCACAATCTCATCTTCTTCCAAGACTCCACTGACACATCTAATGTCCATCACCACTTCATTTATCTTTTGTGCAAAATAAAATATTTTTTCATCCTCACTCATCTTCATGTCCTCCCACTTTCCTTTCAAACTTTGTAGCTTAGTGAATTTCACTAGTGCATCTCCTTCATACAATGTTTCCAAAATTTTCTAGATCTCATGTGTAGTCTTTAATCCTATCACATTTGTCATCCCCGAGTCTGTCAAAGCACTAAAAAATGCTTCTATATCCCTAGTATTAGTTTCTGCTTGCTTGATCTCATCTTCAAAGGAGGGATAATTCTGAGGAATAGTATATGCATTCTTTGTAATCTTCTAGAAAGGTTCACCAATACACTTCAAATGACACTCCATTCTAACTTTCCACAAAGAGTAGTTTTTACCATCAATTTAGGAATATCCTTCTTGTATGATGCCATCTCAGATCACCTCAAGTTGTTAAACTTCTTTAGAGGATCTTGTTCTGATACCAATTGTTGGAAAAACAAGGATAGACAACTAAGAGGGGGGTGAATCAGTTGTTGTATAAATTAAACTTATTCAAATTTAATCAACCTTTAATCATAGATCTGATAAATAATAGTGAAAGCACAAATCAACAACACATCAAAAACACATGAACACCAAGATTTTTATACATGGAAACCCTATTAGGGGAAAATCCATGGTGGATGTTAGTCCACAAGATTATACCCTATTAAAACTATAATGAGGAATGAATAAGTAATCCACTTGCATTCAAGCACACTTCCTAGAGCTCACTGCTTAAGGGAAGGCTCACTACCTTACATAAGACAATCAGATTAAAACCATCTGATGAACATGAACTGAGAAATTAGCTTCTTCGTAAGGTTGATTATAGTTCCGATTAGGAACGGATACACTTCTTCACACTCTACTCATCCTTCTTCACAGTTTGCTCTGCATTCAAATGATTTGATCTTTATTCACACATACACACACTAGCACACTGTCACCCTTGAATTCACTCAAACAATCACTCTTATATATCCGCTACATAGATTTACATCAACAACTCTATTGGCCATAGAATAATGAATAAATTACAAACTTTTGGCCTTAATACATGAATAAATATTAATGCGCACAAACCTTAGTTGGTCACAACATAGAGATGACCTAAATCGACATCCTCGAATATGCCAAACAATAAAATATTAATTCTTAAGGATCTACAACACGCTACCACCATCATGTCAGCCAAGAACATGAAAATACCAACACATGAAGGAAAGATCTTCAATCATGAACACGCCAATCAATGTGTACATATCACACTGATAGAGCATGATCTAGAAACATCACTGAACATCTTAGGAATGTACACAACAACCCAATTTACTATAATTGCAATTTCATCTTCCAGAAACACTTGCTACAGTAACAGAATAACTGTAGGAACATAGGACTTCATAACTTTCTCAATCTTTGATGCACACCTTTGAAACTTTTAGACAACATATTAGATAGGTGCATAAACAAACCCTTTAATGTGCACCCTTTGATCATCAAATTACAAAACTTGTTATCACTTTGGCCTTCTCAGCTTCATTGACTACCTACAATATATTTATTACAATTTTCTCAATCTCCTCGATATATACAACCTTTAGAATCATCAATGCTAATAGTTTTGACATCAATGACAACCACATATCAACAACACAACATCAACATCCAACATTTGTGCGGGAACAAGAATATGCCAAATGGCTATATGAATCTATAAAAATCTAAATTTTGATTCAAACTAAGACTCATTCGCCAGAAGTGGTGAATCAATCTAGTGAGGTTTTTCTAAAGATTCAAAGTTTGAATATGCTCTTCTCAGTCTTCTCAATCTACCTTTGCAAGTTTCTGGATATGAATATCTGAAAATTGACCTATAGGTGTTATGTAATGTTCTCCAAGGCTTGATACCAGCTTTGACAACTTTATGCACTTGACAAATTTTCTCCACTCTTACTCAGAAAATATGCAACCTAAACCTACAAATCACACACAAAGGAGAGGGGAAAATTTTGTTGGGTTAGTGGATAGGGGTTTTCCTTCGTCAAACCCCATGTTGGTAATCAAACCTTGAAATAGAATGAAATAGTAAAGGAGAATGATGAATGAAAAAAATAATATGTTGCAACTCACCAAACTCTATCAATAAGATGCTACAAATGTGTATAAGATGGCTCTAGTGGATTTATATCTTTGACTCTTGCTTGAAGGTGATAGATCTTGAATTGAACACTTGCTTGAATCATAAAATCCTACATCACAATTGTTAGGTCCAAAAAAAAAATGATGCATGAAATCCTTGACATGATGATTGATGCCTAAATGATGCTCTAAAATACTTGATAATATTCCCTTGAATGCTCTTGTGAACTCAAACTTGCTATAAGGATGAATACTTTAATGCTTTTTCTTTTAGGATGAAAATGAGTGAAAGAACCTTGTATTTATACTCAATTATGTAAGAATTCCCTAAAATACAACACTACAAACTGACACCATATCTAGGAGGATAAAATATCACCAAATTTTTGAATTAATATTGATTTTGGGTCACACGAGACTCATTTAGCCAAGGTGGCGAATGAGTCCCATCAGGCATAATGCATGGGACTAGAATTAAAAATGCTTAGAAATATGTGAAACCAAGTTCAGGACCCAAAGATCTAGGTGGGACTCATTCTCCCAAGATGGTGAATGAGTCCCAAATCACTAAATCTGGCCCATTCAACTTGAAACACTTGAATTATGATTGGGTAATGATTTCTGTAAGGATTATCCTCAAAAAGATACATTAAATGAGGCTTGCAAATGCAATTTAAGGCCAATTAAAGCATAAGAAAGCCTAATTATTAATGACAACCCTAGAAAAGTGTGCAAGTGTGTTACAATACTTTAAAACACTTTAAATAAGACATGATTAAGGTTAAAAAGAGACTTATTAGGTGTAGTTAATTAATAAAACCTCATAAAAGTGTGAAAATGTGTTACAACACTTCACAACACTTTATCAAGGTATCATTTATGTCCACTAGTTCACAAGGGCCCAAGACCTCTTATGAATGCATCAAACACATTATAACACTAAATCAAACCACCATTAAGCCTAGTCTACAAGGAGGGCCCAAACAAGCAAGGGAAAAGTAGAAGGGATACTTTTTCTATTGCTCCATTTAGCCCCCACTTTATTAAGAGGATTAACTTGCTCCAAACTCACACTAAAGTAGACCAACATACTAGAGGGATCCAAATGTACCAATGCTAGCAAGATGGGATGACAACAATCAAGAGGGGTGATCAAGCCCACAAGATGAAGATCCCATGGAAAACCATCATAGGCAAAAAATAATACATAAGAAAATTATATAAAGATCATCCACAAAGCGCAAGCATGCACTGTCAAAGACGTAAAGAAAATTAAACAAAATGAAAAATAAAAAGGGGCAGATCAAGCTTCAACTATTTTTCCATCATGATGTGGATCAGATCTAGGTTTTTTGTCCAAAAAATGTATACTCACTTTGAGGCAATGAAACTTTAAGTTGTCCACTGTGTGAGAAGTCCAAGAAGGTGAGAAACATACACTCATGGTTGGTATTCTCTCACACACACATGAGTAGCTAAGGGAAAGCCATGCCCTCATTTAGCTTCCTTTCAAACCATACCAAAGTTATACCTCCTAATGAATTTGATAAGGGGCCATGCAAAAATGATTTCTGAGCTTTATGAGACAAGTAAAGCTTTGTATGCTTGGAGCTCATTAAAAAAAAAGATGGCTCTACAAGAATGCAATATCTATTATGCAAGGTGGTAATATAATTGAAAATGGACATGCAAAATGTAAAGAATGTTCAAACGAGTCTTTCTTTGTTCATGTGAGGTCTTAACTTATGTAACTTTGTGCCTAATGTCTCCAAGAGAGGACCGATCAAAGAATAGAAGATTCATAACTTAAGGGATGTAGTGCATCACATCACACCACTAAGAGGAATGTAATATGCTAAGATAGATCACGCTCCTAAAGGACATCACATCCAATGTCATCCATAAAGTGGAAAACACATCGTATAAAGTAAGAAGACTACACCATGAGAAAAGAAAAAGCCAAAGAATACTGCCAATGTATGCCCCCACTTTAAAATAATTGCTAAACACCATGTTGTGAGAAGTTACTTTAATGTAGAAAATGAAAAATGCTAACAATAATACTGACAAGAGAGCCAACTTGGAAAGCCCTATGCCAAGTCATATGTTTCCAAGTAAAGATTCATCATGCAAAACGAAAAGGAAAAGAGAGGGGTTGTGCTCAAAATGAAAATCCAAACACATAAGGGATCTATGGATTTGGGGTTAGTATGTTCTTGCGATAATGTTTTTAGAGAGCTCAGAACTATTGTCATTCCCCAAATACACATAAAACTAGAAGAATGACACAAACATAGTGAAAACAAAGAATTTTTTTTTGTGTCAACATGGAAGAGGCATGAATGTCTCGATGCCTTGCGTCATCCATAAAAGGAAAACACAAGAAAAATAAAAAAGATAAAGATAAATATTTTGGGTCAACATGAAAGAGATATGAATGTCTCAATGCCTTGCACCATCCCCAAAAGGAAAACACAAGACAAATGAAAAAGGAAAAGTGAAAGGATTTACAACATAGAGAAGAATAAAGGTACGAATAGAGGAATGACATAAAGAAAGAGGACATAAAAATAAACATCACAGGGGATCACATCATACACATGAAATCACACAAAAGAAAAGGAAAAATAAATGATGTAAAAGACTATTAAGGAACATGTGAGTTAACGAAAAGCAAGTCATCCACATCCCAATTGTGTTCATTGTATATAGAAGGCAAACAACTAGACAAAGGGACAATAGCAAGTGTCGAACTAGGGTATTTTCTTGTGTGCTTTATGTATGCATATGGTCTTTGTTTTGTATATTTTGTGTTTGATTCTAATGTCTCTTTCACTCCATTGTATCTTGTATGTGTGTGCTATTTTTTTTACATTTTTATTTAGTAGGATCTTTAGCCTTAGGGCTAGCGCACCCCCTAGATTGACTATCATATTACCTTTCTAATGCTTTGATGAAATAATCCTTCTCGGCTTCTCCTTAACTTTAGCGTCAGCATGAGTATAAGTTCATACTTGCACAAAAGGGGGGGTAAATGTACTATCCTAAATTATTACCCCTAAAAAAATTACTTTATGTTTTTCCCATTATGTGCTTGGACCTAATTATGCTTATTATTTGCCTATTTTATTATCATACTCTAAAAATTAAGATAAAATTAAGAATTAAATTTAATTATTTACAAAAATTAAAATTTAAAATATGCTTGGTCAAGGACACCCTCGCCCTTGACCACCCTATTTTGGCCCAAATTTTAATATTTTATTGTAAACACTAAAATGTTTGCAGATTTAAACTCAATTATTAGATTTTCAAAATAATTATTATGGGAAATGAAGAAATTCATATAAATACAAGTCTTTTTACCATTTGAATAAATGATAAAATTTTAATCAATTGAGCATCCTAAAAAGCAATAAAGGAAATTGAAGAGAAGAATGGGCAATATTTTATAGTAATTTCATTAGTCAAGATTCATGTTTGCAATACATCATCAAGTTCATGTCATATCACAAGTAATATTGTTTCAGGTTTTATGTTTATTATAATTTTGAGTACTAACTCTAATAGGATCTCTTATAAACTATCTAGTTCTCCTTATATGAGATGTGCATCATGAATTTAGTCCATCAAGAAATGCAAATTTGAATGGTGAAATGTAGCATTTGTGATCTAGGATTTTATGTAAAAATTTCCTAAGTAAAATTAGCATATAGTGTGAAAAAGGTCCAATGTGGAGAACTAGCTAGAAAATGAGTTAGTTAGATAATGTACCATGTTTAGAATGACACTCCCTTCATGAAGTAATAAAACACTCAAATATGGGTCTTAGAAATAAGGCTTGTTGAGGTGCCCATGTACAAATATCCTCTATAAATAAAAGAGAAGGAGAAAACCCAGATGTAAAAACTCCCCATGAGAGGAAAATTGAGTAAGGCCAAACTGAACCCCCTAAAGAAATATCCCACACTCCCAAGAGAGATCAAAGATGGATGTATATTATCTAGATGAAGGGTGTGATGAAGATGATTACAATCTAGCCTGTTATTGACCATTATTTTGAACCAATTATGTACTCTTGAAGAATCTCCCTAAGAAAATGGATGTACATCTTGGTGTGTTCGATCTATTGATGATGAAATCCATTCTTCAAGATCTAGATTGCACTCTAGTTGTCATAATAGGCAGCAGATGTCTTCTAAAAAGTGATGTCAAGCTTAGCTAGGATATTTGCAATCCAAAATGGCCTTAATCGTGGTATTGAAATCCCTTTGATTCTCAACCTCAATCAAAAAGAGAGAGAGTAATGACATGTTTCTTCTTGAATCTCGAAACCATGTGCAACTTTAGGTACCCAAAATGTATGACCATTGAATGTGGGTGTATGACTCATCTCTGTTGGTTATAATGGTGAAGGTAAAGATTCTACTAATCTCTTCACTATAGGAATATAATAACTATTGTACCAAATTGCACATGCATACAATTAAAATAGAGTGCTTTGTTGAACACCCTAAGTAAGAACCATAGTTTCTCTAACCATCTTGCACCCTCAATTTGAGAAATTAACTTGCACAACCAAATCATTTAATTTACTTATACAAAGTAGGCTATATTATAAATAGAGATATATAAAACACCACTAGTCCTTTTAACTCATTCATTAAAATATTAAAATAAGACTCTTCCATGTCCAAAAATACTCACACGAGAATCAACTCCAAGGTACACTTTTCCATTATCATATTCTTCATAATTAGATAGATATATTTAAGATATTTAATTTTGAAAACATATCATAGATTACAATGATATTTGAGTTAACTCACTTGATCTAATTGCTGCTTTAGACTTCCAATTTAAACCTATAGTGTGAATAAAAGTACATTGCACATTGCTAAAGAAAAGTTAAACTATAGATTCCTCCTAATTAAAAATTAAAAAACAAAACAAAAACTACCATTTCCATTAAAAAGAAAATGTTAACTCATTGATCACCGCATAGCAAATATTTATTCCAGACTTGCATGTAGGTGGTCTGCTCATTATTCCTCTTATAAATTTTGCATTCGTTATATAAAAGCAACAATAACCATTTAATTTCAATAATTGGATATTTTCCGATAGTTAAGCAACAATAATTATTCTATTTCAATAATCAGAGATTTTCGGATAGTTATCCTTCAATTTCTGCATGAATAGTTAACCTTGAATTCTGCATGCTTGTTGTTATAACTTCCTTCAGTATTATTGGCATTTGTTTAAAAATCTTTGTCACTTTTTTTTTGGAACATATCCATTTTTATTGTTTGTTTCGAAATCTGTTTTATTTCTTTCTTTCAATGATTTCTGGATTAGATTTTGTGAAATTTTTTCACAATTGACATATGTCACAAAATTATACTATGAATGTAAAGAAAAAAAAGAAGATAAAGAAAGCTGTAAACATATAAAACTTGTTTCTTCCAAGATGTTGAAGAAAGTCCATCTTCATACAGGGATATCTTTCAATGCAATGGAGATAATGAATTCTCCAGTTGTGAAGTTTGCTTCAGAAGCATGCAGGTTTGCTACACGTAAGAACAAACCTAGTTTTACTTCAAGAGAAATTCAAGGCTGATATTTCAAAGGAAGGTGGCAAAACATGCAGTGCCTAAGGGCACAAAGGCGGCTACGAAATCTACATGCAGTACGATTTGGTACGGAGTTTTGCAAGATTTGGATTTCGTTTTCTTTTTCTAATTTTTATTTTCTATTCATGTCACCATTGGCAACAGGTTTCGACTCCCAACTATCATACGGATATTTGGTTTCAGCTCCCTTTTTGTGGTGCATATTCCATTCATCATGTTGAGACAATTAGAACTGAGGATAATCTTTTATGCATGTTCCTGAAGGTCCTGTGTTTCGTAGAGAAGATGCAGACATTCATGCGGTTGAAGTCACAAGCTTTAGCCAGGTATATAATAAAAATCACTTGTTGCTGTTAGGTTTTTATATTAGTGCACTTGAAGTAACCTTATGTGGTTAAGTCATGGGAGTCCAAGCATTTTTTTTTGGGAATAAAAGTAAAATGGCAAGGTTAAATCATGGATGTGAGAATTAGTGCTATTATAGAAACAATCATTTGTTTAGGTCAACTGAACTTCAACAAAGATTCTTTGAATAGTACTTGAAAACCTTTGAAATGAATTTATAAATATATATGACTGTCTTTCATCTTTTCTTAAAATATTAAAGGTCATTATAGTTAATGCAATCGATACTACTATTTTCTTTATAAAAAGAAATTGATTGATATTATTATCTCCACTCTAAGAGATTTATAGGAACAGTCCTCAAAATAACAATACATATCTTTTCAAATTAGGAATTCAATAGAATTATTTTCCAAAAGCATTAGTATTATTTGATCAATTGTTAACAAATTTGATTTAAAAAACTCACACAATTTAAATCCACAAACTTGAGCACTTAAAATTGTCTTTTCAAACACCTAATTATAAGAATGGGTAGAAAGATCTTGTTATGATGACCATGGTGATGGTGTACATGTTGAGAAATCCCTCAATCTACTTAGGTCAAAGGATTAGAATTTGGAAGAAGAATAACATATAACAAATGAGACACTAAATGAGGTTTTCCTATAGAAATAGTAGGCAATAAATATAGAAGTTGTTCTATATTTTGTTTGCCACATATTGGATTTTTATATATGTTGAGAATTGTTAAGAAAAGATAGGTATAATATGAGGTGAAAAAATCACCAAGTATCAACCAAGCTAAACTGGTTTAGAATTAATAGATCAACCAACCACAAGCATGTCCATATGAGTAGCAAGAGTTGCCAAAAGTATCAAAACATGTTATAGTATAAACAGTTCAAGAGATAAAAGGAGAACAAAATGCTATTCCCAGTAGCTTTTTCAATTATTTTTGTAATGATAATCATCACATTGAAAGGTCCAAATAATATGAATAACCAAATCCATATGATCCAAATATTTTACCACATGGTCATGCTTTAGATTGTTGATGTTATGATTTTTAATCTATTATCTTTTGGTTTCTAACTACTTATAATTTAGTTTGATCCTATTATGAGGCTAAAATAAAATATTTTCATCTCTTTCCTGTATACTAGATTAGTAACAATCAATAAAATTTATTAAGCATTTCAAGAAACTTTTTAACATAGCCAAAAATAATTTCAAACTAATTAAAACCCCCTTTCTTGTGCCAACCCAAACAACTTTCAAAAGAGGGCGAGTAGAATTAAATATAAAGAAGTAAAAGATGCTCAATGGTTTCTTAAAAAAAACACAAGTCTTAATAGGAATGCCTAAGTATGCCAACTCAACATTGATTTTTTTCTTTCTTAAGGATTAACAACCATCTAAATTACATTTTCTTAGGCTCAACCACATAGGAATATATATTATTCAGAATGCAAGGTCACTTATGAATAGAAAAAAATCTCTCAAATATCTACAAGAATATGAATATATATACATATATATATATCATCTCCTAAAAGATAGAAACATCTACCAATTTTAAACTATCTAAAATCTTAGTATTTATATTGATAGAAATAAAAAAATTAATAGTGTAAGAATATGTTCTTTCAAATAGTATAAGTTAGGTTAATAAGTTGTCATGTTAGTAGCTGAAAAAATATTTAATACTTTTGGAATAAGGTGAGAGTTGGGTTAATAAATTTTTATGTTATTAGCTAATAGATTACTATTTATAATATTTTGTTAGCTTAAGTTTTTCTTATTGTGCAAGATAATCTAGGTATTTTATTAAAGACTATGATAAATTAAGAAATACAATTCTATTACATGAATAGATAGTGCCACTTTCAAATAAAGAAAACATATGAGAAGGGGAATTTTTTGTGTAGGCTATGAATACCTTAAAAATAAAAGTCCACTCCATGATGCAATATGAGTTAAAAAAAATAAAATCTATTGAAAGGGTGAAATGTGGTGTGTTCAATAGCAAGGATTTTGTAATTAAACATGGAGGTAAGTTACAAAGCATAGGATAAGCATGCAACAATGGGTTCCACAAATTTAGTTTAAAATTCTACTCAAACTCAATGTGCTATAAAATATAGAAAAGTGGGTAGAAATATATATTTCATTAATTTTGAAGATAGAAGAAGAAAAATGTAAGCATAGATATACTTATACAATATAAGATAGGAAAATTCAAAACACTATAAAGTCCAAATTATTAACATCAAAAGCTTACGTGGCTAATATTCATAGGCGTCCCTATAATGAGTTATATCACCACTCTTCAACACATGAAAACTATGTTTAGATATGATAACACTACTAAAAATGTCCATATTAGATAGTTTAGATAAAATATAAACTATAGTTTTTTTATATTTAATTTCAAAAGGAAATAAGTTACAGAGAAATTGTCAAGTATAAACATGAGCTTAGGATATGAGGTTGAAAAATACTATCTCATAATCAATATACAAATATTTTTTTCTCTTCTATTATTTTCATAGGTATGACCCTCAAAAATGAAGAATATGAGATTAAATTCAACACAAATCCCTATTAATTTTTAATTACTCAAACTTAATAAAATAAAATTTACCCAAAAAATCCAACGCAAAATATCTAGCCAATATACTTCATATTAGGGGATGCCACTTATCACTACAATGAAAATAAAAATAAATAAATTAGGGAATTATGAAAAAATAGACCACATATATCTAACATTGAAGTCCAAAACTATGGAGAGGAATTTGAAAATAGGAAGATTCATCTCTCAATACAACCATTTTTATCTTTTAATAAAAAATATCTACTAGCATGTTATAAAGATCATATTTTTCAATAGGCTCAAAGCCTAATAATGAAGGTTCTGGAGTTAGGCTTTAAACCTACTAAGTGTATTTTCTTTGAAATTTCAAGAGCCTCTTCATTGAACATAATTTTGGTATGCCCTATAATCATTCTAGTCCATGAGAGTACATCTATTTGAAAAAAAATCTAAATAAAATCATGTTCCTTATGTATGCTTCCACATTTCACATAGATGTCTACCACTACACCTACAACATGAGACAAAAATATACTTTTCACTATACTTGTAGGGAATCACACCCCTAGTTCAAGATATTTAGTATTTTCATAGGTGGGTAGGACATCAACAAAAGTTTTTGAATTGAGTTTCATGCCTTGCAATTGTATTTTCATTATAAAAAACACACTTTTCATTTATGCTTAATACAAGATCAATACCATTCATATTTTTAATAGTATATGTTATTCAAGTGGAAACTAAAAAAGGAAACATAATATATCAATTTCTTCATGAGAATAATTAGAAAACATAAGAAATTTATCCAAAAGGTACAATGAGTGTACACTATATAGAGAAGTAAAAATAAAAGGCCCCACTTTGTGAAAGCCTAAAGCTCCAAAGCCTAGATGTTAAACATAAGATTAACTATCAAAATGTTCAACCCATTCAAAAGTGTAATTGTTATCAAACACACTTAAAGGTGTGTTCCTTGTATCAATGTTTGGTACCTTATTTAATGTCAAAATTTAGGCTTATTTGGCATAAACATAACTCAAATCCAATTTTATGTAAGTAAAGATCTAAAAATAAATTGAAAAACACATCCTTATGCATACCATATTTTATCTTTTATAAGATTTAAGAAAAAAAATTCCACAAATATCATTCTAAGCATTCATCATATTCTTGGCTACTTCCAATTAATTTATCTATAATATATTATTTCTTATTTATATCTACAACTATAATTCAAACCAACAAGAAGATTTGTTGTTGTTGCCTATCTTTGATCAATGTACAAAATATGTCATTTATAGAAAATAACTTTTATTCTAGAACAACCATTTATTGCTCAATTTTTTTCTTAGAATCCCATCTAATGATGTTCTAGTGACGTGGTCCACCCATCCCAATATTGTCTCCAAAGTGTCCCTTTAATCTACTACAAGAGACATGTCATACATTACAGATGCCAAATTATTTCCATTAGGCTTGAGTCTTGATATTAGTGTCATTCTACACTCATCAATAACATATTTAATATAGGTCATCTCGTGCATGGATGAATAAGTGTGGAAAGTGCACCAACTATGTTTTTTAAGTTGCTTTTGTCCAATCAAAGGTCAAATAAATGGATATTTTATTATGGGGCATTATGTAATTTATTTTAAAATAAAACTATATGATTTTATGTTATTATTTATTGTAAATAGGACCAGATTTTTCTAAATGTGAAAGTTCACTATCATTTGAGGAATAGAGGAAATATGACTAGAATGCATTTATTTTTGTAATGGTCCACATGGTAGTATAATGTGGGAAATAGTATATAAACCATTCCCTAACCTTGAAACTATTGAGGATTCATATTTTTTTGAATCTCCCAAGGCTTCAAATTGAAAACTATGGATTCAATCACATACTTAGCATATGAGTTCCTATAGTTTGATTAAAATTTACTATTTAAAATCAAGGATTCTTTGAATGCACTGCTAGGGCTAAAGCTCCAATTTTGATATTTTTTGTAATTATACTTCATACACCATGTTCCTTATAATAAAACATCTTCTTAAACCTTAATTTACTTCATATAGGACATAATTTATAGTTGAAACTAATGATTTCAACCCATTTCCTCTCTAGAGATCAATAAGAAAACAATATTTTCTTATTGTCTAACTAGTCGATAGGATTAATCTAACCATAGGTCTTAATAGACCCTAATAATATGGGTGACTAATCAATTTCATCATAGTTATTATCATTGATATTCAATGGAGTTAAAAAAATATTACTACAAATTAGCCAGAAGAGAACTAGAATTTGCAAAAAGTGCCAAAAATAGAGGAAAACCTTCCAATTAATTTATATTTCATTCTATACTTCTTCAATAAAAAACTCTACTACAATGCATAAGACATTTTTTTCCAACACTCATACTAAAATTAAGATTCTTTTTACTTAAATTATGATCATTACTACCATGCCTATTGGTGCAGTCATGGTAGGAGGGTTCCAAAAGGAACAATCTAGATTGTGCAACAATGAGTCAACACAACAAAATTAATATAGAGAATTGATGTGAAAATAAAAATCTTAATTAACATAAAAGGTTTATATGTAACATTGGCCACACATGTGAGTATCCAGTATCACAGGGCATGCCTTAAAGGCTTACAATCACATAACTGGCTAGTAGGCCTTCCTACATGCCCCCAAAGGGTTTTACGAGAATGTAACAAAGAACTTATCTTTGGATCTAAAACTAATAAGAATATAAAAACTAAAGATAATCTCCAAACTAATGATAATCTCAAAATTGATGATAATCTAAAAATTGATCCTCTACAATGAATTACAATGCTTATAAATATTCTCTTCAAGCCCCCAAAATAGATCTGTGTTGGCCTCAAGGGTTAATAATCCGCTAATTGACGAAACATGAAGGTCAGCCTCAAATATGAGTAGATAACTCCATGTGAGAAGATGTAACTTGTGGATCTTCAAGATAGGTCCCAATGAACCCAAGATTGAAAAATTATGTTCAATTTAGGTCCACACGATCAAGAAATAGGTTCACACTAAGAAATTGAGCCAAGTCAGCCCAAACGCTTTGTTTAGAAAATATAGTGAAATTTTGAGAGCAACAACTTTTAGTAGATAAGTGAAAACAATTTGAAATCTAGATATGAGATAGATGTCCATGTGTAGATGCTATATCTTGGACCATGAGCTAGGAAACAATAATGTGGTAAAATAATAAATAAAGTGGTGAAAATGCTACTAAATGTAATGCAAGAAATAATTGTTTTTGGTTGGTGCAAGATTTCCTTACAACTAGGGATGCTCCTATATCAGACATGTGGGGTTGGCAGAAAAGTGAGTCTCTCACTTTCTAGGGCTAAGAGGAAAATGAAAACAGTCCACCTTAGCTTGAGATATCCATAATGAATCCTCTACTGGTCTACCCTTCCACTTCACAAGTTATTCTTTGTACTTCTTGCTCCTAGTGCTCCTTCTGGTTTTGGTATCCAAGATTTTCTCAATCTCCTTTGGTTCCTAATGTTGTAACTGCTCCTCCAAATTAATTAATATCCACTACCACTTGACTCTCCTTCATGAAACTCATATATGTTTGCAACATTAAATATAGGTGATATACCCATTATCTCTAGTAACTCCACCTCATATGCATTTCCAGAATAAAATTTCCTCAAAATATTACATGGTCCAAAATTCATCATCTTGAGCTTGTTCTATGTTTCAACTAAAAATCTCTCCTTCCTCAGATATACCATCACTTCATCTCCAGTAAGAAATTACGTATATCTCTATTTCTCATCTACCTTGTCCTTATACTTTTTATTCATATCCTCCAAATGTTTTTGAAGCTATTTATGCAATGTGTCCATGAAATCTGCAAACTCCTCTTCTTGTGCAGTCCTTTTGATTTCTATACTTATGTCTCTCAACTCTACAACACCTTTGGGACTTGTTCCAATCATAATATTGGAATGGTGTCTTCCTTGTGCTCTGATTAATTGAATTATTGTAGGAAAACTCAACTTGTAGTAGGATTATATCCCAATTTCCTATCTTATCTCCAACCAAGCATCTCAACAAGTTACCCAAAATTCTATTTACCACTTTTTTTATCCATTGATCTGAGGGTGATATGTTGAAATTAACTTCAAATATGCCCTCATATCCTTCCATAGTGTACTCCAAAAGTATCCAATGAATTTAGTGTCTTTTTTTGAAACTATACTCTTAGTTACTCCATGCAATCTCACAATCTCCTTGAAAAATAAATCAGCTACATGCACATCATTAGTCTTCTTAGAAGGAACAAAATGTGTCATTTTAGAAAATCTATCCACAACTACCATTATTGAATCATGTCCTCTTTGTTTTCTAGGCAATCCTAATACAAAATCCATGCTCAAATCTTCCCAAGGTCTCTCGAGTATTATCAAAGGTTTATACAATCTAGTATTCAAACTTCTCCCTTTTTTAACTTGACAAATCCTACAGTTCTAAAAATACTTCCTTACATCCTTATAGATCCATGGATAAAAATAATGCTCAATCACCAAAGCTATTATCTTATCCACTCCCAAATTTCTCGCTAAACCTCAACTATTCTTTTCCTTAATCAAAATTTCTCTCATTGAACTCCTTGGAATGCACAATCGATTTCCTTTGGACAACATACCTTTTTGAGTGAATTAGTCCAACCATTGGCTTCAATATTTTACAATGGATTCCTTACATGATTTCCATGCTTCACCAAAATCTACACCTTCTTCATACATATATGTTAATTTGTCAAATCCTAGTACTTCCACTCTCATCTCCGTCAACAAATTCCTTATCCTACTTAGTGCATATGCAAATTTATTTGACTTGCCACTCCTGTGCTTCAACACAAATGTGTAACTATGCAAGAAATCAACCCATCTCATATGTCCTTGATTCAACTTCCCTTGACTGTTCAAATATTGCAAAGCTTGATGATCTGTACACAACACAAACTCTTTTGTTACTCGACTTATTGAAAGCTTGAATTATGGCATAAAATTTGTGATCATCAAATAAGTATCTTCTTCTGGCATCATTCAATTTCTCACTGAAATAGGCTATCAGTCTCCCTTCTTGACTCAATACTGGTCATATTGCATTTCCACTTACATCACAATCGACTTGAAATACTTTGTAAAAATCAAGTAGTGTTAACATTGGTCATTCTATCACCTTTTTCTTTAGTAGTTTGAAACTATTTTGTGCTTCAACCGTTTTCCACTTGAAATATTTCTTATCTCCTCTCATTGTCTTCATCATGGGGTTACAAACACTACTAAAACTTTTAATAAACTTCTGATAGAAACTAGCTATTCCATGGAATGAACTTACTTATCCAATATTAACCAGTGTAGGCCAATCTAGGATTTATTTCATTTTCTTTAGATCCATTTTTAGTCCTTCAGCAGAAATAACAAATTCAAGATATACCAACTCTATTTTAATGAAACTAAACATTTTGATATTTATCAAAAACTTCTATTCTCTTAACCTCTACAATAATTTCCTAATGTGCAACAAGAATTCTTCTCTGGTTTTACTGAAAATCAAAATATAATGCAAGTAAACAATAAAAAAATTACCCAAGAACTTATTCAATACCACGTTCATCAACCTCATAAAATTTCTTAGTGCATTGGTCAACCTAAAAGGCATCACTAAGCACTCATTTAATCCTTCATTTTTCTTAAATGCAGTCTTCCATTCATCTCCTTCTCTGATCCCAATCTAATGATATCCACTCTTGAGATCAATCTTTGTAAATAATTTTCTCCACTAAAACAATCCATAATGTCATCCATCCTTGGAAATTGGAATCGGTTCTTGACAGTGATCCTACTAATTGCTCTTGAATTCGTGCACATTCTCCACTCTCCATATTTCTTTGGTGCAAGTATAGTAGGTACCACACATGGGCTCAAGCTTTCTTTGATTAATATTTTCCTCAACAACTCCTATATTTTCTAGTTCAACTTTGCATTCTCTATCAGTTTCATTCTATGTGATGCTTCGTTTGGAAAACTAGCTCCCAATATTAGATCTATTTGATGGTCGATACTTCTGACCTCTAGTAAACCATTTTCTATATTGTATGAGATAATGTCCTTATATTTTGTTAGAAACTTTACAACTTCTTCACTTTCTCTAGTGGGATTCTCTATCTTTGGACTATTTATTTTGCTTGGAATCAATGCAAAACACATGTTTTCATGTCTCAAACCATCAAGAAACTTTCTCCCATCTACCAAACACAATCCGGAAGTGCTACAAAACTTACACTTGTCTTCCTCTTCCAAAGTTATCAATTTTATTCTTCTCCCATTTGATGTTACAATGTAGGAATTTCTTCTTCCATCATGAATAGCTTTCTTATCATATTTCCATGGTCTTCCTAATAGTAAATGACAAGCATCCATAGGCATAACATCACACAATACTTCATCCCTATATGATCCAATATGAAATTTCACCAAATATTGCTCACTTACTAGTACCTCATGCTCATCTTGAATTCATGCTATCCTATAAGGGTTTGGGTGTTTCAACATCTTCAAATCAAATTGCGTTACCACCTTCTCTAAAACTAAATTATCAATGTGCCAATATCAATGATAACTTTACATACCTTTCATCTAGACTTTTATTTGGTTCTTAATAGAATTTTCCTTTACGAAGGATCTTTAGTCACCTCTTCATGCATCAAAGCTCTCCTCATCACGAATGATTCAACTTTCTTTGATTTCCCAATTGAATTAGGTGATTTAATAAGTTATCCATCCACATATATTTTTCTTCCGATATGGTCCGACTTCTTTCCAATATTCTCCTGATGACACTCAAAAACTCTATGTCCTTCCCCACCACACTTGAAACGGGTTCCTCTAAATGGTCTTCTCTCATATATTCCCTCATTTTGATATTAATTGTGACTTCCTCACATCCACAATATGAATTTCTATCCTTCACCTCACCCCAGTAGGGTCTTACATCTTTTTTTTGCTTGGTATAGTGTTTCGTTTCTCCGGATTGGGATCCAATCTTTTGAAATCTTCCTTTTGTACTTCTCTTTCATTGTTCAAATTTCTTGCTCAACTTCTCCTCCACTTTCAATGCCACTTGGAATTCTTATTCAACATATGCTATATTCACTACGCTCAATTCTTCTTGAGTGCTTATTCTCAGTCCATTGATATATCTCACAACCTTTTCTTTGCTTGCTTCCCTACATGACCAGTTTTGATTATTATCTTATAGAATTATTTGGTGTTTTCCTTCATAGTCAACTCCTTTTGTCTCAAATTATGCAATGTTTTCAACAATTTCAATTTATAGTCGACTAGTATGAATTGATTCTTTAATTTTGTTACCATTCTATCCCATTTGATGATTGTTTCCTTGCCTCTTCTATTCCTATCCAATTGGACTTCTTTCCACCATAATGCAACATGACCTTTCAAATTTTATTTTGCAAACCTAACTCTTTCCAGATCTTTAATTTCTTCATATTCAAAGTATTCTTCAATTTCATTGATCCAATCAATCAATTCTTCAATATTAAAATTTTCTACGTAATTTTGAATTTCAATTCTAAGTCTTTTCCCAAATTTGAGATCACTTTAAAAAATTTCAATTGATCTAATTCTTCTTCTTCACCTAGGGTTTCTGTGATTATATTTTCATGATCTGATTTGTCACATCACTTTCATCATTCTACCTAGGGTTTAGGCCTTTCCTTCTATCTTCTTCAACCACATCCAATCAGACTTGAATTTCAAGCATCATTTCCAACATTTCATCCATTCTTCTAGCAACATTCACCATAACAGGTATTCTCCTTGGTAGCATATCTCTCAAAATGGTACAACTGCCTCACTTCAGTGATCTAGCTACAAGGGTTTCAATTTCCTCACAATCGATGATCAATTGATAAAAAATGTAGTCTACCTCAAGTCAATGATCTGTTCACCACTAATAACAAATTCAAGAGTCAAAAACTTGATCTAATACCACTTGGTGCAGTCATAATAGAAGGGTTCTAGAAGGAATAGTCCAAACCATGCATGAATGAGTCAACACAGTGAAATTAACACAGATAATTAATGCAAAAAAAAGTAATCTCTATTAACATAGAAGGTTGAAATGTAACATTGGCCACACAAGTGAGTATCCAATATCATAGGTCATGCCTTAAATTATTACAATTACATAACTATCTAGTAGGCCTTTCGACATGACCTCAAAGTTTTTTGCAAGAATGTCATAGAGAACTTATCTCTAGATCTAAAATTGATGAGAATCTCAAAACTAATGACAATATCAAAACTAATGATAATCTCAAAACTGATCCTCTACAATGAATTAAAATTCTTATAAATATGCTCCTCAAGCTCCCAAAATAGATTTGCATCGACCTTAAGGGTTAATAACCAACTGATTGATCAAGCATGAAGGTTAGCCTAAAAAATGAGTAGATAACTCCACACAAGAAGATGCAACTTTTAGATTTTCAAGATAGGTCCTAATGAACCCAATATGCTAAAATGATATTCAATTTAGGTATGCACAATTAGGAAATAGGTTCACACTAAGAAATTGAGCCAAGTCTGCCCAAATTCTCTATTTAGAAAATATAGTGAAATTCTGAGAGTGACAGATTTGAGTAGATAAGAGAAAATCATCTAAAATCTAGATATGAGATACATGTCCATGTGTAGATGCTATATCCTACACCATGAGCTAAGAAACTATAATGCAATGAAATGCATAATGAACTAGTTAAACTACTACTGGATGCAATGCAAGAAAGAACTATTTTTGATTGATGCAATATTGCCTTACAACCAGGGATGCTCCTACATCACCTCTAAACATCCTAATAAAATTATCTAAATTAGTGAGAAAATATAATTCCTAGCAAAGATTAGATGTAGTGGAAATATATAGTCTATTTTCTTAATGTTATCTTCAATATAATTTATTATAAATTCTAATTCCCTATATTTAATTTTCTAACATCAAATTATTATAAGTTTACCTCCACTAATACATAACATAAAGAATAAAATATTTATGAAAATCAATATGCAATATGTCATATATACATTTAAAACTACTACAAAGAATATGTTTGACATGCTTCTAAAAATAAATATGGTAGGAAACTTTAATTATTTAGTTTTTGGAAGACCAAGGATTGCCAATTTTCATTTAGTTACAAGATGTTTTCAAGAACAAGAATGGAAAAAGTAGATGAATAACTACAAATTGGTGAAGAAATTTTGTAAACTCAATTGTATCCTTTAAGAATGATCAGATCACAAGAAGGAATGATTTTTATTGTATCAATGGAAGGATGGAAAATAAAGAATAAAAAGATGTGATTGAATCTCCTACAAATAGTCCACATAAAATTCCTCCTTCTCATGGAAATTTTGTTTTACAACCACAACAATGACTAGGTATCATAGGCACAACACCATAGAATATTCTTGCCAGCCCAACTTAGCTCAAGTTGGATTTTATAGCTAGAAAGATAACTACATGGGTACAACAACTAGAATTAGAAGTAATATAGGCTATAATGAGAAACGAAAAAACTCAACATAAGCCTTAGGTCTTGTTGGTAATAAGAATGAACCAAAATGTTGAAGGGATTGTGGAAATTGCCACACCTATAGTAGAAACATATGCCTCTGATATCACTCCTAAGGATTTCTAAGCTACCCAAGTCAACCTGGGAAACAAAATAGGGAAGGGGAGGTTGTTTCACTTGATAGATATTTTGAAACACTAAAAATATAAATGAAAAATGATCAAGCCACCAAAAAGGAGTTGAAAGAACAATTACTACAACTTCACAATTTAATGAAAAGTTAAATAGCTCTAGTAACTTTAATTCCAAGCTCTTCTATAGAAGCAAAAATTTTGATAGACAAGGGTGAGTTGGATAGATTGTAGTCCATGAAGCTTAAGGAAAATACACTAGATAATTGGTTAGACATGTTGACAGAAAAAATCTCTTGCATCAATAGAGTTTCGTTGTAGAGGTCCTCAACACATCTCCTAGTTAAATTAGACAATGGGGCATTTTTTGCATTTGTTCAAGACATAGGATGGTATTTATGAATAGGATTAAAATTTACTTTGTTAAATGAATAAGTTAACTTTAAGGTGCCAATTGATAATAATATTTTGTAGCAAGGTGATGATTTTTTTCCAAGAGAACTATTAAATATATAGCCTTTAAATGAAATTTGCTAAAGTGATTTATGCAAAAGATTATAGAGGAATAGGAAAAACTCTATAGGGTAAGATAAAATTTTAAGGATTTCATAGAACAACCAATAAGCCCAAATATGGTGAATGTGGAAAATCTCACCATAATTTCAGCATTTGAAACACAAAAACATTTTTTAAGTAAAGTTTAGGAACTAAACAATAAGATGAGTAAAGATTTAGTGGATAAGTTGATCAAACTCATTGCTCAATTTGAGGATTTTGATAAGGCCCTTCATCAAATGAATAACTGTATTGATTTCTCTACAAAGGTGTGCAAAGATTCAAATTTTAGGTTGGATAATGTAAAGGGTCTAGATGTTGAAAATTAAATCATTAAGAGTGGTAAATTCTTATGACCTAGAGCTATGAATCAGTCAGCTCACAAATGGGGGACCTCATCCCCAATATAAATTCTCAAGAACTACACCCCAATGGGGTTTGAACCTTGGTGGAAAGAATAAAAACACAACTTAACCATTGCGCCATGCCACTTTTGGCCTATATATTGAAAATTTGACCAAGTGTTCAATTGCATATTTGGAATACAAGGGTAGAGTTCAACGATAATGAATTTTAGGGGTTTTTTGAATTTGAATTGGTTTTGGATCCAAGTTAAAATTGTTAGTGTAGGTTTTTTTATTTTCCTAATGTTAGGGGGTATTTCTTTTTCCTACACACTATTATTTAAGCTTTCTTAGGTTTATTGGATGTGGTAATATGAGGACATGTGGAAAAATAGAATAGCTACATGTGTCACTCTCTCCCCACACATAGGTAGTTGAGTTACACATTCTCTTTTGGCTTGTTGTCCCACCTCCCATAAGCCCTATTATTTTTTACCTGAGTAGTTTATGGGGTAGTTGAGTTACACACCCTCTTTTGGCCTTATATGCCACATATCTATTATCTTCAGTTGAGGAGGTTATGCCACATGTTTTGGTATTTCCCAAGTAGATGATAACATCCCACCTTTTATGGGTAGGAGTTGATGCACCTCTTTGATGTATTTTCCCTTTTTTTCTATATATTGAGCACTCTCCTCTCACCTTCAGTAGTTTATCTAGTTCAATGATTGTTTAGTGAGAGTCATGAGAGTATTATCATAATTCTCTTTCTTTTTCTTCATTATTCTCTCAATTCAGATTTTATCTTCATTTTTCTATTTTGATCTTTGATGCAACATTGAACCAAAAGAAAGATGCAAGAACATAAGGCAATCATCCACAACACCATAACACAAGGATTTCTATGTGGAAACCCTGTTAGGGGAAAAACCACAGTGGAGGTCAATCGACAATTTGAGTACTCAAATATAAGTTTTACAAAATGGGAATGCACTTGCACTCAGGCCCACTGCCTAGAGCTCACTGCTAAAAAAAAAAGGCTCATTGCCTTAAAATCAATGTCAAAAGACAATAGAATTCCAATGAACTATGAATTAGAATCTAAAAATGCTTGAGAATAGTTCTGGTTAAACACATTGGATAATCTCTTGACCTTTTGTATGATTCTTCTCTTCTGCCCTGCTCTATTTCAATTCGCATCACAAATCCATTTATGCATAGGTGAGATCACTCTACTATCCTTCTAAAATTCATATCACACAATAACACACTTCACATCTATTTGAAAATGATATAATCGATCACTTATATATCCACAACAAGATATTTAATCAACCATATGTCAGCTTTAATAAAACATAAAATATTTTCCAACCATCCGCTAAATTCACAAATTATTTTCAATGCACATAATCCAAAGTCGGCCATAGCATATTGAGGACCCAAATCAACATGTTCGAACAAAAAACATTTAAATGTAATTACTCCTTAAAAATTTTCAACATATTACATTCACCAAGTCAACTCTTTGTACTAATAAACATGAAATCAATAAATCAGATCTCCTAGCTCATTAACCAATTGATGGGATGGGAAAAAACTTGAGAGTAAGATATTTTAGATTCTCAATGACCTTCCGTAAGATCCACAACCCGAATTGATAAAATGGTAATACAAATAGATTCAAATTCAGTTAGATACCCTATTCTTCACTCTGTCTCCCAATATGAACAAATATTGAAGTGTGGACCAAATCAATGAGCTAGGTTGCCATCAATGAAAAAACTAGAAGCCATATGCCAACAATCTCCCCCTTTGGAATTGATGGAAACACTTAGTGAAAAAATACTAAGTGTCAGAACCAACATACTGTAATCCTTCAAGACTTCAAAAACGTTATAGTTCACACAACTCCCCCTAAATTTGATAAGAATTTTTTCACTGCTCTTTCTTCCCCTTTGGCATCAATGAAAAACCAAAAAAATTTCCTACAATAATCCCTTATGGAGTGGAAAAAAAAACTTACCTATTCAAAAATTGGTTCAAAATATGAAGAAATACAATCGCTACTTGAGTTAGAAGATTATTTTGTATTTTTCCTTCATCTCCAGAAGAAACTTCTTCCATGCTTCTACTAGCATCCCAATGATTATGATCATGTTTTTGTTTTCAGATTTTCGGCTGATAATCTTGATGAGAGATTATGGAGTAATGATGGCTTCTTCCAGTGTCTTTCCTTTTCTCGGTATTTCAATCAACTATTCCAATCTGCATTATGTTATGTCCTTTTCTTTCCAAAACATTTCAACAATCTTGTTTCTATTATTTTGAACATTTGTATGCTATTTCTGTAATTCTTGAATTCTTTTCTTAATTGCACCATCTTGATCCTGAAACATGTTAAATTTTTGTCCAATATTGTTCAATTCTATTTCAATTTGTTCCAAATTTTCTTTGAACTTGCCAATTGCATGAGTCCAACAAAGATAGTTGTTGTAAATGCTATTTTTTGTGTTTATGCATTGCCTTAGCTGATTCATGTGCCTTTTTAGCTTGGTGAGATATAATCTGTACTGCTTCTTCAGCTGTAAAATTACTTCTTCTTCTTCTTTGTTTTGAAACTCAAAGTCCATGATTTCCTTGATGCATTCAATCATTTCTTCTGGAAAATTATTCTGCAAGCTCTCTAATTTAATATGGTTGTGCACAAGATGAGAACTTAGTATGTTCAAAATCATGTCCTACTGATATGAACGTCTGATAGACCATGATTTTGCAATTTTTTGCATTCCATCTTCCTCATGAATAAGTTGTAATAGATCTTCTTTGATTAAGTCACCTTCTTCTTCACTTTCTTCTATCATAGTTGTTTCTTGTTCCGATTTGGCTATTTCCAATTCTTTTCTTTGGATGTCCTCGATTTCCTTATCAGATTCTTTATTTGGTATATCTACAATCGCATGTTCTTTTCCTTTCCCTTCAACTCTTGGAGTCTTGCATGCTGGAGGAGTACAGAAAAAAAAAATTCTTTTCTCTTTTCTTATTTCTCTCCATCTCAGCAGAGGAGGAACTAACTTCAAGTGCCTTTACGGGAAGGGAAATACCAATTGAGACAAACTTTCCCAGCAAACCTTTAAAGAAACTTTCATATATTTGATCACAGTTTTCCAAATTGTTAGAGTGTATGTAAATTTGTTTGCAAAATAGTTCACTCTCTTTCCATGTTATGTTTTTCATTAGTAAGAAATTTAGAAAGTACATCACAAGACATATAATCAAAGTACCAAACCTAAAAGGGTAATCTGCCATCTTTGTAAATTGTACATTCTCCATTAGTTGATCTTTCAGTAATCCGCAAAGGTCAAAATCTTGATCTTCCATTATCATCTTGTGTGAAATGTAAACAAGACCTACCAAAGTTGCACCTTCTTTGTTTTTGAACATGATTTTGTAGGATACTCCATGCACAATGTACCTTGCCATTGAGTCTTTAATTGTTGAGATTATTAGTACCCTTTGATCTCCAATAACTCTAGTTAGGGTTTTGAATTCTTTATTCCAGATTGAATTCTTTCTTGGTACATCCCTAACTTTGCATAATCTAGTTAAAGTTCCAATCACTTCTTTCCAGATATGGTAGGGTTTATTTAGAATTAGAATATCATCATTCAATCTATCCAAAATAAGCTTAAAAATTTCTACATTCTTGAAATAGGGGAATTCACTCTAAATATCCAATCTTTTGTGTTTAGCTTCTTTGAACCATTTCAATTCATCGGACAACAAAAAATTTCTTATAGTTCTAATCTTCTCACTGCTATACTCATCTAGGTTTATCATTCCTCTAATTTTTTCCATTTTTCCTTTCGTACTAATGTCTTGTTTCGATCAAAGAAGTTCTTCAACTGCACACCAAATTAAATGAAAATTTCTCAATATGACTGAAGTACCTGATGGATTAGGGTTATGACACCAAATTATCTTCACGCCTTCAAAATTCTATTGTAGATTGCTCTCCGTCTTCTATTCTTCAATATAAAGTGGCAAATAAGGGTTTCAAATTGCTTTTTATAACTCACACACCTAACCTTTTGTTGTATTAAATGTTTTTTCCCTAGGTGTTCTAGATACCTTGTTCTCTCAATCAGGAAGAGAAAAATTCTTTTTCATACCTTTGATTGCTTGAATTTCTTTATGATTTCTTTCCAATGCATCTGTAAATAATTAATACAACTGTTGACAATCTTTTGCAATTTGGTGCCAACTACAGATAGGGGAAAAAGGATTTTCTTGAAAAAATGCCCCTAGGGCAATGGCTTGAGATCAATTTCTAAAGGAATTACCACTACTAGAAGTAGGTTCTGGTACAAAACCATCTCCTACATCAGACTCATTCTTTCTTACCCATGTCTTCTTCATCTGATCTCTTATTTCATCTGCAATCACTTTCCCTTTTTCTTTATCATCTTTATATGCATTTCTACTTTTGTATGCCAGACCTTTTTTGTCCATATTCTTGTTTCTGTAGAATCTTGCAATGTGGTTGTATTTGTTGCAATTGTAACACGTGTATCTGCAGGATCATCATGGAAAAAATAGGCCCTTAAGTGGCAATAAAATTCAAAAGAATCAGAGTTAGGCAACTTGACGTAAAAATTTGAATAAGTTATCTATATTATTTCGAAAATATGTAAGAATAGAATCTGTAGAAAATTG
>CM021106.1:104192167-104355547 GCA_007115665.2 Sequoiadendron giganteum | reverse complement strand
ATTAGGTGATTTAATAAGTTATCCATCCACATATATTTTTCTTCCGATATGGTCCGACTTCTTTCCAATATTCTCCTGATGACACTCAAAAACTCTATGTCCTTCCCCACCACACTTGAAACGGGTTCCTCTAAATGGTCTTCTCTCATATATTCCCTCATTTTGATATTAATTGTGACTTCCTCACATCCACAATATGAATTTCTATCCTTCACCTCACCCCAGTAGGGTCTTACATCTTTTTTTTGCTTGGTATAGTGTTTCGTTTCTCCGGATTGGGATCCAATCTTTTGAAATCTTCCTTTTGTACTTCTCTTTCATTGTTCAAATTTCTTGCTCAACTTCTCCTCCACTTTCAATGCCACTTGGAATTCTTATTCAACATATGCTATATTCACTACGCTCAATTCTTCTTGAGTGCTTATTCTCAGTCCATTGATATATCTCACAACCTTTTCTTTGCTTGCTTCCCTACATGACCAGTTTTGATTATTATCTTATAGAATTATTTGGTGTTTTCCTTCATAGTCAACTCCTTTTGTCTCAAATTATGCAATGTTTTCAACAATTTCAATTTATAGTCGACTAGTATGAATTGATTCTTTAATTTTGTTACCATTCTATCCCATTTGATGATTGTTTCCTTGCCTCTTCTATTCCTATCCAATTGGACTTCTTTCCACCATAATGCAACATGACCTTTCAAATTTTATTTTGCAAACCTAACTCTTTCCAGATCTTTAATTTCTTCATATTCAAAGTATTCTTCAATTTCATTGATCCAATCAATCAATTCTTCAATATTAAAATTTTCTACGTAATTTTGAATTTCAATTCTAAGTCTTTTCCCAAATTTGAGATCACTTTAAAAAATTTCAATTGATCTAATTCTTCTTCTTCACCTAGGGTTTCTGTGATTATATTTTCATGATCTGATTTGTCACATCACTTTCATCATTCTACCTAGGGTTTAGGCCTTTCCTTCTATCTTCTTCAACCACATCCAATCAGACTTGAATTTCAAGCATCATTTCCAACATTTCATCCATTCTTCTAGCAACATTCACCATAACAGGTATTCTCCTTGGTAGCATATCTCTCAAAATGGTACAACTGCCTCACTTCAGTGATCTAGCTACAAGGGTTTCAATTTCCTCACAATCGATGATCAATTGATAAAAAATGTAGTCTACCTCAAGTCAATGATCTGTTCACCACTAATAACAAATTCAAGAGTCAAAAACTTGATCTAATACCACTTGGTGCAGTCATAATAGAAGGGTTCTAGAAGGAATAGTCCAAACCATGCATGAATGAGTCAACACAGTGAAATTAACACAGATAATTAATGCAAAAAAAAGTAATCTCTATTAACATAGAAGGTTGAAATGTAACATTGGCCACACAAGTGAGTATCCAATATCATAGGTCATGCCTTAAATTATTACAATTACATAACTATCTAGTAGGCCTTTCGACATGACCTCAAAGTTTTTTGCAAGAATGTCATAGAGAACTTATCTCTAGATCTAAAATTGATGAGAATCTCAAAACTAATGACAATATCAAAACTAATGATAATCTCAAAACTGATCCTCTACAATGAATTAAAATTCTTATAAATATGCTCCTCAAGCTCCCAAAATAGATTTGCATCGACCTTAAGGGTTAATAACCAACTGATTGATCAAGCATGAAGGTTAGCCTAAAAAATGAGTAGATAACTCCACACAAGAAGATGCAACTTTTAGATTTTCAAGATAGGTCCTAATGAACCCAATATGCTAAAATGATATTCAATTTAGGTATGCACAATTAGGAAATAGGTTCACACTAAGAAATTGAGCCAAGTCTGCCCAAATTCTCTATTTAGAAAATATAGTGAAATTCTGAGAGTGACAGATTTGAGTAGATAAGAGAAAATCATCTAAAATCTAGATATGAGATACATGTCCATGTGTAGATGCTATATCCTACACCATGAGCTAAGAAACTATAATGCAATGAAATGCATAATGAACTAGTTAAACTACTACTGGATGCAATGCAAGAAAGAACTATTTTTGATTGATGCAATATTGCCTTACAACCAGGGATGCTCCTACATCACCTCTAAACATCCTAATAAAATTATCTAAATTAGTGAGAAAATATAATTCCTAGCAAAGATTAGATGTAGTGGAAATATATAGTCTATTTTCTTAATGTTATCTTCAATATAATTTATTATAAATTCTAATTCCCTATATTTAATTTTCTAACATCAAATTATTATAAGTTTACCTCCACTAATACATAACATAAAGAATAAAATATTTATGAAAATCAATATGCAATATGTCATATATACATTTAAAACTACTACAAAGAATATGTTTGACATGCTTCTAAAAATAAATATGGTAGGAAACTTTAATTATTTAGTTTTTGGAAGACCAAGGATTGCCAATTTTCATTTAGTTACAAGATGTTTTCAAGAACAAGAATGGAAAAAGTAGATGAATAACTACAAATTGGTGAAGAAATTTTGTAAACTCAATTGTATCCTTTAAGAATGATCAGATCACAAGAAGGAATGATTTTTATTGTATCAATGGAAGGATGGAAAATAAAGAATAAAAAGATGTGATTGAATCTCCTACAAATAGTCCACATAAAATTCCTCCTTCTCATGGAAATTTTGTTTTACAACCACAACAATGACTAGGTATCATAGGCACAACACCATAGAATATTCTTGCCAGCCCAACTTAGCTCAAGTTGGATTTTATAGCTAGAAAGATAACTACATGGGTACAACAACTAGAATTAGAAGTAATATAGGCTATAATGAGAAACGAAAAAACTCAACATAAGCCTTAGGTCTTGTTGGTAATAAGAATGAACCAAAATGTTGAAGGGATTGTGGAAATTGCCACACCTATAGTAGAAACATATGCCTCTGATATCACTCCTAAGGATTTCTAAGCTACCCAAGTCAACCTGGGAAACAAAATAGGGAAGGGGAGGTTGTTTCACTTGATAGATATTTTGAAACACTAAAAATATAAATGAAAAATGATCAAGCCACCAAAAAGGAGTTGAAAGAACAATTACTACAACTTCACAATTTAATGAAAAGTTAAATAGCTCTAGTAACTTTAATTCCAAGCTCTTCTATAGAAGCAAAAATTTTGATAGACAAGGGTGAGTTGGATAGATTGTAGTCCATGAAGCTTAAGGAAAATACACTAGATAATTGGTTAGACATGTTGACAGAAAAAATCTCTTGCATCAATAGAGTTTCGTTGTAGAGGTCCTCAACACATCTCCTAGTTAAATTAGACAATGGGGCATTTTTTGCATTTGTTCAAGACATAGGATGGTATTTATGAATAGGATTAAAATTTACTTTGTTAAATGAATAAGTTAACTTTAAGGTGCCAATTGATAATAATATTTTGTAGCAAGGTGATGATTTTTTTCCAAGAGAACTATTAAATATATAGCCTTTAAATGAAATTTGCTAAAGTGATTTATGCAAAAGATTATAGAGGAATAGGAAAAACTCTATAGGGTAAGATAAAATTTTAAGGATTTCATAGAACAACCAATAAGCCCAAATATGGTGAATGTGGAAAATCTCACCATAATTTCAGCATTTGAAACACAAAAACATTTTTTAAGTAAAGTTTAGGAACTAAACAATAAGATGAGTAAAGATTTAGTGGATAAGTTGATCAAACTCATTGCTCAATTTGAGGATTTTGATAAGGCCCTTCATCAAATGAATAACTGTATTGATTTCTCTACAAAGGTGTGCAAAGATTCAAATTTTAGGTTGGATAATGTAAAGGGTCTAGATGTTGAAAATTAAATCATTAAGAGTGGTAAATTCTTATGACCTAGAGCTATGAATCAGTCAGCTCACAAATGGGGGACCTCATCCCCAATATAAATTCTCAAGAACTACACCCCAATGGGGTTTGAACCTTGGTGGAAAGAATAAAAACACAACTTAACCATTGCGCCATGCCACTTTTGGCCTATATATTGAAAATTTGACCAAGTGTTCAATTGCATATTTGGAATACAAGGGTAGAGTTCAACGATAATGAATTTTAGGGGTTTTTTGAATTTGAATTGGTTTTGGATCCAAGTTAAAATTGTTAGTGTAGGTTTTTTTATTTTCCTAATGTTAGGGGGTATTTCTTTTTCCTACACACTATTATTTAAGCTTTCTTAGGTTTATTGGATGTGGTAATATGAGGACATGTGGAAAAATAGAATAGCTACATGTGTCACTCTCTCCCCACACATAGGTAGTTGAGTTACACATTCTCTTTTGGCTTGTTGTCCCACCTCCCATAAGCCCTATTATTTTTTACCTGAGTAGTTTATGGGGTAGTTGAGTTACACACCCTCTTTTGGCCTTATATGCCACATATCTATTATCTTCAGTTGAGGAGGTTATGCCACATGTTTTGGTATTTCCCAAGTAGATGATAACATCCCACCTTTTATGGGTAGGAGTTGATGCACCTCTTTGATGTATTTTCCCTTTTTTTCTATATATTGAGCACTCTCCTCTCACCTTCAGTAGTTTATCTAGTTCAATGATTGTTTAGTGAGAGTCATGAGAGTATTATCATAATTCTCTTTCTTTTTCTTCATTATTCTCTCAATTCAGATTTTATCTTCATTTTTCTATTTTGATCTTTGATGCAACATTGAACCAAAAGAAAGATGCAAGAACATAAGGCAATCATCCACAACACCATAACACAAGGATTTCTATGTGGAAACCCTGTTAGGGGAAAAACCACAGTGGAGGTCAATCGACAATTTGAGTACTCAAATATAAGTTTTACAAAATGGGAATGCACTTGCACTCAGGCCCACTGCCTAGAGCTCACTGCTAAAAAAAAAAGGCTCATTGCCTTAAAATCAATGTCAAAAGACAATAGAATTCCAATGAACTATGAATTAGAATCTAAAAATGCTTGAGAATAGTTCTGGTTAAACACATTGGATAATCTCTTGACCTTTTGTATGATTCTTCTCTTCTGCCCTGCTCTATTTCAATTCGCATCACAAATCCATTTATGCATAGGTGAGATCACTCTACTATCCTTCTAAAATTCATATCACACAATAACACACTTCACATCTATTTGAAAATGATATAATCGATCACTTATATATCCACAACAAGATATTTAATCAACCATATGTCAGCTTTAATAAAACATAAAATATTTTCCAACCATCCGCTAAATTCACAAATTATTTTCAATGCACATAATCCAAAGTCGGCCATAGCATATTGAGGACCCAAATCAACATGTTCGAACAAAAAACATTTAAATGTAATTACTCCTTAAAAATTTTCAACATATTACATTCACCAAGTCAACTCTTTGTACTAATAAACATGAAATCAATAAATCAGATCTCCTAGCTCATTAACCAATTGATGGGATGGGAAAAAACTTGAGAGTAAGATATTTTAGATTCTCAATGACCTTCCGTAAGATCCACAACCCGAATTGATAAAATGGTAATACAAATAGATTCAAATTCAGTTAGATACCCTATTCTTCACTCTGTCTCCCAATATGAACAAATATTGAAGTGTGGACCAAATCAATGAGCTAGGTTGCCATCAATGAAAAAACTAGAAGCCATATGCCAACAATCTCCCCCTTTGGAATTGATGGAAACACTTAGTGAAAAAATACTAAGTGTCAGAACCAACATACTGTAATCCTTCAAGACTTCAAAAACGTTATAGTTCACACAACTCCCCCTAAATTTGATAAGAATTTTTTCACTGCTCTTTCTTCCCCTTTGGCATCAATGAAAAACCAAAAAAATTTCCTACAATAATCCCTTATGGAGTGGAAAAAAAAACTTACCTATTCAAAAATTGGTTCAAAATATGAAGAAATACAATCGCTACTTGAGTTAGAAGATTATTTTGTATTTTTCCTTCATCTCCAGAAGAAACTTCTTCCATGCTTCTACTAGCATCCCAATGATTATGATCATGTTTTTGTTTTCAGATTTTCGGCTGATAATCTTGATGAGAGATTATGGAGTAATGATGGCTTCTTCCAGTGTCTTTCCTTTTCTCGGTATTTCAATCAACTATTCCAATCTGCATTATGTTATGTCCTTTTCTTTCCAAAACATTTCAACAATCTTGTTTCTATTATTTTGAACATTTGTATGCTATTTCTGTAATTCTTGAATTCTTTTCTTAATTGCACCATCTTGATCCTGAAACATGTTAAATTTTTGTCCAATATTGTTCAATTCTATTTCAATTTGTTCCAAATTTTCTTTGAACTTGCCAATTGCATGAGTCCAACAAAGATAGTTGTTGTAAATGCTATTTTTTGTGTTTATGCATTGCCTTAGCTGATTCATGTGCCTTTTTAGCTTGGTGAGATATAATCTGTACTGCTTCTTCAGCTGTAAAATTACTTCTTCTTCTTCTTTGTTTTGAAACTCAAAGTCCATGATTTCCTTGATGCATTCAATCATTTCTTCTGGAAAATTATTCTGCAAGCTCTCTAATTTAATATGGTTGTGCACAAGATGAGAACTTAGTATGTTCAAAATCATGTCCTACTGATATGAACGTCTGATAGACCATGATTTTGCAATTTTTTGCATTCCATCTTCCTCATGAATAAGTTGTAATAGATCTTCTTTGATTAAGTCACCTTCTTCTTCACTTTCTTCTATCATAGTTGTTTCTTGTTCCGATTTGGCTATTTCCAATTCTTTTCTTTGGATGTCCTCGATTTCCTTATCAGATTCTTTATTTGGTATATCTACAATCGCATGTTCTTTTCCTTTCCCTTCAACTCTTGGAGTCTTGCATGCTGGAGGAGTACAGAAAAAAAAAATTCTTTTCTCTTTTCTTATTTCTCTCCATCTCAGCAGAGGAGGAACTAACTTCAAGTGCCTTTACGGGAAGGGAAATACCAATTGAGACAAACTTTCCCAGCAAACCTTTAAAGAAACTTTCATATATTTGATCACAGTTTTCCAAATTGTTAGAGTGTATGTAAATTTGTTTGCAAAATAGTTCACTCTCTTTCCATGTTATGTTTTTCATTAGTAAGAAATTTAGAAAGTACATCACAAGACATATAATCAAAGTACCAAACCTAAAAGGGTAATCTGCCATCTTTGTAAATTGTACATTCTCCATTAGTTGATCTTTCAGTAATCCGCAAAGGTCAAAATCTTGATCTTCCATTATCATCTTGTGTGAAATGTAAACAAGACCTACCAAAGTTGCACCTTCTTTGTTTTTGAACATGATTTTGTAGGATACTCCATGCACAATGTACCTTGCCATTGAGTCTTTAATTGTTGAGATTATTAGTACCCTTTGATCTCCAATAACTCTAGTTAGGGTTTTGAATTCTTTATTCCAGATTGAATTCTTTCTTGGTACATCCCTAACTTTGCATAATCTAGTTAAAGTTCCAATCACTTCTTTCCAGATATGGTAGGGTTTATTTAGAATTAGAATATCATCATTCAATCTATCCAAAATAAGCTTAAAAATTTCTACATTCTTGAAATAGGGGAATTCACTCTAAATATCCAATCTTTTGTGTTTAGCTTCTTTGAACCATTTCAATTCATCGGACAACAAAAAATTTCTTATAGTTCTAATCTTCTCACTGCTATACTCATCTAGGTTTATCATTCCTCTAATTTTTTCCATTTTTCCTTTCGTACTAATGTCTTGTTTCGATCAAAGAAGTTCTTCAACTGCACACCAAATTAAATGAAAATTTCTCAATATGACTGAAGTACCTGATGGATTAGGGTTATGACACCAAATTATCTTCACGCCTTCAAAATTCTATTGTAGATTGCTCTCCGTCTTCTATTCTTCAATATAAAGTGGCAAATAAGGGTTTCAAATTGCTTTTTATAACTCACACACCTAACCTTTTGTTGTATTAAATGTTTTTTCCCTAGGTGTTCTAGATACCTTGTTCTCTCAATCAGGAAGAGAAAAATTCTTTTTCATACCTTTGATTGCTTGAATTTCTTTATGATTTCTTTCCAATGCATCTGTAAATAATTAATACAACTGTTGACAATCTTTTGCAATTTGGTGCCAACTACAGATAGGGGAAAAAGGATTTTCTTGAAAAAATGCCCCTAGGGCAATGGCTTGAGATCAATTTCTAAAGGAATTACCACTACTAGAAGTAGGTTCTGGTACAAAACCATCTCCTACATCAGACTCATTCTTTCTTACCCATGTCTTCTTCATCTGATCTCTTATTTCATCTGCAATCACTTTCCCTTTTTCTTTATCATCTTTATATGCATTTCTACTTTTGTATGCCAGACCTTTTTTGTCCATATTCTTGTTTCTGTAGAATCTTGCAATGTGGTTGTATTTGTTGCAATTGTAACACGTGTATCTGCAGGATCATCATGGAAAAAATAGGCCCTTAAGTGGCAATAAAATTCAAAAGAATCAGAGTTAGGCAACTTGACGTAAAAATTTGAATAAGTTATCTATATTATTTCGAAAATATGTAAGAATAGAATCTGTAGAAAATTGAATTTAGTTTCTAAACTACTAGGCTTATTTAAAAAATAAAAAAATCTATTTGGTGAAAATTTGAAATTTCAATGCAGTAGTACTTAAATTTCAGGGAAAAAATAAGAAGTAGGTATTTGTCTAACCACCCTAACCACAATAAAATGAAAATATTTTTTTATAATATTTTAGATATAAGTAGAGGACTCTTGTCTCAATGTGATGCATATTTTTTTGTAATTTTTTTCCAAGTAAATAATTAATTATGAATTTTTTATTACAAATTTTAAAAAATATAAAAACTCATATGTTAGACCACCTTAAGTTGGTCAAAACTTCATGATTTTTTTTTTTAATCCTATAGTATGTGAAGGATAGAATGTGATGCATGTTTCGGATTCAAAAAATGTGATAGTGTTTGAAAGCTATAGATTTTTTTCAATCAACCTATCAATCAGGACTTTAGTCATAATTCAAATAGAAAATGAATAATAATTATTTATTAAATTCAAAGTAAAGCATAATTTATATTGGTGGAAAGCTGAGAATCTCCTTTAAAAACCATTTTCATTTCATCAATTTTGGGTAAAGACAAAGTCGTCAACCACATGGGTCATCATATCGCCACTTTTTGGCCCATCATGATCCTTCACATACCCACACACAACATTTCCTTGTCCAAAACAGTCATTCCATTAATTTCTTCTTGATCTACACTAGTTAGCAATATGCTCAAATCTTTGACATGTATAACATTTAACATTCCTTGTACTGACAGAGTTTGAGACATATTTGCATTCAATTGACCTATGACCAAATTTATTGAAATTGAAACACTAAATGAAGAATTATGGGTTGCTTGATTTTATTTTACTTCTACTTTGAGCAGCTATATGACCAAATTTATTGCAAGCAAAATAGTATCCATTAAATTTTTTTGCATTAGGTTGTCTTATCAGATGGCTTTCTGTTTTGTTCATCTAATTTCCTTGCCTGAAATTCCTTTCTCCAGATCTGAAACTTTCTCCTTTCTCATATCTAAGACATCACTTGTCATTTCCATTCTTCTGACCTTGATTCAATTCATTAAGCTTAACTGAGCTATTCTTGAAATTCTCCTTGTATTCATTTGCAGTAGCAAGTTCATCCCTAAGAATAACAATCTATTTTTCAAGCTCTTCTTTGTTGTTTCTAGATTGTTACAGTTCAATCTCCAACTGAATGAATTCTCCATTAATTATTTTGTATTCATCATATTTTTCTTATAAAGACTTAGCAAGATTCTCCTCATTCTTCTTTATTTCTTCAATCTCCTTAGTTAGCTTCATCACAATAGATTCCATCTCATGCTTTAGGGTAGTATTCTCTCTGGCAAGCTTTTCACATTCTTCAATTATTTCCTTCAAGGTTTGATTCAAGTGAACATCATCCATGTTTTTTCTCTCATTTTTATTAATTTGATCACAAACATCCTTTCTCTTTTCTCTGGATTTAACAATCTGATCCTTGAATGTCTGAATGAATTTCTCAACATCCTGAAGATTTTCTTTCAATTCTCAGACTTCTTGTTTGGACTGATCAAGATCATCAAGTGCCACCACAAGTGGCTGTTGAAGACTACCAAAGTCCATTACATTCCAAGATCCACCTCAATTTTTTAAACTTCTTCCAAGGAACCTACTCTAATACCAATTGTTGGAATCAAGGAACACTAAGAGGGGGGTGAACTAGTGTTCTAAAAAAAGTAACTTTATTAATCTAATATTTAAACCACTTACAAAATTGAACCAAAAGAAAGATGCAAGCACAAAAGGAAATCATCCAAAACACCATAACACAAGGATTTTTACTTGGAAACCCTGGTAGGGGAAAAACCATGATGGAGGTCAATCCATAATTTGAGTACTCAAATATAAGTTTTACAAAATAGGAATGTACTTGCATTCAAGAACACTACTAAAAAATAGAAAGGCTCACTGCCTTGCAATCAATGTCAAAAGACAATCGAAGTGGTGAACTATGAATTAGCATCTACAAATACCTGAGAATAGTTTTGCATAAGCACATTGGTCGATCTCTTGACCTTCTGTCTGATTCAACTCTTCTTCTCTACTCTGTTTCAACTCGCATCACAAATTCATTTATGTGCAGGCAAAATAACTCTACTATCCTTTTGAATTTTTTATCACACAATAACACACTTCACATATATCTGAAAATGATATAATCGATCACTTATATACATCTACAACAAGAGATTTAATCAATCATATGTCGGCTTTAATAAAACATAAAATATTTTCCAACCGTTGGCTAAATCCACAAATGATTTTTAATGTACATCATGCAAAGTCGGCCATAGCATAGTGAGGACCCAAATCAACATGTTCGAACACAAAAGAATTTAAAGAATTACTCCTTAAATATTCACAACATTTTATATTCGCCAAGTCAACTCTCTATACTGATAAATAGGAAATCAATAAATCAGATCTCCTAGCTCATACACAAATTGATGCGATGACACAAAACTCGAGAGTAAGATATTTCAGATGCTCAATGACCTTCCCTAAGATCCACAACCTGAACTGATAAACTGGTAATGCAAATAGATTGAACTTTAGGCAGATACCTTGTTCTTCACTCTGTCTCCCAGCATGAACAAATACTGAAGTGTGGATAGGATCAATGAGTTAGGTTGTCATAAATGACAACACTAGAAGCCATATGCTCACAATAATGAAAAAAATCATAATCAAAGAAAAATCATTTACATGTTTACATGCTTACATAAAAATGGTATAATATTCCACTATGCTTCTAATGAAAAATTCTTGTAATGGATTATCTATCTAACAATACTCATATCTCACACATCTTCCCTAAAGTTAATCAATAAGTTATTACATGTATACAATGTCAAATAGAAATCTCCAAATAACATACTAGCCTTAGAGCATAGAAATGCAAGCATGTCTATAAGAAATGAAATGGTAATTTAAAAAATATATATATCCTAACAAGTTTCCCCCCAAAAAATATTATATTTGAATAGCCAATTATTAACTTCTCCAAGAATTGAGAAAGTGATTTCTAGCAGTGTCTCATTTACCATATGAAATGTCAATTCATTTATTATTCCTTAAAACTCCTAGGTGTGTTGTGAAAAATATGCTTTGAAAAGCCAACGAAGTATTTTGGTTGGAGTATTAATGATGAAGGGAAAATACAAGTGGCTCAAAATCCACTTGGAATGGACCGTCCATATTATATGTTATTTTTGTAACCACCCAAAGCACATGCAAAAAAAAATTGTGTCAATTTTTTCATATGTTATTTTAGTTTGCCCTGTATTGAAGGGAACCCTTAATATGTATGTTTTCCATCTTTTATCACCTTTGGGCTCACAAATTTATTTTTATGTTTTGATTCAGAAAAATATTCTCAAATTTCCATATTATTCTTCAAATAAATCTATAGAAACATGTATATATGAATATTCCTATCTCAAAAAAGAAACAAAATCAATAAAAATCCCATTACTAAATAAAATTATAAAATTAAGCTATAAAAAAAGAAGAAATCTAATTAAATTTTTATAATGTCTCATAAATCTTCTATAATGTAAATTTCAACCACCTAATCAGTTTCATTAATAATTAAATGAGTTTTTTTAACAATAGAAAATGATCTTCTTATCTCCTTGAGAATTATTTATATTAAAAATGGTCCAAAATAAAATAACAACATGAGTGTTTCAAATCCCATGAAATAAATGTTAAAACAACATATTCATTATCTTGAGAGGAATAAAATTGAGGTTTCATTTACTTTGTACTCCTTGAATAAAGGAAATAGGCATGCAACAAGTGTGAAGGTGCCACTTGTGTGCTACATATAAAGATGCTCAAGAGTCTACTTTCAATAATTTCCTTGCAACTCCCCAAGGTCCAAATAATAAAAGTAACAAATAAAATATAAATTAAAAAATTATATAATTTATAATTATTGGAACAAATAATATTTATAAAATAGCTTGTATTATGTGCTCTTAAAATAAAAAATATAATAGAATAATTACCAATAATTTTATAATTAATAACTTTTGGCATATGGCTTCTAGTGTTGTTATTGATGGCAACGTAAGTCATGCATCTAGTCTACAATCTAGTTTCGGTTTATACTGATAGAACAAAGTAAAGAGCAAGACATCCTATTAAAGGCATGAATATTGATCTGATTACCTCACCGGACTAGTATTTTGGGTTGTGGATCTTAGAGAAAGGTTTTTTGATGTTTTTAATACCTTACTCAAGGAGTATCTCGATGTGCATTCACTGGTGTATGATCTAGGAGATCTGGTACACTAATCTTTTGGTTATCTATGCTTAAAGGTCAACTTGTCAGATATATTAATTGTGGATGTATAAGGAGAAATTTATTAAATTTTTATGTGTTTGAATATGTTTATTTGGGTCCCTACTATGTTCTAGCTAACTATGGTTGGTACGCATAAATATTTAATTAAGGATCTAGCCCACAATTGAAAATAACTTTAAGGTTTATGAAGCCGAAATAAGAATGATTAAATCCTTGATAGCAGATATATATATGAGATCGGTTTTATTAATTTAGATGTGTGAATAATTCTGGAAGTGTGTGAATGTGTATATGATGTGAAAATCAGAACAGTAGTGATGTGAATTATGGATTTGTGATGAAAATTGAAGAGCAGAGCAGATTGGAGTAGAGCAAAGCAAAGAGAAAAATTAGTCTACAGATTCATAATTTGATCCATGAGGTCAACCGAAACTGCAATCTAGCATAAGTAGATGCTACTAATTTAGATCAACCTTTAGATGGTTTTAATATGAAATTTTGTAAGGCAGTGAGACTTCCTTTTTGAGCAGTGTGCTCTAGGAAATGTTCCTAAATGCAAGTGCATTCTCTTTTGTAAACACTTATATTTGAATACTCAAATTTTGGATTAACCTCCACTGTGGTTTTTCCCCTAATAGGGTTTCCACACAAAAATCCTTGTTTCATGGTGTTGTAGATGATTACTTTATGTGTTTACATATTTCCTTTGGTCTAATGTTGAAATGGTTTTAATATCAGATAAATGAAGTTAAGATTTGCATAAAACTGATTCACCCCTCCTCTTAGTGTTCCCTTGAGTCCAACAATTCGTATCCAAGCATCGTTTCTCTGAAGAAAGTTTAGCAGCTTGAGGTAGATCTTGGAATGTAATGGAATTTGATGGTATTTAGCAACAACTTCTGGTGGCACTTGATGATCTTGATTAGTCTGAAGAAAAATTCAACGAATTGAGAAAAAATATTAAAGATGTTGAGAAATCCATTCAGACATTGAAGAATCAAATTGTTAAATCTAGGGAGAAGAGAAAGGATCTTTGTGATCAGATACAACACAAAGAGAACAAAAATATGGATGATGTTCACTTGAATCAAACCTTGAAGTAAATAAATGAAGAATATAAAATGCTTTCCATAGAAAATACAACCCTAACACATTAAATCGAATCTATGATGATGAGGATGACTAAAGAGATTGAAGAAAGGAAGAAGAATGAGGAGAACCTTGCTCGGTCCTTAAAAGAGAAATTTGATGAATGCGGGAGAATAAATGGAGAATTCATTCAGTTGGAAAGTGAACTGTAACAATCTAGAAAGAACGAAGAAGAACTTGGTAAATAGATTATTATTCTCATGAATGATCTTACCATTGCAAATGAATACAATGAGAAGTTTAAGATCAGTTCAGTAAAGCTTGATGAGCTAACTCAAGGATAGAAGAGTGGAAATGATAAGAGAGGTCTTGGATATGTAAAAGGAGAAAGTTCTAGATCTAGACAAAATAATTTTAGACAAGGTAACCAAATGAACAAAGGTGGAAGGTATCTAGTAAGGCAACCTAATGCTCAAAAGTTTAATGGATACTTTTTTCTTGCAATAAATTTGGTCATATGATTGCTCAGTGTTGGAGTAATATGAAATCAAGAGATTCATCATTTTTGGTCAATGTTTCAATTGAAAAAAGTTTGGTCATAAATCAATTGAATCCATAAATGTGTTAAACTTCTCAATTAACATAAGGAATTTTGAATGTTATACTTGTGGAAAATTTGGAAATTTTGCTAATCAATGCAGATCAAGAAGAAACCATTGGAACAATTGGTCTAGAAAATAAAATAATGTTTGCTACAATTGCAACAAATTTGGTCACATTGCAAGATTTTTCAAAAATAAAAATATGGATAGGAGAGGTCCAATATACAAAGGTGGAAATATAGAGAAAGATTATAAAGGAAAAGAAAAAGTCATTGCAAATGAAATAAGAGATCAAATGAAGAAGACATGGGTTAGGAAGAATGAGTCTGATGCTAGAAATTATTCTGCACCAGAACCTACTTTCAGTAATTCATCCGGTAATTGATCTCAGGCCATTGGCCTAGAGGGAGTTGTTCAAGAAAATATTTCCTCCCCTATTCATAGCTAGTATCAAAATGCAAAAAGTTTTTGAAAAGATGTATCAAAGGTCTATAGAGGTTTTGGAAAACATTCACAAGAAAATTTAGGGAATCATAGATCTATGAAATAATTTTTCTCACTATCTGAGAAAATAAAGCATCCAAAAAACCTAGGGTAAACACATTTATTACAAGTGTGTGAGCTATAAAAGAAAATTTGTAAGTCTCATTTTTCACTTTGAATCAAATAAGAGAAGAAGGAGAGCACTGGGTAGCATAATTTTAAAGCAGCGAAGCTTGGTTTGTTGAAAAATCTCAAAATCTATTAGGTATTTCAATTGCTTTCAAATTTTTCATAAAATTTGGTGTGCAGTTGTCAAACCTAAGTATGAAGGAAAAATGGAAAAAATCAAAGGGTCAATCATCCTAGATGAATATAACAGTGGAAAGATTAGGTCTATGAGAAATCTGTTGTTACCCAATGAATTGAAGCAATTGAAAGAAGCCAAACACAAGAATTTGGATATTTGGAATGAGTTTCCCCATTTCGAGAATGTAGAATTCATTAAATTCATCTTGAGAAAATTTCATAATGACACCTTGATTCTGGACAAACCCTGCATCATTTTGAAGGAGGCAATCAAAAATATGACTGGATTATGCAAATTCAAAGACATACCGAGGAAGAAATTCATCCAGAACAAAGAAGTTGAAACCCTAACCGGAGTAATTGGAGATCAAAGGGAATTGATAATCTTGATGATCAAGAACCCTATTACAAAGTACATTGTGCATGAAATATCATGCAAAATAGTTTTTAGAAATTGTGAAGGAGGAATATCGACTGGCGTAGTTTACATCTCTCATAAAATGATAATTGAAGGTCAGGACTTTGACATGTGCAGATTAATAAATGATCAACTAATGGAGAATGTGTAGTTAACCAAAGAGAAAGGCTACCCTTTCAGGTTCGGTACTCTAGTCAGATGCTTGGTGATGTAGTTCTTGAATTCTTTTCCTAAGATCAACAATGTGTTGTGAAAATAAAATGAATCGGTATGCAAGCAAATCTACACATATTTCAAGAATTTGGCTAATTGTGATGAAGAATTTGGAAAGTTTAGTGATAATTTGCTAGGAATGTTTGGTTCAGTAGGTTTTTATCTTCTGGAAAGGACGCTTGAAGCTGGTTCCTCTTCTGGTAGCATGGAGAAAAAGAAGAAAAGGGAAAAATAAACTTTTGAGTACAACCCTCTGGAATGCAATATTCCCAGAGTTGAAGAAAAAGGAAAGGAACAAGAAATTGTTGATATATTGGATGAAGAATTCGATGATGAAATTAAGGACCCAGGGAGAAATTGATGGAATTAGATTAGGAAAAAAGAAATGTCAGAAGAAAGTGAAGAATAAGATGACCTAATCAACAAGAGGCTACAACAACTTATTTAGGAGGAAGGTGGAATGCATAAAATAGCTAAGTTATGGTCTTTCAAACCGTCATATGATCAAGATATGATTCTAAGTGTACTAAATGCTCATGTTGAGCATTGCAAGATCAAATTAGAAAGTTTTCAGAACATTCCACCTACAGAAATGATTGAATACAGTAAAGAAAGAATGAACTTTGAGTTTCAAGATAAAGAAGAAGGTGAATTTATCTCTCATTCGAAGGAGCAATTCAGGCTATCACTTAACAAGTTGAAAAATAAGATGAATGAGTTGAGGAAATCTATAAGTGTAACTAAAAACATCTACAACTATTGTATTCATTGGCCTCATGCAGTTGGGAAATACAAAGAGAAATTGGAGTAGATTGAAATAGAGTTGAATGGAATTGGAAGAAGCTTTGATATGTTTCAGGATCAAGATGGTACAATCAAGAAAAAGATTCGAGATACACAATCTAAGCATACAAAATTTCAACTCACTAAGAACACACTTGTGGACACTTTCTATAAAGTGAAGGATCTAATTGAATGCAGGCTAGAACAAATGGTTGAGATACTAAAGAAAGGTGAATAGTTAGAAGAAGCGATTGCAATTCTAGAGTCCCTCACTGAGATTGTCAACACGACATCCAAGAATAATAGTATGATCATAATCATTGGGATCACAATAGATGCTTGGAAGAAGTTCCTTCCGAAAATGAAGGAAAATCATCAAATAATTTTCTAACTCTTTTTCAATAGTTTTGAATCAGTTTTGAAGTTTTGAAATTTTGAACACGTGTTTTGTCATTGAATCATTGGCATATGGTTTCTATTATTTTTCATTGATGTCAAAGGGGGAGAGTGTACAGTAAAAAATTCCTCAACAATCTTAGGGGGAGCTATGTTAAAAAAATTCTGAAGCATAGGGGAGAGAGAGCAGTAAAAGTTTGGCAGAGTACTCATAATGATTTTGACACTTAGTCATTTTTCACTAATTGTTGCCATCAATGCCAAAGGGGGAGATTTTTGTAATATGGATTATAGTGTTGTCATTGATGGAAACCTAAGTCATGCATCTAGTATATAGTCTAGTTTTGGTTTATACTGGCATAATAGAATAAAGAACAAGGCATCCAGTTAAAGACATGAATGTCGATCTAATTACCTCACTGGACTAGTATTTTGGGTTGTGGATCTTAGAGAAAGGTTTTTTGATGTTTGTAATACCTTACTCAAGGAGTATATCAATGTGCATTCATTGGTGTACGATCTAGGAGATTTGGTACACTAATCTTTTGGTTATATGTGCTTAAAGGCTGACTTGTCAGATATAGTAATTGCGGATGTATAAGGATAAATTAATTAAATGTTTTTGAGTTTGAATATGTTTATTTGGGTCCCTAATATGTTTTGGCCGACTATGGTTGGTACGCATAAATATTTAATTAAGGATCTAGCTGACAATTGAAAATAACTTTAAGGTTTATGAAGCCAACATAAGAATGATTAAATCCTTGATAGCAAATATATATATATGAGATCAATGTTTTCATTTTAGATATATGAATAAGTGTGGAAGTGTGTGAATGTGTGTATGATGTGAAAATTAGAAGAGTAGTGATGCAAATTGAAGAGTAGAGCAGAGAAGAGAAGATTAGAGCAGAGTAGAGAAGAGTAGAGCAGAGCAAAGAGCATAATCAGTCTATAGGTTCAGAATTTGATCCATGAGCTCAACCGAAATTGTAATCTAGCATAAGTAGATGCTACTAATTGAGTTCAACCTTCAAATGGTTTTAATATGAAATTTTGTAAGGCAACGAGCCTTCCTTTTTGAGCAATGTGATCTAGGCAGTATGCCCGAATGCAAGTGTATTATCTTTTGTAAACACTTATATTTGAGTACTCAAATTGTAGATTAACCTCCACCATTTTTTTTCCCCTAATAGGGTTTCCACACAAAAATCCTTGTGTCATGGTGTTGTGGATGATTACTTTATGTGTTTGCATCTTTCCTTTGGTTTAATGTTGAAATGGTTTTAATATCAGATAAATGAAGTTAAGATTTGCACAACACTGATTCACCCCCCCCTCTTAGTGTTCCCTTGAGTCCAACAATAATAAAATATTACAAAATTATTTATTAATATGATAGTTTGATTATAATATTACTCAAAATAATGGTTTTGATTTTTTAAAGATAAAATATTTTTTACTCAATGATTCAGAATGTGTTAGAATGATGCAAGACCATTGAGAAAGATCTGGCCATAGAAAAAATAACTAATATCAATAATTTTTTTTGTTTGAAATTGAATCTAAATTATATTCTTTAGTAATAAATCAATTAGATATTACCACTACTTAAGAAAAACTATTTTTTTTTAGAAATCAAATCTTTACACATTCTCTCACTTTTTTAATTTATATTTTTCCTAATGAAGAAAATGATAAACATATAGTTTATTATATAAAGCATACTTTTATTACAAATCTTTACTATTTTTTTAATAATTTAATTTTTTTTTAAATTATTACTATTAAACTAATGTAACCATACATTTTAAATTATTTTTGATTAATGGATAAATAGGTTTTGAAGGGCCCATAAAACCCTTTACAAAACAAAAAAACTTGCTAAAAAGATAAGACAAGGAAAAACAAGCATCCCCAAGGCCAAATAAGTTGCCACAAAGATGAAGCTTTACAAAGCCATAAGTAAAATATTAGCAAACAAACATCAAAAAAGGAAAAACCAACAATAAACTACTATAGTTTCTTCAAGATCTTTGCAGCTTCTAGGTCCATACAAATGACTTGCTCATGCATCTCGACAACCTCTACCAGTTCTTGAGCTGAGATCATAGTTTTTTTCTTCATCATGCCCCTCATTTGAATGCTAGGATTAGTATTCATACCCTTACCATGCCCACCCTTCACACCATCATCCTCCATTTCATCAACATCTAAGCCCTTAATGATCGATTCCCCCATCCATTTACATGCCTTCTCATTCAACAAAGTCAACCCTTACACATTGTTTTTTAGGGAAGCTTGACTAACTTGAACTAGAGTCTTCTTGTTATTATGAATCTTACTAATTGTCTTCTCAAGAGAATTAATTATGGATTCATGATCTTTCCTTAATTTTGAATCATCATCAACAACCCTCTTAAGGAATACATTTATTTTTTTGATTTAATCATATACAATCACCTCCATCTTGATTTTATTTATAATTCATGCATTTATGATGGCCATCAAACTTAACTTTATGTTTATCTATTTCACTTCATAAAAAAAATCCATTTAAAAAGATTAAAAAGGAATCCTATCCCATATTTTCCATCATCATGACAACACTAATATCATCCTTCTCATAGTTGATAGTCTCATGTCTAGTAAGCTATCTAATCCTTGATGCAGTACAAACTACCAAAACAAACAAACACAGGGTACATCTGACCCAATTGAATCAGGAGAAGATCAAATTAACCAAGCAACTTTTCTTCACTATCCTTTCATCAAGAATTCATAAAATTCTTTGGCAATTTATTTGGTTGTCAAACATCAAAATCACCTAATCCACATTCAATCCTTCATCAGGATTAAACAAACCTTAACCAAAATTAAGATGACTGAAACAAATCAAATTCACCATTAGGAAGCTTTGAATTAAATCATTATTTTCAACATTCACAACTTATGATCTTTCTTCAATTCATTCAATAAAACGAAAGTCCACCAACACACTCACTCTCCAAGGAAACACATTGTGTTTACCAATTACCAAACCTCCATGCACCTCTAATGTCATTATCATGACATATACAAAACAAGAACAACCAACTATATCTCTGTTTCTCAGACCTGCAGTCAAACATCATTTTACCTCATAAGGTTTTCATTGCTCCATACACCCAAACAATCAAAAAAGTCTTCAAGACCTTCTACCAATGCTTTCAGATACCTTTACCAACAACATCAAGGCAAAAAAAACATAATCATCCACTCATTGCTCTGTTATAAAATATTGTCAAACCCTTTGTATTCACCCACATATTTTCTTGTAGCACAACATACCTAAAACGGGTAAATTTCATAATATATAGTGCATCTCTATAAACCATTTATTGTTCCAAGGACCCATTAATTCCAACCATAACATATCACAAAGCTAGATACACTTTCTTTGTAGAAAACATCAATAAACATGACTGAGTCGTTCCAATTTAAGCTTAATTAGGCCAAAATAACAAAGGAACTACCTCTCAAAAGACTCCAATCCACCAAATAACCCTAAATAGTCCTCAAACAGGATACAAAACTCCCAGTTTATCCATTTTCAGGGATTAAAGGACCCATTTTGATAGCATATTAACAAACCCTTGTTTGTAGGTAGAGAATCACCATAAACAATGAGGGTTTCATAAAGAGGACACTTGTAAACCTCCAACACTCTGGCCATCACTTGAAACATGCTTTAGTATGTCTTCTTATGCTTATTTTATCACCACCAAGCCTTGACAAACATTTTTTCATCATACCCTAACCTATAGCACCATTTCTTACATGAAAACCCTTAAGATTCTCCTGTAGTAGCAACCCAACCATTGTATTCTTGCTTCCCCTATACCTGTCACCACACATAGAGCCTAGAAAATACTCATCTAACCTACTCCACTGATCTACAATTCCTACTCCGGTGGAGTAGTTGTCACTATTCTCATTTGACTCTCAAAACCCCAAATTTGAGGTTTCCTAACCCGTTAGCAAAGAAAATACTCAGACAGAAGTTGAAATACAATATAACCTCACCAAAATAGTCTTAAAAGAAAACTAATACCTTACTCTACTAAAAAAAAATTAGATAAAATGTTGGTATTATTGTACATACCTCTCAAATTGGTAAACTACAGAAAGAATGGATTGAATTTGTAGAGTAAAGTACCTTTATTTTAGAATTTGTTAAGATACAAGAATACAATACTAGCCTCACCTTTACAAGGCTTTATAAAGGTGTTTCCATCAGACTTCTTGACTTCCCAATCATTTACAACCCCCTTGAAAACTAAATATGAAATGGTGACTCTTCATCTTCTATGTGCAATTTTGCATTTCCACACTTTTCCCTATTTGACAACTTTGCATTATTTTTAAAAGTTTTACATTTTCCATCCTCTTGACCTATTGAAGACTTCAATACATTATTTATGACCTCATATGACCTTTTACAATTTTTTACATTTGGAGATTCAAAATTTTACAATTTTTCCTTTTGAAGGCATTCATTGAACTGGGTGCTCAGGCTAAACCTCCTCATGAATGCCACCTTGAGTATACATTTTAGCTTTACCTTTTCCTATTGTACCTAGATTATTCATGGTCCCTTTCTTAGAAAAAATATGGGATTTATCTAAATCCGCCATTTTTTTACTATTCATGGTCACTTGAAAATCCTCACCGGTTCCATCAAGTTTTCAAGATTGTCACCCATAGCCATACTAACACCGTGATCCTTCTCCTTTCCATTCACTACCTCTACTATTGTAAGAACCTCATGGCCCTTATCCCCACCATTCTTTAGTTTTTTCCTCACCACAAAGCCCTTACCCTTGACCCCTATAGCACCTTCCACTATTGAGATTCTCCTTTTAACATTAGGAGGATCAGACAACTCCTCCATTTTGGAACTCTAGCACCCTTTCTCTCTTGAAGAATTCATTAAAAGCTAAACAAATTGGGATTTCTTAAATTTATTCTTATTAGAAAAAAAGGAGTCCAATCATATTCATCTGTTTGGTAGCCCCATGACCAAGAGGGCAGAGCATCCTTCTTAACCCATTTGTTACGTGATTTATCAAACTCCTCCTAGGGGTCAGAAAAAACTTCTATACAATGTGACCTTTCATTCACCTAGTCCTTATCATCAATGTCATTCTAGTCTCATAAATTGAGGATACATCCTTAACCAAGTGGACTTTGGATAATTTAGGAGCTTCAAGAACATTATATGATTTTACATATATTCCATTATCAACAATATTAAGCTCTCATGTAGAAAAGGATTTTTAGGGTTTTTTTTTTAATTCATTGTTCCCATTCTTCAAAGATAGTAGAAAATAATATGGGAAGGAAACAAATTTTTTGTGCCTAAAGTGATTAAAAATCATAAAATGAAATCCATAGACTATGGAGAATCTTCCATCAAGAGTGAGATACCTCATTATCGCAATGGCCACATCCCCCTATATAGGTTTAATGGAATGTCTATCATAGCCTCTGTAGGCCAATTTCTTCAGCCTCTCCTTCTCCTTTTGTTTGAAGAAAATATTCAAGGCCAATTTTGATGCCAACCTTTCTGTATAATTTTTTTTGACTTCAAAAGATAAACTAGTAATATTAGCTATGAATTCCTTCATGATGTTTAACTCTATGTCGAAGACTCTCAATACCCTATTACTCCAACCATTCATGAACACATGGTAAGTTTGGGAATAAAACCCATGAAGTCTCTAAATGTAAGGGGTAAACCCTCCTTTATCCAAGATATCCCAAACCAAATCATTCTCTTTAGTCTCCTCATAGGTTAGAGGCTCCACTCTATAGTGATCAACCCTAATAACTGACTATGCACAACTAAATGCAAAAATCATCCATAACTATCTCATAGGAAAAATAAAACTCTAGACGAATAAAAAGAGGTAGAAGAAAACACCCAAAAAGCATGTGTTAGTGACAACTTAAGGACTATATGTCATCATAAGATTTACTTGCACGTAATCTTTCCATAAGCTCAACCATAATTATCTAGTTAGGAGACAAACTAAACTCATCTTCTTAACTTAATGAGAGCATTATTATGCAATGAGGGAGTCCCTCTAGGTTCTAATACTCCTACCATCTTGTAATGTTTGATTATGTTTGATAATATTTTGAATTTCAATAGAATAATGTCATGTGAATCCAATCACTTAGGAATAGATGAGACCATAATATTGTCTAGACCATTAGCCACCCCATTAATCTCACGATAGATGTGAGAGATATGAACCTCCTCAAATGAGTTAAGGATAGAGATAAAGTCTTTTATGATATTATCAATGGTCCAAGAAGAAGGTTGAACCATATTAAGGCAATTATCAATATTTAATGAATCTCCCTCCAACCATATTATTTTAAAGCATTTCTCTTGAGAAATTTTTAGGAAATGATAGGTTGTAGAAGCTTCCATAAAGTGGTTTTTCTAGGTTCCCAAAGGGAGTGCCACCACAAAAAAAATCTACCTTAAGAATCATGTAAAAATCCCTCATAACTAGTAGATCCCATATTTCTTTTAGAAGCACCATCAAAGTTAACTTTAATCAAATCTTGAGGAGGAGCTTGCCAAAAGACACCATACCTTGAATATTTAGCCTTCTACGAGGGTTAGGAGATTTCAAAAGGAAGGTTCCAGCCCTCAGCCACCAACAATTCATAATCCAAAACAAAAACTTTAGGACCTTGACATTCTTAACATGAACCACTTTAGAGAGAAAATTCTCCTTAACCACCAAGAATATCTTGAAAGAAAGTCAAAGAGAGGGAAGCACAACATTATGAAAAATATTATTATTTCTTTCCCACCATAAACCCCAAGCCACATGAGACACAATCAATGAACAAAGAAAGGAAAGAGAAGGATTTGGAGAAGGGGCATACCTTTGGGCCTAAAAATTAACCACAAAAGAGGGGAAGAGCCAATTGATATTCTAAAGATGTAGTATGAATTCCCAAACATAAAAGGAATACTTACAACCAACAAGAAGATGGAAAACATTTTTTTAGTCCTCATCACAAAGATAACACCTATTCGGAATTACAAAGCCCCTTTTTTAAAGATTCTCAATAGCCAAAATTTTGTCTTGAAAATGTAATCGAAAGAAGATATTAACTTTAGGAGTTAACTTAGGAAATCACAAGTTAGCCTAGAAGGGATTGGGGCCAAAGGAATACAATTTCTTTTGAAAAGTAGAGGCAACTAAAAAATTGTCATTCAAGGAAAATTGGAAAACCACCTTATCAACTGGAGACAAATCCAAAGTTTGAATCAAGGATAAAAATTTGAAGAGAGTCTCAAGCTTCGAATGCACCTCATGAATCCATTTCCATTTACTCCTAGAGATATAATTAGGAACCAAGACACCAAAGGAAGGAGTACATAGGTCCCTAAAAGGAATTTCCCAAAACTCATCTTTGAGGGTACCCGAATCAATCCACCAATCCTCCCAAAAGAGAATAGCCCACCCATTACTAAGATACTGGTCAATGAAGCCCCTTCGAGGCAATAGATCTAGCTTTCAAAATATAGCCCCATAGTGAAGAACTGAAAGGAGGGGAGAAAATATTCACCATTAGATCTTTGAACCAATCAATCCCTCAAAGATACTTACTAGAAAGATCCTTAACCATTCTTTCCCCCCTTAAAAAGAAATATCTAGAGTTGTTTAGCAAGCAAGGCTAGGTTAAATTCCACAATTTTTCTAATATCCAACCCACCAAGAATTTTGTGTCTAGATACCTCATCCCAAGAGAAACCTCCTTTTCTCTTAAGTACGAATCCATAAAAAATATTTTTGAATACTTTCCAACTTAACAAAAAAAATTCTAGGAATTTGAAATAGGCTGATTGCATAAACCAGGAAATTTTGAAACGTTGACTTGAATTAATTGGACTTTATGTGCTTGACTAAGTAGAGCTCCTTTCCACTCAGCTAACCTGGAATTAAAAATTTATCAATTAAACCCATCCAAAAAGATTCAAGAACTGAATTAGTGTAGATGGGTAGACCAAAATATGATGAAGGTAGCTCACCAATCTCACATTGCAAAATCTGAGAAATTTTTCATTTCCTCTAATTTGGAGTATTGAGGAAGAAAATAATACTTTTTGGAAGGCTAACCTTCTAACCCAAAGTGGCTTTATATTTTTGGAAAATCAAACAAATATATTTAGCTTCTCCCACTAAAGCCTCTCCAAGGATTATAGTATCATAACCGTTTTTTGATGAGAACATATCTAATTGGAAGAAGGCAATACATCTGGGCTAGTACAAGATCATGGGGATTCAAACTAGGCCCTTAAACTTTGCAATGGAAATTTAGGAAAAAAGACTTAGTCAACTTGACATAAAAAATTGAACAAGTTATTGACATAATTTGAAAAATATGTAAGAACAAAAATTGTAGAAAATTGAATGTAATTTCTAAGATACTATTCCTTTTTTGGAAAAAGGTAAATATTTTTGGTAGTAATTTGAAATTTCAATGTAGTAGTACTAAATTTTCAGCAAAAAATGTAGTTGTGTGTCTAACCAACCTAAATATAAGAAAAAAGTAACATATTTATATGAAATTTTTAATATAAGTAGAGGACACATGCCCAAATGTGCCATTTGTTTTTGTAATTTTTTGCAAGAAAATAATTATTTATGACTTTTTTATTAACTTTTTTTTAAAATATTAAAACTTGTTTGTCTGACCACCATGACTCTATCTAAAATTTATGAAATTTATTTTTTCTTGTCTTATCCTATACTATGGGAAGCATAAAATATGTTACATCTTTCAGATTCAAAAACTATGATTTCTTTTAAGAATTATAGATTTTTTCATCAACCTATCAATCAGGACTTTAGTTAGAATGTATGTATAAAACCAATAGTAATTATTTATTTAATTCCAAATAAGGTGAATCTATATTTTTGGAAATTTGAATTTTTTCTCAATAAACCCTTTTCGCTTCATCAAATTTGGATTAAAAAAATCATCAGCCATTTTGGTCATATCACCACTTTTTGGACCTCCATGATCCTACACTCACCTACCCCTTATAGATCTCTCATTAACATAATTATAGATAAATCTGCCTAGATTTTCCACCATAATAATGAAAAATGAAAGGTGATATAAGATCATGCTGCCTCAACCCCCTCGAGGAACTATAAAAGGAGGAGAGCCATTAATTAACACGAAAAATATAGGAGTAGAGATTAGTTGATCAACAATCCGCAATAACTTATTAGCAAAACCAAAAAAAAAACAAAATTCTCAACAAGAACTACCAATTAACATGGTCATAGGCTTTCACAAGATCTAATTTTATTTTTTTTTGATGAATTTTCCAGCTGTCTATATTAAAAAGAGATAAAGTTACAAAATTCACAAAAAAGGGTTGGGTGGTAGAAAAGCACACCCCGAAAGTCACATGGGCCCAGCCCAACAAAAATTAACTAAAGTCATATGGGTCTAGCCCAGAAATAAAATAACAAAAAGAAAATTAAGCAGCTAGAGCAGTGCCAGTAGATCCTGGAGGATCCTAGTCATCCAGATTTTTTCCCCATACATCGGCGGGGTTAGGAGTGACGTCAAGAGGAGCACCCCAACCATCATCATTCTTATCTTCTTTATCTTTATCTTCGCACCGAGGCGAGATTGCGAGAGCAAGCCGCAGAAAGATTTTACCAGTGGAGGGCCAACTAGAGCCAGAGTCAGGATGAGCATCCGAACGCCACCCAGAACCGCCACCACTGCTCCTCGGCGCACCACTAGAGTGCCAGCCCTGACCAGGACGTGGTGGAGGAGAACGAGCCCATCTGGGAGGCCGAGAATCCCTTCGAGGAGGAGGCTGAGAGCAAGCCCGCGTGGAGTCACTCCACTTCTGGCCCCGAGAGGGTGATCAGCGGCAGGAGGAGGAGGGCGAGTCAGGAATCCAAGCCACAGTACAAGGGGCATAACCCCAGTGGTCCAGGAGAACCTGCAGGTGAGCCACTTCTAGTGCAACCTTGTTGGCTTGCACTTGAATCTGTAACATAACATTAGAGCATATAACAACTTTAGCATAGAGAGATACATTAATAGCTAAATGCGAATGAGCAAAAATATAAGCATTTCTGTCTTTCCAGATACTGAAAAGGATTTCCACTCTAAAAGTGTGCCAAATCTGGTGAACTTAGCCAGGGTTCCAGGTGGGTCCCCCAGAAACACCATATGCCACGCAAAGGGTTCAGGCCCAAAAGGCCAAAAGAAATCATGAATCCAAGTCTAGAACTGCTGAGCTCTGGGACAAAACCAAAAAAGGTGCTTGAAGCTTTCAAGCTACCCACAAAACGGGCAGCGAGGGTTAGAGACCCCCAAATGAATCAGTCGAGAACCCACAGGCAGGCCTTGGAAAAGAATACACCAATCAAAGTGGGCCAACTTCGGATTAACAATTGCAGACCAAATGGCATCAAACCTCCTGCGCCAAATAAAGGCCGAGGAGTTAAGAAGCCACCTCTGGTTCAAAGAGCTGAGCATAGGGAAATGGGGTGAAAGCCACCTATAACCGAGCCGTGGCTTGTAGCTCCTTAGAGGAGTATCTGGAAACCATTTCCAGTCTTTCCACCAAGGTTTTTGCCCATGAATACCAACTTTGTGAAGAATCTCTACCAAAATGGCGTTCACCAGTCTGTCAAAAGTAGGATGGTCCTAGTTTTGAAGGCTGTATTGAGCTTTAAAAGCATCCCACTGCAAAATACTCATGGTAGGCCGGTGGAAGAGCTGGTGCAAAGTCTGAATGCCCTTCTTATGAAATCAGAGAGCTTTGAGCCAAGGCGACTTGGCCAGGGGTTGACAATTTTGGGCCAAAAGGGGAGACCACGAGAGATTATGCTGGTTGATGGAAAGCCCATCACGAAACCCGGCCCCAGCCCAACAAAGCCAAGGCTTGACAGTTTCCCAAGAACGCCAAATGCTTTTAGCCACAAAGGAGCCTATAATTTGAACTGACTCCCTCATAACCAGAAGGGTTTGGAAGCCGATACCTTTCCAGGTGGGTCTGTGAATAGGAAACCTAGACTGAATACAATGTCTGAGGAGAACTTTCTTGGCTTCATCCCTAGTAAGTGCACGGATGGTCCATTTGACACAGAGGGCAGTTCCCTATCGTTGAGTGGAAAGCAAGCCGAACCCTCCCAACTCCTTGGGAAGACAACAAAATTCCCAAGCAACTCGATGAAAGCCCTTATGGGTCTCAGAAGAGGCCCAAAGAAAATCACGGAGCAACTTCTCAAACCTGTTGTAGACTGCTTTAGATGGAGCCCAACAGGAAGAATCGTAGACATGGGTGGCAGCCAATATTTTAGAACACATCTAGAATTTGCCTGCCAGTGAGAGAGGCTTGGTAATCCAATAGGCCAGCTTCTGCTCAACTCTGGAGAGCATGGCTTGCCAGAGCTCCCAGGGGGAAGCTTGGAAGGCGAAAGGAATGCCCAAGAAGTGAAAGATTTCACCTTAACCAATCCATTTCCAGTTATAGGGTTAAAGCCACGCAGGAGTGGGAAGCACAGACTGTCTATATCACAACATTTTGTGCCATTGAATTGCAGAACCAGACGCAAGACAAAAAGTGTCAAGGCATTCAAGGGTAGCAGCGATCAATCCTTCATCCTCTAAAAGAGTGAGAAAGGAGTCATCAGCAAAATTCCCATTGACAAGCTGCTCTTGAGAGTCTGGGAGAGTGATTCCTTTAACACGTTGTTGGGAGATAGCATTGGCCAGGAGATATCCAAAACCCTTAGTTGCTAGAACATACAAGGTAGGGGCAAGAGGGCATCCCTGGCAAATAGAATGAAAAAGGCCAAAAGCAGAGGACTAGCGGTCATTAATGGAGATGCAAGCCGAGGCATCAGAAAAAAGCATGCAAACAGACTGAAGAAAATTGGCTCCAAAACCCAATGCCTATAACATCTCAAGAATGAAAGGCCATTCAATACGGTCATATGCTTTAGCAAAATTGATTTTAATAAACACAACTTTCTGGTTCGAACGCTGGGCCCACTCCATGCCTTCCCAAATAGGAATAATGTTGTCAAGAATGAACCTAGATTTGATGAATCCAGTCTGCTCGGGATGCACAATCTGAGGTAAGAGGTGGCGGATTTTCAGAGCCAAGGCTTTGGCAATAATTTTATAAGAGACATTCAGAAGCATGATGGGCCGCCAGTTACAAATATCCTCTAGATCTCCAGACTTAGGTATGAATTTAATATTGCCTTTATTTATTAAATTTCCTAAAGAATTATTGTGAAAGGCTTTAAGATAAATATGATGAAGGTCACTCCCAATACAGTCCCAAAGCGCTTTATAGAATTCACAGGGGAAACCATCAATCCCAAGAGCCTTGTCATCGGCCATGGAGGAAACAACTTCCTTGAGATCATCAATTATTAATAATTGATCACAAAAATTAATCTGGGCTGAAGAAAGCCTATGTGGCACAACAACAAGGCAGCTCTAAAGTGCTTGCTGGTGCGTAGGCGTGGGGTCCTGAGCCGTGAAAACTTGCTCATAGTGGCGCACAAAAGTCTGGAGAATGACAGGTAGCTCAGAGAGCACTTGATTACCATCCTTGATGGCTTTAATGTCTGGGGAAGAGTGCGTAGCACAAAGAGCCAAAAAAAAATCTTTGGAGGCACAGTCCCCAATTTTGAGCTAGTGGAACCAAGCCTTGATTTGAGTGCCCCCGGCAGAATAGCTATCTTCCACTTGCTTCTGGTGTCTTAAATCCACCACTTGAACTTGAGTGACAGGGAAAAAGGACAAGCCATTAAGGCCTCCATAGCAGCACGCAAGTCAGCAGTGGTGGCCTCATAGGAGCGCCGGCGGAAAATAGCAAGTTGTCGCCTATAAATATGTAGGAAGTGCGCAATACGAATAATAGCATCATTCCACCAAACAATCCAACCCGTATTGCCAGATGGACGACACTCTAAATTCCACACTTGAAGAATGTGGGCCATGGTGGACTTGTGTCAGAGTAGAGACGTGTTCAAGAAGAATTGAGTCTTACACATGCAAGGTTGCCAAGATGCCCAGTCAATGCGAAATTGAATAGGGAAGTGATCCGAAAGGGTCACATCCATTAACGGCTTCACAAGCAAGGTAGAGCTTTTGAAAGAAAAAAAGGATTGTGCCAAGATCATGGCACAATCAAGGCACTTAAAGATTCTATCAGAACTAGCCCTATAATTACACCAAGTGTGCCAGAGGGAATAAGAATGATGGTATCCCAGATTGGGATCAAAAAGTCTCAATTTATTGTGCGTGTAAAACCACGCCTCCCTTTCGCCCGTGGCCCAACGAAAAGGCACGGTGCCATTTTTATCATACGCCATTTCAACCATGTTGAAATCCCCATAGAGCAACTAGGTGGCAACTAGCAAAGAGTCGGCAAGCCAGTGCCAAAGCAAACAACGCTCCACAGCATCATTAGAGGCATAAATATTAATAATCCTGAAGGAATGATTCTCAATATTGAGAAGAATCCAGATAGCCCACTGGGAGGGATCCACCCCATGGTCAACCACATAAGGAAGCAACCGCAGAGCCAAAAGAGTAGCAGCTCAACCATGACCAGCCTCATGCAGGGTACAAAACATAGTGTTGGCTGGCCAAATAGAGCGACAAGCCGAAGCAAGCAAAAAACCTAAAATTTTAACTTCCTGGAGACAAAGCACTTCAATCTCTAGATAGTTTTTCAAAGTATTCCTAACAGAATACTTCCTTGAGAGGTCTATGAGACCTTGAACATTCCATGAGAAAAAATTCATAGAAAATCTTCCATACTTGCAGAATCTCGGTCCTCTTCACCCAGGAAAGAGAAGCTATTCTTCAAAAACTCTTGCGGAACTGAACCCAGTTGAATAGAGGGAGAAAATCTCCACTTTTCTGGCACATATTCACCTTCTTTCTGTGGAGGAGACCGATTGTGAGAGTGCAGTTGGATTTCCATAGCGGCAGACAAAGCTGGTTGAGCACATAAAACTAAAGCAGCCTAGGGCACGGCCTACGGCTTGGGCTGTAAAACAGCAAAAGCCACTCCTGAGGGAGTGGCAATCCCCTTCGCTGAAGGGTTTGAAACCTGCTGGGGCAGTTCCAAGGCTTTGGGAGCCGACCCAGAACCATGCGACTTATTTTTTCGACTAGTGACCATAGTCCACTTTGTGTCCACCTTAGCTGAAGGCTCTATCTAACGAGGCTTTTCAGCACCCCGTGGCTGAGAAACAATACAAGGAACTGACAAAGGGCAGTCCCTAATCTTGTGATCAGCTGATTGGCACTGGTATCACGTGTTGGGAAGGTTAAAATACATGATTTTCTAGGAGTGGCAAATATCCCCGATTTGAAGGTCAACAGACTCTTTCAAATACTTGGATAGATCAACTTCCACACAAACCCTCTTTTGAGGACGGGCTTGAAAGAACTTATCAGGTTCAATGTAAACAACCTTCCCCAGAGAGGAAGCAATATGGTGCAGGAAGGGCACACATGGCAAGGGCAACCCGGGAAATTCAATCCAAACCGGAACACACATTTTGGTATCCTCTGAGATAGCAAAATCCTGGGTCCAAGACTAGAAAACCAACAAGGAGGAATGGGCATACCAGGGTCCATGACCCAGAATAGCTTGGACATGATTTACTTCCACAAAGCGAAACAAGAAAAAACCCTTGGTCAGATTTTGGACCATATCAAGGCGGACCCCATGAGGGACCTAGGCCTTGTTAACCTAGTCTTTTAGCACACTTTCGGGGGGAGTCATCCCAAAAAAATAACCCACAAGGGTGTGTTGTTCCAACCATTGACATGCAAAATCAAAATCAGTTAAAGGTAAAATTACATTAGCAGGGGCATCAGAATGCTTACCTCGTGAAAGACTTTCGGAACAAATTTTTGAGGGCGTTTGTTTGGTGGCGGAGCCATTAAACTTAGCTAACGAACCGCTAACACCAGCAAGAATTATTGGGTTAGAGCCGGTTGAAGGCATAATAAACCCCTAAACCGCAATAAATGCGGTCGTACTCAATGAAGGAAACAGTTTCCTACGCAAGAAGCGCAGTATGATGTAGGAGGGGCCATAATGACCTCAGGAAGCACAAAACCCTAGCAGAGCTCATGCACTACCAATTCCCGACTTTTCCACTTTACTCCATATTCATGTGTATTTTAAAATTATAAAAAGATGGAAATTGTGTTCACATGATCACAAGATCTAATTTTAAAAGAAAACCTAATTATTTTGTTAACAATCAAAGAATGAATATTCTCACGAACCATACTCAGAGAGCCAAGGATTTTCCTTCCAAGGATAAACCTATTTTGCTGAGGAGAAATGATTTGTTGAAGAACCTCTTGCAATCATAGAGCCAACACTTTAGAAAAAAAATGTATATACAGTTGCAAAGGTTAATCAGATGAAATTTATTAAAGACTGAAGCACCTGGAGTCTTAGGAATAAGGATAAAATAGGTGGAGTTTAATTCTTTCAACAAATTCTTGCTACAAAAAAACTCCTTGGTCACATCTGTAACATCATTGCAAACAATATCCCAAAAAAATTGAAAGAAGAACATACAAAATCCACTAGGGCCAGGGTCTTTATTAGTTTCAAAATAAAAGACAACTCTTTTAACTTCCTCCACAAAGGGGATACATACAAGTTTTCTATTGTGTTTGTTTGAGATAATATTAGGAATGACATTCAAAAACTCACAGGACAAGTTTTCCTTGCATGAGGGCAAGTTTTACTTGGATGAGGGCATCATTCATTATTTTTTTTTACCAAGTATAAGAGACACCACAAAGATCCATATCCAAAAATAATTTTCATTGAAGAATTCCATCAGATCAAACCTACAATCATCAAAAATTTGGGAGTTTCCCATCCTTTCCACTAGATTCATGGGAGTTAAAATCTCCCATAACCAACTAGTTCAAGCTGAGGAGATGAGAATTAAAAGAGTTTAAAATTTCCTAGAACAGGGTATGTGTAGGATCATGATGGGCCAAAAAGTGACGATATCTTAGTGATATGATGGCCCATGTGGCTGACAACTTTTTTTTTACCCAAAATTGATGAAACAAAAAGGGTTTTTAAAGGATATTCTCACCTTTCCACCAATATAAATTATGCTTTACTTTGAATTTAATAAATAATTATAATTTATTTTCTATTTGAATTACGACTAAAGTCTTGATTGATAGGTCGATTGAAAACATCTATAGCTTTCAAACGATATCACATTTTTTGAATCTGAAACATGCATCACATTCTATGCTTTGAAAACTATAGGATTTTTTTAAAAAATGAATTTCATGAATTCTTGACCAAGTTAAGGTGGTTAGACATACAAGTTTTTATATTTTTTAAAATTTGTAGTAAAAAATTCATAATTAATTATTTACTAGGAAAACAATTACAAAAACTATGCATCACATTGGGACATGAGTCCCCTACTTATATATAAAATATTATAAAAAATTATTTTTGTTTTATTATGGTTAGGGTGGTCAGACAGACACCTACTTCTTATTTTTTCCTTGAAATTTAAGTACTCCAGCATTGAAATTTCAAATTTTCACCAAATATTTTTTTTGCTTTTTAAATAAAACTAGTAGTTTAGAAACTACGTTCAATTTTGTATAGATTCTATTCTTACATATTTTTGAAATAATATACATAAATTATTCACATTTTTACGTCAAGTTGGCTAACTCTGATTTTCTAAATTTTATTACCACTTAAGGGCCTGATCTTTCCATGATGATCCTACACATACCCAACATCTTTCTTGTGCTCTTCAAATTAGGTGCATAAATATTAGAAATGAACCTAGAGAAGTTATCCCTTTCATTATAAAAAGAAGTGGCTATGTGATTATATTCACCAAAAAGAGCAATACCCTTCACAACCTTCAGATTCCAAAAAGTGGCAGCACTACCAGAGGCACCATTATCATTAAATCCATGAAACACACATTCTTGAAATAACCTCTTTCTAATTTTATCCAACTTGTCTGAGGCCATCTTAGTCTCCTAAATTATCTCAAAGTAAGATCTATGATCTCTCACCAAATTGGATTGGAGATTATGCTTATGAGGGTTATTCAATTCTCTTATATTCCATGAGAGAATCTTCATAAATATTATTGGGGTGTTCTTTTCAAGCACATCTTAGTTAAGGTCTTCTAGGTACCCTCAACTATCTCCATTTTACTTTCCTTCTCATGATTTTTCTGCAATGAGGGTATCATCTTGCCTCTCGGTTCAAAACCACAATCTAATCTCTATCTATTTCTTGCAAACACCCTTGGGAAGGAGGCAAGTTTTCTTCTATTTTCACTCTTAACCGTGGTATAGGGGGCTTCCCCAGGATCAAAATTATCTCTCAGATGATATTATTTTCCTCTTAAGATCCATTCCACCATCCTCCAAAGGTGCACATACCTCCTCCACAAAATACTAGAAGGATTCATGTACCACATCACTTTCCTTAGGACTAACCAAAGACAGATTATCTTTCTTAAGAACATCAAGATCCTCCCTAAGCATCCTTTCACTATAATTGTAAATTTCCTCTAACAAGGGCTCGATAGTAACAAACTTATCAAGAACACCTACAAGAGGAGGAGAGGAGATAGTTTCCAATTGACTTGCTTTCAGGAGCACTCACAGTTGAGGCAACCATGTTATTAATGTGAGACTATTTTAGATCAACCAAAGTTAGGGTTTCCTTTATAGGGAACACACCAGCCTCAACTAGCTTAATCCCCTCCTTAGCACAAGAGTCAACCTCTTTCAAACCTGAATTCTTTTCCTTCTCACTCCACTCCTTAAGGAGATATTTTTGAGGCTTTTTAGGGAACCTCTTAGCCCAATCACTCACCTTCTTACAATGGAAGCAAGAAAATGAAATAGATTCAAATTTGACCAATTGATCCCACTCACCAAATTTGGAATTGGCATTCATCAAAGCAAAAAAATCATAAGTCTATTGCATAATCACACAAAACTGAGCACACACTAGCCTTTTCTTTGAGGAAGTCATTTGGTCAATAGATAACAACTTACTAAAGGTATTGGTAATCTCTTCAAACACTTCGTCATCCAAAAATTCTAATGGGAGGCTAGGCAAGCGAACCTAAACTAGGGAAAAAGAAAAAGAGCAGGCACTATGGTTAAAACTAGGTTCCCACTTTTTCAAAACCAAGGTAGATTTGTCAATCAACTAAGGGCCACTAGTAAGAATACTTAGAAAATCATCCTTGCAAGTAAAGGAAAAGGATAAAAAACCTTTTTTCATTGTAGCCACATCAACTTGGCTCTTAACTCTCAAATGTTTCAAACATAGGTAATAAACCAACTCAATATTTGGATGAGGGCCAAAAAACTTGCCAATCAAAGAGATTTCCTTCAAAGAAACAATTTTCTTAATAATACTATTAGGGACCTAAATGGAAAACTCCACAATAGAGAGGTTAACATGGAAGTCCATCGTAGTCGAGGAACTCTTTCCTTTTAGTTTGACATCCAAATTTTTTGACCATTTGGGTCCCACATGAAATACATTAGCTAGAATTTGACCACCAACCTCCTTCCTGACAAAGGGAATCTCAGTGCCAGTACTAGAAGACAAGCCCCCATGAAAAAACACTTTAGATGTCCCCACTTTCTCAAAACAAGTACCAAATTCCACAACATTTGAAGGAACTGAAACCACATTTGAGGACCCACTAAGAGTCCCATTAGTAGGACCAAAGCTCCCATTAGTCAGATAGCCATTTGACACCACCACAACAACAACACACCCACCACCATTAATGTTTCCTTGAAAACTAGGACTTCTCGCCTTCTCCAAATTTGAAAAATCGACACTACTCGAAGAAGGCTCCTTCAACCATAAACTAATAATATAATAAGATAATTATTGATAATATTTAAAATTACTAATAAATATATTATAGTTATATATCTATTTTCCATTTAGATTGATTACAACTTTTTCAACTTGAAATTATTGCTAATTTTTATTATTTCTATTTATATTAATTACAAATAGTTCATTTATTTCTAGTTATATTAAATTTAAATAGTTCAATTTAATAATATTGTTAAATTCATTTATTTTCTAATGCATAAGTTTCAATATAGAGAAAAAAATACATGAAATATCTCTAAGAACAAGTAGAGGATCAAGTTATAAATGGGTATGTGCAAGATCATCATGGAAAAAATAGGCCCTTAAGTGGCAATAAAATTTAGAAAAATCAGATTTAGGCAACTTGATGTAAAAATTTGAATAAGTTATCTATATTATTTCAAAATATGTAAGAATAGAATCTATATCAAATTGAATGTATTTTATAAACTACTAGGTTTATTAAAAAAATAAAAAAATTTATTTGGTGAAAATTTGAAATTTCAATGCAATAGTAATTAAATTTCAGGGAAAAATAAGAAGTAGGTGTCTATCTAACCACCCTAACCACAATAAAGTGACAATATTTTTTTATAATATTTTAGATATAAGTAGAGGACTCATGTCCCGATGTGATGCATATTTTTTTGTAATTTGTTTCTAATTAAATAATTAATTATGAATTTTTTATTACAAATTTTTAAAAATATAAAAAATCATATGTCTGACAACCTTAACCTGGTCAAAACTTCATGAAATTCATTTTTTTTTTAATCCTATAGTATGTGAGGCATAGAATCTGACACATGTTTCAGATTCAAAAAATGTGATACCATTTGAAAGCTATAGATATTTTTCAATCAGCCTATCAATCAAGACTTTAGTCGTAATTCAAATAGAAAATGAATAATAATTATTTAATAAATTCAAATTAAAGCATAGTTTATATTGGTGGAAAGATGAGAATATTCTTAAAAAACCCTTTTTTTTCATCAATTTTGGTTAAAAAATAGTCGTCAGCCACATGGGCCATCATATCACTTACATATTGCCACTTTTTGGCCCATCATGATCCTGCACATACCAAAATGATGAATTCACTATGGTGATGAAGAGATAAAATTAGTATTTAAAAAATTTAACAGTTTTGAGATCAAATATCTACATCCTTTCATTCCTTTTTAAATTAAAATTATTTTTAAGGAAATAAAGGATGGACATCTAACTTATAGTATAAATCATAATTTTACCTTCAATACAAAATATTTGAAACCCTTTAATTTGTAGTGTGATTTTAATTACTTAACTTTAGAATTTTTTTTATTTTATAAAATGAATATTTTAACTAAATTAAAATATTTGATATACTTAATCAAAGGAAAAATGATTATCTATAGAAAAATATAATTTATTCTATATATAAGAAATTTTTATTTTGTATGTTAGATTATAATGTTATGAGAGAGAATATATATAAATTAGAAGTTATTGTAAGAGAGGGGGACCAACCACACTAAGGCTCCAGGTCACAGAGAGATGAGAGAAGAGGGTTTCCCTAACTTACCTCAACCTGATGGGTGTTTTGGGATGAGGATCGAGAATGAAGAGCACTCTCAAGTGCTTCTATCACTCTACAGATCTAAAAATTGAATTGGAGCTAGATGAGCTGATTTCTGGAGGACCTAAACTGCACCTTAGACCGCTCTTTATCGAAGGATGGTAGTGCAAGTCTAGGATGACAACGCGGTGTGCTAGCATATCTCTAGTGTTTTGGCATATGTATAGCTAGAAAATGTAAAGTGGAATAATAAAAGCACCAGAAGCCTACTAATAACCTAGCTAACTAGCTTTAGCAGAATAAATAGAATGATAAAGTATGAAAAGTAAGTGCATAAATGATGAAATAAATAGATGAATACAAGGGTGATGAATATCAACTCAATAATGCACTAGTTTTCTAGCAAGCTCCACATGCATATTCACCTACACATAAGAAAGAAGGGAAAAATGTTGGGGCTGTATAGGAGTTTGCCTCAGTCAGCCCTGCTTTGGTGTTTCTAACTCTGTGGACAACCAAAAAAGCCATGAAGTAGAATGTATGATCAAGGAAATGGAAATGAATGCTCTAAACACTAAAAAAGATACTAAGCTACTCTATCAAATCACAATGTGAAAGTAAAGTGATACAATACCACCTCCACCTAAAGGCAGTCAACGCCAATGAAGGGAGAATGCATGGTAACGAACTTGGAAAAGTCACCACAACTGCAATGGTGATGAAGGGAGGTCTTGCAAGACTCCAAGCTCACACCTTATATGGTAGAGTAACACGTGCAAGGATGAAGTTGACAGAGTAACCAATTGCTACAATGTTGAATGGATTTGTGCAAATTCTAGTAGAATGCTTCAAGAGTATGCTCAAGAGATCCAAAAGTGTGAAGAAAATGGAGTGAAATTACTAGAGAGATTGTAGAATTACTAAGAAGATGTGAAGAATATTGAATGAAGTGCTAAGAGATGAAGTGATTGTGAAATGAATGCTTTTGAAGGAAAAAATGAGAGGAAAAGAAGTCATTTTGGGGTCGGTTGGTTGCATAGAAGTGTTATAATTCGTCCCCAATGAGGTGTGTAATGTCCTTGTGAAATCCAAAGGTAGGAATTTGTTAGGGACAACAACATGTTGCACAAAAGTCCATGCATTGTGCTCATGTCTCTAACTAGAATTATCCCACCGACACACAAAACACATTTCATATTGGTGATGTGGAATTTCTCCTTTGAATTTGATTTTCTAAGGTGAGAGTATGCAAAAAGGGAATTCACACAAGGGGTGCAAATTATTTCCTATATAGTTATCATTTGCTTAAACTATCATAAGTAAATTATCCAAACTATCAAAATTATTCAAGGGACAAATAAGCATCAACCATACAAAAATACTAAACTTGAATAAGTGATGTAATAAAAAATAAGTCATTATTCTCACTATTTAAATACAACTAATTTTCTAAAAGATGAACATAAATTATTCAGGGGTCTAAAGGATAAACTAGGCCAACTTGAAAAGAAAACTCCAACTCCCTAGCATATAAAATTCAAATGCTTCAAAAGTGTGCTCAAGAGATCCCAAAGTGTGAAGAAAATGGAGGGAAATTGATAGAGAGATTATAGAATTGCTAAGAAGATGTGAAGAAGATTGAATGAAGGGCTAAGAGATGAATTGATTGTGAAATGAATTCCTTTGAAGGATAAAATGAGAGGGAAATAAGTCATTTTTGGGTTGGTTGGTCACACAGAGGCGTTACAATTTGTCCCCAATGAGGAGTGTAACATCCTTGCGCTTTCCAGAGGAAGGAATTTGTTAGGGATGAAAGCATGCCATGTAGATGATCATGTGTTGCACTCACATCCCTGATGAGAATTCCCCCACTGACACACAAAACATGAACCAAGTGGATGCATTTCGGATGGGTGATGTGGAATTTCATCTTCGGATTTAATTTTCTAAGGTGATGGTATGCAAAAGGGGAATTCACACAAAGGGTGCAAATTTTCTCATATACATTTTCCCCCCACTTTAGCAAGCGTGAATGTCAATGATCATTTGGTAAAGTTTATTGAAGAGTTAGATATGTATACCTAAATTGTCAAGGAAGTAGACCACGATTTGGAAAAATAAAAAGCACAAGACGGGAAAAGGACTCCATAGGTACTCTCTCCTAAGGAGGTTTGAACAAAAGGACTCTGTAACTTCAAAAAACTATGAAGTTGAACAAAGTACATCGAAGGCTCACAAACCAATGATGGAAAAATCATGCATGATGCAAGTACTTCATAGGCCCTTAGACCTGAAAATAAGGCATTCCCCCAAGTTCCCTCTCATGAAGGAATCCTAGTGTAAGGGGGACTCCACAAAGTCAGACTAGAAAGCGGCTTCACAAGTGCACCTGCAAAGAAACATGTTAATCTACAAATAAAAAATGCCAGTAAACAAAAAGAAACCATAGAGGAAAATAAGAAGATAGTCAAAAAATTGAAAGGATTTCAAAGGGGTCCCTTGTAAACCCTTTAAAAGAAGAGGGGTCCACTCAAGGGACACACTGTTGGAAAGTGTAAGCTTGTTTTTCCACAAAACAATCCAATCATCAAGGAATCCTTTTAAAAGATGTTCACTTTATCAAGGAATTTGAAAGGAAAAAAATTCCCCCTCATGAGGGGAAGGTTGAGGATTCTCCCACAAGAAAATTTTCTCCCTCCTCGGAGGAAAGTTCTTCAAGTTCTTTCTTTGTGAACCCTTGACGAAGGAAAGACACTTCGCTAGGGATCCTGTTGAGAATACGATTTTTGAATTTAAAGTTTGTAAATATTTTTGAGAAAAAATTCATTGGCAACGAATGCATTTTTTGAAAATTGGAGTTGACATGATATCCCCCATCTTAGGGTGGTGAATGTTGAACATAGAGGCATGCAACAACCTAAGAAGACAAAAGAAAGAATGAAAAAGTGATGTTGTGACCTGCAGGACATAGCGAGATGTCACTATGGTGATGTTATCGTACAAATGAGGGACAACACATAGACACCACAACATGACAACTCAAGAAAAGAAGAGAAATATAACAAAACTATAATTTATGAAATAATGACATTACAAATAAAGGACATGTGTAGTCTAATGTTTTGGGGTTAGAGCTACTCATAAATATATAAAAGTATAATAATAGTATATTTAATGAACTATCATCAACCCCCTAATAAATCATACCATATGAAAAATGTACAAGAAGATAAAGTAAAATAAAAAATTGGGTCAACATGGAAGCGAAGCCTAAATTCCCCCAACACTTTGCATTGCCCCCAATTTTTTGAAAACCAATGCACATAATTGAGGAAGAATGATGATACAAATAGAGGAATTTTTATGACACATGATCACTCATGTATCCAAGAACCTAAAAGGGTGACAAGAGTCATCCAAGAAAACATAATGCAAGAATGGGGGAACACATCATAACAAACACATGCCTAATCTAAAGGTAAAGAAGAGGCACCCCCCTAACACTCATTGACCAAGAGGTTGTCTTCTTCCTAATCTATATCATTATATGGGAAAGGAAGATGAGCCCATAGTGGTGGAATATTGAGGGGGGAACCTTTTGAATCTCCTACAACAAGGACCAAGGAAGGAGAGTCTTCAACATCTCCTCCACTGAGTTCTTGTGGAGAAAAGGTCAACGACTTTGTAAAGATCACCAACAATGTTGGGACCTCGTCGAAAGAGTTAAACGTGCACTTCATGTTGGAAAAACAAGAATACACAACTGAGAGGGGGGGTGAATTAGTTGTTACCAAAATCAAACTTATTCAACATTAATCAAAATTCAATCTCAGATCTGATAATTAACTTTACAAACATAAATCAACAACACATCAAAGACACATAAACACCAAGATTTTATAAGTGGAAACCTGTTAGGGGAAAAACCACGGTTGATGTTAGTCCACAATATTATACCCTATTAAAAGTATAATAAGAATTAAAAAGGGAATGCACATGAATTTAGGCACACTACCTAGAGCTCAATCTTCTGGGGAAGGCTCCCTACCTTACATACAATTTTTAGATTAAATCCATTTGATAAGATTGAACTAAGAAATTAGCTTCTCCAAAATCCTGATGACAATTCCAGTTAGGCACAAAAAAACTCTTCCACACTCTCCTCAATATCTTCCACACTTCGCTCTACTCCTGAATGATTAAATCTTTATTCGCACATGTACACCACACATACTACCCATAACATACATCAAAATGAGGAAAAAAACCACTCATATATCCACTACACGGATTTACATAAACTATTATGTCGGCCACAAATAAAGAATAGATTACAATTGTCGACATTAATACATGAATAAATATTAATGTGCACCAATACAAGTCAATCACAACATAGTGAGGACCTAAATAAACTCCTTTGAGCATGCCAAATAATAAATTATTAATCCATAAGGATCCACAACATACTATCACCATCATGTCGGCCAAGAACTTGAAAAGTTTGAACATACTTGGAAAAAATCTTCAATCATGATCACTCCGATCAATGTAGACGTACAACAGGTATAGAGCATGATCTAGACTCATCCATGAATGTCACAGGAACATGTGTAATAGCTGAAATTTCCATAATTTCATCATCTTCTTCCAAGAACACCTACTACAAAAACTGAATAACTGTAGACACACAAAACTTCATAACTTCCAAAACTATTGATGCAAACCTCTAAAACTTTCAGGCAACATACTAGATAGGTTTAGAAACAAACCCTTTAATGCACACTAGCTGATTAACAACTTACATAAATTTCCACCACTCTGACCTTCTCAGCTTCATTAGTTGCCTGAAGTATATTTTTTACAATTTTCTCAATATCCTCAATATATATAGCCTTCAAAATCATCAATGCTAATAGTGTTGACTTCAATGAAAACCACAAAACCCAACACTTCATAGGAGTGCCATGTGTTACCTTGATGGATGAGGGAGTTAGTGCCTATGATTCACTACTAGGCTCATCGAATGACTCTAGAGCAGTGACAAACTAAGGAGAAGCCAAAAATTGTTCCATCACTTGGATGACACATGCTAGTGCCAGAACTCCTTTTGAAGAAGGTGGAATCCTCTCACACCCCCTATTGTTGGAAGAGCCAACCTCCACCTTCTTCTTTGTTGAGGGTCTGAATTCCCCACATCAAAGGGATGAGGCATAGAAGAGGATGAGAAAACCGTGTTGGACAACACGAAGGTGTTCAGAATGTCCACAGATTTAGTGAATGGAGGGATGTCCAAGAGGGAAATAAAAAGAGGAAGCTTGATTGAAGGAGCGATACACACCAACACCTTTTTAGGTTCAGGTGCATTCACACTCACAATAGGAACTGAGAGCAAGACCAAAGTCGATTGAACTAAAGTAGCTCAAGGATAAGAGAAGAGGACACAATGAGAGGCCCTAAAACTAGAGCAGTCGACTCCTCTTCCTTCCTCTATAAACCCACTTGCTCAACCAATAGATCCTTCCATTGACGCTTGCACTCATGCAAAATGTGGTTTCCACGACTTTAGGAGATAGAGGAAAAGAGCTAAGATGGAACAAAAGGATATTGCTCAGCCATAGGAGTGTCCATAATGACTATCTCTAGTAGAGGGAGAGAACCCTAGATGGGAGTAGGAGGAGGACGTTGAGTGATAGAGAGGGGATTGAGCTCTAGCGCCTCAACGGTGGGCCTCTTCCCATTCACTGCCTTAGGAGTAGGAGCGATAGGAGGCTACGGAAGCCAAGACATAGAGGATTCCCTATGGGGAACCTTTCATCTATCATATAGGTAGGAAAAAGGCCTAGGAGGTACAGTAGGAAGATCTGATATCCTAATCTTGGCTTTATTCCATGTAGGCACCCTCAGACTTCTTATGTGAAAGCTAGGAGTAGAAATCCAAAATTCTAAACTTTAGAGAGGGGAGTAGAAGGGGTGCCTCTCTTTTCCCTTTTGAGAAGAGGAAAAAACTTCTTTTTTCACTATCGGAGGAGTCACCATCGGTTGTCCCTTGCCTTGGTTTTATAATTTACATAGGTTTAGTAAAGCAAGTCCTTTCTAGGGGGAAGCAGACCGACCGAGGTGGGTCAAATATGATCCAACAAATAACCCCCATGGGATACCAATGTATAATATCCAGTGTGATGCACGATGTGCACAAAAAATTCATGAGAGAACTTTAAACACTTATGAATAACATAAGTGATTCCATTCATGGAAGCTAGCCATAGGATGCCCAACTTCACCCAAAACAAATCAAATTCTAGAATAACATCGAAAATCATATCCACAACCCTAGGTCCAACTAGGATGGAAAGAGTTATAGACCCATACAACTTGAGAGAGAGACCATCATGAATATAAATGATAGACTTTGTTTCTTCATAGTCTTCCCTCTACAATGAATTTAACCATAGTGTCTCCTCTATAGTAATAATCACTCAGCTCACAGGGTCAACTAGGGCCCTTGTCACAATGTTTCCCTTGAGGTGAGTGGGAATGTATAGGGGAGATGGCTTGTTATTCAAGGGAATGTCCTATGAGGTGAATGTCACACTTGGTGAGCCATTTTTAGGGTGCGATGGAGGAGTAATCATGACCATATTAACATATGTTGAGGGCTAAGTAGAAACAATAGAGGGGTCAGTAATCAAGTTTTTAGAGTGAGATGGAAATGGGTCCATGTATATATGTAACTCACTATTAGCCTTCACTACCTATTTATTTGCATTTTATTTCATCCCATTGAGATGAATAGCATCGTCATCGATGTGGTCTTGTTTCTCATGATGCAAGTGCATACAATGCTAGGTATCATGCCCGTTAACCTAATGGTATTGACATAAAGCATTTACATCATACCAATCATGATAAGGTTCCTTGAGAGTTCGAGGGTTTTGCAAAGTTATGATCTTATCCTTCAACGAATTTTGCAAGATGGAAGAATAAGATTTCTCTAACTTTGTAAACCTCTTTTTGCATTTTAGGTCATTATCGTTTGTCACAACGACTACATTCACAACAACTTTTCCTTTTCCCAAGATAGATACAATAGATTTTCCCTCTAAATAGGAGCGTGAGGAAGATCCCCCAAACTAAACTACCTTTTATTGATATTCTTGCAATGTGACACACAAATGCACAAAGGAAGGTTTATTTCATTAGGGAAAATTTCTCCTACCAAGCTCTCTGCAGGTTGCCTATGAACACCTTTTGCACATCAAAATTAGGAAGTGGGTACGAGATCTATGAAAAGAGAACTTGGTATCATGCTATAAGACAATTATCTTCTCATTATCTCCTTGCTTACATCAAATGAGATTAGAAAAGGTCATCTTTGGACTGATGTTAGCTTGGAACTAATGGAGAAATTGATTCACAAGTTGATCAAATGAGAATATAGAATTATTGAGAAAGGAAAAGTACCACTCAAGTGTTGTGTCCTTGAGCAATCAAGGAAATAGTTTTTCCATCAAAGCATTGTGATGGAATAAATCTGTACACATGGCATTAAAGGCTGAAACATGTGTTTACAAATCCTCTTTGCCACAATACTTCTCAAACTTAAGAATCTACATTCCTTGTGGGAAGTGAGTAGTAGGGATTGCTACTTATAATGGGTATGCTGGAAAAAAAGGTTGAAAAATAGGCTGGGAAGAGGCCTAAGAAAGGCTCACCAACTAGTTTTGCATCCGACCCATGTTTTGGAGAAGAGCATTCAAAACAAGGTCAGAGGATGACAAAGGCTCAATGGAACCACCAGAACCACATTTGGAGCCACCACAATGACCATTGTTGGAACCACTACTACTAGTAGGACCTCCATCGAAGCCACCTCCACTATTGAAGACACCACCATGGCCTCCACTAGAGCCACCTCCACTAGTACATCACCCCTACTACCAAAACCACCACCAATCAATCCACCCGAACCCCCAATGTTGAAGGTAGTAGGAGGGGTGAAACTAAACCCAAGGGGTATTCTACTCACCTTGAGAGTAGGGGGCTTCTAAGAAGTAGAGGAAACATTGATCCATGGACTTGTCTCAGCCATACATATAGATGTGGTGGGAATTGAAACACCTATTTGTCTTTCATAGGTATCGAGCACTTCTCCTCATGTAGTACTTGACCTAGGCTTATACAAGGGGATATAAGATTTGATTAGATTAGAAGGCCACATAAGAACTCTATACCCATTTGATCCTTCCTTAACATATCTCTCACCTCGCCAGTAAGCCTATCACCTCTTGCCATTCTTAGTGCTCTCTCCAAATGATTCACAAGGTCTGACAATCTATTATCCAATGCTAAAAGGTTTTATGTAGGGATATGAAGAGCATCATCCTCATATACAAAAAAAGTCATATGGGATGCTGGAGGGGTGGGAGTGCGAGTGGTCTCATATATAAAACACATTTCATCAACATAACCTATAAGAAAACTAGTGGTAAAGCTGGTAGCCAGACCAGTGAAAAAATTGGAGGTGAAAGTAGAAGTGACCTTCATCTTTTCCATCAGTAGGTGTTGTCCACTTCTCCTAACAACATACTTGGAAGTTGTGGACTAGGTTGTGATTCTTATAAACCTTCACAAACCTCATGCTTACAATAATTACTTGGTGTGATGGAAAAGTCTCAACATGCAAAAATGAAAAAATGTTGTTCATGTTGGGTTCAACAAAAATGTAAGAGAGGGGGACCAACCATACCAATGCTCTAGGTCATAGAGAGCTAGAGTGGAGGGATGCCCTAACTTACCTCAATTTGATGGGTGTTTTGGGATAAGGATAAATAATTTAAAGATCACTCTCAAGTGCTTATATCACTCTATAGAGCCAAAAATCTAATTGGGGTAAACGAGATAATTTTTGGAGTCCAAACTATACCTCAGATAGTTCTCTGTTTGAGGATGGTAGCATGGGTCTAGGACGACAGTGTGACACATTGGAATATCTTTGGTGGGCTAGCATCCTTATGACCAAAAAATATAAAATATAGTAAGAAAAACAGCAGAAGCCTACTAATAGCCTAGCTAACTAGCTCTAACGAAATAAACATAATGATAAAGTATGAAAAGTAAGTGTGGAAATGATGAAATAAATAGATGAATACAAAGGTGATGAATATCAACTCACTAAAGAAAAAATTCACCAGTGAGCTCCACAGGCATGTTCACCTACACACAAGCAATAAGGGAAATTTTTTGAGGCTTTATAGGGGTTTACCTTAGTCAAACCTCTGCATTGGTGTTTACGCCTCCATAGACAACCAAAAAAGCCACGAAGTAGAAAGTATGAAAGATGAAATGGAAATGAATGCATTTAATAGTACAAAAGATACAAAGCTACTCTATCAAATCACAATGTGAAAGTAAAGTGATGCAATTCCACCTCCACCCAAAGTCACTCAAGGCCAATGAAGGGAGAATGCAAGGCAATGAACTTGGCAAAGTCTCCATAATCACAATAGTGATGAGGGAGGTCTCGCAAGACTCTAAGCTCGTAGCTTCTATGGTAGAGCAACACATGGAAGGATGAAATTGATGGAGTAACTAGATACAATAATGCTCAATGGAGTTGTGAAAATTCTAGTAGAATGCTTCAAGAGAATGCTCAACAGATCCAAAAGTGTGAAGAAAATGGACTGAAATTGCTAGAGAGATTGTAGAATCGCTAAGAAGATGCATGAAGAAGATTGAATGAAGTGCTAAGAGATGAAGTGATTGTGAAATGAATTCCTTTGAAGGAAAAAATGAGAGGGAAAGAAGTCATTTTCGAGTTGGTTAGTCGCACAAAAGCGTTATAATTCAAACCCAATTAGGAGTGTAATGTCCTTACAGACTCTAGAGAAAGGAATCTGTCAGGGATGACAACATATTGTGCAGATGTCCACGCGTCGTGCTCATATCCCTGACGAGAATTCCCCCACTGACACACAAAATGTGCACCAAGTGGATGCATTTTGGATGGGTGATGTGGAATTTTTCCTTCGAATTTGATTTTATAAGGTGAGGGTATGCAATAGGGGAATTCACACAAGGATGTAAATTTGCTCCTATACAATTATCATTTGGTTAAACTATCATAAGTAAATGATCCAACCTATCAAAATTATTTAAGGGTCAAATATTGATCAATCATACCAAAAAAATAAACTTAAATAAATGATATATAATACAAAATAAGTCATCATTCTCACTATTTAAATAAAATTAATTTTCTGAAAGATAGACTGGGCCAACTTGAATAGACAACTCCAACTCCCTACCATATAAAATTGGAGTCAAGATCATTTTTCAAACGGTCTCTTTACAACAAAATATAGAAAAACATGATTACATACAAATGGGGTTTATTTGACTTTCAAAGATCATTAAGTGCCACTTCATCATGTAATAAATCTCTATTCTCAACAATCTATTTATGTTACTTAATGCATAATGAGTTATGAGGACAATTTTTCTTTTAAAATAAATTTTCCTCTCCATCTCCATCTATATCTTCCTCTCTATCTCTATCTCCTCATCCCCAATCTCTCTCACTTTTCCATCGTCTATATCTCCATCTTTCTATCCCTAACTCTCCCTCTTTCTCCCCCTCTCCCTAATAAAAACATAGCATGAGCCTATTTATAATGTATCATGATTATCTTCTTGATTCAATTTTTTTATCTTGGCCATGTTTGGATACATGCATATGGATTAGGGAAAACTTTAGTGGTGAATATTCACCAATTGGCTAATAATAGAAATTAGGAGCTCAAAAAATGGCTAATAGTACAAGCTGAAATGAAGACTAAATTGCCAGATTTTTATGAAAAAATAATTTTGTCTCGATTAATTCGCCATGTAAATGATGCGTCATCAAAATCGATTCGCCAGTATTTTATACAGTTACTAAAAAATTTAATTATATTCGCCAATAATATTATATTCCTTCGATTAATTTTGGGGCAATATCGCCACTAATAATAAATTACTATTTAATTTGAGGAATATTTTCTTTTATCTATTGCCATAGATTATTTTTTTAATCGAACGATTTTAGGTTGATTCCAGGCCCTAATACACATGTGCCTTTTAAAAGGCTTGTTGAGGCCCAAAATTTGTTTTGGGCCACATGATTAAATCTAATCCCGTGGCCCAAAACAAATTTCAGGCCTCAACAAGCCTTTAAAAAGGCACATGTGTATTAGGGTGGATAATGAACTTGCAGCCGTCCTTCATTCTATAAGTGTGATGCCAGATAATGTTTCCCCGATGCCCATAGTTCCCCTGATGCACCATAGGATTGTGATGGGGGTTCCATCGATGAAGCATTGTTAGGCCGATGGTATTGAATTTTGTTAGGAATGGGGGAAGATCTAGCCCTCGACCCTGCCTGTACTGTGATAGGAGTGCACCAAGATTCACTAGGATTCGCCACTATGATTATTATTTTTACCAATTAATTATTAAGATTCACCGGGATTTTACAAAAAATTTAATACTGTGCATAAGATTCGCTAGGAAAATTAATATTTTTTTTCAAATAAAAGGAGAGATTTGCTAGGATTTTACACCTTCACCGAGGGGGGGGTTTCTTAAAGTTATCCCTGATATGGATGCATATTTTATTTGAAGCTATCGCTTCTCCATTTTTACCTTTATTAGAACATATTACAGTGCCCCTAGAAGCCACATTCACTAAGAAATGTACATAAAAAATATTCAAAAGATTTGATCCATCTCCATCTTCATATTCATACCTATCACTACCTTCCTCTCTATGTCTCTCCCCCATCTCTAATTCCTCACCTCTCCTTGACTATTTCTTTCTTCCCCTTCTATCCTTCTCACTATATATATCTCTTTGTCTCCCTTTTTTTATCCCTATCTCTCCCTCTCTCACTATTTCTCCCTCTTTATATATCTATATGCTTTTCCTTTATCCTCTCTCTATTTCACTTCCTCTCATTCCATAAATCTCTTAATTATATATATCTCCCTCTCCATCTTTGTCTAACCACACACAAACAATATATTTAATCATTTGTATCCCTATCTCTATATCTCTCACTCTCTCACACACAATCCTTTTTTCACCCTCCCTATCTCTATCTCTCTATCTCTCCTCTCTTTCTTTATCTCTCTCACTCTCTCTATTACTTCTCTCTCTTTCTCTCTCTCTCTATCTTCCCATATATCTATATCTTCCTCTTTCTCTAGATCGTTGTATCACCCCTATTTCTATCTCCCTCTCTCCATCTCTATTTGTCTCTAACTACTTCTCTTTGTTTATCTATCTGTCAATGTCTCTCTCCATAGCTCTTCTTCCATCTCTCCCTCTATATATATCTTATTATTCATCCATCTATCTACCCTTATAGCTCTCCCTCTATCTATATCACTTTCTATATCTATCTTTATCTTTATATCTCTTTGTCTGTCATTCTCTCCCTTTCAAGATATATTTATCTCTTCCATATTTGTCTATCCCTCTCCTTCATATCCCTTTCCTTCCCCTTCTCCATCTCCATCTCCATTTCCATCTCTATCTCTATCTCCCTCTACTTCATATCCCTCTCCCTCTCCTTCTCCATATTTATCTTTGTAACTATCTCTATCTTCCTCTATATCTCTATATCCTTGCCCCTCTTTTTCTCACTCTCCCCCTCTCTATCTATCCCTCTCTCTCTCCCTCTCTCTCCCTCTCTCCCCATTGCAAACATAAAATTAGCCAGTTGGTAATAGATTATGATTATCTTCATGGTTCAGAGGTTTTAGTTATGTTTGAGTCGTTGTAAGTGGATGCATAGTTGATTTGAAGCTATAATAAAAAAGTAATATATTTATTTGAAAATTTCAATATAAGTAGAGGAAACATGCTTGGATGTGCCACATTTTTTTTGTAATTTTTTGTAAGCAAATAATTAGTTATTATTTTTTTATTAATTTTTTTTTTAAATATTAAAATTGGTTTATCTGACCACCATAACTTAGTCTAAAATTTATGAAATTTATTTTTCTTCTTTTATCCTATAGTATGGGAAGCATAGAATATGCTACATCTTCCAAATTCAAAAAATGTGATTTTTTTTAAGAATTAGATGTTTTCATCAACCTATCAATCAAGACTTTAGTCAAAATGTCTATATAAAATCAATCATAATTATTTATTTAATTCCAAATAAGGTGTATCTTATATTTTTGGAAACCTGGAAATTTTGTCAATAAACCCTTTTTGCTTCATCAAATTTGGATGAAAAATTCGTCGGCCATTTTTGGTCATATCACCACTTTTTGGACCCCCATGATCCTACACTCACCTACCCCTTACAAATCTCTTGTCAACAACTTTCTAAATAAATATGCCTAGATTTTACACCATAATAATGAAAAGGAAAGGTGATATAGGATCTCCTTGCCTCAACCCCCTCGAGGAACTGAAATAAGGAGGAGAGCCATTAATTAATACTAAAAATCTAGGAGCAGAGATCAACTGATCAACAATTTGCAATAACTTATTACAAAAATTTATAAAAAAAAATTATCAATAGGAACTACTAGTTAATGTGGTCATAGGCTTTCACAAGATCCAATTTTAGAAGAAAACCTACCTTTTTGTTAATCATCAAAGAATGAATATTCTCACAAACCATAATAACAATGTCAAGGACTTTCCTTCAAGGGACAAACCTATTCTGCTAAGGAGAAATGATTTGTTAAAGAACCTCCTACAATCTTAGATCCAACACTTTAGAAACAAAATTGTATATAGACTTGCAAAGGCTAATAGAACAAAATTCATTAAAGACTGAAGCACCTAGAGTCTTAGGAATAAGGAAAATAAAGGTGGAGTTTAATTCCTTCAAAACATTCCTACTACCAAAAAATTCCTTGGTCACATTTGTAACATCCTTACAAACAATATCCCAGAATAGCTGAAAGAAGAACATATAAAAGCCATTAGGGCTAGGGTATTTATTACTTTCGAAATAAAAGACAACTCTTTTAACTTCCTCCACAAAGGGGATACATACATATTTTTTTATTGAGTTCCTCCAAGATAATATTGCGAATGACATTCAAAAACTCACAAGTCAAGTTTTCCTTGGATGAGGGCAAGTTTTACCTAGATGAGGGTATCACTCGCTCTTCTATTTGACCAATTATAAGAGACACCATGAAGATATAAATCCAATAAATCATTGTAATTGATGAATTCCATTATATCAAACCTACTATCATCCAAAATTTGGGAGTCACCCATCCTTTACACTACATTTATGGGAGTTAAAATCTCCCGTAAACAACCATTTTGAGCCAAGGAAATGAGACTTAAAAGAGTTTAAACTTTCCCAGAACTGCTTCCTTGCAATCTTCAAATTAGGGGCATAAATATTAGAAATGACCCAAGAGAATTTATCCATTTAATTATAAAAATAATTTGCTATGTGATTACATTCACCAAAAAGAGAAATACCCTTCACAACCTTCAGATTCCATAAAGTGGCAACACTACGAGAGGCACCATTAGCATCAAAGCCATGAAACACATATTCTTGAAAGAAACTCTTTCTAATTTTATCCAACTTGTCTGAGGCCATCTTAGTCTCTTGAATTAGCACTAAGTAAATCTATGATCTCTCACCAAATTGGATTGGAGATCTTACTTATGAGGGTTATTTAACCCTCGTATATTCCACTCAAGAGAATCTTCATAAATATTTCTAAGGTACTCTTTTCAAGAACATCTTAGATAAGGTCTTCTAGGTACGCTTAGCTATCTCCATTTTACTTTCCTTCTCATGAGTCTTCTGCAAGGAGGGTCTCCCTTGCCTCTTGGTTTAGAACCACAATGTAATCTCTATCTATTTCTTGTAGAAACCCTTCGGAGGGAGGCAGGATTTCTTCTATTTCTACTCTCAACTTTGGTATAAGGTGCTTCCCACGGAGCAAAATTATCTATCTTAGATAATAATATTTTTCTTTCAAGATCCATTCCACCATCCCCCAAAGTTGTACAAACCTCCCCCACAAAAGGACCAAATGATTCATGTACCACATCACTTTCGTTAGGACCAGCCAAAGACAAATCATCTTTCTTAAGAACATCAAGATCCTCCCTAAACAAACTTTCACTATCATTGTAATTTCGTTTGACTGGGGCCCCACAGTAAAAATCTTATCAAGCACACCTATAAGAGGAGGAGAGGAGATAGTTTCAAAATGACCCGCTTCAACAACATTCACAATTGAGGCAACAATGTTATTAATGTGAGATTATTTTGGATCAACCACAGCTAGAGTTTCCTTTGCAGGCAACACAATAGTCTCAACTTTCTTAATCCCCTCCTTAGCACAAGAGTCAACCTCTTTCAAATTTGACTTCTTCTCCTTCTCCCTCCACTCCTTGAGGAGATATTTTGAAGGATTTTTAGGGCATCTCTTATCCTAATGACCCACCTTCTTACAATAGAATCGAGCAAATAAAATAGATTCAAATTTGGCTGCTTGATCCCACTCACCAAATTTGGAATTGACTTTCATTGACACAAACAAATCATTAGTCTACTACATAATCACATAAAATTGAGCATTTACTAGCCTTTTCCTAGAGGAAGTCATTTGGTCAATGGATAATAGCTTACCAAAGGTATTGGAAATCCCTTTAAGCACTTCTTCATCCAAAAATTATAATCGGAGGCTAGATAAGTAGACCTAAACTGGGGCAAAAGAAAAAGAGCACACAATAGGGTTAAAACTAGGTTCCCACTTTTTTGAAACCAAGGTAGATTTTCCAATCAACCAAGGGACACTAGTAATAATACTCAACAAATCATCCTTGCAAGTAAAGGAAACAGAGAAAAAACCTTTCGTCAGCACAACCACATCGACCTAGTCCTTTATCCTCTAACATTTCAAACCACCTCCATATTTAGATGATTTCCCAAAAAATTTCCAATCAGAGACATGCCCATCAAAGAAACACTCTTCTCAATAATACTATTAGGGACCAAAATTGAAAACTCACCAATAGAGGGGTTATCATGGAAGTCCATCGTAGTTGAGGAACTCTTTCCTTTTTGTTTGACACCAAAAAATTTTAACCATTTGGGTCCTAGATGAAAGATATTAGCTAGCATTTGACCACCAACCTCCTTCCTGGAAAAGGGAATCTTAGTGCCAGTACTAGATGACAAGCCCCCATGACCAAAGGCTTTAGATGTCCCCACTTTCTCAAAACAAGTACCAAATTCCACAACCTTCGAAGGAACTGAAACCACATTTGAGGGACCCAAGAAGGAGGACCCACTAAGAGTCCCATCACTAGGACCAAAGCTCCCATTAGTCGGACAACTATCTGACACCACCACAACAACAACACACCCACCACCATTAATGTTGCCCTGAAAACTAGGATTTCTCGCCTTCTCCAAATTTGAAAAAATAGCACCACTCGAAGAAATCTCCATCAACCATAAATTAATAATATAATAAGATAGTTATTGATTATATTTTAAATTATTAATAAATCTATTATAGTTATATATCTATTTTCCATTTAGATTGATTATAATTTTTTCAACTTGAAATTATTGCTAATTTTTTTTTTTTTATATATATATTAATTATAAATAGTTCCATTTATTTCTATCTATATTAAATATAAATAGTTCAATTTAACAATATTATTAAATTTGTTTATTTTATTGCTAATGCATAAGTTTTAATATAGAGAAAAAAATCCATGAAATCTCTCTGAGAACAAGTAAAGGATCAAGATATAAATGATGACTTCACTATCGTGATGAAGAGATAAAATCAATATTTAAAAAATTTAATAGAACTTTTGAGATCAAATATCTACATCCTCTTGCATTCCTTTTTAAATTATAATTAGTTTTAATTAAATAAAGGATGGAAATCAAACTTATAGTATAAATCATAATTTTACCCTCATTACAAAACATTTGAAACTCTTTAATTTGTAGTGTGCTTTTAATTATTTAACTTTTGAATATTTTTATTTTATAAAATGAAAATTTTAACTAAATTAAAACAATTGATATACTCAATCAAAGGAAAAATGATTGTCTATAGATAACTATAATTTATTCTATATATAAGAAATTTTATTTTTGTATGTTAGATTATAATATTATGAGGGAGCATATATATCTAAATTAGAAGATATCATTTGGTTAAACTATCACAAGTAAATGATCCAACCTATCAAAATTATTCAAGGATCAAATAAAGATCAATCATACCAAAAATCTAAACTTAAATAAATGATATAATACAAAATAAGTCATCATTCTCACTATTTAAATGCATCAAATTTTCTAAAAAATAAACATAAATTATTCAGGGGTCTAAAAGATAGACTAGGCCAACTTGAAAAGATAACTCCAACTCCCCACCATATAAAATTGGATTCGTTTCAAAGGGTCTCTTTATGAAAAAATATAGAAAAATATGATTACATACAAATGGGGTTTATTGGACTTTCAAAGATCATTGAGTGCCACTTCATCATGCAATAAATCCCTATTCCCAACAATCTATTTATGATACTTAATGCACAATTTTCTCTGAGGATAATTTTTCTCTTAAAATAAATGTTCCTCTCCATCGCCATCTCTATCTTCCTCTCTATCTCTATCTCCTTATCCCCAATCTCTCTCTCTCTCTCTCTCTCTCTCTCTCTCTCTCTCTCTCTCTCTCTCTCTCTCTCTTCCCTCCTCTATATCTCCATCTTTCTATCCCCACCTCTCCCTCTTTCTCCCCCTCTCCCTAATACAAACATAACATGAGCCTATTTATAATGGATCATGATTATCTTGATTCAAATTTTTTATTTTGGCCATATTTGGATCCACATAAGTGCATGCATAGTTTATTTGAATCTATTGCTTCTTCATTTATACCTTTATTAGAACATATTATAGTGCCCGGGTCTAGAAGCCACATTCACTAAGAAATGTACATACAAAATATACGAAAGATTTGATCCATCTCCATCTTCATATCCATCTCTATCTCTACCTTCCTCTCTATGTCTCTCCCCCATCTCTAACTCCTCACCTCTCCCTGCATCTTTCTTTCTTAGCCTTCTATCTTTCTCACTATATCTATCTCTTTGTCTCTCCCTCTCTCACTCTCTCACTATCACTCCCTCTTTATCCTTTATCCTCTCTAGTTCACTCCCTCTCATTCCCTAAATCTCTTATTTATATATCTCCCTCTCTCTCTCTCTAACCACACACACATGTACCATATTAATCCATTCCTATCCCTATCTCTATATCTCCCACTCTCAAACACACACAATCCTTGTTTCTCCCTCCCTATCCCTATCTCTATCTCTATCTTTCTATCTATTCTCCCTTTATCTCTCTCCCTCTCTCTATTACTTGTATCTATCTCTCTATCTCTACCCCTCTCCCTTTTGTCTTCCCATCTCTCTCTCTCTCTCTCTCTCTCTCTCTCTCTCTCTCTATGTTCCCATATATCTATATCTTCCTCTTTCTCTAGATCCCTATATCACCCCTATTTCTATCTCCCTCTCTCCCTCTCTATTTTTCTATAGCTACTTCTCTTTATTTATCTATCTCTCAATGTCTCTCTCTATCAAGTTATATATCACCATCTCTCCCTCTCCCTCTTCCTTTATATATCTTTATCTCTTCATCTTTATCTCCCTCTTCTTCTCCTTTTATATATATTTATATATCTTCAACATTATCTCCCTATCTCTCTCTATATTTATCTCTCCCTCTAGGTCTATCTCTATCTATCTACTTCTCTACCTCTTCCTCTCCATCTTCTTCTCCTTTTATATATTTATATATCTTCAACATTATCTCCCTATCTCTCTCTATATTTATCTCTCCCTCTAGGTCTATCTCTATCTATCTACTTCTCTACCTCTTCCACTCTTGATTTATCTTCATCTCTCCCCCTCTATCTCTAAAAAATGTGTCCCTCTCTCATCTATCTATCTCTCTCCCTCTCCCTCTTCCTAGACCTCTATATCTATTTCCCTTTGTATCTCTCTCTCCATATCTCTTCTTCCATCTCTCCCTTTGTCTCATCTCATTATTTCTCCATCTCTCTACCCCTATAGCTCTCCCTCTATCTATATCACTTTCTATACCTATCTCTATCTTTATATCTCTTCCTCGGTCATTCTCTCCCTTTCTATATATTTATCTCTTCCATCTTTGTCTCCCTATCTCTTTCTATATCCCTCTCCTCCATATCCCTTTCCTTCTCCTTCTCCATCTCCATTTCCATCTCTATCTCTATCTCTATCTCCCTCTCCCTCTCCTTCTCCATCTCTATTTTTGTCTCTATCTCTATCTTCCTATATATCTCTATATCCTTGCCCCTCTCTTTCCAGCTCTTCCCCTGCCTATCTCTTCATCTCTCCCTCCCCCCTTCCCCTCCCCCCCTCCTCTCTCTCTCCCTCTTTCCATATTGCAAACATAACATGAGCCAATTGGTAATGGATTATGATTATCTTCATGATTCAAAGGTTTCAGTTATGTTTGGATCCTTGTAAGTGGATGCATAGTTGATTTGAAGCTACCACTTCTCCATTGAGATCTTTGTTGCACAAACAACACCATTTTCTAAATTCTCTACCAATTGAACTCACGTACTACACAAATGTATACAAAAAGTAGACCAAAATTTCCCTTAATTGACCTTCCACACCTCTTTGGTGTGCCCATTGCACAACAAGATGTGACTGCTAATTTAAAAATTCAATTAAATTCTAGTTCTTGGGATAGATCAGAAAGGTAAGTTACTGGAAAGCATGGATGATAATTGTAGGTCGAATTCTCCTAGATTTATCCATGCATGGATGGAGGGTAACTTATATGAATATAAATTAAAAATTCACTTCGTGAATCCCACTTAATATCTGATTTCTCCGTTTTAAAAAGTCAATTAAACATTTTATTTGAAACTATCTATATTTTGCATAAAACATCAACTCAAGACAGTTAAATGACCAGTCATAGATTTTTCATATGACAAGCAGGTGTGACCGTCAAATTCAGGCCAATGCCCAACCCACACCGGTTAAGTCCGTTTCTAATGGACCACCAAAGGCGCCTAGTATTAATAGAAATAAGAAACATTCGTACAGTTCTGACAAGGCACCTAATTATAGCCGAGACGGCTAACACTCTGAGTTTGGATTCCATGGAAACCTTAATTTTGCATTAAAAAATGTAAAGGAAAATTGACTACATTCGTTTTCTGAGGATTTGTAGTTATAATCCCGAGTCAAGTGCCCACTGTTTAGATATGCCTCGTCAAAGATTTGCCATTGCTGAGCTGTAGAGATTTTTTCATAGGACCTGTTTCCGAGTCAGTTGTTAGCTAGATTACCCACTGAAGTGTTTTTAGAGTTTGTTTTGGCTTTTTCAAGGAACAAAACAAAAGATAAATTAGGAAGACAAGTATTGTAGCATATAATGACGGGAAAAGGTTGCACGGGTCAAGCATGCGCGGCATGCAAATACCAGAGAAGAAAATGCTCTCCTGAGTGCCTGCTTGCGCCCTATTTTCCGCCTGATCAGCCCAAGCAGTTCCTCAATGTGCACAAGCTATTTGGAGTGAGCAACATCTTGCGTATACTGAAACAGCTTGATGATAGCCAGAAGAGTGATGCCATGAAGTCTATTATTTACCAGGCCAATGCCCGGGAGAAGGACCCCATCCATGGGTGTTTTGGCATTACTGTTATGCTGCAGGCGCAGGTTGAAAGGATGAAAGAAGAGCTTGAGTTTGTGAGGAGTCAGTTAATTCTTTTGGAGCAGCAGCAGTATCAAAACGGTGGTATGCAGCAGCAGCATCAAAACGGTGGTATGCAGCAGCAGATTCAGCCTCTGGGAGGTCCTGTGTCTATGTCACATCAGCATACACCAGTGCCTGATACCAACACTGCTTGGATTTACCCTTATGTGCAGCATTCTCCATATGAGGGGCAGCCGCTTTATCGCCAAACTAATTATGATATCAGTAGACCCAATAATTTTGTTGAATATGATCAACAGCAGCAGCCCTATGGAGAGTCCAAGGAAGCATATCAATCCAGGTATGCTCCTAATTTTCAAAATCTAGATTTTTGTGTAAACTGGTAAAAGTAAACAAGGTGATAACTCATTCATTAGTGGCATGATTTCAATTTTTTTTGGGTGCCCATTGATGCTATTCTATTGGTTTATTCAATCTAGTGATCCTAAACTCTAGTTCTGGGTGCCTAGTTTTAATCCTTCTTCAATTAATCTCTGGTCTACACTTAAGTTTATGATATATCATATAATAAGTATATAATAGGATAGTTTCTGGATTCAAATATGTATGATACAATAAGCACATTTCAAATTTGTAAGAAATCTTACATAAAAATCTATTCATGATATCATTACAATTTTTTTGTAAATTCCAGACTTCCATTAACATGTTGGGTTATGTAACACTGGTTATTTCCTTTGATCCAAGTTCCAAATAATGAAAAAATTCTACATCTAAAAATAAGGGATTGCATTATAGTATAAATTACCAAAGATCAATTAATAAGAGAAAACAATATTCAACAAGATGTTTTGTAACTAATTTTGGTTTGAACATATATGTATTTTTTTTCTCATCAATATTTCAGACCATACTCCATGATCCATCATTAGGATGAGCTGCTAGAGAAGAGAATTGATGGATCAATTCTCTTCTCTAACAGCTCATTCTAGTGATGGATCTCAATTCTCTTCTCTAGCAGCTCATCCTAATGATGGAGCTCAATTCTCTTTAGCAGCTCATTCTAATGATGGATCATCGAGTATGATCCAAAATGTTAATGGAAAAATAAATAAAAAGACTTGCATGATCTAACTCAAAATAACTTGAATCTAAATTATTATGAACTGTGAAAATTTCATAGCTTAAAGCCACGCTTTGATCTTTTCGATTTGTGATTAATTATGCAGTATAAAGTCTTCATTGAAGGAAGCACAGTGCTTGGATCAGGTGGCAGACCATGAGCTCAAGAGTGCAGCCGCCTTGTTTACCCTCACCAACGACCAGTAGCAGCAACATCAAATCATTTGTCCAACAATTTTGTAGTGGACTAGAACATGTTACTAGAATATGCAACGAATGTATATCTTGAGGGAGCAAATTGTTGAAAACTATTGGTCTCTGTGAATATATTGACAAAATGCTGTGCACAAATTTCATTCATGGTCGGCAGGTTTGTAATTTTGTTCTGTGTATCTGATGTTATGATTCGATAGGGTATATTCTCGGTTCATGCAATATTCACCCCTTGCCATCTATAAATGTTTTGTGAATAAAGATATTGCATGGTGGGAATCAAGATTTAGTGTAGAGATAGTGAATAAATAGATAGTCTCTTCTTGTCAGGTTTTAGCTGTGATTGGCCTTCATTTTTATCATTCTGGAATCTGGCCAAATGGCGTACTAACGTTATAAAATATTAATTTTTGTAATAGGCTTTTCTTCAGATAGATTTACATTGTCATAACATCCTTTGTCAATATCATAGTTGACACTGTGATGCAGACATACCACATCTACATATATTTATATTACTGGTTTGAATAGTTTAATTTTTCGTTCTTATATTTGTCTTATAATTACTACCATTTTTTTAATTTTTTTGCATCCATCGAGTTTTAAGGGTGTGCTACTTTCCAAATTCAAATCCTTCATTTATTTCTTGCACTGATCTGTAGATATCCCAGCAAATTCTTTTATTGTCTAGTGTGAGTAGTAAGATCTTCACCAACGATTACGGTACATATATCTTGCAACTCCAGTGATAGATATTAAACTAGTATGAAGAAAAATAGTAATATTAAATCCATTTAAGGAAGTTTAGGAGAGTAAAACACCCTGTACAAGAAGACATTTGCGTTCCACAACAGTGCAAGTTTGAAATGAAAGCTCTAGGGTTGCAGGATGCTCACTAATAGTTACAATAAATTATGATGTGTAAGAAAATATTGAATAGTTGAGACTTCTCGTGAATATAATATTGAACTTTTGTTCACAAGCACACCAATACATGGGTAAGATCCAATTGCGATTTTATTTCTGAGGCACATGAATGAGCATAAGCCTTGAAATATGAAACCTAAGGCTTCTTACATTTCACAAAGGAGTTTTTAAAATAGGAGTTAAACGAAGAGTTTTTTATATCAATTAAAATGCAATTCTAATAGTCTTTGCTCAAAAACATTGATTTAGTTGTGTATCACTTAGCATATTTTTAGTTTTTTCTTTTAAGGTTTGGTTCATTTTTTTTATTATTATATTTCTTAAAATTTTAGAATATGTAAAACATCATCAAAGATTTCATCACTAAAATACAATTGTATCTTTCTTTCATCAACAATCCACTTGGTATTGTTCTCTTCAAAAAAATCTCTCCACCATGAGAAGATAAATATGTAAAAAACCATTCCTTGTGAGAAGAATATGATAGCAGCAACCTCAATCATGGGTAATCATCATCTGCAAGAGGGTTAGTAGAAATAAACAAAGCATCATTATTCTGATATTAAAATATCTTTTAATTGATGAATCAAGAATATTTTTCTTATTTTTGTTTTTCTTCTCCATTTATTCTCTATTTTCATAAATCTAACATTTTATTCTACTCTTTCTTGACGTTTTAAAAATGTTTATATATTTTGATCTACCTTTCTTCTTCTCACCTTTAGGCTCTCATTTTTCTTTGGAACTTCCCCCATACATGTAAAGAATATTTGAAGCCTTCATTCATGGAATTCTTACTCATCTCTTCTAATACCAAATTGGAATAAGATTGTCCATTTTTTCATCTTCACCACTACCATTATTTGCAAAAATTATATCCTACCAATATTTGATAAAGAGAAAACTAATAAGATGCATTTATCCTTTTCTAACTTAAAATCTATAGAAGCAAGCATCTTAAAATCAAATTAAACTTATTTAAATGGTCTACAATGGAATCACCGTCTTTCATTTTTAATGAATATGATTGTCCTTTAAGATACAACTTGTTAATAAGAATTTTGATTTGATAGATATCATCTATCCTCTTCCACAACTTGAATACGGTGGTATCTTTAGAAACACTCAAGAAGGTATAATATACAAGAAACAACATAATGGTTCCTCATGCCCTCTTATTTATTTCCAACCAATCTTCATCAAACATATCTAATGTCTTATTTTCTTTTGAAACATACAACAATGATATTTTTCTTCAAGTGGATCTACTATGTTCAACGTGCACATCTCATAACTAATATCATTGAGTTTAACAATATACATATACAAAGTATATTTCATGTTTTTCAATTATTTCAATAAATTTGATAAACCACTCAATGAGAAAGGGTCCACTATATAGTAAGAATACCTTCAACAATTAATAGAAAAAGGCATCCCTCTTTATTTAGAATTGTTAGCTCTTATACCAAATATTGATAAACAAGGAAAACTTAATGCAATAAAATATCTTACAAGTGTATGAAAATTTTAAATGTAAATGTTTACCAAGGATTTCCATATACTCATTATGTCATTACATAAAATCAATAATAATAATAAAATTAGCAAACAATATGAGTATATGATTATGTGAAGAAATCATTTTGGGAAAGGAATCCCCACAAGAAAGAGGAAAAGTATGTACTCAACAAATAGATGTATCCAATACAATAACACTCTTTTCAATATGAAAACATTTTAGTGACACTTTTGTAACTATAAAATAAATTTAGGAAACTACTATCACATGCATTTAATTTATAGAAAAATGGGAGAGGAATATTGCAAATGGTTTTCCAAAAAACATTATCATCAAACCATGATAAAATATAAAATAGCCAATGCCTAAATTGAATATTCTCTTTCATGAATAGTTAATATAACTTTTGACGAGCCAATAAAAAATAACCTCCATACAAATAATCAATTCCATCTTTGACCTGTAATTCATCTATAATGGTGTATATCACAAGGTAGATATCTAAAATTATCACATAATTCATATGGTATCCACTAAAACTTAAGATATGTTCCACTACTCAAATCTCATGCCCAAAGTTAAGAAATCTTATCGAATTAGCTTTGTAACTATTAGTACCAACCACACCTTCTTTATGAATAGATAAAACAACTAATAGTAAGATTTATGAACCATAAATTAATTTCCTATCACACACAAGGCATCCAAGGATAATTCCAAAGTCTATTGTAGATACATATAATATACATGGGATTACAAGGTAAATTGCACCTTAACGCCAACATTTTATATCTCCTCCAACTATCTCCACTTTATCTATGCCCTTTTTTATGGTGATACATGATGATGTTCCATTTATGTCAGAGATGTTATATATTTAGTTCAATTTCTTGGTAATGATGTATTCTTGAATGGGTGTATCTCTAGATGAAACTCACAACATTCATCCTCACTATTTCCTTCTTTCTTATATTGCTTCCAAAATATTTTCTCCCTTCCCTTGTTCTTCACCATGGGTATGTAATTTTATACTTTTTCTAATGCTTCCCATTTCATTTGCTTAATTCACCATCTTTTTTCCATTACTTATCCTATTATTTGTATGATACAAAGAACTATTTGTCCTACCCATCTCAATGTGATGGGTTTCCAATACACCCCTCCTTAGGTATCCAAATAACCATTCTATGCACTGTATTTGCACATCTTTCTCCACATATTTACTAACTTGTACTACCTTATTATTAAATTATTCATATAATATGAATAATTATTACCATAAATTTGATATAAAAAAGAGGTTATTAGATTTGAACCCCCATTTAGATAAAATATAATCTAAAATGGTCCATTCAACAATTTCTTGAAAAAATCTCGTTTCAAAATAGGAAAAACATTCCTTGTTTGAAATATAAGAAAAAAATCTTTCATTTTGGTAAGAGCATGAATGAATAGTTTCAATCTAAAAATGATTTTTTTTGATGTGGACTCAATTTATTAAAAAAAAATTAGGAATTTATTTGGTTGATTCATTAGTCTAAGTTCTCTACATTCACATATCAATGGATATGGTTTGGTTTCAATTTCAACCTCAATTTTAAACAAAATAGAATTACATCCTAAATGACCGTTTTCTTTCTTTGAATTTATTAATAACCTTTCGTTCTTCTTCTTTTTTTCCTTGATCTCATTGATTTTCTATTTTTTGAGATATACCTCAGAGACCACTATCTAGCATGTATATCTTTCCAATATGCTTGCAAATTCATGAAACGCTCCACTTTTACCTTTAAAATATTTATTCTCCCTCATTCACCTCTCTATCTATATCATTATTCAAATTCATTTTTTATCTATTCCAATGGACCTAGCAACAATTTTAGGCCCAAATAAGTTCAAATATTGACTTTCACTTCACTTAGTCATGGAAATAATATGGAAAGTCTTTTCTACCAAACTTCACACAAAAAGTAGGAAATTATAGCCTTTTCTATTACCAATTGAAGCAAATATTATTGGAAAGATCATAAAAAATTAATTATATTTCAATCAGAGATACATAAACCAATTAAAAAGACTAAAAAACATGAGTAGAACATTACACATTTAATCCAAATTAACTTGCAACATGCAAAGATTAAAAAAATATGTATATTAGTAGAAAGTCAAAGACCATATTTTTTAAAATGACTAAAAACATACAACACTATATCTAGATACTCTAAAAAATAAAATTTATGGTATTATTGAGCTATTATCTTTTCATTCTACTAGATCTGGTCTTAGTGCATTATATATAAGTGAAAAAATGAAAAAATGAGGCCTTCAATATGAATTTTATAAGGAAATGTGAATAGAATATGGTGCATTTTTATGGTTTAGTGTAGCACAAAGGAGATACATGATGATATCACAGAATTATTATGTAGAGGGAAGAAGATTATGTCACTAAAAAGGAATAAAATCTAGAAGGATGATAGATTCAATAATTAATATGGATGTTTCTTAGAATTGTGGCATAGTAGGTTGGCAAGAGACAGTGCTAGTATCACTTGGTGTTGTCATTTATGGAAACCCTAATCATTTAATAGGTACACACACCACCATTCGATCACATTGGTAGATAGATTGAAGATTGACAAGGAAGAACAAAGTATCTGGTAACTCAGTGTTCATCGATTTGTATGAAGATTTTAAGTTATTATTTTGTACCACGCATGTCAAGGAAATATTTTTAGTATATTATCTATGTTTCTACTGAAGCACGGTGGCTCATATCGATTCATGTGGAAGTTAGAAGGTTTGGTTATCTAATTCTCTACTTTATCTATATTGGAGCTGACTTCATAAATAAATTATGTCGCGGATGTATGAGAAGTAATTAGATAAGTATTTTTGTGTTTGCACATCTTTTTTTGGGTCCTAGCCAGGTTGTGGCTGACTATTGAGGATACACATTGCATATTTCTCATGATTTGAGATGACAGTTGTAATTATTTTGTGTTCTATTGAAGCCGACAAAGTGTAATTGAATTCCATGTTGCAGATATATATATATATAAGATAATTTGTATCATTTTGGGTGATGGATGAAGAGTGTGTTCATGTGACTTGCGAAGAAGAGCATAGTAGAAGAGTGATAATGTGCAGTTTCACTTGCACATAGAAGATTTGTGTCGTGTGTATGAGTCGAACAAAGCAAAAGTGTAGAATCAATCTATAGGACAAAAGATCTATTATTATACTTATTTGGAACTATAATCAAACATTTGTAGATGCTAATTTTCTTAGTTCAAACTCTGAGATGGTTTTAATTTGATTATCTTATGCAAGGTAGTGAGCCTTCCCTTTCAGCAGTGAACTCTAGGTAGTGCACCTGAATGCAAGTGCTTTCCCCATTTTGTAATCTTCATTTAAGTATACTCAGATCATAATTGTGGATTGTCCATCCATTGTGTATTTTCCCCTAATAGGGTTTCCACATAAAAATCTTGGTGTTATAGTGTTATGTTTATTTTTCATGTTTATGCACTATGGTTGAATGTTGCTAATGCTTTGAAGTTAGAGGTAAACAAAGCTAATTTTTTCATATGTTTATTTTTCATGTTTATGCACTATGGTTGAATGTTGCTAATTCTTTGAAGTTAGAGGTAAATAAAGCTAATTTTTTCACAACACTAATTCACGCCCCACTCTTAGTGTAGCTTGTTTCCAACATAAGTAAGAGATTATTAGCAAGTTAAGGCGAGAGTCCATCAAAGATTTTGTTGTAATATTTTCCATTGTAGAAATTTTTTAATTAGACCATAAAGATGTAGATATGTACTTTGGTATTTTGAGATATCACATTTGTGAATGCTTTAAAGTGAAGAGTATGTGTCTTTGTTTTTATGTGGTAAGATATAGGGTGTCATAAATGAATCTATTAGTTCATAAGTAACTATAAATTGGACAAACTAACTCATAGTTATTAGAAAGCCACAATGATGTGCAATGCATTTTAAGAGATGATGAGGTACAACAAAATGGATAAGGAAACACCATTAGATGGCTAGAGGATATATTACAACTTAACCACATATAAAGGAAGAAGATACAACAATGGGGAGAGGAAGAAAATATTAGAAACAAAAGAATATAATACTAATGTAATATTTGGCACCCAAACATATGTGATATACACATCCATGCTTCTAGCTTGGCCAAAATGTACATTGTACATTGAATTTATAATAAAAATATAATGATGGAGTAGCCTTATTATTTGTGTGTATGCTTAGTATTTATTTTTTCTTATATGCTTCCTACCACACCATTTATGCTTCTATTTATATTGTATTACCCTCAAGTCAACTTATTTGACATAAAGAATCTAGGCCTTGAGCCTAAATATTATCGGATCATCAACAAAGTCAAGAAGAAAAAATACTCATGGAATGTATAAATGGTCTAAATACTATTCAATTGTGTTTAGAAGATCATTGCAAAAATTGGATAAGAAATAGAGGAGTGGAAACTATAATTGTGATTTATTGGCATGAACATGTGACTGTAATTTCCTCTAAGAATGAGAGGATAATTTTATATTACATGAAAGTATTCAAAATCAATATTAATGGCATCAATGCATATTGTATAGGTACATGAATTTCATGATAATTTCTTTCACTATCACACCTTTACATGAATCCTAAGTTGTAAGCTATGAAATCTATTTGTCACAATAAAAGTCATGAAATATCTAAAACTATCAAATCCAAAAAATTAAAATTAAAATATAATTAAAATCATTATCAATCGATAAATAATATTCTTATTTCATTTCTATAATGAGAAAATCTTTATATCCAGTAACTTTATCTTCACATAAAATATATCCTATTTTTACATTCATGTGTCCATTCATTTTTACTTCATGTGGCTCGTGAATTCTTTTTCATAGTTGAGGTTCATTAAATTTTTAATATAATTAATATGTATGCAAAAAAAATTATTTACATAAAAAGTATATTTTCTTGCACAAGAAAATCTGAATAAAAAGATAACTTGAAATTGAAGAAAATTATGTGATTAAATTTCCAATGGTAAAAATTTCACAACCAGATCACTTTTTAAAGATTAAATGTACCCTAAATCTAAGTCTATTTTTCTCTATTAGGCATATTAGATTAATCGATTGTCACTGATGTTGCATATGTGTTAGCCCTATGAAAACTAGTACTAGAAAAAACCTAATTTATTTGAGTGGTTGTACAATTAGCATATAAACATAAGATTAGAATTCCAAGATGCCTAATATTGATTTTTTCTTTATAAAAAAACATATTATATTAGTTATTTTATTTATTAGCAACACATTATATGATATTCCTTGAGGGAGCCACATAGTTAGTCTTAAAACTCAAACCTTAATAAAAATTCACACATTTCCCATTCTATGGTCAGACTTGATGTGTGATTATAGTGACCAAAATTTCTTTCCAGATACCACATTTTATGATTATATATTTCAATTATTTAATTTATAAGGGAAAAAAATACTATCTGTTCACACATGTTTGTTTCATCACTAGTTTCTCTATTAGATTTACCATCAACATTCACTTGAAAGTGATTCTATAATAAATTATCAAAAAAATAGATCAAATTTCTTATGAATATTATTAGAGTGACATATAAGACCCCACATTTTGATCCATTTAATTTAGTTTCTCCAAAATTACATATTTCAAAACTCTAATACTATTTTTGTCTCCCTCATATTCTACACCTTTGGTTGAATTGAAGTTGTAGGAAAATTAAAATGGAAATAACAAAAGTTGCATGATTTCTACTATGCTTTTATCCTTTTCTTTGAGTAATTTTTCCATGTCATACTATGCCTTTTCATAGAAAATTTATTTAATCCTTTACATTAATTATGGGGATTTTAGTTTTCCATGCCTCCAAGCTCTCCCTTAGCCTTCTTAATGGCATCCAATTATGTCAACCTATTAGTGATGAAATTATGTGCAATTGGTATTGTCAATGATGTCAACAAGCTTTGGTGTTGTCATTGGTGTCAACTATATGAGCAAGATATTGATGCAAGAGCATTAGAAGTTCGTATTGATTTGAATCTTTGATGATTCTTTGATTAGTTGCATTATGTTTTCATTAGTAAGCTACTAGTGTCAATCTCTAGTTTTGTTTTGATAAGCTTATATCTATGGATGTATGTTTGAGTTGCTATGTTGTAGTTAGGTTGGTGGTGATGAGGAAGTGCTGAAGAAGTTTAGGATGTGTCTCTAGTTCTTTTTTCCAATTACTTTTGAGAAAATTTGAATAAAAAGAGGAAATAGTGTGTTGGAGTGGTGTTTTGTGTTGCAGAGTAGTGTTCTTGTTTCACTTCACATTTCATCTATGTTTACAATCTACTTGTGTGGTTTGGATATGTTGATAAGAGGTGTTTCATCTAGAATTTGGAATGAACTTGCATTTAGGCACACTTCCTAGAGCTCACTACTCAAGAATATAAAGTCTCACTACCTTAAAAAATATTTAGATTAAATCCATCTGAAGAATTGAACTGAAAGAGTAGCATCTACTAATGCCTTATTACAGTTCCAGTTAAGCACATTAGTCAATTTCTTGACCTTTTGTCTGATTATGCTCTTCTGCTCTACTCTGCTTTAATTCACATTACAAAACCTTTTATGCACAAGTGAAGCTATGTGTAATCCTTCTGATATTCACAACACATACATACTTCACATCTATTACTTCAAAATTATATAATTGATCACTTATATATATCCGCACATAAAGATTTAATCGCTACAAGTTGGCTCCAAGAAGAATATAGAAATATTTGCAAATTGTCAGCTCAATCCTTAATTAATTCTTAATGTGCATGAACAAAAGTCAGCCATAGCATAGTAATGATACAAATTAACATGTTTGAACATGAAAATATTGTGAACCCCAACCCTAGACCTGCACAAACATAGAAAACAAACACAATGTTAGATCAAATGCAAGTGAGAATCAAGATTCCCCATGAAATTCATCTACAATACTTGAAATAGGAAAAATGAAGAACAAAACATGAAAGGAAATGAAATCCTATTTAAGCATGCAAACTCTTAATCCCATGGGGGAGTTGGTAACAATTATGTCTAGAAATTGGCCCTTTCCCAACTCCTATGCAAGCTTTGTGATGATTTTGTAGACTCAAAAAATTGGTCTAGGCCTGCGAACACTACTTTCGACATAATTTTCTAATATCCATGGCCATGATCAAATAATATTTATTATTTAATTAGCTTTCTAACACATATTTCCTCTATTAATTAAATACCCCTATTTCATTAATTCATTTATTCAACTTGATTTTAAATTAAATAAATCATATTTGATTAATTATGTCGCTAACTAATTAATTCTTCCTTCTTAATTAAATAATTTATTATTTAATTACCCCTTTGTCATATTTCAACTATAATTAAATATTTATTATTTAATTTATTCAATTCCACCTTTACAAAAGTCAAATTAAATAAATTATCTTTATTTATTTAATTAAATCTCTCATTTTCGAATGTTGAATTAAATTAACATTTAATTCATATTTAATTATTTATGTCACATTCTTTTATCAATCAGTTGACTAACCATTCACTTGCCTTCTGAATCAAGATCTATTTTTAGTTTTCTAGTTATCTCTGGATTCAACATCTGATTGTCTCTGTGAGAGGACTCTCTGTCACAACTAGTCAGGTAACTAGTTTTAACTCATGTACATGAATGCATCTATTAATTAAATATCTTTATTTAATTAATTAATTTATGTTTGCATTCGAATTATTCATCTTCACGTTCTAACTTTTTCTTTGACATTCAAAGTCTATTTCTTCTATTTTCGAAGACTCTTAACCAAAGATTAAGATTTGGAATTCGTATTCTTTCTATTTTTGAACAGTCTTGACACAAGATTAAGTTATCATTCTAACTTAATCTTTATCCTACAGTCTTTTCTAACTCATGGTCTAACTCACATTCTAACTGACACATAATTCACATCGCATGGCATTCATCAATCCCATTCATTGATCTCTCTTTGAATCTAAGCCGATCATTCGAAAACCCAAAATCTATAAAATGGCCTGTCATTATCATTATTCCTCCTGAAATCATACACTTTTGAGAAGAAACTTATCTTCGATATTTTTCTTAGACATTCAACAATGTTATGCTTGCATCAATACTGAAAATCTAAGGGCAAGAATACTGAAACAACAAAATGGAGAAGGGAAATCAAGATAATTCAAAGGAGTGAACGCATATTCAGTGAGATCGTTTCAATTAATTTGTTTGGTTGATTATGTTTACTTATTCATTCTTTGTTGTTTTTTATTTAGATTGTTTGTTAGTTTAGAATTAATCATTGCAATCTGTGTAGCTATTAGCATTTAATCTCCAAGCATAAATCTAGGTCATACATTTGGTGAACCCGATGTGAACACATCTCAAATTCGTGCAACATCTTCTCATTTTTTTTCTGTTTTTCATTTTTGCAGGTTATCGTACGGTACACCGCATTTGTTCAAAAAAACGATGCATTTGTCCTTGCACACCGCATCTGCCACTATGACGCATTCACCATTCTGCACCGCATTTATGAAACTGTGCACCGCATTCGCCTGTCAAAAATCATGAACCGCATCCGCCTGTCAACATCGAGCCACATCTGTAGCTCGAAACGCCACATCTTCCTAGTAATCATTTTTTCACTTTTTAGTCATTTCTGTACATTTGCGTTTTCATTCTTGTTGTTTAAGTTATTTTGGATTTTTGCTAATGTTTGTTTATAGTTGTGTTAAGGTGGATTAACTTAGTGTTTGTAGGATGAAGCATAAAAGATCATATAAACACAAACCATTGTTTTTTGCATGACGAAAGTCGAAGACACCAAAAAAAAATTACTAATCATTTTGCATACAAGACCTAATGAATTTGTCAATTTTATTTTAAAGAAAGCTTTTTGTTTGGTAGTTAGATAATTGTCATTTGGATTAAAAAGAACCATTGTTTGCCTTGTTTGGTGCGAAAACCCGTTTTTGTAACCCTTCACGATTCAATATATTAGAGTATCCTCTCCCCTTGCATAGTCATGCAATCCTGGGTGTAAGAGAAACTGTTACTGACTCTAGAACTTGGACCTATCTTGGTGGGAAAAATTACGCATCCCAAGATGACTCAGACCGGTAACACACTTAAGCCAAGCGACTTCCACTCGGTATATAAAAATGGATTTCCGGAGAAAGCCCATAAATCATGCTCATTATTCCGACGAGAAGGGTAGAAATGGTCTCTCGTTGAGCTAAATAGTTCCCCACGAAGGGAAAGCCCTTACTAAACACCATGTTGTAGATTTTCCAAAATCCTACCTATTTGCTAGCGTAGCAAGTTCGGACTTGTGAAGCTGTCTTACATTCTTACGGTTCATGTGTGGAGATGAAATGTATTCCATGGGAGTTTCATGGTTATAGTAGCTTGGCTACCCCGTATAAGTGAGTGTTGTGGAGGGGAACCAGTGGGGTCAAGCTACTAGTCATCCGCCTTGAATATGCCTACCTAGAGAAATCCAAGTAAGAACTCAACAAGTATTGTCCACAAAGCCTAGATTGTAAATTTTTTTGGTCTTAACAGTCCTATCATCACAAATTGAAAATACATTGATTTTTCTGCTTGTTTTTTGTTGTATTCGTCAAAACACTTGATCAACAAAATGGAGCCAGTCAGAAAAAAAATCTTCAGAAAAACACAAATTTCATGGTAAGTCACAACTACCAATTTTAACACCGCATCTATCCTAACAAGTCACAATTGTCAGGGGAAACATCGCATATGTCTATCAAAAAAATCTGCTTTTACACAATCCAAGTTTACGAGCCGCAACTATCAAACTTTGAGTCTCATGTGTATAACAAAGCCGCATCTATCATAGAAAATGCCGCATGTGGCTGTCACAAAAGTCCTTTTTTATATTCCAAGTATTACAAGCCACAACTGTCAAACTTTGAGTCGCATATGTATACACAAGCTGCTTCTGTCAAAGGAAAAATTGCATGTGTCTTGCAACCAGGTTAGATTCACAGAGTCGTTATTCTGAGTCACAACTGTTATTGTGAGTCGCATTTGTTAAAGAAAAAAATGCATCTGTCAAAAGTCCAAAACACTAGTCGACATTCGAAACCAAGGTTTTAGTAAAATCACCACATGCACATTGGTAAACCGCATTTGTCAAAGTTAGAACCGCAATTGATAGGTGTATCGCATTTGACTGTCTATAAATAACTTAGAAAATTACAAATCGAGTCCGAAACATAACAATGATTTTCTCTTTTGTTTCTTAAAATGAACCTTGGACAGAAACTGGAAAAACTTTGCTCAAAAACCTTGGATTATTAGGTGTCATATACGTCTTAGTCATAGTTGAACGTCTTAATCATAGTCATCCTAAGTTGCATGCATATAGATACTCCCTAGGAAATTGCATATCTTAGAATAGGTAACTTTCCTTATCATTGGATACATTCATGTTCCGATTTGTCACAAGTCATCAAACCTAGTCACTTTAGTCCTATTTTTGAATCTTTCCACCTCAACGGTCTAGTTTGGAAAGTTCATCTTGTCAACTGTCTTTGTCCTACAATCAGTTTTCTTGGTCAGATTCAAATCCTTGCATGCATTTATTCCATAGGTGGTAGGTTATACCCATTTTATAATCATTTACCATCATAGTCTACTCAAAATTTTGCATATAGTCCGTCCTATCATGCGTCATCTTAGTATACATACTTTTAGAAATCATTTTTAGCAAAATCCTTTATTGTCAAAAAATCCAAAAACATAGACATAAGACATATCAATTTTTAGACATAGTCTGCATTACCCCATTTTGAGCAACTTTTCATGGTCGAAACAAGGTCTCAAAAGAAATAAAAAACAATGTCGTATCCTAGCGAATTTTTCAATCCTTTCTCAAATCAACCATCAGGGAAAGAAAGACCACACCGACCTTTTCTTGAAAAACACGTCACTAGGGACACACATGGACAAATTTACATTGAAGACATAGACGCCATTGTACAAGATCCTAAATTTGCATCTTCATGGATGAGTGTTTGGAAAATGATCCCCAACGCTATCTAGAAAAGTTGCTAGTAGAAGGTGCCACACTACCACCAGGATTTGACATTCATACTTTGAAAACACCGTCTATTCAATAGACACAAACAGTGACGTCAAGTGTTTATATTCCCCAAATCACCGCAGCAATACCAACTCAAACATCATCAATTGTGAACACAACCCCTTTCAACATAACACAAGGTTTTCAATTTACTGCGGGAGCAACTTCATCGAACCCCTTTGGCACCAACACGACTGGTAAGAGATCCAAAGTTGGCATGAATATTCCTATACCAAATCAGAACACGCAAACTAGATATATTCCCAATCCAAATCAGAACATACATACAGGATATATCCCCAATCCAATTTAGAACATACAGACAAGATATATTCCTAATCCAAATTAGAACATACAGACATGATATATCCCTAATTCAAATTAGAACATTCAAATAGGGAAGATTCCTATACCAAATCAGAATATTCAAATGAGAAATATCCCCAATCCGAATCAAAACATTCTAACAGGATATATTCCCTCGCCAAATCACTACCCATCACAGAACATGGCATTTCAAAATATCTGTAACATTGATCCAAACAACGCCAACAACATGTCCTTGACACAAGTAGATGTCCTCCAAAACCAAATGCAAAATCTTCAACAATAGATGGACAACATGTCTATGTCAGGCAAACGAACTATCTCAGTGCAAGATCTATGTTCATGTCCTTTCAACAAAGCACTTTATATGACACCTTTCCCCCATGGATACATTATACCAAATTTTCCAAAGTATAATGGGAGGAAGAATCCTTTGGAACACATCAGATAATTCTCAACGGCATGCATGGACATATCATATGACCCCACATACTTGATGCGACTATTTTCGTGAACCCTTATAGGGATAGCACTAGAATGGTTTTCTAAATTACCATATGGCATACAATCCTAGGGTGAATTAGCTAAGAAGTTTGTCAAACAATTTTCTTTTAACATAGACAATGAAGTAACAATAGAAACCTTGTGCCACCCGACACAAGAAGATAGTGAAACTTTCACCACTTTCTTCCAGAGATGGAGAAGTCTAGCTAGCAGATGTCCTATTGAAATACCCTAAAAAATAGAAGGTCATGATATTCCTTGAAAACATCAATCCAAAACTGAGAGGTGAGTTACGGGTAAATTGTAGTACTTCATTCCTAGACTTGGTACAAAAGGGCATCATCCTTGAAAAAGGCCTTATTGACAAAGGAGAAATAAAAGTACCAGGTAGAAACCCAGCCGTCCAACATCAAAACACACCAAATGAGAGAAATAAATTCTAGTCTAGAAACAAAAATGTTATGAATGACAGCATTGTTGATGCTAAAAACATACATACAGGACCTGTTGTCACACTTAGAGGATACAACCAAAATGCATACATGGCGAATAGTCTAGATCAAACAGCCAATTATGTCCAAAATTCACAACAACAAAGACCACAAAGGAGATTTCCTACACATGAATTTACCCCTTTAGGGCAACCAATCGAGAAGGTTTTCAAAGAGTTGATTAAACATAATCTTATTAAAGCTTTGGAACCACGAGAATATGATCCTGAATAGTTTAAACCTTCATGGTGTGACGACAACGCCTATTATGACTATCATCACACAAAAGGACACAACCTACAACAATGTCGATAGCTAAAGAATATTATACAAGAATTTGTTGAAAAAAAAACCATAGAGGTCAATGGGTAGAAAAATACCAAGAACAGTGATCATAAGGTCTTCACAGATCCATTACATGACCACATGAAAGGAAAAACCTCCAGTTCGGGAACCCAGAACAATCCATCAACCAATTATACCAATACCAAGTATGATTATGGTAAAGGATTGATCGTAAATCACCTCTAAGATGCAAATGAAAATTTCAATACCATCATCATTAAGAAAATCCAGAATGTGTTGTGAACACACGCAGAACTAAGATAACTATTCTAGGTCCTTCTTCTAAGTCACCTACGCAAAATTCCAAGTTTAGATACAATCACCTCGATCAATTGAGCAAAACCCCTACATAGATATCCATTTTGGAACTATTGACTTTGTCACCTGAGCATGGAGCCATTCTTGACAAAGCTTTGCAGAACACGATTGTTCCTACAGACTTAGATGTCAATCATTTCAAAGAAATGGTGGGATATTTAACCAACTCACATCATGCCAAATTTTCCCAACAAGATTAATCAACCGAAAAGTCTGATCATAATGACCCATTACACCTTGAAGTCCTAGTCCATCAAACCAAAGTCAGATGAGTCTTGGTAGATGGAGGAGTAGGTTTGAACCTATGTACCCTAAAATTGGTTAAGGCATTAGGATTCTCAGAAGACTGCGTAGACACTTCTAAGAGTATAGTCAGCAAGGCTTATGATGATGAGGAAAGATCATCCAAAGGAGATTTCACACTCCCTATCATAATTGGCCCAACAATTATGAACACCAGCTTCCAAGTCTTGGATCTCACCCTTCCGTACAACTTGTTGTTAGGTAGACCTTGGATACACGCAATGAAAGTTGTACCTTCAACTTATCACCAATATCTTAAATTCCCTTATAATGGCACCGAGATCATGATTGATGGTGATCCAGATCCTTTTCAATATTGTACAAGCCTAAGGGAAATTCCACAATGACAAGTACCAGTTAACCAAGAAGATTCATCATCCAATTTATCCCTATACGTTTACCCATCACATCTTACCAAGTCCATTTCATTCGAAACACCGTAAAACACTCCTAAGGTCGAGATCCAAGACAAGGGTTGTGGTGAATATTACATAAAGGAATCATATTGTGTCAGTCAGCTAATTCCACCTAAGGCATATGGATTACCCATGGTAGATAGAAGATAGTCGATAGTCACATTCCATGTTCCCCCTATAATGACATTGACCAAATGGGAAGAGTTAAGTGAAGAAATTGTGGATCAAGGTGATATTACCTCCTGGTTGTATCAAGAAGACAATGAATACCCTTCACCGTCTATTCAAATAACCAAGGACCAATATGGAAAAGGCTTTAATATTATGAAAAATAAAGGCTATGTCGAGCACAGTGGGTTAGGAATACATCAAAATGGAAGGACGAAACCGATCACTATCTCACCACGACCGAAATACCTTGGGCTAGGGTTTCAGCCGCTTAGAATTGGGTTTCCTAGTATTTCATCACCATTTCAAGAGGAAGAGTGTGCTTATGCAAGCATTGAGACATCTCATGAACCACTTCCCCCAGTCTACGATGAGTCTCACGATTCACTTCCCCCAGTCTATGATGAGTTTCACAAGTCACTTGCCCCAGTTTACGATGAATCTCCTAACTCAAGCGATTATGAATTGGAGTCTTTTTCCTCTACTAGTACCATGAAAATAGATGATCTCTTTGGAGAATTGGACCTAGAGATAAAACATGTACCAAAACCATCTAGTCCCCGTCATAGGAAGCAATTTTCTAAAGAAGAATGGCATAAACACTATTATTGGGAAACCCTTGATCGTGCATCTTGGGCACCTGCCGAACGATCTTCTGATGACTCAACCCTTGCAATAGTCCCACAACAGAGTATACCTACGTATAGGAAGAAGAACAAGGAGTTAGTCCAAAACTTCTATAATCATGTCAACCACTCTATATTCACCTTGTCAGCTTCTACCTTGAATAACTTTGATGATGACATGCCTCTCATTTATCCCGAACTTATCGATTGGGATCAATATGGTACACCCATCATAGATACATTTGACAATGATGAATAAATTGTTGAGTTCATGGGACTTCGAGAAGGAATACCGAGAGGGGATCATAAAGTTGGTTTTACCATAGGCTTGGATGACAATGCATATTTTGGGGAGTCTATTTACACCTCTAGTCGCAAAAATGAAAATAAAAAGAAAAATGATGCATCCCTAGGTGAAAACCAAAAGGTGCCTTTGAACGAAGAAACGATTAAAATAAAGGATGTATCTGAGGGTGAAAACCTCTCTGAGACACCCAATTATAGAGGTTTAAATATTCTCCCCGTTGAACAAGAAAAGTCACCAATGCTAGTAGAAGAGTCTATTGTAGTCAACATAAATACAGAAGAAAACCCTCGACACATATACTTTGCAACATCATTGATAGAGGCAGAATAACCTTAGTTTAAGGAATTATTCACAAAAAGATAGATAAACTTTGTATGGTCATACGTTGAAATGCCTGGGATGGATCCAGAACTTATGTTGCACCATCTACCATTACAACTAGGTATTAAGCCAGTCAAACAAAAGTTATGGAATGCATCCACAGATTGCTCTACTGGTCAAAGCAAAACTTAAGAAACTCTTGGATGTTGGATTTATAAGAAATATAGGCTATGCAGACTGGATTTTGAATCTTGTTCCAGTGACTAAACCAACTGGGGGCATCTTCATTTGCATAGACTTTAGAGACATCAACAAGGCATGTCCTAAGGATGACTTAACTTTGTCAAACATAGACATGATAGTAGATCTTACAATAGGATACTAGATGCTATCCCTCATGGATGGTTTCTCTGGATATAACCAAATCAAAATCGTAGATAAAGACCAACACAAGACCACTTTCACATGTCCATGGGGCACATACTATTGTAATGTTATGTTATTTGAGCTTAAGAACGCATGAGCTACCTATCAATAGGCAAGGACTATGATTTTCCATGACTTTGTACATAGTCTCATGGAATATTATGTAGATGACATTATAGATAAATCAGAAAAAAGGGTAGATCATTTGAAGGTTCTAGACAAGGTATTACAGAGGCTAGAGAATTACAACGTCAGGCTAAATTTGAAAAAGTGTGTCTTTGGAGTGAAATCAGGGAAACTTCTAGGGTATATCATTTTTAGAAGAGGCATTGTAGTAGATCTAGAGAAGGTAAGGTCTATCATATAAATTCCTCCTCCTGTTAGCATTGGCTAACTAAGAACACTACATGGAATATTATAGTCCATGAGGTGTTTCATTGTACAACTGGCAGACAAAATAGAACCATTTCAACATTTTCTCAAGAAACGAGTACCATTTGTGTGGACACCTAAATTTCAAGAAGCTTTCCAACAAATCAAGGATTACTTGCTCACTCCACCTGTTTTAATGCCACCTACAGATGGAAAACCATTGATACTATACATTTCAACAACTCAGTCAGCATTAGGGGCTCTTCTCACACAACACGATGATCAAGGTCATGAGAGAACAGTCTACTACATTAGTCGTACCTTGGTAGGATATGAATTAAACTACAACAACATAGAAGGTTCTTGTCTTGCAGTAGTCTTTTCTACTCAAAAACTATAACATTATATGCTCGATTGCCAAACAATGTTGGTCACAAAGATTGATCCCCTCATCTCCTAAGTAAGGCAACATTAACAAGTTGATTGGCTAAATGGGTTATGATACTTAGCGAGTATGACATCCAATATGTGGAGAGGAAGGCTATAAAAGGAAAAGTGATTGTAGATTAGTTAGCAGATGCACCCATAAAGGCAGATCATCCTTTAGTGGCAGATTTTCCTGACGAATTTATCTTTAGCATTGACAGTAGAACAAAATGGAAATTATACTTTGACGAGTCACACACACAATGTGGTTTAGGAGCAGGTATTTTATTTGTTACAGCTCAAGGAAACACCATTCCTAAATCATTCAGGATTTCTTGCCCTTGCACCAACAACATGGCAAAGTATGAAGCCTTAGTGACAAGATTAAAAATGGCAGCACAATGGAAGATTAAGAGTCTACATGTTTTTAGCGATTCTCAACTAGTAGTCTGGAAAGTAAATGATGACTATGAGACTAAGGATGAGAAACTTGCTCCCTACAAGTGCATGGCTGATAGTTTCAAGCAATGATTTGATGATATATCCTTTCAATAAATACCACATATTTAGAATAGGGCCACAGATGCTATGGCAACCATGGGTTCCTTATTGGATATTCTGAGTAATGTGCCTAAGTTTGAGTTTTTGGTTGAACAGTTGTTGGTCCCCACCTATGATGTCCCCAATTCTACGATGGTGTGTACAATTGTTGGTCCTACTTCCCCTTGGTATAAAGACATATTTGACTACCTAACTAACCAAACCTTACCTCTGGACCTATCAAATAACCAATGTCAAACCTTTATCCGTAAGTTAGCTAAATACATCATCACCGGAGATACCCTATATAGACATACCTTAGATAACACCCTAATGTGATGTCTAGATGCTGAAGAAGCACAAACAACTTTGTGAGCCGTGCATGAGGGTATATACGGATCCCATTGAAGTGGTCCTACTTTAGCCCATAAGATTATGAGATTAGGTTATTATTGGCCTATAATAGAGAAAGAATCATATATCTTTGTATAGAAATGTAGACAGTGTTAGATACATAGAGATTTGATAAGAGCTCCAGCACAGGAGCTTCATCCGATTACATCACCATGGCCTTTTTCCCAATGGGGACTTGACCTCATAGGTAAGCTACACCATCCATCATCCAATGACCATAAATTTATCATAACCGCTACTGAATACTTCACGAAATGGATCAAAGCTATTCCCATAACCTACATCACTAGCATGCAAATATCCAAGTTTATCTTAAACTACATCATTTATCGGTATGGTGTACCCCAATCCATAATCACAGACAATGGCCACCCATTCAAAAACCAAGAAGTACGCCATCTATGTGAAGATTTCCATATCAAACATCATTTTTTCGGCCCATATTACCCGCAAGGTAATGGCCAAGCCGAGGCATCTAATAAAACCATTGTTAGAACTTAAAGAAGATCGTATTAATGACGCTAGTCGCGGACTAGCACGCATGCCTAAATCTTGCTTTATGGGCTTACTCATACAAGCATCTGCATCTCTAATGGCCACCATATTCCCTAGTACTCAAATCCAAGTTATCTTTACCTATTGAGGTTGAAATTCCTTCTCGAGGGTATCCTTGAAAGGTCACATCGACAATGAAGAATATCATCGTATCTAGATTACAAGAGCTAGAATTAATGGATGAACAAAGATAGAAAACACTAGACCATGGGTGATCCCACAATAGTGGTTTACAATTTTTGGCCAAACTAGACATAGGAAAATTCTAAATAGACACTTTGACATTGGTGACCTAGTTTTAATGGAGAATCCCAAGAATCAAGTTGAACGTGAAAATCCATGAAAGTTTGAGCCTAACTGGCTAGGGCCTTACATTGTCACATAAGCTTTTGGATCAGGAGCATACCAACTCTCTACTCCTTAAGGAGAGCCACTTTTTTCATCAATAAACAACCTCCATCTAAAAAGGTTCTATGCATAGCTTTTAAGAGTTTCTTGTCTTAACCAAAAAAATACTTTTTTTTTTAAACAAAAAACAAAAAAATGGTTACGTTGATGAAAACCTGCCAAACAAGCATCTTTGTAACACCAAAAATAACAAAAACATAAATATAAATAATTCGTCCAATAGTGAAAACCGCTTTAGTGGCTCTATGGATAAGTACTATGGTGAAAACCTGGCAAACAAGCGCCATGTGTAGTCAAATTCGCTCTTTCGTCTACCATCATTCCAATCAGACTTTTTTCACCATCCCTCATAATAAATGGTTGTCCTTTCCATTCCTTAGAACAATTGAAATCTAACATCCATTTTGTCACACTCCCCACCCCATCTCACATGTCTTATTCTTTACTAGGGGAAAATCCTTGTTCTATGCAATGTTACCTTGTACATTGCATTGCACCATCGGAATATGTCTTGAAAAATTCAAAAACATTAGAAAACTTCACAAACACAAAAAAAAATCAAAACATGTCAGAAAATCCCAAAAATAGTGTCAGTCATGTCAAGTCACTCATGTCAAGTTAGTCATGTTAAGTCAGTCATAGACATAGTTGAACTATGTTGCCTCTGTAACTGGGACATAGGCAAGGCCATCAATTAATGTGCCCCCAAGGCATTGGGTCTGTTTGTCTAGGTTTGTCATGTATCACACACATTAAAATCATGATTATTTGTACATTCAAAATCATTGGTCATGTTGAACTACGAGGTCTCTGCGTGTACAATGTAGGCAAGGCTAATCAATTGATGAGCTCTCGAGACCACACTAGGTTAGTCCAATAGGGTTTATCACAATTCACTATCACACACATTGCATATCATTCACTTAAATGCATGTATTTAGCCACATTAGGTCAGTAATTTAGGTTATCATCTCATGTCATACACTGTCAATACACACACACACACTTTTAATTAGACAACAAAGAAACATCTCAAACAGTCATAAGGTCAATATCAAACACATTGTCAAAACGATCAACTTATTTCTTCGCAAGATATGTCTTTCTTGTCAACAAACGTCATCAAATTGTTATAACCTCATGTAGCTTGTCGCATCAATGTCATCAGGCTCCAATGTCTTATACGACATGTGTCTTTCTGAAACCAGGCTTTGTCATGCTTTATACAGATAGTCACCATGTCAAAACCAGACTCAACGTCTTATTGCAGTATGTGTCATCCATCACATTACGCTATGTCAAATATCAAACAATCAAACAATCCTACAAGATCATGTTTTGGTGAATACTTTTTTTTGTCTTTATGACTTTATATTTTATTGTCTTATCTTTTTATCAATTTGTGAATTTAGTTCGGTTACTAGCTTTCTCGAGGATGTCCCTTGAAGGATTTAGAGAAGAAAGGATGTCTTAGGACTCTTTTTCTTTGGGTTGTTTTCTGTCTACTGTCTTTTTAACATTGGTTTTTGAGTCATTTTACTAGTTTCCTCATAGATGTCCTATCAAGGATTTAGAGGAGCAATGACATCTCATGACCCATCTTTTATTTGTTTGATGTATGTTGTTTGTCTTGACAAAACGATTGGGGCAATCTTGTCCTTAGTATGAGTTAAGACACTCCTTGTCTACAACTATCTATTTTTCACAAGTGGATGATTTTCTACACTATGATCTATCTCAATTCATGGTGTGTACTATCCATTTGTGTCATGTCCCACCCAATGATGATAAAAGAAAGCATAACATATTTGTAAAAATATCGAAGATCATATGTTTCTCAATCAATCAACCTTCATTATTTCTTACTAACATTCTAAATTCATTCATGCTAACATTTCATCTAGTTACATTGCATTAACATCTTCATTGCATATTTACGATATCATTGCATAATAGGAATTTCATCATCATAAGGTAAATAATGGAAACATTACGCATTCATTTCACCATCACATATAAATAACATCATACACATTCATTGCATCCATTATCATAAGTAAATAACGACATCCATAACATCATAAAATGCATAAACTCATCACATGTAGAAAAATTTATTCATAACACATATAAATACATCATGTAGGAAACATAATCATATAGAAGCAAATGCATCACCATAAAATAGAATTGCATATCATACAAAAGCCGCCAAAATCATATATATATATCACTCAAAATAATGTGTCATAGTACAATGTCAGAATGTATCCGTAAATAAAATGAGCTCGCAGGCTCTCTGATCATAATACAATGTCTACATGTATAACAAGATATCATTGTGTCCCACTACCACTAATTTCCCGTGGTGAAGGTGGTGGAAACTACCTTAGAGGTGCTCTCTATGAGGTGGAAGGCTTGTCATACGGAGGTGTTGTCGGTGGTCCTACCACACCCTCTATATTTGGTGTCCTAGTATGATTCTATCTCTATGATCTATGGCTACGAACCTCTGAGAAGCTAGGAGCTCATCTCTCTACTGGTACCACATAATCATATGTCTTTGTAATATGATGCTCTCTCTATGACTCTGACTAACTCCTGTGCCATTCCATTAGATGAAGACCCACTAACTAGGCGTATGACCTCTGTAAACTGCTGCTTGGTATCCTCTCTCTGAGCTATGGCCTGATCCCTCTCCACGAGTGCATTGTCTCTCTTTGCACGGACACTATCTCTCTCTACGCAGGCACTATCTCTCTTTGCACGGACACTAGCTCTCTCTGCACAAGCATTGACTCTCTCTGCATGGGCATTGTCTCTCTCTATCTGCATAGCATCAAACTCTACTATCATCAGTCTCAATCTTTCCTCCATGGCCTCCCTATCACCATCCCTAGGGGCATCATCCTCTCGTCTCCCCTCCACAATCTGATCTCTGAGCTCTTTCTCCTACTCGTCCATAGGTCCCTCCTCCTCAACATCGTCCTCCCCATTTCCTACCAGAATACCTAGAGGGTCTATATCCATATCCATATCCATATCCACATCCTCTACGGCATCCTCTCCCCCAATATCCACATTGTCTAACTCCTCTACAACTGCCTCCTCGCCAGCATGCTCATCCCCAACCTATACATCAACTCCACCTTCAATGTCCAACATTGATACATCCTCTACCACAATCTGATCTCTCTACCCTCTCTATCCTTGCCTACCGCCTTTGCCATCATCACCCCTCCCTCCAACTCTACCACCTCTACCTCTTTGTCGTCCTCTCGGTCCTGTGCCTTGTCTCTCAACTGGTGCCGGCTGATCTAGATCGGTGTATGGAATCAGATGATGCTCCACCCACCATGCGTCATATGCATCTATCGTCCTTGGATCTTCTGCTCTGTCTCTCCATCCCCACTATACTGGATGCAACACCTATATCTCTGCCTCTGCAATAGCAATAGGAATCATGAGCCCCTAATATGGAACCTCTCTGGAAGAACGAGAAAAATCTACTCTACTCCAAGGCTCATCGTGAACCTCGTCGAACTATCTCAAAAATCTATCTAGCAAGTGTCTCTCTATGATGTGCACACTCAAAACAATCCTCCCAATTAGATACTATGTTTGTCTAGAATATAGAAAATGTCTATCCTCATCAGACCACTACTCATAGTCCAAGTATGGTCTCCAAGTGAACTGATCTAGAATGTCGAGTGTATGTCTCCAATATCTGGTATCTCCCACATGACTCTGAGTGATGTTTCTCGTGTACCAGAAAACATACAAAGATCTCTCCCGTCTCTCTATAGTAACTAGAGGACAAAAAAAATCTATCCTCTCCCATTCCCAAACCATTAATAGAGTGGTCCCACAACTCATCGACTGTGCGTCTCTGTATGCAATATCATGTAAATGAAAATACAACATCCCTAATAGACATGGACCCCAGGCATACACAATCTCTTTCTCTAGCATACCAACCAACATCTCTCCTCATCTAAAAGGAAAACCATGACCCTGTCAATCTGGTAATACTATCCCACCTATCAATGTACATAATATACAGTCAATCCTCTCATATCTATCCACCAACACCAACCATCTGATCTCATAATGCTCAATGCCAAGCCTACTAATATCATCAACTTGATAAAATCTAGCTAGCTCAGTCAATCCACGCTGAGTATCGTACATCACCCACTCTCCTCTAATTAGAAGTCTAAGTATCCTGTACACATCCTCCAATGTGAAATTTTCCTCCCTAATCGGCATATGAAATGAAGATGTCTCAGAGTGCCATCACTCGCACAACATAGTGAGCATTGAAAGACAGTGACCAAGTCTCCATAAAAGATGTACCTCTGCACTACACAGATGATCTCTCAGATCGAAAGTGTCAAGACGTGTCTCTCGGATGTAAATAGGATCCAATACAACCTGCATTTCAACCACGATGTCAAGATTTTCAAAAAATTTCCTTAGAATTTTTTTTCAGAAAATTTTGCCAGCCAAATGTGGCTCACTTTAATAGATGCGGTGCATGCTTAAAAATGTGTTGCACGATAAATAATTTGCATTGCATATTACATATGCGTTGCACATTTCCCAAACAATTTCTACCTATTGCAAATACGGTGCAAAAAACCAAATGCAGTGCATTTTCTACAGCTTGTCTACTTGATACATTTGTATTTCACTAATGCACATGCGGTTCACTACCCTACATGCATTTATTTCTAATGTAGATGTGGTCCATACATACATATGTGGTGTATTATAATTAAAATGTGTTTATCCCTAAAAATGCCTATCCTAGCCTAGGCATGTTTTGGCATATCCATCGTTTCGTAGTCAAATGCGGTGAATACGATGACATATGCGTTAATCCCAAAAGACCACATATGCTAACTAATTTTTAAATGCCTAAAAATACATGCAAAAAGAAATTTCAAGAGTTCGTTTTGAAGTACATACCGATGGTCCTGCGTCGGTTGACCGCTTGAAGGTCCAGATCCAATATCCTTGATGCGCAGCATAGGGAATGGGTGTCATCTTCGTCTGCTAGTCAGAGCAAATTCTCAGTTTTCCAAACTCTTTCGGGTGCAAATGAATTGGTTTTCAACCTAATTCTTATTTATAGCTAGGGTTTGGGTGGCATTTCTTCTGACCTTGTCTATTGGCCACTTAACCTTTCAACATCAAATGATGCATACACATCCATATCGCTTCTAATTTCAATTCCATCAACTCCATAGCATTTTTTACTATCAAATTGACTTATCGGGAACGTTTCCTGATATTTTTGAATTTTTTTTCAAAAATTGTCTATTTTCCCGAGGGGGCATACCCTAACCTATATCATGTTGGGGCACGATTGGGGCATATTTTCTTTGACACTACACCGAAACAACATTTTATCAAAGAGGGGAAAACTGTAGACTCCGAAAATTGGTCTAGGCCTGCGAACACTACTTTCGACATAATTTTCTAATATCCATGGTCATGATTATATAATGTTTATTATTTAATTACCTTTCTAACACATATTTCCTCTATTAATTAAATACCCCTATTTCATTCATTCAACTTGATTAATTAAATAAATCATATTTGTTTAATTATGTCGCTAACTAATTAATTCTTCCTTCTTAATTAAATAATTTATTATTTAATTACCCCTTTGTCATATTTCAACTATAATTAAATATTTATTATTTAATTTATTCAATTCCACCTTTACAAAAGTCAAATTAAATAAATTATCTTTATTTATTTAATTAAATCTCTCATTTTCGAATGTTGAAGTAAATTAAAATTTAATTATTTATGTCACATTCTTCTATCAATCAGTTGACTAATCATTCACTCACCTACTGACTCAAGATCTATTTAGTTCTCTAGTTATCTCCGGATTCAACATCTGATTGTCTCCGTGAGAGGACTCTCTGTCACAACTAGTCAGTTAACTAGTTTTAACTCATGTGCATGAATGCGTCTATTAATTAAATATCTTTATTTAATTAATTAATTTATGTATTCATTTGAATTCTTCATCTTCGAGTTCTAACTTTGTCCTTGACATTCAAATTCTATTTCTTCTATTTTCGAAGACTCTTAACTGAAGATTAAGATTTGGAACTCGTGTTCTTTCTATTTTTGAACAGTCTTGACACAAGATTAAGTTATCGTTCTAACTTAATCTTTATCCTGCAGTCTTTTCTAACTCATTTTCTAACTCACATTCTAACTAACACAAAATTCACATCACATGGCATTCATCAATCTCATCTGTCGATCTCTCTTTGAATTTGAGTCGATCGTTCGAAAACCCAAAATATATAAAATGGCCTATCATTAGCATTATTCCTCCTCCCGAAATCATACACTTTTGAGAAGAAACTTATCTTTGATATTTTTCTTAAACATTCAACAAGGTTATGCTTGCATCAATACTAAAAATCTGCGGGCAAGAATACTGAAATGAAAAAATGGAGAAGGGAAATCAAGATAATTCGAAGGAGTGAACTCATGTTCGGTGAGATCTTTTCAATTAATTTGTTTATTTTATTATGTTTACTTATTCATTATTTATTTAAATTGTTTATTAGTTTAGAATTAATCATTGTAATCTATGCAGCTATTAGCATTTAATCTCCAAGTAGAAATCTAGGTCATACAGATTTGATGAAGATTTGATCCACTTTGGTTGAATTCCTACATAGCCTAGCCAATAACTTGATAAAAATAGATGAAAATGGATATGCTTGAAGATGAAATTGAGTATAGTGAGTTTACTCAAATTTTGAATGATGAATGAGAGGAAGAGTCTATCATTTATAGATTTCAAGAACGGAAGATTGAAGGATTTGGATGAATGTGGGACAAAAGACCAACCAATGAGAAGAGGCCACTTGCCACATGTGATTGGATGAGAAATGAGCCTATTTTGGTCAATGTGCATGATAAATGCCATGAGATTCAAATTTGAAATTTGAAAGTGATATGTTTAGAGGGAAGGGAAATGATGTTAACGTCACTTGGCTCAAGGCCAAGGACATTTAAGAGGCATTAAATGCCTTGTTGGAAGTACCCATCTCTTTTGGAGGGATTTTTGAATTGGAAGAATATTCCACAAAAGATGCCCTTTTGAATGGAAATTGATGATTTAATAAATCAAATAAATTGATTTATTGTGCAAGTTGCAAAATCTAGAGGATTGGAGTGATTAGTATTAGGATTAATCATGATTTGATTAATTTAGATGAAGATTAAATGATTTGACAATTTTGACTTAGATTTTAGGATTTATTTAAATCAAAGTTGAGAGGAAAATAATTTTAGATTTAATTGAATAAAATTGATTAATTTAACTAAGGAGAACAATGTTAGATTAATTAAATAAAGGTTAATTTATTTAATTTAAGGATATGACTTTAGAGATTTAATTAAATAAAGTGAATTATTTAATTAAAAGAGGGATGATCAGATTAATTAAACAAAATGATTTATTTAACTAATAGAGGAGAATGACTTAATTTCATAAATAATGATTTATTCAATTAAAGGATGAAAGGTGATGACAAATTGAGAAGGTGATTTAGGGAAAAACGATGTTAGTAATCAGGATCAAGTGCGCCAATATATTTTTCATGTCTACATTTTTCCCCTCTTTGAAGCAATGCACTTGTTGTATTGGTTCAAAGAATAAACTATTGTGATCAAAGTTGAATTTTTTTCCAATTTTTTAGATGCCCCACTGTTGCCCCAACGAGAAGGATTACATTGGTATACTGGCCCCTTGAGAGATCAAGTGAAAATGTTTAATTTTCCCATTGAGATCATGATAAAATGCGAGAGGAGTGGTTCTATTGATCAAAGGACGAAAGATAATTCTTTAGAAAGATAAGATATTTGACATAGACAATTTTGATGATGTATAGACAATCATCAGCCATGGGTAGCCTTGTGTATATTTTGATGCAACACACCAATTTTGGATAGAAATGTTAGTAAATATATAAGAATAAGAAGAATAAGATGGATGGAAGGAAGATCCACACAAGCCTACCTTATTAATGATGATGATGATTTTCTTGCCAGGAGTTAGGATTTTCAAAGGGCAAATTACTTTACGTTTGATAACACATGTAGATATGATGCATCAAGGTATAAAGAACCGAGATGACATTGTACCTAGTGTGATGGACTTTGACTCAACAATCAAATAGGAGTATTCTTGTTCACACTTGACACACAAAAACCTTGCTAGGATGCACCTAACAAATCAATTATTCACCAAATTATTTTACAAGAATATCCAACAAGCACAATAGATAAAAGATAATGATTGTTGCCCCATTCCTTTTTCTCTAAACCTGTTTTGATTAGGCATCATCGAGAGGTCCTTGGAATGAGCACAAAATAAGATAAATCAAAAAGATCAAATAAAGTAAACAAACAATCTAATGTTATTCATACTGCTAGCCAAGGCTAAACTAAGGTGATACCTAATGTTGATGGCTAGTGTAGGAAGGATGCATCCTAGGACATGTTGTGATCAGAGTTTTGATGAGACTAATTGGATGATAAGCTATTGATACTAAAAGTTGATCAAATTGCTTTCTTATTGACCTAGACTTGAGACTTTGAGGATTAGGTGTTCACTTTTGAACCTACTAGACTTGCTTTTGACCGACTCACCAAAAGATGAAGGTGACAATTGATTTATTAGGAATGCGATAATCATGAGTGAAAGAGAGATGAGGTGGGTGCACCATTTTGGGTTTCCAGATATTTGGATGTTTTTGATGTTTTGAAATTTTTTGAGGCTATTTTTTATTTTTGAGATGTCTTACAAATGTTTTTGGTATTTTGAGATTTTTCAATTTTTTGGATTTTGTGTCTCGGGGGCCAATCAAGGATGGCCTTGCCTATGTTCAAGCTCAAATACAACATAGTTCAGATGAAGATAGACTTGATTATTGATGAGATAGATGGAAAAAAATATTGCCATGCCATTGCAATGAACACCTAAGGACTAACCTAAATGTCTCGATTGACAACAAACTCGACTTGATGATGAGAAAGATGGGAAAACGGATTGCTAGATTGTTGTGACGAACGCCTAAAGGACTGACATAAAATTTCTCAAGGGATTATCAAAGATCAAAAATTCCTACTTTCAAGCTTAGAGACGACGTAGTTTGACAACACTATGCTTTTTTATAGTTTTTAGATTTTTGACATGTTTTGGATTTTGATATGATTCGGACAATTTGGATATGTGATGATATCAATGTTATTTTTTGGGATTTTTTTGAAAACCAAGCTAGGTTGATTGATCAGATTGATGGATTTATGATGATAACATTATTGAGGATGCACAAAAATGCAAGGATAGTGTTAAGCAATACGAAGATGATGATGAATTCATGATGATAACATTGTTGAGGATACACAACAATGAAAGGATAGTGTTAAGTAACACAAGGATTGGGAAAGATATCCCAAGATGATGATGGATTGATTGGATTTGATTGATCAAGATTTTGAAGTTTGGTTTTGAAATAAAATGTGTTTGAATGATGTGACACTGAAGTACACATTAGATGTAACTAATATGAATTGTTTGGATTGATGTTCAATGAAAGATAAAGCTTGAAAAGGAACATCATCTTGTCAAAATATTCCATGGCCTAGTGATTTGGATTTGTGCTCACAAACGCTTGACCAATTTGATTTCACGTTTGCCAATGTTCGGATCACCACACAAGTTGGAGGATATAGATCAAGATTTATTCTCGAAGCAAGATGTAAATATCTACCCCTAGTGTTTAGCAATGTTTGAAAGGTCAGGGGTGGATTCTTGGATAGATTTTTGGATGGATAGATATGGTAAGGATGCAAAGGATGCCAAGAATAGAGGATTCTTATTTGGACAATGCTTCATGGCTTAGATAATGTTGGGTATGACAGGATGAATTTAAATGACCCATGTCAAAAAATTTACCATTACCAAGTGTAAAGTGTGCACCAAAATTGTTCAAGATCAAATTCAATTGGACTATGGATCTAGATGGGTGAAAATGGATTGGATAAATGGTTGATGGATGAATGGATGATATGAATGGAATGTTGTCTTTATTATGGATGGGATGAGATGTTTTCTCTTGAAATGGTGCACGTAGATGCTTGATTCTACACATGACGCCTGTTTGCCAGGTTTTCATCATGGTACCTTCCCAAAGTGCCACCGTAGTGGTTTTCACTAGAGGATGATATTTTTCTTGACTATTTTCAATCCTTTTATCTAATTTTTTTGGATTTCTATATATATTTTGATTTTTTTGGATTTTTTGCTGAAAGATTTTAAGCTAATGTTGAACCACCTGGTGGTGTTGTTGTAGATGCTTCTGTCATAATGTTCCATTGATATCTTTCTTGAAGAAGCTTCCTTTCCAAGATACGTGTACTTGAATGCAACTTTTAACAATTGTGATTTGTTTTGTTGATACCAGAGTTAACTATGTCCTTTTGTGCACATCATGATAGAGTTCCTTTTGAGCCCTTATGATGAAGGGTCGTTGTCAACACATGGTCAATTTGAGAATTGGATATCATGCGTGGAGGCATGGATGGCAGAGTATGTTTAGGAATAAAAGATGGATTGGTTGATAGTTTGGAACCTTTGACTCTCCAAACTTGGGAAGATGAGCAATGATGGGTGTATACGGAAGTGTGCATGGAATTAGGACCAACAACTCAATATAATTTGTATGTCACTTGAGAAGCCTTCTTTTTCCTTTGTGGACATATTTGATGGATATTTTTCCCTTTTTTATTTTTCCCAATAGTTTCTTTAACTAATGGAGTTCGATAGGGATCATCTTTCTTTGTATTTTTTGGTATCCATATGTATTTGATTTGTTCAATATTCTTCTTAGCTTCTTTTTCTTTGATAATGTTCGTTGTGCTCTGATTCAAAACCTTATTTTGATGTTGGTCCCAATTCGTGGATGGGGTGATGGGTGGTTGAAGATTAGTGATGTGGAGGGATGTAGCGTTGGCATTGGTTTCATCATAAGGATCCTTCATGCTCCCTATGTTGATGTTTTGTTGAGAAAATTTTCCCCCACTATGGTGGTAGTAGCATCTTTGTTCTTTGATTCTCCCTATTTTGAGATGTCTTGTTCAAAATGCATTCTCTGAAAAATGACCACTACAGATGACGTCATTTCAATTTTCTACTCTACTGACTCTAGAATATCCTCTTATGTCTAACATGTCCCCTTGAGTGGATAATACTAGATATCTTCATACATGATGTCCTCAATCTGAATTTGGGATACATCTGATCCTGATGTTGACAACTCAGTTTGACTTTAGGAATCAATAACCTGCCCCTTTTGTGTAATAATGTCAGGAGTAAAGGAATCATGTTTTTAATGAAGATAATCTACATGCCCATCCATGGAAAGCATCTCATGGGTAGATGGAGGAGTATGTGCTATGTGGATGTGATCATGTTGTATATAGATAAGAGAGTGTCCATTATATCATTGTAGTAGCTTGGAAGTACAAATTGTTGATCACGAATGATTTTGGAATTTATTTCAACATGCTTTGAATCAATTTTTTGGTCAATTTAAAAGAATGGATTTCTTATAAAGGGTTCTTGGATGTCTTCCTTAGGAATTGGAAGTTGCTCAAATGTCATGAGGTAAAAGGATGTCCATATGTTTTGGAAAGGATCATTGCCAGACCTTGGTGAAATATTTTGATCATGCTTTGGAATAAATTATTGAGATATGTCCTCTAACTCATTAGGTGATGTAGAGACATTTTCAACATGACTATTGGTTGAAGGATCTTGATCATCATTTTCAACGATTATGGTGGGAATCTATTGCAAGCTTTTCTAAGGGATTAATTCCTATGTTTGTTGTTGAGCCAACAATTATTTTTGTTGGTCATGTTATTGTGCCTGAAAAATATTGCAGGACTTTTTGATACACTTGTTGATGGATTTCTTGCAATTGCCCATGGTATTGTTCTTGCGCCTACCGAGCTTGGTGTTGGCCTTTAGCTTGAGCCTATGTTTGTTGGGCTTCTTGTGCAGCTTGTACAACTTGTGCAAATTGTGCAACTTGTGTAGCTTGTCGAGTGGCTAATTGTGCTTGCTCTTATTGAGTAGTTAGCTGGTTTTAGAGCACATTTTGGTGGGCAGCTTGTCGAGCGGCTTGCAACATGATGTAGAATTTTTCATGCTGTGTTTTGGCGGTGGATTGGGAGTGGTCTTGACCATTGTGATGAGCGGAATGGTCGCATTGATTGCTAGGGTTTGAGTGGAAAATGGTGTGATTGCGATGCTTTGTCCTTGAGACACTTGAGGGATGGTAGTTGTGTTGACCGTTGGGGTTTCTTGGATGGTTTCCATCTATTGTTGTGATATCGATGGAAAAATGAGAGGATTTGATATGATGCTTTGACTTATGAAGGGGGTGTTGCTTGGATTATGTTGATCGATGGTTGGTAAAGGGGGAAGGCTCATGCCTTGATTTTTTGGTTGATAGATTTGTAAGTTTTGACTTTGATTTAAATCTACCAAAGGGAAAGTTGTTCCAAAATTTAGATTGGGAATGCTCACTTTTGTTGTACCATTGAGGTTTGGAGGAGATAATGATCCCATGTATGGTTTGTAAAAATGCAATTTTTGCAAATCAATTGGCATCATAAGGCTTGGATAGTTTGGTTGAATTAGATTACTCATGATGGATGAATCAAGTTTATATTCCATGTTCCTCTTGTGTTTTGACCTTGTTGACCTCTGAGGGGTTTAGGACCAATGATGAGATGAAGGATGAAAGGGGTGAATGATATGGGTGATTTAAATTTTTAGGAACTTTGGATTAATGCTATACTTTAGGACTTGTTTTGATTTGATTTTGATTGAGGATAGTTTGACTAAGTGTGTTAAGTCAAACAAGGTGATAATGCACTGGTAAACTCTAGGAATTTGTGTTATCCTAGAGTAAACTCGTACACAAAAGGATAATTTGGCTAGGTGTGTTAAGCCAAACAAGGTTATGTTGAACTTGTAAACCTTAGGAAGTTGTGTTACCCTAGAGGTAAATTCTCTCAAGAGGTTTGATAATTTGACTAAGTGTGTTAAGTCAAACAAGGTGATGTTGATTTTTCTTAAAAGTCTAGCATAAGTGATGTTTTCCAAGGTTCCAAAAATTATTGGTGAAATGGGATTTGATTTTGATGGTTGAGGGATGGATGAGAATTGATTTTGATCCTAAATGAACCTAAGAGGGACTTCCTTACAAGACCAAAGTTTTGAAGAACATGCTTTTCCCTAAGAGAATTTTAAACCAAAATACCAATGTTTGCTCAAAAGACAATAAGACAAAATATAAACCAGAACATGTGTGGGGTTCAATTGATTTAATCTTGGTTAATGAATTTATTTTTTACCACATCCACTTCTTGATTATATTTTCAAACTGAATGTCCAATGTCCTAATTTTCTTTCATCCCACAAAGTGCATTATGTGGAAATTGAGGAAATCAAGGCAAAGGTTTCCTAGTGTTGGTTTGGGAGAAACAAATTGAGATGTTTGAATGTTTAGAAACCTTCTAGAGATAAGAACCCCTAGGGACAAGCAGTAACATGTGGACACCTCCAAGGTATTTGTTCTTCCAAAGGGTTTTAAATTTTGATGATTCGTTGAATGTTTGTTTTCAATTTTTTTAGATCCAAGCATAGTGTTTTTATTTCAAGAACATGCACAACCCTAGGATGAAGAGAAAATATTTGTTGGGATCCCACTTGGATAAATCTAGCTGCGCATATTCAGTGTGGATGATTAGATGCTTAACCACACAGACTCCCCCTTACATTGCACTCACTTCTCGGGTCAGCCAAGCATCAGTACCCATGGCATTCTTTTCATCTCTACAACAAAATCGCATGTATATGTGGGGCGGCTTCAAAGGACATGACCTTTTGCACCAAAAAATAGATTAGGATTTTAGCCTTTGCTAAACAAGGGGTTTTAATGCAAGCATTCCATTTGTGGGGGACCATCCATGTGGCAAGATACCATTGTTTCCCTTCTCATTAGAACAATCATCATGATTCTTAAAATTTCCTCGAGAATCCACACTTATATACCGGTTGGAAGTCGCTTAGATTTAGCGTGTTCCTAGTTGAGTCATTCACTTGGGGTGATTAATTTTTCCCACCAAGAAGGTCCTCTAGGATAAACAAAAATGAGCAAGCATATCCTATAGTTTGATCGAAATTCGTTGAAAAACAAAGGGAGAACACTCGCAATATGCTATGCTCACACTCACAAGATTGGTTCAATTTTGAGGTACCCAAATTGAAATATGGAGGCAATATTTTATGCAACTTAATGTCACCAAAAATAATCATCAATATACCTTTTACCCAACTACAGCAACACAATCCGTGGGTGCGACATAGTTTGGAAAGGTCAGCGACACAATATAGCGTCGTTGATGACCGAGAGCAGCGCTATATAGCATTGTTGATGACTAAGAGTAGCGCTATATAGAATCGTTGATGACTAAGAGTGACACTATATAGCGTGACTATTGTCTGAGAGTAGCGCTCTCCAGAAAAACAATGACCATGATTGCGGTGCTATTTGACATAGCAATGCAGTTTGGAATTTAAAAACTTGTGGCACGGTTTGAAATTTGAATTTTGTGGGCGAGAAAACTACAGCAGTAAAATTTGGAGTTTGGAGAGGTACAATATAGAGTCTCTTGACTGATAGCACTACATTTTGGCATCGCTGGACTATGACCGGTGCAATTTCTTGTAGGCACAAAAAATGTCAAAAAACCATAGATTTTTGGAAAAACGTGATAAATTTCTTCAAATCAACCCTCCTTCTAGCACCAAAATCTAAACCACAATCCTAGACCAACACAAACATAGCAAACAAACACAATGTTAGATCAAATGCAAGTGAGAATCAAGATTCCCCATGAAATTCATCTACAATGCTTAAAATAGGAAAAATGAAGAACAAAACATGAAAGACAATGAAATCCTATTTAAGCATGCAAAATATTAATCCCATGGGGGGTTGGTGCCAATTATGTGTAGAAATTTTTGCTTTTCCCAACTCCTATACAAGCTTTATGATTATTTTATGAAGATTTGATCCACTTTGGTTCAATTCCTGCATAACCTAGCTAAGAACTTGATAAAAATATATGAAAATGGATATGCTTGAAGATGAAATTGAGTATAGTGAGTTTACTCAAATTGTGGATGATGAATGAGAGGAAGAGTCTCTCATTTGTAGATTTAAATAATGGAAGATTGAAGGATTTGGATGAATGTGGGACAAAAGACCAACCAATGAGAGGAGGCCACTTGTCCACATGTGATTGGATGAGGAATGAACACATTTTGGTCAATGTGCATGATAAATGCCATGAGATTCAAATTTGAAATTTGAAAGTGATATGTTTAGAGGGAAGGGAAATGAAGTCAATGTCACTTGGCCCAAGGCCAAGGACATGTAAGAGGCATTAAATGCCTTGTTGGAAGTACCCATCCCTTTTGGAGGAATTTTTGAATTGGAAGAATATTCCACAAAAGATGCCCTTTTGAATGTAAATTGATGGTTTAATAAATCAAATAAATTGATTTATTGTGCAAGTTGAAAAATCTAGATGATTGAATTGATTAGTATTAGGATTAAGCATGATTTGATTAATTTAGATGAAGATTAGATGATTTGACAATTTTGACTTAGATTTTAGGATTTATTTAAATCAAAGTTGAGAGGAAAATGATTCTAGATTTAATTAAATAAAATTGATTTATTTAAGTAATGAGAATGATGTTATATTAAATCAAATAAAGGTTAATTTATTTAATTTAAGGATATGACTTTAGAGATTTAATCAAATAAAGTGAATTATTTAGGTAAAAGAGGGATGATTAGATTAAATAAACAAAATGATTTATTTAATTAATAGAGGAGAATGACTTAATCAAATAAATAATGATTTATTCAATTAAGGGATGAAAGGTGATGACAAGTTGAGAAGGTGATTCAGGATGAAACGATGTTAGTAAACAAGATCAAGTGCGTCAGTATATTTTCCATGTCTACAAATACTTAAGAAATTACTCCTCAAACATCTGCAATCGCTATATCCACCAAGTCGACCTTTATGCACTATAAAACATAAAATTAATCAACCAGATCTTCTAACTCACACACAATTCGATACAAGGCTCTAAGATTCAAGAGTAAAAAATATCATATAGCAAACAAACTTCCTTGAGATCCACAAGTATAAGTGATAACAAAAAATTGCATGTGAAACAATGAACACAATTTTGCTTTTTTCTTGTTTGATAGTTAATCACAGAAATTTGATTTGTCTTCCTGTATGATCAGACGATGACGTGTGGATTGAATCACTGACTAGGGTTTCCATCAATGACAACACCAAATGATATTCACAGTGTCTCCTTCCAACAGTTTCCATGTCTTATTATTCTCAATCTACATCAATTATTCCTCCATAGCCTTGATCCAATATTCATCTTTGTATTCTTCTATCACTGTTTTAGGTTCAACTTTAGAAATTAAACATAGGTAACTTACTTTTTCTTTAATTAGAGCATCCTTTCTTCTTGTCAACATAAATTTTATTTTACCACCAATGATCTAATCTTCTAAAAGATTCTTTTAAACATACTTAGGAGTCTTAGGGATCTTTTCAAGAGATTCATCCTCTTCAAATTGCATTTATTTTTCCTTACCTTCATCATTATCTTCTTCTCTTCAAGAGGACTCATTTGATTCATATCCACCTATCATTACTTAACTCTTGTGTAAGTCTTCATCCACTTTGACACTTGCACAAGTTCAAAAATATTTTCAACCTCTTTTTGTAGCACCAGTAAGCCTTACTTCTTGTAGAATATCCAAGGAAGATTCCTTCATCAAATCTAGCATTGAACTTTCCTAAATTTTCTTCATCTCTTATGATATATAATTTTCTTCCAAACACTCTAAAATATTTTATAGTAGGTGTTCTTCCATACCACAACTCATAGGGAGTCTTTGGACTATTTTTCATTTCTTGTGATCTATTAATTATATAGACTACAATATGAATTGCTTCTCTCTAGTATGCATCCACTAGATTTTATTCCTTCATCATTGTCATTTCTACTTCCTGAATACTCCTATTCTTCCTTTCGACAACTCCATTCTTCTAAGGAGTTTTAAGGGTTGACAAATTATACATCTTTATTCCATAATCTTCACAAAAGTTGTTAAACTCATTGGAGGTAAACTTCCCACCTCTATGAGATCTCAAACATTTGATCTATATATCCATTTCATTCTCTACCATATCTTTTAATGCCTTAAAATTATCTAAAGCTTCTAGTTTTTCTTTGAGAAAAGTAACCCAAGTCATTTCAGAGTAATCATCAATTATTGGCATGAATATTTGTCACCTTGAAAACTTCAAATTCTTGTGGGTCCAAAAATATCTATATCCACCAACTCCAAAGGACCAGTAGGAGATTATTATTTTATTTTATTACTCTTTCTATTTTTCTTGTCAATTTGAAATTCCTTGTAGATATCATTGATAAGCTTTTTAATTTTTGGTTAATCTCTCACAACTTCATTTGAATTAATCCTCACTAGGCTGTCAAAATTAATGTGACACATTCTTCTAGCCATAGAAAACTTTCATTAATTTGAGTCATAAAGAATTAACCATTTCCACCCTTAAGTTGATAAACATTTCCATTTTTCCTTCTTCCTACTGCAACCATAGTTTTAGAGCCTTTTCTGATCTCACAACCATTTTCCTACAACACAAGATTATATTATTTGCTACACATTTCTCCTACACTCAAAAGGTTATGCCACATACAATTAACATAAAGAACACCATCTACATTATGGTTTCCATCAAAACTAAGAACCTTTTCCACATATAAGCAAATGTATCATCACCAAACTTAACTAAACCACATTCAAACTTCTCAAGCTTAAGAAACTTACTCTTATCACCTATCATGTGATTTGCACATCTACTATCAATGATATAGTTATTCTTCTCTCCTCTAGCATGAAAAAAATCACCATTTCTCCTTCAATATTATGACTTTCTTCCATAGCACTTTCCTTCATACATCTCTCTGAGTTAGCAAAATCAGTTCTAGCATTTAGAACCGTAAACAAGAATAATCATCTTCATCATCAAGATAATCACATTCATCATTAGATATATCGGCATCTTCTCTAACATAATAAATTTTGCTAATTGATTTACCTTTATTCTCCTTAGGTATATCTCTTGTAGCTTTGACAAGAAATATTGAAGCATAATGACCAATTTTTTCATAGCTAAAGCATTTGAAAGTTAACTTACCTTTTTATTTTCTAGTGCCCTTTTTTAATTTGCTCACAAATTTTTCTTTTAACTCATCAAATTCATCTAGATCAAATTCATAATTATTTTATGTTTTTCCAAGTTTAAAAGTAGTCTCCTTGTTCACATCACTTGGACCAAACTCTCTCTATTCAAAAGTAGTTAATGCACCAAACAACTAATCCCTAAAATAATTATTCAAAATTTGAATGTTCTCAATAGAAAAGACCTTATAAATATAAGCTTTAGTAAGAGTTCTTAATACCTTCTTTACCACCTCATCATCATCAAGTTCTCCACCAAGAATTCTGATGGAATTCAAAAATTCATCCACCTTATGCATGTAGCTTGTAATATATTGATCTTCGTTCATCCTTAGTCTTTCAGACTTGATCATCACATTTTGCATCTTTGCTTGCTTGACTAGATGATCTCTTTCATAGATACTTTCTAGATTTTTCCATATTTCACTAATGGCTTGACCTTGCTTTTCCTTTGTTTTTATATGCCTTGATTTCATCAACAGTACTCAAACCATTTGCTGGAACTATATACTCAGTATCAATATACTTCCAAACACCAAAGCCTAAGGAAATAATAAATAATTTCATCCTCATCTTCTAGAATGCATAATCAAATCCATCAAATAGAGGATCATCCTTCTTGTGTGCCATCTCAAATCCACCTCAAGCAGTTAATCTTTCTTCGAAGGAAATTTTCTCCAACACCAATTGTTGAATGCATAAGATAACTAATAGTGTGGGAGTGAATTAGTTGTACAATAAAACATCAAAACCCTCATTAGCATTCAAATTTGCATAGTTATTATTTAATGATAAAACCTTATAATGTATTAGCAGAATGTAAACATGATAAACAATAATCAAATACATCCAAACGTATGAGATTACCAAATTTACATGGAAAACCCAAGAAGTGAAAACCATGGGGTGATCCCACAAAGCTGGTTTTCAATTTCTGAGAGGAACTGATTTTTGTTGAAATCACATATTTTTAGAAAATATAATGATTTAATCTTTTAAAAGTTCCATTTTAAGGATTCCAATTGAAGATTTTTTTATCAAACCACCTTAGATCAAACCCCCTTGGATAGAACCTCCTTAGTTTTAAACCATACCTATAAATGAGTCTCCTTTACACCTATCAAAATGCTAATAAAAAGTCACTTTTGATTTACCTTTTGGGGGATCAAATGAATTCATTGAAAATTTATTTGAAATTATTATGGTATTCCTTGAAATGAGCTATCCCACGAATATAATTTTAATATGTTTTGGTTTTATTATGTATGTGTTTTTTTAGTTTTATTAAACATAGGTTTTTCACCAAAAATCAAGCTCTTTGTTTTGCACGTGGAAAAATAGAAAAATATCAAAATAAATTTTAAAAAAATATTTTTGTGCTGTGTATTTATGTCCTTGATCCATTAAAAAAACTAAAATTGAATTTTGATACATACAAAAAAAGTTATGTTGTATACAGTCTGCCTATGTCTAAATTGCAATTGGTTTGACTTCAAAACTCTATTAAGGAAAAAAATTTCATCAAAAAACTATGAGACCAAATGAAAGTGCTAGATATCATAGTTACAAATCTAAATTCGAAAAAATTAGAATTTTATCCTTCATAAAAAAAAAGTTATGTTGTATACAGTGAGCGTCACTTTTTAAAAATGTTGTTTTCTGAAAAAAACCAGTGTTTGTGGGAGATGGAAAAAGAAGTGCAACCTTATTCCAAAAATTTTGAAATAAATATTTTTAGAATCCAAAAGAAAAATGTAATGAGACTCTAGTTTTCATCATCTTCAAATTACTCATGGTTTAGCCGCTATAGGTGCCTGAATGTGAAGATTTAGTTAAAAATAATAATTTCAGTGTCTAGTTTGGCCAAAAATTATAAACCACTATTGTGGGATCACCCCATGGTGAGGATTATCTCACGTTATAAAGTAATTGCAACATCAAATACAATAGGCTCACTATCGAAGGGCTCACTGCAAATATAAAAGAAGGGTTCACTACAAATGGTTCACTACTAGATTAGAAAGAAGAGGAAAGAAAATTGTTACAATGATAAATCCATCTCAAAACAACAATAATATTCCACCATTGCTTCACCAAAATATTCACACTCTTTTTGTAGTATGTAGACACCTTTTTATCACTGCTTCCAATAGTCAAGTATTAAATCTCACAGTGTATTTTCCACTTTTACACTTCACATCTAAAAAACCATCAAATCCTTCATCCTCCATCAAATCATCACTCATATATACCATCTTCAACTTGGAAAATAATTTACAAGGTAGGCTATACACCTCAAACATGAAAATTAAAATTAGGTCGGAACCAAAACATTCCTACAATGGAAAGGAATGAATGCAAACCACAACATACCTTAACCTGGACCCAAATACACTCATACATGCCATACCAAATTTCCACCAAAATCAAATCATATTTGCAATTAGTGTAAACACCCAAGGTCGACTATTCACTTCTGTTAACACCATTAAAAAATTAAGTACATGCTTCCTTTGATATTTATATGACTCACGAACCACACACAAGACTTTAAAATAATATGGAATATTCCATCAACACCTTAAAATCCAAAAAATCCATCACAACATCATATTCTAGAAGAAAATATTCACTATGCACAACCAACTAACCTTCTACACACAATAGCACCTAAATCCAACCTTGCAGAGCACCAAAACACAAAAACCTTAGACTAAAGATAGACATGAGAAATATAAGCTCACCCTTAGATCCACAAGACCAGAAACAAAACTGCAAAGAAATGTAGAGAAAAAAAATTTCTCCTGGACAACATTGCTTTCACAATTTCCACACTAGTGAACACAAACTTCTATGTACAACAATCCAGAACCTGAAACCCTAGATATAACACCTCTAAACACCTCTAATCAACATATATAAGCCACATCAAAATATCCTAAACAATTAATAAATGTGGAGAAAAATAATGAACACCACCTTATCACATTGAACACTCTTCACCATACTATTTCCACTTGTATTCAAATTTTCACAAAAGCACTCAAAAACCAAACAACAAAAAATCAACCTCATCGCATGAAGCACTTCTATAACATCTCAACCATACAAGAGCTTGAACATCACCAACATATTCTCATTAAAGTAACACTATAGGTTGACATCAATGATACTACTATGAAACATAATGAGACCAATCAAAGCATTTCTATCTAGACTTCCAACAATCTCCCCATAGACCTCTTTACATCAATGCAACAACAAAGATCCATTGAGATCAATGAAATCACAACCCTTTCAATACATATCATGCACCTTTATCATGCCAACACTCTAGTAATCAATAGTACATCATGACCTAATACATAACCATCCTATCAAAAAAGGAACACATGTCAAAAGGAAAATCATGGCACCTCAATCAAAGACTAAATAGTCCTCCATGGCTAACCAAGATGTCAAAATATCCATATCACATGAACCATTCATCCCACTAGAATGTGGAAAATATCTTATTCCATCAAGAAAAACCAAGTCACAAAAATCTCTTAACCTAACAAAGTGCTGAGCTTAAGAAATCATACTTACCTACAAAATTATTTTTCTAAAGTTAGTGTTTATTTAGGGAAGTCTCACTTCTTCGGTTTTAATTTCTTATACTAAAATTATATCTATTAGGGTGTTTTTACTTTGACATTAGTTAACATAAATTTATAATTTGTATTAAAACAACATACATTTTAACTATGAAGTTGTCAACCACTTTTATGATTAGGTATTTCTACTAGTTTTTTGATATAGTTGTATAGTGGTTCTTTTTCTCCAAAATATCCTTTGATCAACATTATAATGCCATAGTAAATTTTGAGAATGCGCTGGCAGGAGAATGGGTGGGAGAAGAAGAATTTTGAATCTTTGAACAATGGTGCAGGATGTGGCAGAGCATGCTTTGAAGATCCACAGGTGGAATTGGCACAAGATTTGAGTGGTAAGCAAGGTAAGGATTACTCATAAGAGGCTGGCCCTAGAAGAAAAATTCAAGTGGACCCAAGGGGAATGTTGTCTTGACTGATATTCCTATTGGATGTACTAAAGGACATGAGGTTGAAAATACCAATAACATGGTGGGGGCCGTTGTTGGGGAAGGTGCTAACCTTAAACCATGGTCATCTCTATTTGGAGTTAAACCAAATGGTAAATCAGTGTTCCCCCTAGTTTGCAACATTTCCAAGCTAGCTAAGGGTAAGTTTTCCATTTTTGTCCCTGATCCGATCATTGATCACAATATTTCTCTAATGGATAGAGTGTTGGTTGGAAAATTTATGTGCCCTAGACCAAATATTTTAATTTTTAGTTCTTTTGTTATAAAGAAGGGGAGAACTAATGGCCAAGTTCTTTTTTCTGCTCTTTCTAAGGGCTACTTTTCTTTTGAGTTCTCCTGTAAGGAGGATATTTTAGCTATGAGGAGTGGTGGTCCTTGGGTTATAGGAAAGTCCTCCTTAGCTCTCAAGAAATGGACCACAAACCTAGATCTTTCAGACTCAATTTTTGAGAATTTCCTAGTTTGGGCTAGACTCCCTGATCTTCCATTGGAATACTAGAATGAGGATGTCTTTAGTGGCATGGCTAACTCTTTTTGCAAGCTCCTTTCAAAGATCCTATGCTAGCAGCTAGGAGAAGGCTAGTGTTTGTTATAATCTGTGTGGGTGTGTCCTAGAACACTAACCTCCCATCATCTATTGAAATATAATCGAAGTTGGGAACTTGGGTTCAAGCTATTGAGTTTGAAATGATTCCTTTTGTGTGCTTTAAATGCAAAAAATCCAGGCACTGGGAAGGAAATGTCTGCTCAATTCCAACAATATAAAGGAGAAGCCCCAACCAAAACTGATGCTAGTCTAGAAAAAGAATTCTAAAGGGGATGGAAAAGAGAACAAAGAAAAACATGTTGAAGGGAAAGATAGTAAGAATTTTGAGGATCTAGTGAAAGCCCCTAAAAATAAGGATGATGTGGGGATTTAAGTTGATTTGGAATGCCAAGAGCCTTTAAACAATCAACTAGAGATCATACCTAGAGTGAAGGAGGATAACAAGGTTGGCTTGGAGGTTGGAGAGTGTGGCCTAGTGAATCAAGAGCCTCTTAATAATAAGCCAAAGAAAAAAACTTGTGGGAATGAGGATGGAGAGATTGGCCTGGAAGATATTCCTACCCAAGGTTTTAATTTTTGGATAAAGGAAGGTAATCTGACGTTGGATATTGGGATTCCCATCATGTCCTCAAATTTTGGTGGTCGAGGAATTTTTAGCCAAGTTTCAAATCTGAAATCAGTAGACTCTTTAGAAATGGTAAAGGATTCCTTAGTGGACTCAAGTTAGACTTTGTTGAAATCAAGCGTGAACTTGACTCAAAATATTAATGGTTTGATGGATACCCTTCTACTGGATCAAAAATGGATTTCTGATAAGGACTGGGAGTCAGGAAAAGAAGATGAAATTGAAGAAGAAATTGATAGAGAAGATGTCAACTCCTATACCAGGAAGAAGATAAAGAAAAACCAACAGAAGAGTACACCGAAAGGACTCTCTCCTACAACTAGAGCTAAGGCAGATTGCATAGCCAAAAAGAGTAATCAAGGAAGAAGAATTGATCAATGGCACAGGAAGCATGCAATTTTTTAGGACATAGTGGATGGTGTTCAGAAAACCATTCCCAAAATTTGAAAATTTTCCCCTAGTAAGATATGAAGATTATGTCATGGAATATAAAGGGGTTGAATAGCCTCCATAAGCAAGATGTGTTACATAATTTTGTTAGCGATCACAAACCTGATATTTTACTTTTCAAGGAATCTAAAATTCCTAAAGAGAAGGTGGAAAAGATCAAAATGTTTAATTTTTGTGGGACCATATCGGGAAATAGTTTCAAAGGTGCCTTAGAGGGAATTGTTACCTTTTGGAATTTGAATTTAATCAAAGGTGTACTGTTGTTTGAAAGAACAAATCACATGGCCACAAGATTTACTCATATTAGAGATAATTTTAGTTGGATCATGTCTAAAATCTATGCCCCTAATGTGAAAGGGGCCAGAAAGAAATTTTGGAAAGAGTTAGCGGCCTTTCACAAGAAATTCATTAATGAAATATGGGTTGTTATGGGAGACTGCAATACCCGTCTTTAGGAAAATGAGAATTCTAGAGGATCCCATGTGAATATGGAAAGAAGAATGGAAATTTTAGAATTCAGTAATAATCAAGTGCTGATTGATCTTGAGCTGCAAGATGCTTCCTTCACTTGGTCAAATCGAAGAATGGGTAAAGATTTGATTCAAGTCATATTAGATAGGTCTTTAATTCTGATCAATGGTTTTTAGATTATTTATGTTCTTTAAAAGCTCTGTCTAGGGTGGGCTCCGATCACTATCCTATTAGTTTTATGGTGGATCCTATCTTGGCTAAGAGGAATTTCCCATTTAAATTTGAATTCATGTGGCTTTCCAACCCTCAGCTCCATGAGGAGATGAGGAATTGGTGGAGTATCTCTATTTCTAGGATTGCTATGTTCAAGATTGCAAAAAAACTAAGAGAAGTAAAAAATAAGATAATAATATGGAACAAAGAATCATTTGGTAACATCTTTAGTAATTTATTTGAGTTACAACTTGATCTGAAGGACATTCATGAGAAAATCTAGTTGGAGGGATGCAATGTTGAGAATAGGATGAAAGAAAATGAGCTACTTGTGAAGATGCATGATATAATAGCCAAAGAGGAGGATTTTTGGAGACAGAGATATAGGGCTCTATGGCTCTCAGCTAGCGATAAATATACTAGATATTTTCACATGACCGCTTTGAAACATAGGGATGCTAATAGGATTACTCACATCGAGTACAATGGAGGCTATTTTGAGAAGTATGATGATATAAGAAGACAAGTTGTCCTTTTCTTTAGTAATCTTCTTTCGGCTAGTCATCGAGTTAATCAAGAAATGCAAGATTATCTTTTTGAGGCCATCCCTAATCATGTAAAGGATGAAGATAACAAAATGTTAACTACTATTCCTTCTAGAGAAGAAATAAAGAGATTTGTTTTCTCCTTTGAAGGCAATAAGGCCTCGAGACCTAACAGATTCCCCATGTTCTTCTTTCAGTGGTTCTGGGAGATTGTCAAAGAGGATGTGGTGAATGTTGTTAAAGAATTCTTTGGCTCAAGGAGCATCCTTAAGGAACTAAATGCTACCTTCTTGGTCCTCATCCCAAAGCATTCAAGTGTTGTGGAATTTGAAGCCTTCATACCTATAAGCCTTTGCAATTCCTTCTATAAAATTATTTCTAAAGTTCTGACCTCTAGGATTTTACTTGTTTTGCCTTCCCTGATTTCACCTCAGTACAATGGCTTTATTCCTAGAAGTCAGATCCTTGAATCTATTATAATTGTCCACAAAAATATTTATTCTCTCTCAAAGTCTAAGATGGAAGGTTTTATTCTTATGTTAGAAATTTCGAAAGCCTATGATCATGTTGACTGGGACTTCTTACTTAGAATCATGAGAGTGTTTGGTTTCAACAATAGAGTCCTTTAGATGGTTATCCAAAGCATTTCAAATCCTTCTATATCAATATTAGTTAATGGGTCCCCTTCACATTTCTTTAAGAATTCAAGAGGTTTAAGGCAGGGAGATCCCATTTCTCCTATTCTATTTACTATTATGGTGGAATGCCTTGGTAGGAACTTGAAAAAAAAAATTGATCAGGGATCCTTAGTGGGACTGAGGCCTTCCTCTAGTAATTTGGTTTTCTCCCACCAATAGTTTGTGGATGATATCATCTTGATGGGGAGATCTACCATGGTTGAAGCTAGGAATCTTTAAAAAAATGGATGATTATGAGGGAGCATCTGGTTAGATGGTTAATAGACATAAAATATCTTTATTCTTCATCAACACTTCGAAGCCAAGGCATAATAAGATTGCTAGAATTTTTGGATGCATAGTGGATTATTTACTCTCAATTTATCTTGGGCTGCCTTTGGGTCTGAAGCCTTCAGAATCATTTTGGAACTCTTTGGTTGACAGATTCAACAAAAATATTGTTGGATGGAAAGGAGCTCTTCTCAATCAATCTAGTAAGATTCAGCTTCTCAAAGCTACTCTTCAAAACCTACCTATCTATGCATTAAGTATTTTTAAGATCCCTTCCAAATATATGCAGAGGCTACTGAAAAAATTCAAAAATGCTTTCTCTGGTCAAGTGTTGAAGAAAGAGAAAGAATGCCTCTTATTGACTGGGATTTCTTTTGTAGACTTAAAAATTTGGGAGGACTGGGTCTAAGAAAGATTAGAACGATGAATAGAGCTCTCCTTGCTAAGAAAATCTAGAGAATTTTCTCATCAAATGGTGAATGGAACTGTATCTTAAGGAGAAAATATATGGAAAATATTGTCTCTCTCAAGACTTTGCTCAAGTCTCCTTTCTTGCCCCATGGTTCGGTTCTCTTGAATGATATGATTAGAGAGAGAAAAAAAAATTATTTGGGAGTGGGATGGAGTATTAGAAATGGAAATATAGAAAGGTTTTTGGAAGACAGATGGGTAATGAAGGAGCCCTTAATCTCATATGAAAGTTTCAAAGGGTGGGCTGATACCTATAAGGAAAATTATTGGATCTTTGTTAAAGACTGTTGGAGAAATGGGGAATTGGTGAATTTGTGCTAGATCAATTTGGACCTTGTGCTGATCCAATCCTCTCTGATGGTCGTGAGAAAGGGATCGAACTAGCAAGAGGATATTTTGGTTTGGATGACCAATCCTTTGGGTAGCTACTCAATTTCCTTGGTTGTCTCTTTGTTGTCCCTTTCACCCACCCCTCCTTCCTTTTGGGCTAAAGCTTGGATTAATCGCCTAATCCCTAAGGTCAATATTTTATTTTGGATTCTTTTTTAGAATAAGGTTCTCACGATGGATAACCTTTGAAGTGTGGCATCCAGATCCTGAATCGATGCTACCTATGTAAGGGAGAAGCAGAAACTGCTAACCATCTATTCCTCCATTGTTTGTATATGACTTCTATTTGGGGTAGGTTTTACTCTCTTTGGAACCTTTCATGGGTGTCTCTTGGCTCTATCAAAGACCAATTTATTCAATGGATTTCTCCCTCCTTGAATCCTTCTATCTATAGATTATGGCCACTCACTTTCCCTTATATAGTCTGGGTTGTGTGGAAGGGGCAAAATAATATAATATTTAGGGACAAGGAAGCTCTAAAGAATATTGTGTTTGAGAAAATTTACAAGCTAATTGTGGAAAAATTCAAAAATTTCCCTTATCAAGAGAACAAGATGGAGGCTATGGTCTGCTCTAACTACAACCTCAACATGGCTAAAGATCGAGAAATCAAAAGTGATGCGTGGAAGGCCTCAAAACCAACAAAAAAAACCGTGAAGGTGTCATTTGGTATCATCCTCCTAGGGGTTGGATAAAATCCAATTTTGATGGGGTGGTGAAGGGAAATCCAAGGAAGGAAGGGAGTGGGGGTGTGATAAGGGATCATAATGGCATGTTCATTACGATGGTGGCTATTTCCTTGGGAAGATAGACTAATCACTTAACCGAAGGCATTGGATCTTTCCAAATTATTGACATGGCTAATAGAATGAACTTAAAAAATATATGGATTGAGGGTGACTCTAAAAACATCATTGATTGTCTCCTAGGAAAGTCCCCCCTTCATGGACCATTAAATGTTGGATAAATGAAGCTAAGGCTATTTTATCCAGATTCGATAAAGTGAGAATATCCCATGTCTATAGGGAAGCAAATAGCATGGTCGACTATTTTTCTAATCAAGGGATTAAAGAAAATGGGCAAGTGACGTGGCACAATTCTAATGATTTGGGTGTTGACGTCAGAGCCTTAATCGACTATGATATCACCCATGAGAAATCCTCCGCATTTAATGATGATTAAAAAGAATGAAGCCAGGTACTACGGCATCATTCAATACTATACTGAAGCCGTAATTATTTTGACAAATGGTAAGGGCTGGCACATTTTTTGGGTGCTTTGGGTTGTTTGCGGGCTCTCTAGTCTGTTATTTCATGGTGTTAGCTACCAGAACAAGAGTATTGTAGCAATGGGAGGAAGTAGACAATGAGTGGAGCCAACAGGCTATGTGAAGAATAAGAAAAACTTGAAGGCCTGGAAGAAAATTGAGCAAGGAGGGCTACAACCTTTTATTGATAAGCTCCATGGTCCTAACCCTAAGATAACCGAGTATTTTTCTAAACACTGGAAGAATGGTCAAATTATTCTCTCAAAGAGGAAGGCTAAGTTTGATGAGATTCTTATTGGGGAAATCATAGGTCTTTTGACTAAAGGAGTGAAGTTTTATCATGGAAAAACTTTCTCGGATGAAGTTGTTATAATTTTCCCTAAATTTGAGGAGGAAAGAAAGGAGCTAGTCAAAATATCCAACAAATATTTTGATTTCAGGATGATCAAGAAGATTTGGCGGGAGGTGCTCAAAATGCTTATGGAGTACATTATGTTGGATGATAGATTTACTAGAATCTATGGTTACCATTTTGTCCTCCTTAATCATTTTCGACATAAGTTAAGGGTCTCTTTTCCTCATTACTTGCTCTATTCCTTGAATAATAGTATGTAGGAACATAGAAAAAACCCTAAGAAGAATCTGGTCCTACATTCTGGCCTAATCTGGCTTATCCATGAGAATTTTAAAAATATTTCGGCCTTGTCTAACCTATTATCAGCCTCGACCTCAGAAGGATCTGACACTGAGTCTAGCATGTCTAAGGGAGAAGATGGCTCAGACACTGAGTGGGCTAAGGAAGATACTCCCCCCAATAAGAAAAAGAAGAAAACCCTCCAGGGAAAACCCTTGAACAAAAAAGACTACCCTCTGAATACCCCCATTGGTAATTTTTAGGTGGAGAATGTCAAGATGAAGGAGCCCCCTCTAAATAAGTTGGTTTCTTATTTTGGGGATTCTCCAAATGAGAACTCTGTTGCTCCCAAAGCCACTGAGGATTATTTTGCCTCTTATAATGCCACTGACAGAGAGAACAAACCCAAATTCCCTTATGACCTCAACCCTAATGACGACTACTTCAAGTCGGACCAGGAATTTCCTGATGACATACTCACTATTGCCAAAAATGGTGTTGTTGACTATTTAAGAATCATGAAATGGTTTTTCATGAGATAAAGGACATCAATTTAAAAAATAGGGCAGTCACAAGAAAGTTGGAGGTGATTGAAGCAAAAGTGGGTTCCCATAATTTTGTTGATGTTTTATGGACTGTGGAAGAGCAGATGGTGATGGTTGAATGCTTTCAAAGAATGGTTGAAATCACGAACAAGATGAAGAAGGACAATGAGAACAAGGTTAAGCACCTGGAAAAGGAGATTGGAAGGATCACGGATACTATGAAAACCATCATGGAGCATAACCACTGATTTATGAAACACAACACTACAATATTGAGCGCTATGGTGGAGAAAATGGAAAATACCCAACAAGGGTCGTTGATTGTGGATCTGAAAGTTGACAAGAATAAAAGTAAGCAGGAGTATTTTGGCCCCTCGAAAAGGACAAGAGCCAACCTAAAGAGAAAAGTGGATTCTTCACCTCTAGAGATTCAGGACTCAGAGAAGGTGACCTAGCAGATTTACAACCTCGAAGCTGAGGTTGTTGAGACTTTAAAGTCTCTTGGTTAGCTTTGGCCGGGCTTGTTGTTGGCTTCTTGCTCACTTTTTGTTGGCTCTTGGTTTGTGGTTGTTGTCCTTTTTTTCTTTTTTCTTTTTGTTTCATAGCCTTCCTTTCTTTGGGTGCTTTGATGATTTATTATTATATATTTCTTGTAAACTCTCTGGTTTTGGGTCCCTTTAAAATTCATTTTTTCCTCTATCAAAAACATTATAATTTAAGGGAATAAAATAGTATCAATTTTAATTGAATGAACTATTTAGGACTACAAGAATTTATTATTAGGAAAATGTGTCTCAATCTTCCATTCCTAATGTTCATATTTATTAATTTATTTGTATTTACTATTTTATATTTAGCACATTTTCTTCAACTAGGATGTTGTTGTCCCATCATTTGGACCTATGCATTTGGGTTTCATACCTTTCTTGGCTTTGTAAATAGTTTTCCAAAACCAATCATGATTTCTAGTTTGATCTTGTTCTTGGAGTTGGATATGGGTTTCTCAGTTATATATATTTATTATTATTCTATTGAAATTATGCAAAATTTACATAGTGACTCCTATAAGAATCACCGATTCATCATTTCATTGTGAACATGGTTATTGTTGAATAATAAAAATTATTTAATTTTTAAAGTGCATATTTTTCCAAAATAATTTTCCCCATATAAAGCCTCATGTTATATGATGCCTATATTTTTATTTACATTCTATATGTTTCATTTGATTGTAATTAAAAAAATAATCAAATTTGCACAATACCCATCTCTTTGAATTATTTAAAAAGTACTTCTATGTGTACCTTGCTTCATTTCACTTAGAATCTTTTATTCACATATTGCTATGTTCAAGGATTTTTTTTATAATATTTTGATTCATTTTTTCCTATAAGATTAAACAAGGATGTGGAACTTATTACCTAGTATTTATTTAAGTCCTACTCACACTATAAGTGCTCAATATTTTTCAATACTACTTAAAAAAAATGAATGTGGGCCATTTTCTCTAATAGGAAGTGATTGATTGGAAAATGGATACTTTGTGGTTTAGGTCATAGAATACCACTTTTCTCTAACTAACATTAAAGGATGCCCTAGGATCCCAAATTGGATTGACTATCAACACAAAGGTGATTCAATTCTCAACAAGGGAAGCCTAGGAAGATTCCTTAGGCTTTGAAGGGTTCAACACCAAGAAAAATATTGGAATAGACAACTTGATATTGAACTCACAAAACCTAGTAATGCAAGCCAAACAATGAGTGTAAATGACAAAACAAAGTAACAACAAGCTAGAATGTATGTACCTGGGAAATATTGGAATGTGATGAGGGTTCTGGAAATGTAAAAATATTATGTAAATACATGAGGAATAAGATGCCCTTATTGTCTTCTTAGTCCCACTACTATTTTTTGAGGAAAATAAAAAATCTTCAGATGTTGGAATAGAATCTGAAAGAATCTCTATAAAATAGCTCTAGGAGGAATAAGATGCCCTTATTGTCTTCTTAGTTCCTATTGGAATTTCTGCAATTTCAGAATGTAATCCTGAGGTCCAAGGTCTACACTTCCTTCTTCTTAGATCTCAAGTCCTCAAACTTCCAGATCTAGCCTGTACGCAACTTTCCGTGAAGATGACAACTTTGCAAATTTACAACTTTGAAATGTAGCTTTGCAACTTTACAAATTTGCACTTTAAATGATCTTCAAGTCTTCAACCTAAATTTTCAAATTCAAACACACAAGAGAAGGAAAACTTGTTGATTGGTTATTAAATGAGGGTTTTCCTTTCTCAAACCCCTTGTTGGTAATTAAACCTTGGAATTAAATGGAATAATGAAGGGAAATGATGAATGAAAAAAGTGATATGTTGTAACTCACCAAACCCTTATTATGAAATCTGCAAACTTATGTGAAGTGGCTAGCTTGAATGTAGATCCTGAATTGAATGAATGATTGATAAACCTTGACTTGAATTTCTTGATCAAGAATAAAAACCCTACATCACAAATGTTAGCTCGAAAACATACATGATGGAAGAATATCTTTGACATGATTCTTGAATCTTTATGATGGCTCCAAATGCTTGATGAATTTCTCTAGAATGCTCTCTTGATCATAAATTGTTATAATGCATAAATGCTTAGGATTGAATTTTATTGCTTGTTATGAGAAAATGAGTGGAATAACCTTTTATTTATACTTATCCATGCTTAATATCCCAAAATTACACCACAACAAGACAAAATATGAAATAGTATAGTAACATTTATTTCCATCAAAGTTACAAACACACACACACACATGCAAGTATTTCATCTAGCTAGGTAAAAGTAACTAGGTAAATACACAACATGGTGTAACAAACCTAGACAATATAGGGTAGACCTAAATTCAAATTATATGAAACATGTAATACAATAGTCCGAACACAAAATTCTTACCACCAAAAGAACTTGACGCCTTGCACCACCACATAAACCTTAAGTAGGTCCTATACTCACTCCACACACATGATTTAATTCTAGATGCTTCAAGCCGTTACTACGCATGCCTTGAACCTTGAATAGCTTGATGAACCTTTTGAAATTTTAACCTTCTTGCACACTAATCCACACCATCAGAACTCAAGAAATTGGTAGAAAAGGGGTAGATACACTTTCCTTCCAAACCATAAAGCTATACTACATTTTTGAAATAAATGCCAACCATATTAACAAATCTCCGCCCAAAAGGTATCCTTGAACAAACTTCTAGACCACCACACTCATACTGGTTGCATACCTTGTATAGTATAATAAAATCATTATTCTGCATGACCACCGACAATCCCCCACACAATAGCTAGCATTACAAGGCCATATACTAGGCTTATATATGGCCTTGTAAAATTAATAAGATTTAAAATTAAATTCCTAAAATAACTTGAGGGGGAGTAAGATGCTCTAAGTGGCATCTTAGTCCCAAGGCTTGAAACTCGGGGCATAGACTCCAAAAAGGGTTCCTTTCAGGGCACATTTGAAAACAGGGACCCTAGACCTTTAGAGGAAAAAGATTCCCTATGTGGCGTTTTAGTCCAAATCAAAAAATCAAGGACACATAACCATAATCATTAAATTATCATTTATCCTTTGATGTTTGTTCAGTATATATTGAATGTAGGTCACTAGTGAGAGGTATAATTTCAAGTGTTGTACTAGGAGAATGACCAGGTTCAACACATGGTGAATCACATGGTTTAAGAGGATCATCATGGTTTTTATCATCTAAGCTCATAGAAGAGGAAAATAAAAAATTCAACCCATTATGCACTTCCTCATCAAGTTTAGAAGTTTCTTCATCATCGTCCAACTTAATACATCATAAGGATAAATGATAATATCCATAGAAGATGTTGGTCCTTGTTGTGTTGGAGATATAGGGCCTATTGGTTCTAGTAATGGAGGAGATTCATTGTTTATTTCTTCCATCAAGTTCAAATTTTTATTTTCTATGTTTTTCTCTTCATTCATCTTTTGAGCAATAGCACAATGTCTATGCCTACACTCTCTAGGATTTTGGTTTCTTTAATTACGGTTTTCAATTTGTTTTTGTGTAGGAGTGGGTTTGTCAACCATAGGTTCCTTTTCTTCTTGTAAGGGAAGAATAGAAGAAACCATGGAAGGTTGTTCAACCAATTTCTCTTTGGCTTTATAAATTTCCTTAGGAGGTAGATTAGGACTTGTTTTGTTTCCTCTTGCCCTTTGTAGGAAATAGGCAAGGGATTTTTAATGGATGGGTCATTGTTAGTTGGTAGGGCTTTGAGCTCAATATTGTTTTTTTTCGAGGAGCGGAGGAGGAAATTTTTCAAGGGATAATTTGGCTATGCATTCTACTTTAAAATTTTGGCTAGATAAGAAAAGAAATTCCTCATGGGGTCTTAGAGGTTCCATAGGCTTAGGCCAAATATAATCTAAGGAAAATTTTCCATGAGAAAATAGAGGTCTAAAGCCACTATGGTTCATAGTGAATATTTCATTGTTGTCTTGAAATTTTAAGCATTTATGGACAACGGATGGGACCATATTCATGGAATGAAGCCATTTGTATCCCAACTTCACATGAAATTTATCCAAATTAGAGATGATAGAGAATGGTACATTTAATTTCTTCAGTCCTACTTGTAAAGGGAGTGTGATTTAGCCCATCGTAGCATGAGCAAAACCATCATTCATTTTAGCCCATTTTGTCAATTTATCATATCTATCTTGAGTAAGCTCATGCACATATAAGATTTCCCATGTGATCACATTCTATCCATATATGGTATCAATTAAAATCCCAGGAGTGGGCCTATCATTGATTCTATCGACTATGGAAAGAGGACCATTAGGCGCTTGTTTAATTGTCTCTTTTAAAAAGAAAGCAATGTCAATTGGAATTATGGTTTGTTGTTTATGAGGCTCAATTTTAATAACTCCTATCATTGTACTAATAGGAATTTTTTCATTAGTATCCATAGGATTTTTTTCATCATCATCCATAGTATTCTATTCATTATTGTTCATGTTATTGTCATATTTGTTTCAACACTCATCACATCGGGTGTATTTTCACTAGCCTTAACAAATGAAATATTGTGGTTACGCATGGGATTGGTAAATATTTTCAATTTTTGGTTAGGAGTAGCTATATATTTATTAACGTTTCCATTCACACCTCGAATTTGAATATGATTAGAATCAATGAGGTCTTGGAGAAGATGTTTAAGACACTTGCAATGTTTTGTATCATGTCCTTTTTGTTGGTGATAAGTACAATAGGCATTGTGTTTGAAGCTCAGAGGTAATGACTTGGAAGGGTCAAGAGGTCAAACGGGAGGTAAGGTAAGCATGTTTTTTTTATTAGCCAAGTCATGATATTTTGAAGTGTGTCAAGTAAGGGAGTAAATTGTCTTTGCATATCCCCAAGGATAAAAGGATTACTCTTGTTTATAGCGGTTACTTGGGTATCAACTTGTTGGGTAGGTTGGGAGGTAGAATTTAGTTGAAGGAAACGTTTTTTGTATCTTTTCAAAGGCTGGTAGGTGTTTGGGTTTGAAGATTTAGATTTTTTAGGAAAGGTATAGGTGGTTTTTGCTTCACAACTAGCTATGGAATTTTGATAATCTTGAACGGCAGTGTACAAGTGCATGAAGGAAGGGAATTTTATCATGGTAAGATTGTATTGTATCTTACTTTGTAAATTTTCTATGAACATATTTTGAAGGTTAGGATTAGAAATCTTCACACTAATTTGGGAATAAAGTGATTGGTAACATGAAATAAAGTCACTAACTTTTTCACCCTTATTTTATTGACATCTCATCAAATCAACTAATGTCATTTCAAGAACCATGTGCACTTGGAAATGGTTAATAAAAGCTTAAACAAGTTCATTAAATGAACAAATTAAGTTATTTGGTAATGTAGAAAACTAGTCCAAGGTAACTTGTTTGAAGGATCAAGGGAAAATATTCGCGAAAAGTTTCTCCTCAAGGATAAAGTCACTACATAAAGAAGTAAAGGCATTAACATGATTAGTAGGATCTCCCTTCCCTCCATTTTTCTCAAATATAGGGATCTCTATACCTTGTGGCACTAAAGTTCTTAATATCTCCAAAGATAGTGGGTTGCTTTTGACAGAGTATGAAGGTGGACCATTTTGATTTTGATTTATGGTGGAAACTTGATGTTGAAGGGACAAAAGATTTTTTAAAAGATGATTGATGATAGGGTCATTTTTTGTGGTTTGGGATGGAGGTGAATATGGTGGAAGTGTGGTTGTGTTGGAAGGATAGGTGAATGGATAGCTTATGAGAGGAGATATAAGGTCAGATGCCACATAGGTATAATGAGCACTAACTTGGAAATGTTCGAGCTAGGAAGGACTTTAAGTATAGTTGGTTGCATCATTGTTGTTACTTGCGGATTTGTATAGGTGGGAATGGAGGGGTCATCCCACAATAATGGGTTACACTTTTTTGCCAAACTTGACATTGAAATCAACATTTTCAGAAGAAAAAAAAAACTTCGCTTTCTTACACCTATAGTAGGTAAACTGTTAGGAATTTGAAAATTATGTAAACTAGTGATTTGTGACATTTTGTCTGTAGATTTTAAATGTATTTTTTTCAAAAAAATAAAAATACAATTATAATTTTTTGTGTATCTTCTTCGATAACTAGTTTTTAATAGTAAACAATATTTTTAAAAAGTGGTGTGTACTTCAGCTCACATAAATTTTTTTCTAGAAAGGATAAAATTTTGATTCTTTTGAATTTAGGTCGGTAACACTAGTATCTAGTGCTTTCATTTTGTTTCATAATTTTTGTTGAATATTTTTTTTTAATTAAGTTTTGAAGTCAAACCAATTACAAATTGGACATACGTGCACTTTGGCTCGCATAAATTTTTTGGTATTTATTGAAATTCAATTTTTTTTTTTTTTTTGGAATGAGGGCATCAATACCTATTGCATATATATTTTTCAGTATTTTTTTTCTCAAATCTACTATTTTTCCACAATGATTTTTCACTGAACTTGATTTTTGATAAAAAACGCCTATGTTTAGTAAAACTAAAAGCTAAAATATAAAATAAAAACAAAATATATTAAATTTATAATTGTTGGAAAGCACGTTTCGATCACTACAATCCTCCACCTTTTTTTATCAATTTGAATCCATTTGCACCTCCTTCCCGAGCTTCGATAGTCAAAAAAATGCATAAATTTTTGAAATGGTGGAGGGGGAGGTGAGGAAAGGGGGGTTCGAATGAACCCCCCTATATGGTGCAAGTGGGGGTTCATTAGAAGGGGGTGGGGGATCATTAGAGGGAGGGGGTTCATTCGAAGGGGGGATTCATTTAAATTTTTTTATGAGAATTTCCAATTTTTCTTCATGGAAAAAATTGTAACCCACTATTGTGGATTTACTTGAAGGTTATGATTCAAGAGGGAGGAATTTGAATTATTCCTTGGTTTTGCACATTGTCTAAAGTTTGAGCACCATTGGTGGTGGAAGGAAGATTTTTTCCAAAGATTGGAGCTATATTACGTACAACTTCCATTCCTTCATCACTTTCCATCATGTAGTGAATATTATCTATGGCAAGTATAATAGTGTTGGAAATGTTTTCAGTACTGATGGGAACATGTAAATGGGCTACTTCTTCATGCATTTTCATTATTTTATCTTGAGGGTTATGATCAACCATTGTTTGAACAATTGGCATAGCACTTGTAGGTAAGGTAGGAATATCAAAAGAGTTATCAAAGGTATGGTCCATACCTAGTGAACTAGTACCAACACTCAAAGTAAGAGAGCTAGATAACCCAAGATCCACAATGAGTTTTTTTATCATGGGATGCCATGAGTCTCGCACTTCATCTCGCCAGAGTATTAGCAATAGGATACCAAGTAGTATAGCTCATGTAAGGGATAAATGAAAGATAGTACAATGAACATAAACTAAAATAATAGTTATTTTGCAAACTATAAAAAACAACTAAAAGAAGCCAATAGAAGCATAGAAAAGTAATTTCAAACTCTAAAAACTGCAAGGTCAAAGTCAATAGGGATCAAGATGCCAACAAGGGCATCTAGGTCTTGCTGAAGGAATTTTGAGGTTTGGGAAACTAAAATAGACAACAAGCAACTCGGACATGGTTATGAGCCAAAAAAAACCACAGAGGGACTAAGACAATAGTAAGGGTGTTTTAGTCCCACTAAAGGTTTTTTAAGAAAACTAATAAAATTTGGATTAGTGATATTGTTTCCAAGTTTCCTACTCAGGGACCTGATGTTTACAAATAGAAAAGTTTGCAAATGAATGCAAGAAAAAGTGACTAATGACAATAAATTGAATGCAAGGTTGGATGCAATTTTTTTCTATTTTTAAATGCAATAACAATGTTCCTAAATGCAATTAGGATAATTAACAATGCACTTTTCAATTTTTCAATGAGATAAGCTGATGCAAGAAAACAAAAATGCAACCTATATGCACTTTCACTAATACAAATGTGAGAAACCTTAGATGCACTTTCACTAATCCAAGAATGAATGCAACCTAGATCTAGGATCTTGGTGAAATCCAAGTCAGAAAATGAATGTTCAATAATGTTGGGTTCACGAAAATGATTAGTTGGAAAATGGATTCTTTATGGTTTAGGTCATAGAACACCACTTTTCTCTAACTAACATTCAAGGATGCCCTAGGTTCCCAAATTGGATTGACTATCAACACAAAGGTGAGTCAATTCTCAACAAGGGAGACCTAGGAAGATTCCTTGGGATTCAAAGGGTTCACCACCAAGCAAAATCTTAGAAAAGATAGCTTGATATTTAACTCACAAAACCTAGTAATGCAAGCCAAACAATGAGTGAAAATGTCAAGATTAAGTAACAGTAAGCTAGGATGTATTTACCTAGGAAGTCTGGAAATGTGATGAGGATTTTGGAAATGCAAAAAAGTTGTCAAAATATGCTAGGGAGGACTATGACGCCCTTATTGTCTTCCTGGTCCCACTACTATTTTTTTGGAACAAACAAAAAATCTTCGGATGTCAAAACAAAATATGAAAGAATCCCTACAAAATACCTCCAGGAGGACTAGGATGCCCATATTGTCTTCTTAGTCTCAATCTAAATTCTAAATTTTTAGAATGTGATCTTGAGGTTGAAGGTCTGCACTTCCTTCTTATTACATCTCATGTCTTGAAACTTCCATATTTGGCCTATAGGCGACTTTCCTTGAAAATGACGACTTTGTAACTTTACAACCTTTTACTTCAAATGATCTTCAAGTCTTCAACCTAAATATGCAAACACAAACACACAAGAGAAGGAACACTTTTTGATTGACTAGTAAATGGGGGTTTTCCTTGGTCAAACCCCTTGTTGGTAATTAAACCTTGGAATGTAATGGACTAATGAAAGGAAATGATGAATCAAAAAAGTGTTATGTTGCAACTCACCAAACCCTTGTTATGAAATCTGCAAACTTGTGTGAAGTGGCTAGCTTCAATGTAGATCTTGAATTGAATGAATGCTTGATAGATCATGACTTGAATTTCTTGCTTGAATTAAAACCCTACATCGCAAATGTTAGCTCAAAAACACACATTATGAAAGAATATCTTTGACACGATGCTTGAATCTTGATGATGGCTCCAAATGCTTGATGAACTGCTCTTGAATGCTTTCTTGATCACAAATTTCTATAATGCATGAATGCTTAAGATCAATTGATTGCTTGTTAGGAGAAAATGAGTGGAAGAACCTTGTATTTATGCTTATCCATACTTAATATCCTAAAATTACACCACAACAAGCCAACATATGAAATCATTAATTAAAGGAGGTTAAATCCTGCCAATATTTGAAATTAATTCTCAAAAATAACTTGATGGGGACGAAGATGCCCCAAGTTTTGTCTTAGTCTTGAGGCTTGAAAATCAGGGTATAGACTCCAAAAAGGGTTTTTTTCAAGGAACATTTTAAAACAGGGTCCCAAGATCTTTGGAGGACAAAGACACCCTAGGTGGTGTTTTCGTTCCAGTCCAAAAATCGAGGACACACAACCAAGATCATTAAACTATCATTTATCTTTTGATGTTTGATGGGATTGACCATAAAAAGATATAATTTATTAGGCTTGTGGATGCAAAATAGGACCAATTAAGACATAAATAAGGATAAACAAAGCATGGTGGGCCCAAAACGGTGTGAAAATGCAAGGGTATACATTTTCCTACACTACAGGATGAAATATAAACCTAGGATAGTTGTGATGGAACAATATTCTTTTTAGTTAATCCAAACATAAAAATAATCTCGAAATGAAAATCCAATTTTAATACTAGTGTAAAAAACTTCAATACCTCAAATGTTTTATTTAAAAAAATGTTAATTTAATTATTATAAATAATAAATTTATATTTTAAATTAAGAAATGTATATTATTTTTTCTATTATTTTATATTTAGTGAGAATTGAAATATTTTCTAAATCCACATATAACATAATACAATTTTTTTTTTAATAAATATATATTATATTAAAAGCACAAAAATTTATTGATAATAAAATAGTGTGATGGTTATTGTTGAATGTTCATGTTGGAGATTAAGTCCCTTATTTGTAGTCTTACTAGTTCATAATTCAATCAAAAATGTAAATGTGAAACACAATTTTACTAAATAGTTTTAATTAAATATATTCAAGAATTTTATATCATGCTCTCAAACTTTTAATCCTGAAAATTTGCACTTGATCTAATATAGATTCTATATACAATTGATGGGTTGAATTTTGTCTAAAAATTGTCTCATTTATGAACCTATGATATTATTTACCAATTGCACAAGTTGTCCACTCTTTATTTTCAATCAGATTTTTTTTCACTTCAACTTCATTGTTATAAGCAATTAATTGCAATATAGATTCTCAATCTTATAATCTAATTCATTTGAAGATTGAGAAAGCCCTAATATCATATAACTAAGCTCATATTTGAAATAACATTAAGAATTTTTATTTGCAAAATAGATTTCTTATCTTATAATTTAAATTATTTGAAGAACGAGAAAAACCTAATACCATATAACTAAGTTCATATTTGAGGTAACATTTGTTTGCAATATAGATTCTCTATCGCATAATCCAACTCATTCGAAGAGAAAGAAAATCCTAATATCATATAACTAAGCTCATATTTGATGTAACATTTATTGACAATATAGATCTCTATCTGATAATCCAACTCAATTGAGAAACAAAAAAAACCCTAATATCATATAACTAAACTCATATTTGAAATAGCATTGACAACTTTTATTCTAATGAAAACATGATGTGATAATAGTTCTAGAGACTGAGATTTCATAGACACCAATATCAAGTTGAAGATTTTGATAGAAACAAATTCTAGTAGAACACTGAATTAGAAAGGCGATCATATATCAAGAAAATCGACTTCAGTTACAGAGAATAAATATTCTTCAAACTGTGTAACACCTGGCTAAATTGCACAAGAATGCAAGTGTGAATAGAAGACAACTTGAGAGGGAGAGTCCGAAAACAGATGACAAGAAAAGTAAGAAAAGAGTTATGTGAAATGACAAAAACAGGCATTGAGATTTATATATTCCAAAATTCATCCTTAGAAATAGGGGAATATGGTTAGAGAGGGGGAGAAATATAAATTCCACAATTTTTCTGCGCCGCCATGGTAGGATTAGACGTTGGAGAGTGTTTGGCCGCAACACAACAAGTGTTACAGTCGTACTACGTTTGGGCTGTCTATTTTGAACAACCTCCATTTGTACGTGTCAAGAGAATTCCGAGCAGCCTGCCAACACAAATGAAAAGGAATACGAGGCAGTCAGAAGTTAAAAGTCCATTATTTTCTTCTTTCTTCCGCTGATTCTCTGCTTTCACCTCCTCGATTTCTGCAACAGCAATAGGAAGCATATTTGTTTGCGGACTAAAATTAGGCGGCCTCAAAAAGCGCAGACATGCATGCAGGCTGAGCGGGTCTTTCTCCTCTGACTGTTTCCTTGCTGCTCCGCATCATCCTCATCCAGAAAAAGTCTCGGTTTGTTTGCAGGCTGTACAAATAAATTCCCATGTTTTTTAATTATTACTACTGATTAGCAACCTGCTACTTTTTCTGTAAATTATTCAAGAGTTTTAAGCTTCTGTTTTGGATTTTTTAGAGGCGAGAAAGAATACAATGACGGGCAAAAGTGGCACGGGTCAGGCATGCGCCGCATGCAAATACCAGAGAAGAAAATGCTCGCCTGAGTGCCCGCTGGCGCCCTATTTTCCGTCGGATCAGCCCAAACAGTTCCTCAATGTGCACAAGCTGTTCGGAGTCAGTAACATTTTGCGTATTCTGAGACAATTGAATGATGCCCAGAAGAGCGACGCCATGAAGTCTATTATTTACCAGGCGAATGCCCGTGAAAAGGACCCCGTCCATGGGTGTTTTGGCATTATTGTTATGCTGCAGGCACAGGTTCAAAGGTTGAAAGAAGAGATTGAAATTGTGAGGAGTCAGTTAATGCACTTGGAGCAACAGCAGTACCAGAATGGTGGTATGCACCAGCAAATTCAGCCTTTTGGAGGGCCTGTGTCTATATCACATCAGCATACACCAATGCCGGCAGGCCCAGCAACTTGGATCTACCCTTATGTGCAGCATTCGCCTTATGAGGGAGAACCGCTTTGTCGCCAAAGTAACTATGATATTATTAGACCCAGTAAGTATCCTGAATACGAGCAATGGCAACAGCCCTACGGCCAGTCCAAGGAAGAATATGAATCCAGGTATGCCCTACGTTTTTAGGGTTATTCTTGAATATCAAAAGGTTCAACAATTAATTTTATTTTTTTAAATTAAATGGACAACTTTTTTTTCATTTTAGGAGTAATTATGGAATGTTGAACACTAAACCTATGTTTTATAAATGAATTTTTGGATTTTATAAACGAGTTTTTGAGTTTTATGTACTGGAAGAACTTAGATGTGAGGTTTTAGAAATGAGTTTTTGAGTTTTATGTATTGGAAGAACGAGGTTTTTAGGGTTACTCTTGAATATTAAATAGTCCAACAGTCAAAAATCGCAATGAATGAAATAGTGAAATTGCTATTGATTATTTAACTTTAAAATCTTTTATATTTAGTTATACCATAATTTTCAAAAGCTACTTAATAGATTTTTAGAATTCAAGTAGAACACATATTTTATAAATGAATTTTTCAGTTTTATGAATCTAGGATGAGTATTTTTTGTACTTGCTGTTTAGGTGCAACATTCTTAAATGTAAATTTGTTAATGAGTGTTTTAGCCATCTTTTTCAAAAATAAGATACTAGATTTAAGGAATTGAAGTAGAAGAAGTTTTTAAGAAATCATTTATTTGGTTTTATGATTGTGGATATAGGAGCAGTATTTTTATAGTCAATTCTTGAATATTAAATGGTTCAACACTCTAAATAATTTTTTTTATTAGGTGTAAATTAGGATTGAAAATTGTTAATTGATCTTTAAGTCTTAAAACCATTTCATATTTTATTAGAACATATTTTTGGAAAATGTGTAAGTTACTTTTGAAAATTCAAGTAGAATATGCTCTTCAAAAATAAGTTTTTGGGGTTTCTAAATCTAGCTATGTGATTTTCCAAAAATAGAGGTGCAATGTTTTCAAAATTATTTTGAATATAAATGATTCACCAAACAAATCTTTACCATTACAAGTTTAAATAAATAGTAAAACTATACATTTATAAAATTCACAAAACATAAAATAAAAAAATATATTATGCATTTTATACTCTACATATTTATAATCATATATTTTATTATAAAATCAATAATTTGTGTTTCTTTAATACAAGAAAATATTGTAATCTATAAAAATAGGCTCTCTAATGATCTAATAGAGTTGTTTTATCCTTTGACTATTAATAAAACATTAGCCACTCCAGGTGGTTGATAGGAGGTTCACACTCAAATATAACTCAAGGATGTTCTACACCCCAACATTTGTATTAAGAGAAATCAAGAAATTCAAATGTTTGGTGAAAGAAGAAGCTCCACGGCACTAAATTGTCAAGGTAAACTCCAAATAATAGTCTTTCTCTTATTTGAAAACAAGAAGTTTTTGGAATTTAGGTAACCATTCTTTTGTTTGAATTCTATAAATCTCTTATAATCAATATGTCACTAAAACCATATTTTATATAGTGATCTGGAAATTAAAAATTTCTATTGAGAATCAAAAGAATAGCATATTGGCTGACCTCTTTGGAGTCTAATTCATATTTATTGTTTTTTCAGTAATGAAAAATACGTCCCTTCAAACAATACATTCTAGGTGTTGACTTTCTTAAATAGCTTATTTTAAATCATGATAATAAATAAGTCCTATTGAAAATGTGGATGTGATTTAAAATGAGTCATCTAAACAAATCAATACTTAAAATGCATTCTTCAAACACGACTCAAATATAATGATCCACTCCTAATTGTTAAGTATTATAATGCATTACAATTGTAATATTTTGCTTTGATTTTTGATGTGATTTATTATGCAGTGCAGAGTCTTCCTTGAAAGAATCCCAGTACATGGACCGTATAGCAGAGAACAAGCTCAAAAGTGCAGCAGCTTTTTTCACCCTCACCAACCACAACTAGCCACCACATCAGATCATCTGTCCAATGTTTATTCAATGGACTAGCACATGTTATAGTGTATGCAGAGAATATGTAATTTTATTGAGAATTTTGTTAGAACTTCTTGATATCTGTGAATCTGTGAATATATTGACAGAATGCCGTGCACAAATTTCGTTCATGGTCGGCAGGCCTGTAAACAGAATTGGGGTCTCCCTTTTTCATTTTATGGTTCGATCATATATACCCCTGATCCATGGAAAATTACACCAGTCGCCATCTGTAAATGATTTGTGAATAAAAATATTGCATGGGGAGAAATAAGATTCGGTGTAGATATACAGGACCTTACTACCATAACATTGATGACGATTTTTATCATTTTCACGAATCTCCTCTTGTTAGTTTTTTATCTGTGAATAGCCGCTATTTTATCATTCCTGAATCTGGCCAGGTTGTAACCCGGTTAACAACCTATTCTTGTAAATTTATTTTTTTGAGATAGATTTCATTGTCCTAATTTCAAGGTATACTATATCTGTACATATCTATATTAGTTAGTATTGCGTAAATAGTTCAGAATTTTCACATTTCTCTAATTACTGCTTCTTCTTTTTTGTCATCCATCGAGTTGTAAAGACATAATCCTGTACAATTTTTAATCCTGATTTTATTTCCTACACCAAAATCCATCTTGTTATAGTATAGTGTGACTGCAAGGAATAGGGTCTTCACAAGCAATTTTGTCATGTTATTTTAGGATAGATTCGGTACTAATCTGAAATAACAGAATAACATTTAACTACAATCTTCAAGATAATTGATAGGAAAAGGAAAATGGCCTGACCCTCAAAAATGTTCATAACAAATCAATCAAACATTAAATAATCAAAATGGTAATAGGTCTTTGGTTCAATGGTGAAGTTGAAAGGTTCTAAATGAGCCAATCATAGATCAAATCTTGCTGAGTACAAAGACTCCGACACCAAAAAAGAGATGAGGCTGGGATCGTGCCCTTGGCGAATTATTTAGTTTTGTGTTTATTTTGAAAGAATGATCTTTCATTCTTATCTGATTTCACCAATTGTTATATATTTGATCTTATTTTATCTATAACAAAAAATATTTTCATACATTCTTCATTTGTAATGGTCATTATTACACATATATCTATACATTTTCTATAATTTATACCTTCCTCAATGCAATAGGAATGAAATAGATCCCATGCCTATGTCATTAAACATTTAAATTCTATTGAATTTTGTATATTATTTGCCTACTTAAAATTGATTAAATGTGTGCTTGCGTAACTTATTTATTTTTTCCTTTCATTTAAAGATACTCAATTATATTTATTATTATCAAGGAACATTAACCAAAAATATTGTGCATTTTTAGGAGCATGTTAGATGTATTTCAATTAGAACACAATTTCTTTGGTTTTTGCCACAACCCTCAAACCCTTGTTTTTCCATAGTTTCTTTGGTTTTCGCCTTTATAAATAGTACTATGGAGTTGTTATTTTGATATTTTAATAACTAATAATTTTTGGCGACTCTACCTAGGAAATTGAGAGAAATATCGTGAAAATTTGCCTTTGGGTCATGCAGCAAAATTCTTCTCCAACATGAAAATATCTTTGCTATATTACAGCCAGATTTAGATTGGATGCAAGTTAAACATGAAGATATCATCTCCCAGTTAAACACCCTTTCCTGGAGATATAGGAGAAATGACACAGACTAAATAAGAGTGAATTTCATCCTCAAAGAAGAAGAAGAACGAGCTTGAAGACCACCGAAAAGGGTAGTTGAGTTGTGTATTATGAAAATCCACCTCACCATCTCAATTGGCACCTGAATCAACATCTAAACCCTCCTCCATCCCAACTCCACCTAGAAATTGACTTGAAGATGTGATTTCTCATTTACTCCATGAAAGGAGTTAGCGACTCTAAAATTTTATGGCTTTAGTTATTTCAAATCTTTGGGGAAAATATATTGAACCCTTAGCCCTATCTCAATATAATGTTTTACTACATGGCTCAAGAAATAATTTCCCAAAATTCATTGGGAAAACCTTACAGGACCTTGAAGAACATATCTTGGCTCTAACTACTAAGAGTAGAATCCTAGGAATCCAGGAAGAGGATGTTTTTTGTGAGATTGTTCATCAATAGCCTTATTTAAAGTGAAAATAAATGATTCAGGTGTCTAGAAAGAGGGTGTATAACTAGTTGTAGAATTTTAGAGAATAAGTTTCTTATTCAGTTCAAAGATGTCATTAACGTAGCTACTTTGCTACAGCTATTTTCAAGATTGTAAAGGAGAGAAAAGAGTCCATTCAGGATTTCGTTGGTCATTTCAATCAAGAACTTCAATGAATTCCCTTGCTTGAGCAACCAAGTAAGCAAATTTAATTTGATATATTTATATTAGCTTTTCATCTTGATGTTCAACTCTTCTTAAAAAGAGACAAGGTTCATGGAATTGAGCAAGTACAATTAGAAGCAGTCAAGATTGAAGATGATTTGATTACATCTCAGGTATGGAAGCAGGTTTGCAATGAAGAATCAATTTCGGTCCATGAAACACTAAAATCTAAATTTCTAAGTCCTTAGATTTCTCTAGATAATTCTTGCCCTATAATAGAGAACTCCAACCTTACAATTTTCAATCTTGAGAATTTCGAGAAACATGAAAGAATGGTTGAGGAAAGTAGAAACCAAATTTGGAATGCTCAAGTATATAGACTAGATTCCAAATTGGAATAGAATAACATATCAGTTCATCGAGTGAAGAAGAAGATGCATCCCCTTGAGTAAGACATAGTACTACAACACAATTTTTTCTTCCTAGTACCTTAGTTTTTGGTATAGAAACTCAAGATCCTCACAAAGGATATCAGTTATCAGATTCCTTATGCATGTGCAAATATGAAGCTTTTACTTTAAATGATATAGATATTGAATCCACAAAAATAATGAATAAAATGAATTATAATTCGACCATGGAGGATAAGGCTACCTTAGGATTCATAGGTATCACACAATCCACCTCTATGCAAACTAATTTATGTCAAAAATTTAAAATGAATGTACAAAATGCCAACATAGAGTTGCTACTCTATTTTCCAGTAAAGCTAGAAATACCCAAAACTCAAATGCGGAAACAAGAGGATACGTGCAACTTCGATTTTCTATTTAGTCAAACTGGAAATGACAATATAAAAAATATAAAACTACAAACTTAGAAAATAAACTTTAACTACAGATTACAACTTTCTGGGAGTGATCAGAAGCTGCTCAACCAGACTAGTAATGATCAAGAGCTATCAACAACTCTCTATTATAACTCGACTGGAACTATCTGTTGTTCCTAGAAAACACTGAGCGATCAGGAGCAATCCTGCTCATGTTACACACTCTGCAAAATGTTCTAAGAATATTTCTTGTTGTTGCTGCAACTTTTCTTCTTGTTGCTATAAAAACTAACTTCTTCTCAAATTTTTAGGATAAACCAGGGATAAATTTAAGAAACCCCCCCTCAGCGAAGGTGTAAAATCTTGGCGAATCTTTCATTTTATTTGAAAAAAATAGTAATTTTCCCTCGCGAATCTTATGCACATTATTAAAAAAATTGTAAAATCTTAGCGAATCTTAATGAATAATTGGTAAAAAATAATAATCACAGTGGCGAATCCTAGTGAATAATCACGAAAATGATTAATTATAATGGTGAATCTCTCCTTTAAAAATTTGCATAGTTGGTTGGCGTAATTACCCATTTTAAAAAAAAAAAATTAATATTGAAGTAGGGGCCCGAGGACGGCAACCACCAACGTGGTCAAGGGGTAGTGCCCCTTATGGGGGTCAAGGGGGTAGAGCTCCCTTGTAGGGGTTGAGGGGGAAATGCCCCCTCGCAGGATCCAGTGACAGCAGCCCCGACGCGCTCCTATTGCAATATATGCGAGGTCGCCACCAAGCATAAATTCACTATTGAAAATGGATTGGAGCACACACAGATGAAGTGTTTTTAAAACATCTCACTTGAAAATTTTATGATCGATTAGCTTTTAAATCGTATAGCTGCATGTTCATTCCGTGAGCGAATATCAACATGAGTGAACATCATCGGTGGGACACTTAGGGATGTCCCATCGATACAACGATGATGATGTATGTCATGAACTATTGGCAACAATGAATGGTGGAGATTAAACAGAGCTTTGATCAGATGTCTCTCTGAGAGCTTGGCGCAAATATTGTAGATTCCCTTCATGATTCTCCAGAATTACACAAGTGGTGTACGTATTCCTTGGTGGACCCCAAGTGGAGTATGGAAGCCTTATCAACATGAGTGAACATTATCGATGGGACACTTAGGGATGTCCCGCCGATACAACGATGATGACATATGTCATGAACTATTGACAGTAATGAATGGTGGAGATCAAATTCCGGACCTCAACAACCTTTTTAAAAGGCACGTGCATATAAAGTCATAGAATTGACTTGCAACCATTCGATTAAGAACATAATCGATGGAAATAAATGAAAAACCTATTCAAGGCTAAAATTTCCCTAAAATGAAAAGGTAAATTATTATTAGTAGTGATATTTCCCAAAAATTAATTGTAAGAATATAAAATTTATGGCGAATATAATTAATATCTTTAATTACAGTATAAACTACTTGCGAATAAGTTGAAATGATGCATCATTTAAAAAATAATGCATTGGCGAATTAATCAAGACAAAAAATTTTTTTTGTAAAAACCTGGCGATTCAACATCCTTTCTAACTTGTATTATTCATCATTTTTGGAGGTCCCGATTTCAAATATTTGCCACTAAAATTTTTCTTGGGATAAATTGCCTTCATTCCTTTTTGTGTAAAAAAAGATTCCCTCTCAAAATTCAAAATTACCTACCACAGTAAATGCCAAATTCAAAATCAGCTACCTCATTCAATTTTGAGCAGTCAGGAGCTACAAGGATGAAGATCCCAAAACTAGCAAAGATTTAAATTGCTCCTCATAGTTAGGTGAAGCAATGACAGGCTCAGGGGAAATTAATATTTCCAACACTCCCCCTTGGTTTTGAGCCAACAAAATAAAAAGACCAATTTTGATCTAAATCAACAATGCCCAATATTCTCCTTAGGCACACCAAATTGTTAATGCTCAATGTCTTGGTGAATATGTCTACTAGTTGTTTCTTAGACCTGCAAAACTTCATTTTAATTTCACCGTTTTCAACCAATTCATGAATGAAATGATACCTGATTTCAATGTGCTTCCTTCTTCCATGAAACACAAGATTTTTCGTCAAAGCTATCAATGAAATATTGTCACAAAAAATTGTTGTTCCATCATCTTGTTTTTCTCTCAAATCTACCAAGATTCTTCTCAGCCAAATAGCCTAACTTGTTGTTCCATTTTCTGCTATATACTAGCTTTAGTTGTTGATAAGGAAACTACAAGTTGCTTCTTGGAAGCCCATGAGATATTACCAGAACCCAAATGAAACACATAGCCTGAATTACTCTTCTTATCATCCATACTTCCTACCCAATCATTGTTAGTGTATCCAACCAACCCATATTCTTTTGTTGTTGTGTACAACACACCATATCCTTTGGTGTCATTCACATACCTTAAGATTCTCTTACTCGCTTTTCAATGGGTGTCTCTTAGAGTCTCCATGAATCTGGAAATCAAACTCACTCAATGCATTATATCCGGCCTAGTAGCAATCAAATACATCAAGCCTCCAACCAAAATTTTATACATGGTCGGATCCACATTGCTGCTACAATCTTCCTTGCTCAACTTAAGACCTATGACTGTTGGTGTTGTAGCAAGCTTGCTTTCAAGCATTCTAAATCTTTTCAAGATCTCATTTGCATACTTCTCTTGAGAGATAAAAATACCATCATGCATTTGTTTTACTTCTATGCCTAGAAAATAATTTAAGAGACCTAAATCTATCATTTCAAATTCTCTTTTCATGGCCTCTTTAAAATCAACAATGAGGAAATCATCATCCCTACTAAAAAAAAGATCATCTACATACAAGACAACAATCAAAATATTACCATTTGTTGCCTTGATGTAGAGAGTGGGCTCACCATCTCTTTTGCTAAAGCCATTGCTCATCAAATATGAGTCAATCCTATTGTACCATGCCTGTGGAGTTTTCTTCAGCCCATAAAGAGCCTTCTTCATCCTATACACCTTGTGTTCTTCACCTGGAACTTCATATCCAAAAGGTTGCTCCACATAAACTTCTTCTTTCAATACTCCATTAAGGAAGGCAAACTTCACGTCCATTTATGTTGGGCAACAATAGTTATGACTACTCACATGGTCTCCATCCTTGCAATAGGGGCATATGTCTCATCATAATCTCTCCCAAACTGTTGTTTGTACCCCTTGACCAAACATGCCTTGTGCCTCTCTATTCTCCATTCGGCATTGCTCTTGGTCTTGTAGACCCATTTTACTCCAATAGCTTATTTTTTTGGAGGCAAGTCAATCAGCTCCCATGTATTGTTTCTTTCTAGTGCATCTATTTCCTTGTCCATGGCTTCACACCATTTCTCCTCTTTCATAGCTTCTTTAAAATAAATTGGATCACTGTGAGAAAATAGTGCAAAATTCACACTCTCATCAAATTCCTCATTATACCTTTCATTTTGGTAGACCTCCCTTACACTCTTGGTATTTATTTTCATTAGGGAGGTTAGAGTGGGGTCTTAATTTTTTCAGTGCTGCTACTATTCTGTTGAAGAGACTGGTTCGAGAGCTATTGGGAGCTCGTTTGGAGCTGTCTGGAGCTCTTCCAAAGCTACCAGGAGCTCATCGGGAGCTGTCAGGAGCTCGTCCAAAGCTACCAGGAGCTCATCGGGAGCTGTCAAGAGCTCGTCAGGAGTTGTCAGGAGCCAATCCTCTTACTGTCCATGGCTGCTTCCCATTCTTTTTGTTTTGATCAAGAGTTGTCAGGTACCGTTGGGAGCCATCAATTTCTATTGCTGCAAGATCTTGTTGATCTTCTTTTTCATCTTCTTCATCACTCTGCACTGTCGGGATCTGACATGAGCTATCAGGATCTATCATTCCATCCCATGATTTATCTTCTAAAAACTCCACATCTCTACTAATAATTTTCTTGGTGATCGAGTTATATAGCCTATCAGCTTTGGACTCTGAACAATAACCCGTAAAGATGCACTTTTCTCCCTTATCATCTAATTTTTTCTTTTTCTATTTAGGCACATGACCATATGCTACACAACCAAACACTCTCAAGTGTTCAACTATCCATCTTCATTTTTTCCATGCCTCTTGAGGTATTTTGTTATGGACTACCTTTGTTGGACTTATATTTATCAAATGTACAACTATTGCTACATCCTATCCTGAATATTTAGTTGGGAGTCCTTTTTCTTTCATCATGATCCTTTCCATCTCCACGATGGTCCTATTCTTACTTTTAGCCACTCCATTTTGGTGCGGAGTATAGTTGGTTGTAAGCTCCTTCTTGATGCCATTTTTCCTGCAAACGTTAACAAAACTATTGGAGGTATACTCTCCTCCATGATCTGACCTTAGGAATTTAATGAAATTTCCACTCTCCTTCTCAACCTGGACCTTAAACAATAAAAACTTATCAAATGCATCAGAATTATCTTGCAAAAAATAAACCTATGTCTTATGGCTGAAATCATCAATAATGGTCATAAAAAATCTGCTATTACCAATAGATTTGATTTGCATAGGGCCTACTATATCCGTGTGCACAACTCCAATGGTGCTCTTTCTCTTGTAGAGTTGCCCGATTGAAAGGATTGCCTATGTTGCTTGCTCAAAATGCAAGGCTCACACCTAACATTAGGCTCTACTATCCTTGGCAAACCATCAACCATCTTTCTTTTGAATAAAATACTTAAACCAACATAGCCTAAACGTCCATACCTAAGATGTCATAGCTTGGAGGGGTCTTCAATGGTTCTCTTAAGGGCTACTTGTTGTACTATTGTACATTTTTCATCCATGAGAGGTACAACAACGGACTGAGATGCGAAGCACGTCTCAATCTTCAACCGAAACATCCGGTTCTTTGTCATTGCAATTGCTGCAAAAACCTTCATCCTCTCATTTTTGTCATAAATGACACATTAGCCCTTCTGCATCAGCTTTGTATCCATTTTGGATTAGTTGCCCTACACTCATGAGGTTATGCTTTAAACCAGGTGCAAAAAATACATTTTGGACCTCCTTCTTCTCACCTTGCTTGGTGTGGATTATAATATATCATTTTCCCTTCATAGGAACTACTCCATTGTTCCCCATTCTAATTTTTTATTTTACATTTTTATCAATGAAAGAAAAAAGACTTTCATTACCACTCATGTGGTTGTTGCAACCGTTGTCTAAGTACCAGACTTCAAGGCTACCTTCTTCACCAATATTGCACATGATGAAGATTGTGGATTGATTGCCTTCAGCCACATTTGAATCAGCTACATTTTCAGTTTTTCTTTGTTGATTACCATTCTTTTTCCAACACTCACTAGCATAGTGTCCAAACTTGTGACAATAGTAGCACTCAACGTTGCTCTTGTCACTTCTCCCACTTGAATTTTTGTTCTTCATGCCTCTTCAGGATTTGTTCTTAGAGTTGCTTGCTCCCTCTTGGTTGTTTCTTCATCCTGAGGTTTCTCCTCAAACATTTCCTTGTCTAGATCTATCTCTACCTCTTTAGAATCCATTTCTACCTCTCCCCCTGCCTCTTGCATTCGATTGAGCTTTGAAAGCTTGCTCTTAGGAAGAATTAGCAGACCTTTTTAGGTGTTGCTCATGGGTATGGAGAGAACCCATTAACTCATCCATCAACAATGTAGAGAGGTCCTTCGCCTCTTCAATAGCAATGACGAGTGGATCATATCTTGTGGGTAGACATTTGAGAATTTTTTCAACAATATTCTTCTCCTCTATCACATCTCCATTTTCTCTCAGCTGGTTTAACAAATCAGAGAGCCTTGTTTGAAAGTCTACAATAGACTCACTTTCCTTCATTTCAATAACCTCAAACTCTCTTCAAATTACCTAGAGCTTCATAGATCTGACTTTATCGGTCCCTTTGTATCCAGTTTGAAGGATTTCCCAAGCTTCTTTTGCATACTCAACTACTGCTATTCTGGGAAAAATGGCCTCTATCAAGGTTGCCTCTATCAAGCTCAATTCTTTTGCATCATTCTTTCTCTGCTCCTTCAATTGGGTCTTTTGGTTGTTTGTGAGAGCTGAAAATGCAGTTGGGTCAGTGACATCCACGAACACATTTATGAGAAAATCCCACAAATCATTGGCCACCATGATGGTCTTCATATTCTTGGCCCAAACATCATAGTTCTATCCATTAAAGGATAGTGGTTTCTACAAAATCTTTGCTTCATCTCCAACCATGTCTCCTACAACAACAAAAAAATCAACACCTAGAAAAAACAAATGCTCGAACACATAAGGAAATGGAGCCTACAACTCTAATACCATGTGAGAATTTTCAAAATGAATGCACAAAAAGAAAACATAGAGTTGCTGCTTTGTTTTCCAATCAAGCTAGAAATACCCAAAACTCAAATGCGGAATTAAGAGGAGACGTGCAACTTCGATTTTCTATTTAATCAAATTGGAAATGAGAATGCATAAAACATATAAATACAAACTCAAAAAATAAACTTTAACTACAAATTACGACTTTCTGGGAGTCATTAGAGGTTGTTCAACCAGATTGGTAATGCATTATCAAGAGCTATCAAAATCTCTCTATTATAACTCGATTGGAACTATCTGCTATTCCTAGCGAACACTGAGCGATCAAGAGCAATCCTGCTCATGGCAAACACTCTGCAAAATATTCTAAGAATATTCCATGTTGTTGCTGCAACTTTTCTTCTTGCTACTAATCACTTGCTGCTGCAAAAATTGACTTCTTCTCAACTTTTTAGGATAAACTGCCTTCATTCCTTTTTGTCTAAACAAGCATTCCCTCTCAAAATTTGAAATTACCTACCACAGTCAATTCTGAGCAGTCAAGAGCTGCAAGGATGAAGATCCCAAAACATACAAAGATATAAATTGCTCCTGATAGGTAGGTGAATCAATGGCAGTCTCAGGAGCAATTAATATTTCCAACAATTTAGAATCATTGGATGCCACTTTTTCCCAAAGATGGTGTTGCAAAGATAATCTCTAAGATAATGGGGAATATGAGGTAAAGTGGTGTAGATTTTCGAATCTCCTATTTTCTTTTGATGGATCCTATGAAGTAAGTCCAACAATTCTCTATTTGAGTGTTTGTATTTTTGTCCTCACAATGATATGATAAGTGAGATTTTCTATAAATTGATTAAAAACATGTGTTGGAGATTTCCACCAAACCCAAGTGCACCAACTACAAATAAAACCTTCACAAATATGAGAGAAGTTGGAGGCTCTTTCACCAAGAAAAATAGAGAAATGTATTGAGATCTAACAATTACATAATGTGTAGGCTTATAAAGCCATGAAAAGCACAAATTGGTGAAAAACTACCCTACAAGAAAAAACCGCCCGAATAACCAATGCATAATTATGCCTAAGTTAAAACTTAAGACCATAAATATAATTTACTCTAACACCCCCCTTAAGTGAAACTTAGGGAGAATGCAAAAAATAAGATGTATTATGATTCTCGGCTACACAACCATGTTAGGTTCCCATTTACAACTACAAAATAAAATCGCTCACAACTAGAGAAAAGGAGAAAGACCCTATGGGAAAAAAACCCCTCTCCAAAAGAGAGAAAAGAAAACAAAAATGATGCATGGATGGAGGACTCAATCACACCCCCCAAGGACTACATACATCATATATATACAATCAATCAATTCCACCCCCCCATAAGAGGGAAAGAGAGAGACTATATAGCCCCCCCGCAATGTATAATCGCCTACAAAAATGGTAAGTGTCTAAAGACAAAACATAATCCAATATCGAAAAACAACTTGTCTCACTTTTGGAAGAAACAAAAAAAATAAAAAATGTAGGTATGGTTCCCACTCCAGATAGGAATTGAAAGAAAGAAGCATGAAGATTTATGATGATGTCTCTAAAATCTGCTCATGTGTCACCAAGACCTTGGAAGATGATGCCACGAACCAATCAAGAACATGCCCAATCACAATAGAAGGTGAAAAATAAGGTACCACTAGAAATTGATGCTAAACAATACCCAAAGACAAAGATTCCATTGAATGCTACTCAAAATACTCCAACTTAATGCCAAACTATGACACTAGAAGAGAAGAAGAAAGAACAAGAGGGTATGAGGGTTTCCTCATCACATCCAAAGTAGTGAAATCAATACCTTCAAAGAGGAGATGAACATCATCAATTATGTCTTCCAAATCATCAATGTGAGACTCCGCAAACAAGAATGATATGTTTGGAAGATAAGAATCCCAATGAGGTGGATCTAGAAAACAATATGCATCTTGTTGATCAGGATCATGGAAAGTAGAAACCAATGAATGTGAAGGCTCAACAAGTATCTCTATAGTAGGAGTGGAACCCTCATCATCCTCATCGTGAAGATGTGCAAGGTGTTTCAAAGAAGAAAACTTGTGTAGTGTCATCAGTTTTTTAATCAAACTTTAATATATTTCATGGTTTGACATGAAATATTTCATCTTTTTAAAGACTTTTGTCCTGAGTCTTTAGTTTTTGTGAAGGGTTGGCATGAAATAGATCACATGCTACCCCATCTCCACTATTGGAAGTTCTTAGCTAGAGGTAAATTGATGGCTTCAAATGTACCGTCCGATCAAATCTAGGGTGTAGAGCATGTGTCATGTAGGTTATTAAAAAATGACACCTAACGTCTTGCATGGTCTATACGATGGCGACATGTGGATTTGGCTGGCGACGCATGAAAGCTAGATGGGGCCCATGGGTTATGGATGTGTTTTCTAATTGGGAATGACACCATTGGTCCATGAACTGTCTATGCGACAGCATGGAATTTTTAGATATCTTTGACTTGATTTGACTCATCCAAAGTGTCATCTCAGTGATTGATCAATGGCTCAGATTCAAAATGCAGAATTGGCCATGTGATGGCCATTTGGATACTGCAAATAGCGAGTATTAATGGTGTATGCTCTTTATAGGATATCGATCTGATCTACATGTGTGTGAAGAACTACTTATATTGGAAATTATGATGAATGGTACACCAATTTCCATGTATGTAGGAATTAATGGTGATGAAACAAATGCCAACGAATAATCACTTGTTCGCTCATGCTCTTTGGGAGCATTGATGGTCGACATCATCAATTGGCTCATAAATATTGATGACGGCTCATCTTTTTCATCACAACAATTGGGAGTCTGAATTTTCTATGGTTAGCAATTTCTCTTGTGATATTTTTGTTTATTAGTGCATGATGAGTCATTTGAGCATATCTCCATCAACTATGCATAGGTCAGCTAGAGGTAATGTTCAAAAATCTAGTGATGACTTGCCATCACATGAACAAGTTAGTCTTCAGGGCTCTCTTAGCCTAAAGATGAAATGCACGAAGCCCATCTCAGGAGTTACTAGGTGTAGCTCTCAGCTGAAAAGCCTAGCTGCAATTACAAAAGATTTAGTGCATGGCTAGGAAGAAGGATCTGCAAGGTTTGAACAAAGATCGAGGACCAAAGTAAGGTATGGTCAAGGCTTTTTGGGTAGGCATAATTCGTCCATTGACATTTCTGATAGCTTTGGTGATAGCAACACAAAGACCAATTCTAACTATCAAAAATTATTGGTGGTGCTAACTGAGATGCCAAGAGTGAATGAAGAGGTCCTCACAGTTTCTTCGATTTTCCTTGGTGGCACTATGTGCTACTACTAGTTCTGGTGTTGATAAGCATGTTGATGACGAGGAAGGAGCATCAATTTCGCCTCCTATAGTGGCGAAGACATGAAGTGAGCACAAGTACCTTGGCCCTGGTGTTGGTTTCATGTGATGGTGATGGTTCCTTGTTTTTGGCACAATGTGTGTTGGGTTTCGTTTTGGTTCAATGTGAATGTGAACGACAAGCCTTAACAAAAATTTAAAATGGGTGGGGTAACACTAGCTGGTTTTTACAAGTTTTTGATTCCCTTGCACGGTACATGATTGCATCTAACCATCTAGTATTTTGAAATACAAATGAAATTATGTTGAAATGTGACTGTAATGAGCCTGATGTTTGTTGCTCTCTTGTGTTATAAAAGAGATTTCAAGGCTCATTACAAAGGTCAGATTTTTGAATCCAGTAAGTTCTAGGTAGGGTAGAGTGAACATATAGAATGTAGAATTCCTGACGAATCTGCTACTACCTGTCATGAGTAGTGTTTATGTATGAAATAGTATTAAATGGTCTTATGAAATTAGTGATATCGAAAGAAATCTAAAAATATAAAGTATGTTCTCTCCTATGTGTTGTTATGACAAACTATGAATGAAAGTATCAAGTGTGATTTCATTTATCTTCAATGGTTCATTTGAATGTATGATTCAATTTCTTGCCTCAACTCAATGAGTTAATCAAATGCTTGGGAAATAATCGTAGGTCTAGGAAAATGTACTAAGAATTTGATAAGAAGTGATACTTTAAGTACTGTGAAGTTTTATGATGTAATGCATTGTGAAAACAAATTCACTCATATCGGGATTAAATATTGTGTATGACTAAATATTTCATTGTTGACTCCTACCCAATTTGATGAGGCACTAGCTTATTCATTTAGAGTTCTTTCAGTTTAATGAAATCAAAAAATACCCATTTATGGATTGAATATCAGACCACTACTTAATTCATATTTTATCCAAGATGAGATATGAATCTCATAAATACCAATTGTTTCTACCAATTTGGAGGTCATTTATTTGAAGGTCAGCCAAACCTTTGATGAGTAATGTATAAGTTGCATTCAACAAGGACAACTTTGTGTGTGGAAGTGTTCTTGAGGTTTTGAATATCATATGAACACAATAATAGACACCCTACTTTGTTTCATAGAGCCTAAAGAGTAGGAGTAAAGGCCTTGAGATCTTTGCTCATTATGTTGGCCTTCTGACCTAGGAATTTTTTTGAACATGAGGCATGACATCCCTTTAGAGAACTTTGAGGCTTAGCAAGAATAAACATCAATAGGAATGGTGACTCTACTAAGGAGAAATTTGAATCTTTGGTTGTAGACTGATAATTTACAGTCATATTATTTGCTAATCTGAATTTGGTTCAAATATTGAAGGAATTAAATCTTTTATAGTAAACCTGAATGTTTTGTGATCTATGGTGCTCTGTTGGTGAAAGGAACTCAAAAATAATTTTATCTATGAAAGGGCTTCATACTGCTTGAAGTTCAGTCCTTTGTGAAGAAAGGTGGTGAATATGTCTAAAGAACCCATTGAAGATGTGAATAAAATATCCAAATCTACAATATTTTTAGTTAGGAAGAATAAATTGCAACAACTACAACATTTCCATGTATTCTTCACTTTTGGTTTTCAATAAATTTTTGTGTGTAAACCATATTTGAAGTCCTAAAAATATTTTGGTTCCCTATTAAGTGAATAAGCACTAAGAAAGGGAAAGGACACTAATATTGAGTTTGCATACTTTGGAATTATAATTCATAGCCTATGTATTATGTTGGAGAAGTATGCTTGTTTTTAAATTTTCCCACTAAATAGATCGTAGGTGTAGATGCATTTAAATTATGCATTGTGATGTTCTAAGATCACATGATGAAAGCTAGAAGTAGGGAAATAAATGATCAACTATATATTTTATATGTAAATATTGAAAAGGAATATCAAAATGCATCAGTATGTGTATCCTAGTATGGTTCCTAGTGCAACCATGGTTTGCGATTAGTCCCAGCTAGATTTTCAAAGAAATTTCAGCACTAAAAGGTATAGAGCCATGAATTTTAGAGGCATTAGTGGTTGCCCAAATGTCATTCCAACTAAAGTCAGAGATATATTACCAAATTTCATTGGTGATAAGTTTTAATCAGCAAACAAACATCCGCAAGAATTCAATAATGTGATGGATGACTATGAGGTTGATCATGAGGATGTGATTATGAGGTTATTTTCTTAGTCCTTAAGAGGAGATGCAAGAGATTGGTTCTCTTTTTTACTAGAATCTTCTATACATTCTTGGGAGGAGTTTAAAGTAGTGTTCATGGAGTAGTTTGGTGAAAGGATTGATCTAGTCTTAATAAGAAAAAGGTTGATGAACATGGAGAAATAAGAGGATGAATTAGTCCCCTCTTTTAATTTCATATTTTCAAAGATAATAAGAGAGATCCCTGCAAGCATAATACCAAATGATGTTGAATGTTTGGTTGTGTACTTAGGAGAATTTGACAAAAGGATGAGTTATCTATTAAGATATAAAGAACCTACAACCCTACATCAAGCATATCAAATTTCTATAGATGTTGAGAACAACTTGAGGTATTCAATGATGAAAGGAGATAGGGTTGTGAGTGTTGTTCATCCTATCACACCTCATGTAACTAGAACTCATGGATCAAATAATTCAAATTCTTGTAAAGATGGTAATGTTGTTGCTGCTTTAATTTCTCCATCATCACAACATGTTGGTCATAGTAAGTTCCATGTTAAATGTCATAAAAAATTGAGCAATATTGATTAAACATCTTTTGTTCAAGGATTCTCTAAAATGAAGAGATGCAAAGGAGAATCATCACATGATTTTTTTTCAATTTTTTTGGATGCCTTGTTGAAATTCCCCATAAATTTTAGACCTAAGGATTCAATGTGCATTGCTCTATTTTGTGAAATCTATAATCCTGGGCTAAGTGCCTTGCCAAAGGAGTTGAATCCTCATAGCTTGGACCGGGTATTTGATTGGATAGAGACTGTTGAGCTAGCCCAACCTAGTTATGCACAAAATGTCATGCTTCAAAAGGAAAATAGTAGTTGTCTTATTGAGAAAAGTCAGAACATGATACACAAAAATGAAAAGTGTGTGTCAGAAAGTGAAGATCCATCTTGCATGGATAAGGACATTAGCTGTAATCATCTCACAATCAACACATGTGCAAAGCCATACAATAGTGATGAAGAGGAAGATATATGGTATGATGATAGAATAGATATGCTTTAAAGTTCTTGTAATATCTTGGGTGATGAAGAAGTAAAAAAGAGGAAATATGTCATTCCATGTCATTTTTTGGTTAGTAAATATAATACAAGTGTTGAGAGCGACACAGAGACTGACTCCGACTACAAAAAATTCTTGGTGGAGCTTGTTAGAAATTTTAGTGCACAAAAAAAAAACACAAAGATGTTGCTTTATTTCCCAATCAGATGGGAATACAAAAACTCAAAATGTGGAAGCACAAGGAGACATGCAACTTTCGTTTGTATTCATAAAACTAGAAATGACATTACAAAAAAAAACATAAATTTTAAAAACTCAGAAAACTAAAACTAACCTACAGATTACAACTCTTTGGGAGCCTTCATGAGCTACTCAACCAAACTGAAATACCTTAGGATCTCCTGGGAGCTCATTTTCAAGAGCTACACAGAGCTTGACCTAGAGCAATCTGATAGAGCATCAAGGAGCTAGATCTGCAGACAAAGAACCCTTAACATGAACTAGTCGATGAAATTGCATTAACAATAATGAGGCTTTATAATGTACAAAGACCTTGTGAAAATTCATAAGGAAAAGATGGAGAGATAGCATGGGAAAGAAAGTGACCTCTCTCCATCAATGCATAGACGAAAAAATAATTAATGCAACTACTTTAATGAATAAAAAGTTGGACATAATAACATGTTGCAAATAAGAGTGCACTCCAACACCCACCCTTAAGTGCAACTTAGGGAGAACAAAAAATGAATGAAAGTGCAATATGCATTATGGGTCTTGGAAAAAAACCTTGTTAGGTACCCATGCACAACTAAAATACAATGCGAATTTCTCAAAACTGGAGAAAAGGAGAAAAACCCTATGGGAGAAAACTCCTCTCCAAAAGAGAGAACAAAACAAAAAAAAAGTGAAAGGAAGGAGGACTCCTCAAGACCCCCCAAGGAAAACTTCCTTCACCCCTAACATCGATCACAATTGAAGATAGAGATGGGATTCCAAAGGTTTAGTGAAGATCTCTGCAACCTATTGCTCTATAGGAAAATACTCCAAAGCAAGAACACCATCCTAAATGAGCTACCGAATGAAGTGCATGTGGATCTCAATATGATTAGTGCATTGATGCTCCACAGGGTTGCGAGAAATATGTATGGAACTCTATTTATCACACTAAATAATAGTGGGTTGATCAAGAGGAAATCCAAACTCAACAAGCAACTGCCAAAGCCAAAGAACCTCTTGACTAGCCAAGACAATGCCTCAATACTCAACCTCAATTGATGATAATGCAATACAAGTTTTCTTCTTGAAAGACCAAGCAACCATACTAGAACCAAGACAAAAAACAAAGCCAGAAGTAGAATTTTGATCTTTAACATCACCAGTTGAATCTGAGTCAGTGAAGCCCATAATATTAGTAGCACCTAATGTGTAGTGGATGCCAAACTATGTAGTTCCTTGAATGTATTGTAAGATATTCTTGGTTTCCTTCTAATGACTCTCATGAGGATCTTGAGAGAAACGAGAGACAAGAGCAAGTGCAAAGGAAATATCAAGACGACTATGTGTTAAGTACAAAATGTTGCCAACCAACTGTCGATACAAAGTAGCAACAATGGATGGTGTAGTACAACTAGTGGACAAAACATCACCTAACTGAAAAGGAGTAGGGGCTAACTTGCAATTAACCATCCCAAACCTTTGAAGCAAATCAAGAGCATACTTCTGCTGAAAGATAGAAATATCGGGAGAAAATTGATGGATTTGAAGACCAAGGAAGTAATGCAATAAAACAAGATTTGGCATATCAAAAAACTTCATCAAAGCTCGCTTAGTATCCTCAATCATGGTAGGATAAATCCCCATGAGAATAAATTCATCCACTTAAAGAATAAGAATGAGAAGATCCCCCCCATGCCTCTGAATGTAAACTGTAGGATCAGAGTGACATCTAGTGAATCCATAAGCAAGCAAGAAACTATCCATATTCTCATACCAATCTCTAGGATCCTGTTTGAGACCATACAATGATCGTTGGAGCCTGAAAACATGTGAATATTCATGAACAAATCTTAGTGGTTTCTCCATATAGATATCCTCATGAAGATCACCATGCAAGAAGGCACTCTTCACATCCATCTAATACACTGAACAACCCTAAGATGCAGCAATAGAAAGCACAAGGCATATGGAATCCATCTTTGTGATAGGAGTAACGGTCTCAGAATAGTCAATACCCTCAATCTGAGAAAATCTCTTGGCCACTAGATGAGCCTTATACTTATCAATAGAACCATCAGCTGCAAACTTGGTACAATACACCCACTTGTACCGAAGCAACTTTTGTCCCTTAGGAAGAGGAATCAAATTTCAAGTATGATTCCTCATCAAGGAGGAGTACTCCTCTATCATAGTACTTTCCCATTCTGGAACACCCAAAGCATCTGGAAACTTTTGAGGATCAATAGAAACTACATAACTCAAAACACTTATACCGAAAGTACGCGAATGAGTGCAACGTTTAGCTATGGGATCACCTACAAGAGAACCAACATCCTCAAGAAGTGTATGAGCCCATAAAGGGCGACGTGGTGCAGGTGGAGAAGAAGGAGAATATGGGGTAATATCAACAATAAGATCGATACCATCATCAGGTTCAACATCATTATGAGCATCATCATCATCATTTGGAAGCACAACATCCTCTAAAGAAGAACTAGGAAGAAGAGAGGGAGAGGTTTGTGATGAAAAATATTGCAGAGTGAAAGAATCATCAAATTGAACATCCTCACAATAGCCAACAAAAATGAACCGCTGAATTTTCTTCTCCATTGCCTTATGCCTACCATCTGGAATGAATGTCCATGCATCACTCCCAAAAAATCTAAAGTAGGAAACCTTGGGCTTGACATGAGACCAAGCCTCCTCAGGATTCATATTCCACACTACCTTGTGGGGAATATGGTTCTGAATGTAGTTGGCACAATTAACAAGCTCTACCCAAAAGGCAAGAGCCATGGATCTAGACTTTATCATACAATTTTCCATCTCTCATAAAGTTTTATTCTTCTGCTCAACTACACCATTCTGCTAAGGAGTGTATGGCACTGGGTGTTGATGAAGAATACCTTAGCATGATAGAATTCCTAAAATACCTGATTGACATACTCCCCCCCATTATCTATGTGAATCTTCTAAAGGGAATGTCTTGACTATTTCTCCAGGAATGCAAGGAAGGACATGAAATGGTGAAGAACCTCATCCTTATACTTCAAAATATATACCCGAGTACGTCAATAAAAATAATAAATGAAGGTGAGTACATATTTGGCCCCTAAAAATGAAGGAGTGGGGAAGGACATGAGGTCACTATGTACCAACTCAAGGGATGTCAGAGCATGTGTGTACACACCCTTCGGAAAAGGATTACGATGTTGCTTGCCAAGAACACAACCTTGACAAACTCCATCTAAACAAGAGATTTGAGGTAGACCAATTACCAAATTTTGTGTTCTCATCTGTTGAAGATATCTATAATTTAGGTGCCCAAACCATTCGTACCAAATCTTGCTCATATAATTTGAATGAGCAATAAGGGATGGTCTTGATGAAAACTCAAACCCATCAAACCTATACAAATGGTCTACGCAATCAACTATGCCTGTAGCAATGAATTTCTCAAGATCTTGCATCTCTCGAATGGTCACATCAGTAGGAGAGAACTCAACAAACCTTCCATCACCATGATTGAAAATCTGATAGATAAAGAGCAGATTCTATGAAATATCAAGAACAAGAATAACATTATCAATGCTACCATCTTGCAAATGAATTGATCATGTCCCCAGAACTGGAATTTGATAAGAGTTCCCAACAAAAATATATGTAGTATGACTATCAAAAAGAGAATCAAGAAGATTTACAATATGAGTCATGTGATGAGAAGCACCAAAATCAAGAATCCATTTGGAACTAGTAGAGGACAAAGTCATAGTTGAGAGATCTTTCCCTTTTCCTGAGGAAGAATACTTGGGAATGGAAATATTATGCTCCCTCATAGCTTCCTCTAATGCTACTAACCTCACAAAACAATGTGCATCATTATACCCAGATTTTCCATGAAAGGAATAGTTCTCCTTCTTCTTCTTAGACGTAGAAGATGAATCTCTTGAGTTAGAAGGAGGAGGTGGAGGATTATATTTCTGATTAGTCTTTCCCTTAGGCTTGGAGGTAGGCTCACCACTGGAAGATGAATTTTTCTTAGACTTCTTCTTATTCTTATCCTTGCCCTTGGAAGATTGAGCCATTAAAGCATGAATCTTAGGAAGAGCACCCATCTAAATCAACTTGGCCTACTCCCTCATCAAGTGATCACAAAAATCCTCAAAAGAAGGAATCTTGTGGTCTTCCCCCATAGCATCCATAGTAGAATAGAAGGTAGAGGAAAAAACTTGAAAAGGACCTCTAAACTTAGACAGGATCAAGAAAATACACTCCTTATCTTCTTTGGCATGACCACATCCTTTTAGTTGAGAAAAATCAAATCGAATTATGTAAGGAAATATTGAATAGAGGGAAAATCATCTGGAGGGAGAGAAGTGAGATCGGCTTCAAGCTACAAGATCCTAACCTGATTGGCCTTACCATACAACTCTGCAAGCTTATCCCACGCCTCTTTAGGTGTTTTACACTGAGCAATATGAAACAAAAAATTATCAGACACATGAAGACCTATGAGTCCTTTAGCCTCATCCATTTTGTTTCTACGGACAAATTTTTCAAATGTTTTAGTGAATTCGGGTTGGTCAGCATCCAATAGTTGCCATAGACCCCAAGATTACAATAATTGTGACATCTTGAGATTCCATGTGTGATAGTTGTGTGGAGTGCCAAAATGAATCCTAGGGTCTAACATGATATACAAGGGCACACAAAGGACTAATAAAACAACACACCCCCCCCATAATATATTTATAATGAATTTACAATTTACAAGCACAAAATTTTTTCAAGAGATACAATAGTAACAACTTGCAACTTAAAGCTAGTAAAAATGGCATAAAATGATAAAATTTCTAGAAAACACCTTGTCCACAATGATTTTTTTTTTAAGGATCATTCCGGGGATAGCTCATTTTCTGAAACCGCTATTTGCAAAAGTTGCACTAGTTTGAAAAAGAGGCTTGTTTTTGGCACTTTAAGAATCTTGCTTTGATTGCTCCATGTGACCATCAAAAAGTAGGTACAAAAAAATGTGGGGCCCAATGGGCCAAGTTGTTAGTGAATAGGAAATAATTTGTGGATTTTCTAGCCACATAAACACTAAATGTCAAACAATTAGGTACACATATCAACATCAAGATCATATAGCCATCTATCTGCTTGAAGGAAAAAATGACTAGGACTCAGCTGAATCAGCTTCACAAAGACAAGCAATGCAATAACTATGTGAGCCTACAAGCTCACAAATATAACATTCAATGTTGAGCTATAAATCCATAAAGAAGTAATTTTTTGAGCCGATGCGGGATTAAAATCCCAAATTCTGCCCAACCAAAGCTAGATAAGACCCACCAAGCAATGCGCACGAGAGTGAAAGACCCCATGCAGCACTGTAAATAGCTTCAACAATCTTGGAAAGGGAACAAACTTCTCCATAGAGTCCACGGACTCAAGCAACTCCAACTCAACAACCCTAAACACCTCAACAAAGAAACTGTCCACTAGACAAAAGAATCCAATAAAATGGACAATGAAGTTGCAATACATGCGTAGGGGTTAGAGGGGCACAAAAAAGTGAATGACACATAAAACGTTAGGCATAGCCAGAACTTGGCTACAAAACACTAGAATCATCCACACAAAGAAACTTTCACGCCATAGTCGAGGCATACAAGAAGCTTGTGAGGTGTGAAAAGGTGAGAGACTGTGGTTGGGGCACAAGAAACACGTCCTTCACATAATCATCAAAGCAAAAAAAATGGGATAAGAAAAGACCAACATTGTTTTACAATGGAAATAGTGATCTTAAACTGGTAAAAAAAATACAAGGAAGGGGTTACAGATCAATCACTCTGATACCATGATAAAGCATCGAGGAGGTAGATCTACAGAAAAAGAATCCTTCACATGAACTAGTCAATGAAATTGCATTAACAATAATGAGGTTTTATAATGTACAAAGACCTTGTGAAAATGCATGAGGAAAAGATGGAGAGACAACATGGGAAACAAGGTGACCGCCCTCCATCAATGCACAAACCAAAAAAGAATTAATGCAACTACTACAATGAATACAAAGTTGGACTTAATAGCATGCTCCAAATAAATGGGAAGTCGAACACAATCACTACTCACTTACAAACAAATACAGTTGTTGTTGTTCAGGAGTTTCTGGGAGCTCACACAAAAAAAAATTCACACAAACTACTATTGCAACAAACTTCTTCTTCACTGATAGAACTAACTGCCTTCATTCCTTTTGTCTCTTCAGCAATCACTCTCAAAATTCGAAATTACCTACCACCATAAATTGAAAATTAAAAATCACCTACCACATTTAATTTTGGAGCTGTCAAGAGCTACATGGATGATCCCCAAAATAGAAAGGACTCCTAATGGGTAGGTGAGACAGCTGGGGGTCCTGATGGATGAGTAGGAGGTTCAAGAACATTTAATTTTCAAACACTCCCCCTTGGTCTTGAGCCGAAAAAACAAGATCAATCCTGATCCAAATTGACAACACCCAATCTGTTCCTTAGGTGCTCGAAACTATTCTTGTTCAAAGGCTTGGTGAATATGTCTACTAGCTATTGCTCAGACCAGTAAAATTCCATTTTAATTTCACCATTTTCAACCAATTCTCTAATAAAATGATACCTGATTTCAATGTGCTTACTTCTTCCATGAAACACAAGATTTTTTCATCAAGGCTATTGATGAAACATTGTCACAAAAAAATATTGTTCTATCCTCTTATTTTTCTCTAAAATCTACCAAGATTCTTCTCAGCTAAATAGCTTGACAAGATGTTGCATTTTCTGCTATATACTCAACCTCTATTGTTGATAGGGAAAGTATGTGTTGCTTCTTGGAAGCCCATGAGATGGCTCCCGAACCCAAATGAAACACATAGCCCCGATGTGCTCTTCCTATCATCTAAACTTCCTACCCAATCACTATCTGTTTATCTAATCGGCCCAAACTCATTTGTTGTTGTGTACAAAACCCCATATCCTTTGGTGCCATTCACATACCTCAAGATTCTCTTACCTATGAATTTCCAATGGGTGTCTCTTGGAGTCTCCATAAATCTAGAAATAGGAATCACTCCATGCATTGACTTAGGCCTAGTTGTACAGTCAAATACATCAAACTTCCAACAAAACTTTTGTACATGGTCGGATCCACATTTCTATTGCAATATTCTTTGCTTAATGTTAGACCTATGGATGTTGGTGTTGGCACAAGCTTTCTTTCAAGCATTCTAAATCTCTTCAAGGTCTCATTTTCATATTTCTCTTGAGAGATAAATATACCATCATGCATTTGTTTTACTTCTATGCCTAGAAAATATCTCAAGAGACCTAAATCTGTCATTTCAAACTCTCTTTTCATGGCCTCTTTAAAATCAGCAATGAGGGAATCATCATCCCCAATAAAAACTAAATCATCTACCTACAAGACAACAATCAAAATATTACCATTTGTTGCCTTGATCTGAAGACTGGGCTCACCATCACTATTGCTAAAGTCATTGCTCATCAAATATGATTCAATCTTATTGTACCATGCCAATGGAGCTTGCTTCAGCCCATAAAGAGCTTTCAGGAGCTTATACAACTTGTGTTCTTGACTTAGAACTTCATATCCAAGTGGCTGCTCCACATAAAATTCTTCTTTCAACACTCCATTTAGGAAGGCGTACTTCACATCCATTTGAAATACCTTCCATTTGTGTTGGGTTGTAATTTCTATGATTTCCTGCATATTCTCCATCCTTTCAACAGGGGCATACATCTCATCATAATCTCTCCCAACCTATTGTTTGTACCCCTTAACTACCAAATGTGCTTTGTGTCACTCTATCTTTCCTTCGGCATTGCACTTTGTCTTGTAGTCCCACTTCACCCCAATAACTTTCTTGTTGGGAGGAAAATAAGTTAGCTCCCATGTGTTGTTCCTCTCTATTGCATTTATCATCTCATCCATGGCCTCACACCATTTCTCCTCTTTCACAACATCCTCAAAATAAATCGGATCACTATGAGAAAAAAATTCAAAATTCATGTTCTCATCAAACTCTTCATCATACATTTCATCCTATAGATCTCCCTTAGAATCTTGGTCTTCTTTGGCATTAGGAAGGCGGGAGTGGGATCTGAACTTTCACTACTGTTGTTGCTCTACTGAACAGGCTAGTTCAGGAGCTCTTGGGAGCTCTCAAGAGCTGATCTTCCAGTTGCCTCTGCTCACTTCAAGAGATCTTAGGAGTTGTCAGGAGCTCTCTGCAGCCAAGTCTCTTACTGGCTGTGACTATCTTCCTAATTGTCTTCCAGCTTCGGGAGCTCTTGGGAGCTCTCTCCAACTGGGTTCTGTGATAGTCTATTTAACTGGCTATTTGGTTTAGGAGGTTTCAAGAGCTATCAAGAGCCAACTATTTTTATTGTTGCAGGATCTTTCTGACCTTCTTGTTCAACTTCTTCTTTAGGAATTTTCATGAGCTGTCAAGATCTGTTGAACCATCCCATGACTAATCATCTAAGAACTCCACAGCTCTACTAGTGATGATTTTCTTGGTGATTGGGTTATACTACCTGTAAGGTTTGTACTCTCTGTAGCCCATTAAAATGCACTTTTCACCCTTGTCATCTAATTTTTGCATCTTTTCTTTTGGTACAAGTGCATATTCCACACACCTGAACACTCTCAAGTGCTCAACCATCCACTTGCATTTTTTCCATGCCTCTTGTGGTATTTTGTCACAAATCGCCTTTGTTGGACTTCTATTTATCAAACATATAGTTGTTGCTATACCCTCTCCCATATATTCAGTCGAGAGTCCCTTTTCTTTCATCATGCTCCTTTCCATCTCCACGATGGTCCTAATTTTTCTCTCAACCACTCCATTTTTCTGCAGAGTATAATTGGTTGTCAGCTCCTTCTTGATGCCATTTTTCCTACAAAAATTTACAAAATGATTGGAGGTATACTCTCCTCCTCAATGTGGCCTTAGGACCTTGATGAAGTGTCCACTCTCCTTTTCAGCCTAGGCCTTAAACAACAAAAAATTATCACATGCTTCAAACTTATGTTGTAAGAAATAAACCCATGTCTTAGAGCTGAAATCATCAATGAAGGTCATATTTTTTTTGGATTTTATCAATAGATGTGATTTGAATAGGGCCTACCAAATCCATGTGCACCAACTCTAGTAGTTCTATTGCCCTTGTAGAGTTGTCCGATTGAAAGGGCTACCTATGTTGCTTGCCCAAAAGTAAAGCCTCACACCTAACATTAGACTCTACTATTCTTGGCAAAAAATCAACCATATTGTTCTTGGACAAAAGACTTAAACCAGAAAAGCCTAAGTGTCCATACCTGAGATGTCATAGCTTGGAGGGGTCTTGAATGGTGCTCTTGAGGGCTACTAAATGTACTGTTGTACACTTTCCATTCATGAGAGGTGAAGAAACGGATTGAGATGAGAAACATGTCTCAATCTTCAAAAGGAAACATCTTGTTCTTTGTCATTTGAACAGTTGCAAAAACTTTCATCCTCTCATTCTTGTTATAAATTCAACACATTGACCTTTCTCCATTGGTGCTTTATATCAATTTTGGATTATCTTTCCAACACTCATGACATTATGCTTTAACCCAGGTGCAAAAAATATAAATTATGGGCTTCCTTCTCACCTTGTTTGGTGCAAGTCATGATACATTATTTCCCTTGAGTGGAACTACTCCATTGTTCCCCATTCTTATCTCATATTTTACATTTTTATCAATGAAAGAAAACAAAATTTCATTAACACTCATGTGGTTGTTGCAACCACTATCCAAATACAAGACTTTAGGGCTGCCTTCTTCACCAATGTTGCATATGATGAAGTTTTTGCATTGGTTTCCTTCAACCACATTTGCCATTTTTCTTGGTTGATTATTGTTCTTTTTCCAGCACTCACTTGTATAATGACCAAATTTATGATAGTAGTAGCACTCAACATTGCTCTTGTCATTTCTCTGATTCAAACTACTATTCTTCATGCCTCTTCGAGAGCTAGTTTGTGAACTGTTTGCTCCCTCTTGGTTGCTTACTCATCTCGAGATTTCTCCTCCAGCATTTCCTTGTTCAAATTTGCCTCTACCTCTTCAGGAGTCATTTCTACCTCCCCCTACCTCTTGCATTTGACTGATCTTTGAAAGCTTGCTCTAGGGAAAAATTAGCAAACCTATTTAGGCATTGCTCATGGGTTTGAAGAGAACCCATCAACTCATCCACCATCAAAGTAAAGAGGCCCTTTTCCTCTTCAATGGAAATCATGATTGCATCCTACCTCATAGGTGGGCTTTTGAAGATTTTTTCCACGATCTTCTGCTCCTCCATCATTTCTCCATTCGTTCTCAACTGGTTTAATAAACCCGAGAACCTTGTGTGAAAGTCTAAATTGGACTCACTATCCTTCATTTCAATGGTCTCAAAATTTCTTCGAAGTATCTAGAGGTTCACCAATCTGACTTTATCAGTCCCTTTATAACCAGTTTGGAAGATTTCCCAAGCTTGCTTTGTATACTCAGTTGTTGCTATCCTAGGAAAAATGGCCTTTGTCAAGGTTGCTTCTATCAAACTCAATGCCTTAGCATCTTTCTTCCTTTGCTCCTTCAACTGGGTCTTTTGATTATTTATGAGAGCTGCAAATGCAATTGGCTCAATAACATTCACAAACTCATTTATCAAAAAATCCCACAAATCATTGGTGACCATAATGTTCTTCATATTCTTTGCCCAAACATCATAGTTTTTTCCATTAAAGGATGGCGGCTGCTCCCAACTCTTCCCTTCATCTTCAACCATGTCTCCTATAGAAAAAACTCAATACCGAGAAAAATAAAGGCCCTAACTCACAAAAAAATGGGGCCTATGGCTTTGATACCATGTCAAAAATTTAAGTGCACAAAAAAAAAAATCCACAAAGTTGTTGCTCTATTTCCCAATTAGCTAGGAATACAAAAAATCAAAATGTGAAAGCACAAGGAGACATGCGACTTTCATTTGTATTCATAAAATTGAAAATGACATTACTAAAAAAAAACGTAAAGCTTAAAAACTCAGAAAACTAAAACTAAGCTACATATTATAACTTTCTAGTAGCCTTTATGAGCTACTCAACTAGACTAAAAAAACTCAGGAGCTCCTGGGAGCTCACTGTCAAGAGCTATGCAGAGCTCGACCTGGAGCAATCACTGCTCACTTACAAACAAATACAACTGCTATTGTTCAAGAGCTTTTGGGAGCTCACACAAAATGTTCTTCAAACAAACTGCTTCTACAAAAAGCTTCTTCTTCTTCACTGATATAACTAACTGCCTTCATTCCTTTTGTCTCTTCAATATTCCCTATCAAAATTCGAAATTACCTACCACCATAAATTGCAAATTCAAAATCAGCTACCACATTTAATTTTTGAGCTGTCAGGAGCTGGAGGGATGATCCCCAAAATAGAAAGGACTCGTGATAGGTAGGTGAGATAGCTGGGGATCCTGACAAATGAGCAGGAAGCTCAAGAACATTTAATTTTCCAACAGACCAAGATGGCAGGAGTGAATGAAGAGGTCCTCGCGGTTCCTCCAATTTCCACAGTGGCACTGTGTGTTGCTACTAGTTCTGGTGTTGATAAGTGTGTTGATGATGAGCAAGGAGCAATGGTTTCACCTCCTACAGTTGTGAACACACGAAGTGAGTGCAAGTACCGTGGCCCTAGTGCTGGTTCGGTGTGATGGTGATGGTTCCTTCTTTTCTCACGATGTGCACTGGGTCTCCTTTTGGTTCAACATGAATGTGAACTACAAGTCTTAATGACATTTTGAAATGGGTGGGGTAACATTGGCTGGTTGTTACAAGTTTTTGATTCCCCTATGCAGTACATGATTGCATCTAACCGTCTGGGATTTTGAAATGCGAATGAATTTTTTTTTTGAAATAAAATTATGTTGAAATGTGATAGTAATGAGCCTGATGCTTGTTGCTCTCTTGTGTCATAAAAGAGATTTTGAGGCTCGTTATAGGGGTTGGATTTTTTAATCCAATAAGGTATAGGTAGGGTAGAGTGAACATATAGAATGCATAATTCTTGATGAATCTGCCACTAATTGTCTTGAGTAGGGTAGATTATGTATGAAATAGTCTTAAATGGTCTTATGAAATTACTAATATCGAAAGAAATCTAAAAATTTAAAGTATGTGCTCTCCCATGTGTTGTTAGGACAGACTATGAATGAAAGTGTCAAGTGTAGTTTCATTTATCTTCAACAGTTCATTTGAATGTATGATTCATTTTCTTGCCTCAACTCTAATCAAATTCTTGGGAAACAATCGTAGGTCTGGGATAATTTACTAAGGATTTGATAAGAAGTGATACTTTAAGTATTGTGAAGTTTTATGATGTAATGCATTGTGAAAAACTGTTCACTCATATCATGATTGAATATTGTGTATGACTGAATATTTCATGCTTGAATCATGCCCAATTTGATGAGGCACTAGCTTATTCATTTAGATATCTTTCAGTTTAATGAAATCAAAAAATACCTATTTATGGATTCAAGGTTAGAACACTACTTAATTCATATTTTATCCAAGCTGAGATGTGAATCTCATAAATACCAAATGTTCTTAGCAATTTGGAGGTCATTTGTTTGAAGGTCAGCCAAACCTTTGATGAGTAATGTCTAATTTGCATTCAGCAGGGACAAATTTGTGTGTGGAAGTGTTCTTGAGGTTTTGAATATCATATGAACACAATTAGGGACACCCTCCTTGGTTTCATAGAGCCTAAAGAGTAGGAGTAAAGACCTTGAGATTTTTGCTTGTTATGTTGGCCTTCTAACCTAGGAATTTCTTGAACATGAGGCATGGTATCTCTTTAGAGAAGTCCAAGGCTTAGTAGGAAAAAACACCAACAAAGGGTAAGTTTGAGATTTACCCTTTAACTAGAGGATTTTTTGTTGTTTCCTTTAATTCTTTTGAAGATAGATAGGATGTCTTAGATCATGGTTTGTGGGAATGGGATTCTCATCCCATGTCGATGAGGTGTTGGGTTCATTCCTTCAAACCCTTGAAGGAACCCATTCATGTTGTGCCTACTTGGGTAAGATTTCCTTATCTTCCCTTACAGTTTTGGTGCCCCTTTACTTTTGAAGGAATTGGTAATGCTCTCGATAGGTTCTTGAAAGTGAAATTTTCTTCCAAAAACTTTACTCACTCCTCCTAAGCTCATATTTTGGTGGAGGTTGATTTGAACCAGGGTTTACCTAGTGAGGTTGTGCTTCAAGTTAATGGTTGGTCTTGGTCTCAACTTGTGGATTATGAAGGAATGTCCTTTTGCTACTAGAAATTTGACATGTGAGTTTCCTTGTCACTCTCATCCTATGTCTTCCTCCAGATGGTGAAAGAATTCTCTCCTACACCATCTTACCATGTACACTGATGATGCTTCTTCTACTAATAGTGAAGATTTTGAGCCTCCTTCTCCTTCTGCTCAAATGAATAATCTTGTTGAAGGTCCTACCTCTCCTATGGCTCCTATAGCTTTGATTTTGGACAAGGCCATTTCTACTATGATTCTTGTTGCTCTAGTCTTGGACATGGTTGTTTCACTTGAGGTTCATGTTGCTCCATCTATTAGTCACTTTGAAGGGGTTTCTCCCCCTTCCTATCTAAATGATTCAAATATGGGTATTGATTATTCTTGGACAATTGTGCAACATAGAAAGAAATGTATTCCCAAGAATGACTATTTTTTGCTCAACAAGTCCTTGGGGGAAAAGTTGCAGAGTTCAAGTTCTGATGCTTGAGCTATCTCTCTTTGATTTTATTTTTCTCTAATAGAATCAGGGCCCTTCCTTGCCATTTTAATAAAAAAAAAAGAAAATAGATTAGAAAATACCTTCACCCTATAAGATGATGTGTGCTATCGATGGTGAGGGACCTAGGGATTCTGATCATAAGAGTAAAAAATCTTATGCAAAGGGAGATAAGGAAATTGAAGGTTCCATTACATGTAGCCATATACCCAGTTAGACTGCATGATGTAGTATAGGACTTAAAAAAATATGTCGTTACATCTAAGGAGACCAAAATGTACAAATTGCAGGCATTGTAGGCATTGGCTGCTACAGTAAATTAAGAGATATACAACCAAAATTTCTTATGAATAGTTCAAGCTTTCTCTACAAAGTAGGATATAGTGCAAAATGAAGGTATTGTATGATTTTATAAAAGAAATTTCAATTTAAACAGTATATTTTAATTTTTAATTTATTTAAATGATTCAATGTAAATCACATTAATAGGTGAGTTTTATTGAAGAAGTGAATATAATTTTAAATGAATCATCTAAAGAAATCAAAACTTAAAATGTGATTTTTTCAACAAAATAAAATTCCTAACAAATATCCTCTCTGAAATTTGCCTGTATTTTCACAATTGCCCTAGCTTGGTCCATTTGTATGTCTCTCATCACCTAATTTACACCAGAAAACAGAGATCTAAGGGCATGTCCCCATGCTGCTGCTTAGCTTATTTTGGTTAGCAGCCACTGCTTAATTTATTTAGGAAATTGCTTAACTTATTTGTGGAGCTGGTGGTCCATGAAAGTTAATTTTGCTGCTTATTTTTAAGCAGTCAGCTTAAATTTAAATTTATAATATTTAATAATAACTTGTGCAATTAAAAATTGAAAAAAAGAAAAGTAAACCAAATATTAAAAAAAAGGGAAAGAAATATCTGAAGCCATGTGGCATTTTTGACATTAAGCAGCTACTGCTTATTTCCACTACCCCTTTTTTCTTCACAGCTTATTTTCAATTCTTAAACAGTAGCTGCTTAAAAAGATTTCAAATTATCTTTTTCCTGTTCCAATATTTTTTTGTATGGGAACACTCCAACTGCTTAAACTGCTTAAATTTAAACAGAAAACATGTTTAAGCAGCTACATGGGAACAGATGACAAGTCCTTCCGAATCAAATAGTGTGCATGCACTCCAAGCACTCGAATCAAACCACACCTTACAGTCCCCAGTCATCCGAGTTCCTCTAGAGAACGCCGTTTTCAATCGAAGACAGCAGAAAATCAGGGTAAAAAATCAGAAGATATGAAATTATCTAGTCATACGTACAGAGAAAACGCGTTTTAAATTTGGAAATTAATGTTTGCCAGTGTAACATGGATGGGGTGCGTCACCATATTCACAATGCACCCGTAATCCAAGAATGCTGGATGGCTAAACGCCCTCAAATGACCGTTTTAACCCTCTGACTATCTTGCCACGCGGATTGGGTGGCGTTACAAAATCTGATGTCCATCACTATGATACTAAGATTCTCCACCAAGATATTTTTAACTGTTTTAAGTTTTCTAACCTGTCAATACCGTGTCCCACTTTGTGGGCTTCTATAGTAAGTATACCCCGCACCACTACCGGGCCCTCTTCCCTGGGGGATCACAAAAGGCATAGACATGCATGCAAAACGGGCGGGTCTTTCACATCTCACTATTTCTTCGCTGCTGCGCATCATCCTCATTTAGGGAAAGTCTGGTTTGTTTGCAGGCTGTTCAAATACATTCTCCTATTTCTTTATTATTACTAGTCTACTACTTAGCAACCTACTATTTCTTCTCTAAATTACTGAAGAGTTTCTAGTTTCTGTAAATAGCAGAGAAATATTGTAGCAAATAATAAAATGTCGGAGAAGAACGGCACTATAATGTCGGAGAAGAGCGGCACGGGTCAGGCATGCGGGGCATGCAAGTACCAGAGAAGAAAATGCTCGCCTGAGTGCCCACTGGCGCTCTATTTTCCGCCGGATCAGCCCAAACAGTTCCTCAACGTGCACAAGCTGTTTGGAGTGAGCAACATTTTGCGTATACTGAGGCAGCTTGACGATAGCCAGAAGAGCGATGCCATGAAGTCTATGATTTACCAGGCCAATGCCCGCGAGAAGGACCCCGTTCATGGGTGTTTTGGCATTATTGTTATGCTGCAAGCACAGGTTGAAAGGTTGAAAGAGGAACTTGAGTTTGTGAGAAGTCATTTAGTGCATTCGGAGCAGCAGCACTATCATAACTGTTGTATGCAGCAGATTCAGCCTGTGGAAGGCCCTGTGTCTCTGTCACATCACCATGCACCAACGCCTGCCTCCACAGCAGCTTGGATCCCTTATGCGCAGCATTCTACTTATGAGGGACAGCCGCTTTATCGGCAAACTGGTTATGATATTAATGAACCCAATAAATTTTTTGATTATGAACAAAGGCAGCAGCCCTGCAGCGAGTCTAAGGAAGCACATGAATCCAGGTATGCCATCTTTCTGTATTAGGTTATCTTTTAATATTAAAAGGTTGTGATACTTTGGGGAGTCAAGTAGAATGAAAATAATTTTTTGGATTTTAAGATACTAAATAGAATATTTTTTTTCAAAAATGTGTTTTTAAGTATTTAGAGTGAACTCACTTAATATTAGTAGTGAGTATTAATTTTATAATTAATTTATGGTAAATTTGAATGATTAATTTTATAATATATTTGAATGATTTATTTGACACTCATTTCTTTGAAAGTAATAAGCGGTCATCTATGTTAAAAATATTCATTCCATGGCTTAAACAATATATACTGTTTTTAATTCCTCTCCTTCTATTTGTGCATCTTTTGATAGAGGTTTAACATTTTATGATGCATTCAATATTGTTGATGGTTCGTGTGAAACTAGTATTAGGTGATGTTAGTTTTGTATTAATGTGCTTCAATTTTCTGCTACATGGTTTTTAGTTTCAGTATCTTGATTTCTATGGAGCTTATAATTGTTAGCTCCTGTTTTCTTACAAAGATTATGATATTGTTAATTCTAATTTTGTGATGTGATTTTTTTAATTCTATTTTTCAATATTTGTTAGAGTTAGAGTTTGTATTCTCTATATTAGATCAGTTTTAACTTCTGATTTATATTTATTATATAGTGCAGAGATTTCTTTGAAGGAAATGCAATGCTTGGATCATATAGCAAGCCAGGAGCTCAAGAGTGCAGCAGCTTTGTTCTCCCTCACTAACCACCACCAGCCATGACATAAGATCATCTATCCAATGATCTTTCTATAAACTAGCATACATTAATAGTGTATGCAAGGAACACGTACTTTTATAGGGAGTAAAAAATGCAAGCAGCATGTTTGTGACAGATTTTGTAATAGTTTGAAATAAATGTCGTATTGTGTTTAATATATGACAGAATTTTGAGAGGAAAGTAGATGGTTGAGATTTAATTTTGGATCACAAATTGATTCATAAATGGTGGATGTGATGGGAGAGGTGGCAATCAATTTTCCACTTGTATGGATATGATATGGGTGGTAATTCATTTGATTAGTCAGTTCATAATATTTGAATTTTTAATTAAATTGTGATCTTGATTTAGCGAAATTTGTTGACTTGTCAATAGACTTAATTATTGAACTAACTAAATTAACTATTTAAATAGTTAACTATTTTGATTGGATAATGTAATTTAAAATTTAGATTGATTTAACAATTAATAATTCAGATATAAATTGAAATGTTTAAATGGAAATGATTCATTTTAAATTAATTAAACAAGATACTAGCATATTAATCTTTCAAAAAAAATATGTTAAATAAGTTGCGATATATAAGGAATGTTTTTTTTTTTTCAATATACAATGAATATGATGAAACATAGAAAAAGAAAGGGGGAGGGAGGGGTGGATGGACCGAAAAATGATGGTTTATCAAATGGATTCACCTCCTTACTTTTTAACAAGATGTTTCACTCAATTATGAGAGGTAAAATGCTTAAATAACAACAATCAAAAAACAAACCTAACTATTATAATAGAAAAAAGGAAGGTTTTTAGATGCTGAAATGATGTGTACCTTATTGGAAAAGTGTTGTTTTGGGCCTCATTGAAGACTCATTCGCCCAATAGCAAACGGGACCCTATTAGGGTTCTAGAAAATCAGTTTCAGGATCATGTTTTTCAATGTCTGCACTCCCAGAACCTAGGTGCTCAACTCCCGAAAGTCAGAAATAAATTTTGTAGGCTACTTTTCATGATCTTGCAATAAAGATGACAACTTTAGCAACTTTGCACCTTTGAAAATTTCACTATATACTTTATCTTCAATCTAAAACCTACAATCACACATCAAAGAGGAGAAAGTGTTGATTGTTTGGGGATTGGGGTTTTCCTTGGTCAAACCCCATTTTGGTAATTAAACCTTATGATGAAACAATGAAACATGAAACAATGATACCTTGGATGAAGTCTTGGAGTTCAAATCAACAATCTAGCATGAAGTGGCTTTTAGGAATGTAGATTTTGATCTTGAATTTGGATGTGAAACAATGCTTGAATTGGATCTTCAATGCTACATCAACACATTAGCTCAACAACATGCATGATACATTATTCCTTTGACATGATGATGTGACTTTTGATTGCTGCAATAAAACCTTGATAATCTGCCCTTGAATTCTCTATAATGCTCTTGGGAAAGTACTCTTGATTGCTTTAATGAAGATCTAGGATTGCTTAAATGAAACTATGTGAAATAACCCAGTATTTATACTTATCTTAAGATTAAATCCTAAAATTTAAATAACACAAGCCGACATCAAATCTATTATTTGAAATTAATAAAATCCCGCAAAGAATATGTTCATAAATGGGTACCCTAAGTTAAGGAGGACCCGTTCGCCATAGGGCAAATGGGTCCTAGAATACTTAACTAGGACATGCTTCAGTGATATGAAATAACATGCAAAAAGGGGGTCCTGGGTCCTAGTGAGGACCCATTCGCCAAGTGGTGAATGCATCCCAAGTCACTATCCTAGGACACAAATCTTTCCAAATTAAGTGTTGTGAAATATTATTAATGAGTGTCAGGATTTATCTCTAGGAAAATGTAATAAAAAAGGCTTTGATTTGAATTTAAGGGGAAAATTAAGCTTAATTAATCTCAATTAATTAATTAAAGCCCTAGATTAGTGTGAAATTGTAAAGATACACTTTACAACACCCTAAATAAGGCACCATCAAGTCTATTTTATGAAGAAAGGTCCTAAAATTAATGTGAATATGTAAAACACATTACAACACTAAATCAAGGCAACATTAAGCTCATTTATTGTTAATTATTCTTGAATTAAGGAAAAGGGGTACTTTTTGTGTTACTACATTTTGTGCTCACTTTAGTGGGAGTATGACCCCATGTCAAACTCACACTAAAGTAGAAATTCAAGACAAATATGCATGAAGAAATGACAAAGATACAAAATCATACCCTATCAAAGACCAAGAAAAAGAATGGAAACTAAAGGATCAAGCTTCGACAGTCTATCCAAAATGATGTGGACTAGGTATAGGTTGTTTTCCAAGAAACATTTACAAGGAGAACTCGATGTCCATTATGTAAACGACACACACATGAGCTCACTTTGGGGTAGTGGAACCAATATGTTGTCCACTAGGTGAGTATCTCGAAAAGGTGGAAAATGAGAGAATTATATTAGCTTCTCATACCATACTAAGGTTATCCTCCTTACAAATTCTATAAGGCACCATAATGCTAAATTCTTATGAATATTATGTATATATGGTTTCATTCAATGAGATCTTGCTTCATGTAAGGTCTTATTCTTAGGGAACATTGTGCCTAATATCTCCAAGAGAGGACAAGTCAAGAATATCAGATTGCCACTTATGGGATGCCTCATTTTGTGATCATGCCACTAAGGGAAAGTCATGTGCTTAGACATATCACACTCTTGAAGGACATAAAACAAAGAAAAGGATGTGTCACAAGCAAGAAAATCACACCATGAAATATGTAAAATGTTGAAAGGTGTCATTGATGTATGCCCCCACTTCAAAGAAGTTGCTAACACCATTGTTGTGAGAAGATACTTTAAAGTAGCCAATTTTTACTCCTAAGACAGGAGAGATTTCCTCAGAAAACCCTATACCAAGTCATATGTTTCCAAAATAAAGCTACATCATGAGAAAAGAGGGAGGGGTTGCCCCCAAAAATACTTAAGGGATCTATAGATTTGGGGTTAGTATGTCTTTGCTACAATGTTGGCATAGAGCGTGGAACTGTCATTATTCCCCAAATACTCATAGAATTGGAAGAATGACACTTGGTGCAGAAAGATGGGTGCCAAAAAGGGGGCTTAAGTGGCCACTTTTTTTTTCTGAAATCAAGAAATACTAACCTTGGACGTGAAATTGAAGATAGTTAAACTCAAAATTTTGAGATGGAACAAAAACAAGGATCGAAGTGCTCCGAGTCTACTTTCTAAACTACTAATTTATTTTGAAACTGGGTGAGATTAAGGGGTTCAAAAGAGGGACATACACAAATTGGTGTTGTTTTGTTAGAAAAATATAACATTGCAACTCTGTATGACCCTCGTACGGTGAAAATTTTTTTAGTATTTTTAAAATCACAATAGTCAAAAGTTCGCTAACAGTATGTAGTTGATGCATGATTTTTTTGATAATTTTTAAATGAATATTTAAATTTTTTACTAATTTTCGAAGTGGACACTTCTTGAAAAAAAGAATTTTGGTTGTGCTACCCAGGCCATAATTTTTGGAAACTAATTGAAATATATATATATATATATATATATATATAAATTTGTAGAATGGAGTCTAGTTTCTAAATATGTAATTTATTTGAAATTTCGATGAGCGGTTAATTTATAACAAAAAAAACACCAAACATTGTTATTTTCCAAAAAAGAGACATGCAAACAAAATAAATTATGGATGCAAGGCTTAACATTGCCAGAAATTGAAAAAATTTACATCATTGGATAGTTAAGAGAGAACCTAACACTACCCAGATGTTTGATTTGTTTGATATTGAACCACGTGCAATCCTGACGGTGACCACGAACCCGATTATGTGAAATATTGTAGAAATTGCAAAAACATGTCTCTGGTCGTTGGAAATTACCTCCAAGCCTTTGGATTGGTATTCCAAGGAAAATACCAAGTCCAAGGCTTGGGGATTACCAAAGCAAGATATAACAAGAGTGTGTTATAACGCGCTCGTGTTATATCTTAGTTTTGACATGGCTTTTATGTTTTGTGAATGCATTGACAAAACATGAGCATGTTATAACGCGCTCACATTTTGATCTACATCGAAGTTATTTTTCTTCTCTTTTTTTTTCTTTCTTGTTATCTTTGAGGGAAACTATATACATGAAATAAACATTTAAGTTGACATTTACATATGGAAATTTACTTTCTTATACTTTAAGTTATATTTCATGTATATAGGTAGGATGTTTGAGAGTGGTTTCAGATCTCTAGGAGTTATAATAAAAATTCTAGTTTTTAGAAGATCTTAAAAATTTCAGACAGTCAAATTTCAGTAATCAATAGGTCAAATTTTAGTATTTAGCAAGTTGTATCATCTTTCTCTCTAACTCTCTCCTTCTCTCTACTCTCTATCTCTCCACTCCCTTTCTCTCTCCCTTCCTCCCTCTCTCCCCTCTCTCTCTTCTAGTTTTTGGAAGATC
>CM021106.1:104128871-104192067 GCA_007115665.2 Sequoiadendron giganteum | reverse complement strand
TCTACCTACCTCTCCATCCATCACTCCCTAACACTCACTGTAAACCTCTATATCTTGCTTCTCTCCCTCCCTCCCCCATTCCCTCTCTACTTCTCTCTCTTTACTTCTCCTTCCTTCTCTAATTATCTTTATCTCACCTATCCCTCTCTCTCACTAGATGTCTCCCTCCCTACCTTTTCCCCTATATAATCTCACTCTCTCTATGTCTCTCTCTCCTCCCTCACCCTCTTTCTCTCTCACTCTTTCCTCTCTATCTCACAATTCTCTTTTTCCCTCTTTGTAACTCTCTACTTCTCGATATGTCACCATTCTCTCTCTGTGTATGTTTATCTCACGTATCCCTCTTTACCCCTCCCTTACTCCCCTCTCTCACCCACCCTCCCTCCTTCCCTCTATCTCTATCTCTCTCTACTTCTCTCTATCTCACCTATCCCTCTCTAGCTGCATATCCCTCCATCACTCCCTACCACACTCTCTCTATTGCTCTCTATCTCACCTCTCTCTCACCTCCCTCTCTCCCCCTCCATACCTCTCCCTCTACTTCCCTCTCTACTCTATATCTCCCTAATACCTTTCTACCTACCTCTCCATCCATCACTCCCCACCAATCTATCTATACCTCTCTATATCGATTCTCTCCCTCCCTTATTCTCTCTCTACTTCTCTCTACCTCTATGTCTTTTTCTAATTATTTTTATCTCCCCTAGCCCTCTCTCTCTCTCACTCTCTCTCACTCCTCCCTCACCCTCTTTCTCTCTCACTCTCTCCTCTCTATCTCACCATTCTCTCTTTCCCTCTCTATAACTCTCTCCTTCTCTATATGTCACCATTCTCTCTCTACTTATCTTTATCTCACATATCCCTCTTTACCTCTCCCTTCCTCCCCTCTCTCTCCCACCCTCCCTCCTTCCCTCTATCTCTATCTCTCTACTTCTCTCCATCTCACCTATCCCTCTCTACCTGCATATCCCTCTATCACTCCCTACCACACTCTCTTTATTTCTCTCTATCTCACCTCTCTCTCACCTCCCTCTCTCTCCCTCCATACCTCTCCCTCCATCTATACTTCCTTATCTACTCTTTATCTCTCATGTATCTCTACCTCTCCTTCCCTCTCTACTTATCTTTATCTCCTCTTTCCCTCCCAACCTCTCTCTCTCTCCCCAATCCCTCCCTCCCCCTCTTTCTCTCTCCCCCTATGAGGGTTGAGGGTGTAAGGTTTAGTGTTTAAGGTATAGGGTTGAGGTTATAGGGTTAAGTGTATAGGGAATAGGGATTAGGGTTTAGGATATTAGGTATAAAATTGAGGGTATAGGGTATAGGGATGATGGATGAGGGTTTAGGGTTTAGGGTTTAAGGTATAGTGTTGAGGGTTGAGGGATAGTGTTTAGGGTTGAGGGTATAAGGTTAAGTGTATAGGGTATATGGATTATGGTTTGGGATATTGGGTATATATTTGAGGGTATTAGGTTGAGGATATTCGGTTTAGGGTTGATGGTTTAGTATTTATGTATAAGTTTGAGGGTTGAGGGTTGCTGGTTGAGGTATAATGTTTAGGGTTGAGGGTATGAGGTTAAGTGTATAGGGTATAGGGATTATGGTTTAGGGTGTAGGGTTAAGGCTTAAGAGTGCAGGGTTTTACATTTAAGTATAGGATTAAGGGATAATGTTTATGATTTAGGGTATAAGGTTGGGGGCGTAGGGTTTAGGGTTTAAGGTATACGGTTGAGGGTTGATGGATAGTGTTCAAGGTTGAGGGTATAGGGATAATTGTATAGGGTATATGGATTAGGGTTTAGAATAATGGGTATAGGGTTAAGGGTATAGGGAATAGGATTGAGGTTTAGGGTTTAGGGTTTAATTATATAGGGTTGAGGGATGATGTTCAGGACCTAGGTAATAAGGTTGAGGGTATAGGGTATAGGGATGAGGGTTTAATGTGCATGGTTTAGGTTTTAAGGTATAGGGTTGAGGGTTGAGGTATAGTGTTCAAGGTTGGGGGTGTAGAGTTAAGTATATAGGGTATAAGGATTAGGGTTTAGGGTATTAGGTATAGGGTTGAGGGTACTAGCTTTAGGGTTGAGGGTTTAGGGTTCAAAGTTTAGGTTACAATATTTAATATAGGATTTAGAATTTAATTATAGGGTTAAGGGTTCAGGGATAATGTTTAGGGTTTAGGGTATAGGGATGAGGGTTGAGGGTGTAGGGTTTATGGTTTAAGGTATAGGGTTGAAGGTATAAGGTTACATTTATAGGGTATAGGGATGAGGGTTTAGGTTTTAAGGTATAGAATTGAGGGTTGAGGGATAGTGTTTAGGGTTGAGGGTATAAGATTAAGTGTATAGGGTATATGGATTATTGTTTAGGATATTGGGTATATAGTTGAGGGTATTGGGTTGAGGATATTAGGTTTAAGGTTGATGGTTTAGGGTTTAGGATTTATGTATAAGTTTGAGGGTTGAGGGTTGAGATATAATGTTCAGGGTTGAGGGTATGAGGTTAAGTTTATAGGGTATAGGGATTAGGGTTTAGGGTGTAGGGTTAAGGGTATAAGGTATAGAGTTAAGGCAAGTGAGAATGTAGGGTTTGTCACTTAAGTATAGGGTTGAGGGATAATTTTTATGGTTTAGGGTATAAGCTTGAGGGTGTAGCGTAGAGATGAGGCTTGAGGGTGTAGGGTTTAGGGTTTAAGGTTTAAGGTTTAAGGTATAGAGATGAGGCAAGCTAGTGGGTGCACTGGCTTTCCAATTCGGTGAAATTGGAAACCTAACTTGACCTATTTGAAAAAGTGGGTCCACTAGCTTGGTGTCTCTCAATGATGTAAACTCTCTACCCTAATCCCTCAACCCTTAATCCCTCAACCCTTAAAACCTAAACCCTGAACCCTCAAATCTCAACCCTTAAACCCTAATCCCTCAACCCCTATACCCTCTACCCTATACATTGGACCCTCAATCCTATACCCTCAATCCTCTACCCTCAACCTTAAACCCTCAACCCTCAACCCTTAAATCCTAAACTGCTAAACCCTCTACCCTCTACCCTATACATTAAACCCTCAACCCTCAATTCTCAACCCTCAACCCTTAATCCCTCAACCCTCAACCCTTAAACCCTTAACCCTCAACCTCTATACCATCTACCCTATACATTGGAAGCCTCAACATAATTGTTCAACCATATACCCTCAAACCTATACCCTCTACCCTCTACCCTCAACCCTAAACCCTTTAAGCCTAAACCCTTAAACCTTCTACTCTCTACCCTCAACCCAATACCCTCTACCCTCAACCCTAATCCATCAACCCTATACCCTCAACCCAATACCCTAAATCATCAACCTTATAGGTCCTCCACCCTAGTCCCTTAACCTTATACCCTCAACCCCTATCCCTTTCTCTCTATCTATAAATCCCACATTTATCTCCTTCCCTCTCTCCTACCCTCTCTAACTATCTCTATCTACCCTCTCCCTCTTTCTACATACATCTTGATCAATCAATCCCTACCACTCTTTCACTCCCTCTATCTATCTCTCTATGTCTCCCTCCTACTACCTCTCCATCACTCCCTCTCTCTCCCACTCCCTCTTAGGGTTTAGGGATTAGGGTAGAGATTTTTCTTTGGTTTAAGGGTTGAGGGATTAGGGTTGAGGGTAGATGGTATTGGGTTGAGGGTAGAGACCCAATACCCTCTACTCTCAACTCTATACCTTCAACCCAATACTCTAAATCATTAGCCCTATAGGTCAACCCTAATCCCTCAACCCTATACCCTCAAACCATATCCATTTCTCTCTATCTCTACATCTCACCTCTCTCTCCCTCCCTCATTCCTACCCTCTCTAATTGTCTCTATCTACCCTCTGCCTCTTTCTACATACCTCTTGCTCAATCAATCCCTACCACCTTCTCTCGCTCTCTCTATCTATCTCTCTCTATCTCCCTCCCATTGCCTCTCCATCACTTGGCCTATTTGAAAAAATGGGTCCAAGAAGTGGGGTCTCCCAATGATTTAAATCACTAGGAGACCCCATTTCTTTGACCCAATTTTTTAAATAGGCCACTACATTTCCAATTTCACCAAATTGGCAAGCTAGGGTAGAGGGTTTAAGGGTTTAAGGGTTAAGGGTAGAGGGTAGATGGTTAAGGGTAGAGGGGAGAGAGATAAAAGGAGTGAGTGTGAGAGAGAGAGAGAGAGAGACTTCAGATAGGGAGATACATGAGAGAGAGAGAGTGATGGAGTGGGTGAGAGGTAGAGGGCAGATGGGTTAAGGCTTTACAAGTTAAGTGTATAGGGTTTATGGTTAAGGGTAGAGGGGAGAGAGATAGAGAGAGTGAGTGAGAGAGAGAGACCTGAGAGAGGGAGAGGGGGTAGGAGGGAGAGTGTTGAGAGAGAGAGGGAGGGAGGGAGGGAGTGGGAGAGATACAGAGGGAGAGAGGATTAAGGGTAGAGGGTAGAGAGTTTAAAGGTTAAGGGTTTAGGTTTTAGGTTTAAGGGTAGAGGGTTAAGGGTTTAAGGATTTAGGGTTTGAGGGTTAAGGGTAGAGGATAGAGAATTTAGGGTAGAGGGGAGAGAGATAGAGGGAGTAATTGAGAGAGATACCTAAGAGATGGAGAGCGGTTAGGAGGGAGAGACTTGAGAGAGAGAGAGAGAGATGGAGGGAGTGGGAGAGATATAGAGGGAGTTAGGGTTAAGGGTGGAGGGTAGATGGTTTAAGGGTTTAGGTTTTAGGATTAAGGGTAGAAGGGAAGAGATAGAGGGAGTGACTGAGAGAGAGAGACTTGACAGAGGGAGATGGGTTAGGAGGGAGAGGGTTGAGAGAGAGAGGGAGAGAGGGAGTGGGAGAGAGATAGAGGGAGGGATGGTTAAGGGTATAGGGTAGAGGGTTTAGGTTTGAAGGTTTTAGGTTTTAAGGTTTAGGGTTGAGGGTTAAGGGTTAAGGGTTTAAGGGTTTAAGGTTTAAGGGTTAAGGGTAGAGAATTAAGGGTTAATGGTAGAGGGGAGAGAAATAGAAGGAGTGAGTGAGTGAGTAAGTGAGTGAGTGAGAGATACCTAAGAGAGGGAGAGGCAATAGGAGGAAGCAACTTGAGAGAGAGGGAGGGAGTGTGAGAGAGATAGAGGGAGGGAGGGTTAAGGGTAGAGGGTATATGGTTTAAGGGTTAAGGCTTTAGGGTTTAGGGTTTAGGGTTAAGGGTAGAGGGGAGAGAGATAGAGAGAGTGACTGAGAGAGAGAGATACTTAAGAGAGGGAGAGGGGGTAAGAGGGAGAGATTGAGAGAGAGAGGGAGTGGGAGAGAGATAGAGGGTAGAGGGTTTAAGGGTTTAAGGGTTAAGGGTTAAAGGTAAAGGGAGAGAGATAGGATTGAGTGAGTAAGAGAGACTTGTGAGAGGGAGAGGGGGTAGGAGGGAGAGAGAGAGAGAGAGGGTATGAGGTAGATTATCTATAGAGAGAGAGGGGGTATGAGGGAGTCTTGAGAGAGTATAGGGGAGATTCTCTATATCTCCCCTCCCTCCCTCTCTCTCAAGTATCCCCCTCCTACCCTATCTCCCTCTCTTAGGTCTCTCACTCTCACTCACTCCCTATATCTCTCTCCCCTCTACCCTTAACCATAAACCCTAAAATATTATCCCTTAAACCCTACACCCTTAAACCCTCTACCATCTACCCTTAACCCTCTACCCTATATTTGTCTCACTCCCTCTCTCCCTCACACCCCCTCTCCCTCTCTAAGGTCTCTCTCCCACTCACTCACTCTTTTTATCTCTCTCCCCTCTACCCTTAACCCTCTACCCTCTACCATTAAATTTCTACCTGCTATCTCTCTCCCACTCCCTCTCTCTCTCTCTCTCACTCACTCCCTCTATCTCTCTCCCCTCTACCCTTAACCCTAAACCCTAAACCCTTAACCCTTAAACCCTAAACCCTTTACCCTTAGTCCTCTACCCTCTATCTCTCTCCCACTCCCTCTCCCTCTCCCTCTCTCTCTCAAATATATCCCTCATACACCCTCTCCCTCTCTCACATCTCTCTATCTCACTCACTCCCTCTATCTATCTCCCCTCTACCCTTAACCCAAAACCCTTAAACCCTCTACCCTCTACCCTCTATCTATCTCCAACTCCCTCCTACCCCCTCTCCCTCTCTCGGGTCTCTCTCACTTACTCATTCCTTCTATTTCTCTCCCCTTTACCCTTAACCCTCTACCCTATACCATCTACCCTCTATCTCTTTCCCACTCCATCCCTCCCTCTCTCTCACTCACTCCCTCTATGTCTCCCCTCTACCCTTAACCTTTAAACACTATATCTCTCTCTCTCAATTATATCCCTCCTACCCCCTCTCCCTCTCTCAGGTCTCTCTCCCTCACTCACTCCTATCTCTCTCCCCTCTACCCTCAACCCTTAACTCTATAGCCTTAACCCTTAAAGCCTCAAACCCTCTACCCTCTACCCTTAACCCTCTATCCTCTATCTCTCTCTCACTCCCTCTCTCCCTCTCAAATATCTCCCTCCTACCCCTCTCCCTCTCTTAGGTCTCTCTCTCTTAGTCACTCCCTCTATCTCTCTCCCCTCTACCCTTAACCCTAAACCCTAAACCCTTAACCCTTAAACACTAAACCCTTAAACCCTCTACCATCTACCATTAACCCTCCCCCCTCTATCTCTCTCCCACTGCCTCCCTCTCTCTCTCTCTCTCCCTCTTACCCTATCTCCCTCTCTCAAGTCTCTCTCTCTCTCACTCAATCACTTCCTCTATCTCTCTCCCCTCTAACCTTAATTCTTAACCCTCTACCATTAACCCTTAAACCCTCACTCCCTCTATCTCTCTCCCACTCCCTCCCTCCCTCTCTCTCTCTCTCAACCCTCTCCCTCCTACCCCCTCTCCCTCTCTCAGGTCTCTCTCTAAGTCAATTCCTCTATCTCTCTCCCATATACCCTTAAGCCTAAACCCTAAACCATTAACCTTTAAACCTTAAACCCTCTACCCTTAACCCTACCTCCCTCTATATCTCTCCCACTCCCCTCTCTCTCTCTCTCTCAAGTCTCTCCCTCCTACCTCCTCTCCCTCTCTCAAATCTCTCTCTCACTCACTCACTCCCTCTATCTCTCTCCCCTCTACCCTATACCCTTAAATCTTGAACCCTAAACTCTTAAACCCTTAACCCTATACCCTTAACCCTAAACCCTTAATCCTTAATCCTTAAACTCTCAAATAGGTCTAACCTCTACTATCTACCCTCTACCCTTAACCATCCCTTCCTCTATCTCTCTCCCACTCCCTCCCTTTCTCTATCTCAACCCTCTCCATATCCTAGATCTCTCTCTCTCTCTCAGTCACTCCCTCTATCTCTCTCCTCTCTACCCTTAACCATAAACCCTAAACCCTTAAACCTTAAACCCTAAACCCTTAAACCCTCTAACCTCTACCCTCTACCCTTAACCCTCCCTCCTCTATCTCTCTCTTCCCTCTCTCTCAATCTCTCCTCTACCCCCTCTCCCTCTCTTAGGTCTCTCTCTCTCACTCACTCACCCCCTCTATCTCTCTCCCCTCTACCCTATCCATTGGATCCTCAACCCTCATCTATCTTTGTCCCTCCCTCCTCTTCTCTACTTCTCTCTATCTCACTTCTCCCTCCATATCTCCCTCCCAGCATCCCTCCCTCTCTACCCTATACCTTCAACCCTTAAACCCTTAAATACTCAACCCTTAACCCTTAAACCCTAAACCCTCTACCCTCTACCCTCAACCCAATATCCTCTACCCTATACCCTCAAGCCTTAAAACCTTAAACTCAAGTAAACTCTCTACCCTAATCCATGAATCCTCAACCCTTAAACCCTCAACCCTAAACCCTCTACCCTCTACCGTCAACCCACAACCCTTAAACTATAATCCCTCAACCCCTATCCCCTCTACCCTCTACACTCTACCCTATACATTAAATCTTCAACCCTCAATTCTCAACCCTCAACCCTTGATAGGTAGGGAAACATAAGTGAGATATAGAGTGATAAAGGGAGAGGTAGTTAAATAGAGGAAGAGGGGAGATAAATATAGGTAGAGAGGGAAGGAGATGTAGACAAAGGAGAGATAGAGAGTAGAGAGGGGAGGGAGGGACAGGTAGGGAGGAGATAGAGGTGAGTGAGTTTTTGTGTGTGTGCGAGAGAGAGGGGGGTTAGAGAGAGAGAGGTAGAGGGATGGAGAGGAGAGATAGAGAGTAGAGAGGGAAATAGGTAGGGATGAGACATAGTTGAGATATAGAGTGATGGAGGGAGAGGTGGGTGTGTGTGAGAGAGAGAGAGAATGGAGGATAGGTAGGGAGGGAGATAGAGGTGTGTGTGTGTGTGTGTGTGTGTGTGTGAGAGAGAGAGAGAATGGTGAGATAGAGAAAAGGACCAATTGAGATAGAAAGAGGGGGGAGGGAAGGAGGGACAATAGTGAGAGAGATTAGGAGGAGAGATAAAAAGAATGGGAGGGAGGGTGAGGTCGAGAGAGGGTGGGAGAGGAGAGATAGAGAGAAGTAGAGAGGGAAGGAGGGAGGGAGGGAGTGTTAGGGAGGGAGATAGATGTTTGTGTGTGTGGGAGAGAGAGATAGAGAAAGTGGAGAGATAGAGAGGAGAGAGTGAGAGGGAGGGAGAGAGAATTATCAGATAGAGAGGAGAGAGTTAGAGAGAAAGAAGGGGGAGATAGGGATAGAGAGGGATGGAGAGTGAGAGAGAGATGTAGGTAGAAGGAGGGAGAGGAGAGATAAGAGATTAGAGAGGGAAAGAGGTAGGGAGGGAGACATAGGTGAGATACAAAGTGATGGATGGAGAGGTAGGTAAAGATCAAGAGAGGGGAGATAAAGATGAGTAGAGAGGGAAGGAGATGTAGAGAGAGAGAAGAGATAGAGAGTAGAGAGGGGAGGGAGGGATGTAGATGCAGGAAGGAGATAGAGGGGTGACTACTAAAATTTGACCTCCTGATTACTGAAATTTGACATGCTGATTATTGAAATTTAACTAGGCTTGAACTTTTTAAGATTATCCAAAAACTAACTTAAAGTATAAGAAAGTAAATGTCCATATGTAAATGTCAACTTATACTTAAATGTTTATTTCATGTATATAATTTTCCTAAAAGATAACAAGAAGAAAGACACACGAAAAAGAGAAGAAAAAGAATTCAATGTAGACCAAAACGTGAGCGCACTATAATGCGCTCGCATTTTGGAAATGATTTTTTGATTTCAAAAAATGCACTTTTTTTAATTCAAAATTCACACATTTTTCTATAACGCACTCACTTTTTTCCTATTTTGGGATGAAAAAGTAAATTGGCCATAAATTTTCTACCCATTTCTCTACACTTACCCACCCATGGTAATGCTCTATGGAATCCATCTCATTAGTTGTGCATAAATGCTTAAATTTTCCCTTTGACAATGAAATATTTACTGTGCATCATAGTGGATTTAACCCTTTGTCTTCGTGAAGGAAATTTTCATTAGATTTGTTTGGGCCTGAGCCTATGAAACCTATTAAACCTCGAGAATACTTATTTTTCAAGTCTTACCAAAATTTAAAGACAAAATGCACAGCAAAACTATCCCTTCAAAACATGCCTCAACCCACAACCAAGCCTACCATACTTGACAAAACCATGAGGGTAAAATCACAAAGTTGTGTTACACTTTATAAAGGAAAGAACCAACACTAATCAAACTATTAAACTTGAATCACTAAAAAGTGGTATTATGTTCTGAATTTTGAAATGATGTAAACTAGTAAAATATGTATTTTTTAGTATATTTTATGTTTTTATTTTATTTTTAAATTAAAATATTTTAAACTAGTTTTTGATAAATTAACACTATAATTTGGTTGCTCATTAAATGCTAGAAAAAGAAGTTGCATGAGATGTCAAACTTTTTATAATAAATTTTATTTTTTTCTTTCTAATTTTTTATGTGTATTTATAACTTGAAACTTTAGTGCATGGATATATTTTTTTCCAATTTTGATAAATATATATTTTTAAATAAATATTAAAATGTGCATGCATCAAAAAATAGTTGTTTGAAGTGATAGCAGTGCATGAGCTCTGCTAGGGTTTTTTGCTTTCTAAGGTCATTCGTGGCCCCTCCTGCATCATACTGTGCTTCCTGCGTAGGAAATTGTTTCCTTCATTGAGTACGGCCGCATTTACTGCGGTTTTAGGGGTTTATTATTCCTTCAACCGGTTCTAACCTAGCATTTTTTGCTAGTGTTAGCGGTTTGTCGGCCTAGTTTAATGGCTCCCCCATCGAACAAATGCCCTCTGAAATTTGTTCCAAAAGTCTTTCACGAGGTAAGCATTCTGACACCCCTGCTGATGTAGTTTTACCTTTACTTGATTTTGATTTTCCATGCCAATGGCTCGAAAAACACACCCTTGTGGGTTATTTTGTTGGGAGGACTCCCCCCAAAAGTGTGCTAAAAGACTGGGTCAGCAAGGCCTAGGTCCCTCATGGGGTCCGCCTTGATATGGTCCAAAATCTAGCCAAGGGTTTTTTTATTCTGCTTTGCAAAAGTTAGTCATGTCCAAGCTATTTTGGGTCATGGGCCCTAGTATGTTTGGTCTTCCTTATTGGTTTTCCAAGCATGGACCCAGGATTTTGCTATCTCAAAAGACTCCAAAATGCATGTTCTGGTCTGGATTGAGTTTCCCAAGTTACCTTTGCCTTGTGTGCCCTTCTTGAACCATATTGCTTCCTCTTTGGGGAGGGTTTTTTGTATCAAACCTAATAGGTTCTTTCAAGCCTATCCTCAAAAGAGGGTTTGTGTGGAAGTTGATTTATCCAAGGATTTGAAAGAGTCTGTAGATATTCAAATTTGTGATATTCGACACATCCAGAGAGTCACATATTTCAATCTGCCCAACACGTGCTATCGGTGCCAGTCAACTGACCACAAGATCAAGGACTGCCCTTTGACAGTTCCTCGTACATCCTCTCAGTCACGGGATGTTGAAAAGCCTCATCTGACAAAGCCTTCTCCTAAGGCTAAAACAAAGTAGACTATGGTTTCAAACCAGAAAAATAAGTCATCTAGTTCTAGGTCAGCTCCCAAGGCCCCTGAACCAACCAAACAGGTTTCAAACCCTTTAGAGAAGGGGATAGCTACTCCCTCAAGAGTTACTTCTGTTGTTTTACAACCCAGGTCAAAGGCCATGCCTTAGCCTATGGTTGTTTTGTGTGATCAACTGGCTTTGTCCTCTGCAATGGGGACTCAACGGTGATCTCGCAGCCCGTCTCCTCCACTAGAAGAAGGTGAATATGTGCCTGAAAAATGGAGATTCTCTCCTACTATTCAGATTGGTTATGTTTCACAAGAGTTTTTGAAGAATAACTTCTCTTCCCTGGGTGAAGAGGACTGGGATTTTGCAAGTATGGAAGATTTTCCATGAATTTTATCTCATGGAATGTTCAAGGTCTAACTGACCTCTCCAAGAAGTATTCTGTTAGGAATACTTTGAAGAATTACCCAGGGATTGAAGTGCTTTATCTCTAGGAAGTTAAAATTTTAGGTTTCTTGTTTGCTTCGGCTTGTCACTCTATTTGGCCAGCTAGTACTATGTTTTGCACTCTACATGAGGTTGGTCGTGGTGGAGCTGCTACTCTTTTTTCCCCATGACTACATTCTTGTGTGGTGGACCATGGGGTTGACCCCTTCCAGCAGGTTGTTTGGGTTCTTCTCGATATTGAGAATCATTCCTTCGGGATTATTAATGCTTATGCCTCTAATGATGTCGTGGAGCGTTGCTTGCTTTGGCGCTCGATTGTTGATTCTTTGCCAATTGCCACTTGGTTGCTCTACGAGGATTTCAACATGGTAGAGATGGTGTATGACAAGAATGGCACCTTGCCTTTTCGTTGTGCAGGAGGTGAAAGGGAGGCATGGTTTTACATGAGCAATAAATTGGGGCTTTTTGATCCCAATATGGGCTACCGCCATTCTCATTCTCTTTGGGACACTTGGTACAATTACAGGGTTGGTTCTGACAGAGTCTTTAAATGCCTTGATCGTGCTATGATCTCAACTCAATCTTTTTTTTCCTTCAATAGTTATGCCTTTCCTATTAAGCCGTTAGTCGATGTGACTCTATCTGATCACTTCCCAATTCATTTTCACATTGAATGGGCATCTTTTCAACCTCGCACGTGTAAGACTCAATTCTTGTTGAACACGTATTTTCTCTATCACAAGCCCACCCTGTCCCACATTCATCGGGTGTGGAATTTAGAGTGCAGGCCACCTGGCCATATGGGCTAGATTGCTTGGTGGAATGATGTCATCATTTGTACTATGTGTTTCTTGTGAATTTATGGGTGCCATCTTGCTATCTTTCATCGGTGTTCTTACGAGGCCACCACTATCGACTTGTGTACAACTATGGAGGATTTGGTAGTGAGTCCTTTCTCCCCATCACATCAAGTCAGGGTGGCAGATTTAAGACATCAAAAGAAAATGACAGATAATTATTTTGCTAGAGGCTCTCAAATCAAGGCTCGGCTTCACTGGCTCAAAATTGGTGATTGTGCCTCCAAAGAGTTTTTTTTGGCTCTTCGTGCCAAGCACTCATCCCTAGCCATAAAGCAATCAAATATGGTAACCAAGTGCTCTCTGAGCTACCTGGCATTCTTCAGGCTTTTGTGCATCACTATGAACAGGTTTTCACTGCTTAGGTTCCCACGCTTGTGTGCCAGCAAGCCCTTCAAGACTGCCTTGCTGTTGTGCCACATAGGCTTTCTTCAGCCAGATTAATTTTTGTGATCAATTGTTAAAAATTGATGATCTCAAGGAAGTCATTTCCTCCATGGTCGATGGTAAGGCTCCTGGGATTGATGGCTTTCCTTGTGAATTTTACAAAGCTCTTTGGGATTGTGTTGGGAGTGACTTGCATCATGTTTATCTTGAAGCCTTTCAAACCAATTCTCTAGAAAATATTAAATTCATACCTAAGCCTTGGGATCCAAAAGATATTTGCAACTGGCGGCCCATCACGCTTCTCAATGTTTCTTACAAAATTATTGCCAAAGCCCTGGCTCTAAAAATTTATCACCTCTTGCCTCCGATTGTGTGTCCTGAGTAGACTGGTTTCATTAAATCCAGGTTTATTCTTGATAACATTATTGCAGTTTGGGAAGGCATGGAATGGGCCCAACGGTCGAACCAAAAATTGGTGTTCATTAAAATTAATTTTTCCAAAGCTTATGACCGCATTGAATGGCCTTTCATTCTTGTGATGTTGCAAGCCTTGGTCTTTGGGCCCACCTTTATACAGTCTGTTCGTATGCTTTTTTTTTATGCCTCGGCTTGCATTTCCATTAATGGCTGCCAGTATTCTCCTTTTGGTCTTTTTCATTACATTCACCAAGGATGCCCTCTTGCCCCTACTTTGTATGTTCTGGTTGCTAAGGTCTTTGGATATTTCCTGGCCAATGTTGTCTCCCAGCAATGTGTTAAAGGGATCTCTCTCCCAAACTCTCAGGAACAGCTTGTCAATGGCCACTTCGCGGATGATTCATTTCTAACTCTCTTAGAGGATGGTGGTTTTATCACTGCTACTCTTGATTGCCTTAATACCTTTTGTCTTGCCTCCGGCTCTGCAATTCAGTGGCACAAGACCTTGTGCTATAGACAATCGGTGCTCCCCACTCCTGCGTGTCTCCAAACTTATAACTAGAAGTGGATAGGGCAAGGAGAAATCTTTCAATTTCTGGGCATCCCCTTCACCTTTCAGACTTCCCCTTGGGAGCTTTGGCAAGCCATGTTCTCCAGGGTTGAGCAGAAGCTGGCCTACTGGATTACTAAGCCTCTTTCGCTGGCTGAAAAATTTCAGGTGTGCTCTAAAATTTTGGCTGCCACTCACGTCTACTATTCTTCCTATTGGGCTCCTTCTAAAGCTGCCTATAGTAGGCTTGAAAAGTTGCTTCATGATTTTTTAAGGGCCTCTTCTGAAACCCACAAGGGTTTTCATGGGTCGCTTGGGAATTTTGTTGTCTCCCAAAGGACTCTGGAGGGCTTGGATTTCTCTCCACCCAATCACAAGGGATTGCTCTCTGTGTCAAATGGATTGTCTAAGATTTCACTGGGGATGAAGCTTGGAAGATTCTCCTTAGGCATTGTATTCAATCTGGTTTTCATGTTCATAGGCTCACCTGGAAAGGAATCGGTCTCCAAACCCTCCTAATTATGAGGGAGCTGGTTCAAATTGTTGGCTCCTTTGTGGCCAAGAGCATCTAGTGCTCTTGGGAAACTGTTAAGCCTTGGCTTTGTTGGGTCGGGTCTGGATTTTGTGATGGGCTTTCCATCAACCAGCATAACTTATGGTGGTCTCCCCTTCTGGCTCAGAATGGTCAACCCCTGGCCAAGTCGCCTTGGCTCAAGGCCCTCATATTTCATAAGAAGGGCATTCAAACATTGCATCAGCTCTTTCACTGGCCTACAATGTGTCTCTTGTAGTGGGATGCTTTTAAAGCCCAGTATAGTCTTCAAAACCAGGACCATCTTACTTTTGATGGGATGGTGAGCACCATTTCAGTGGAAATGCTTCAAAAAGTTGGCATTCGTGGGAACAAACCTTGGTGGAAATACTGGAAATGGTTTCCAAACACTCCTCTCAGGAGCTACAAGTCGCAGCTTATTTACAGGTGGCTTTAACCCTATTTTCCTATGATCGGTTCCTTAAACCGGAGGTGGCTTCTTAATTCCTTTGCCCATACTTGATGTAAGAGGTTTGATGCCACTTGGTCTACAATTGTTAATCTGAAGCTGGCCCACTTTGCTTGGTGTATTCTTTTCCAAGGCTTGCCTATGGGTTCTTGGCTTGTTCATTTAGGGGTTCCTAACCCTCGTAGCCCTTTTTGTGGGCAATCTGAAAGCTTTAAGCACCTTTTCTAGATATTTCCCAGAGCTCGGTAGCTTTGGACTTGGATTCATGATTTCTTTCAGCCTTTACTGTTGGAACCCTTTTCCTGGCATATGGTTCTACTGGGGGACTTGCCTAGAACCCCGACTAAGTTCACCCAGCTTTGGCACACTTTCAAGGTGGAAATCCTCTTCAATATCTGGAAAGACATAAATGCTTGTATATTTTCTCATTCTAATTTAGATGTTAATGTGTCTCTTTATGCTAAAGAAGTTATATGTTCTAATGTTCTCTTACAGATTCAAGTGCAAGCCAACAAGGTTGCACTAGAAGTGGCTCACCTGCAGGTTCTCCTAGACCACTAGGGCAATGCCCCTTGTACTGTGGCTCGGATCCCTGATTCACCCTCCTCCTCCCGCAGTCGGCTGCCTTCTTAGGGCTGGAAGTGGAGTGACTCCATGCGATCCCACTCCTAGCCTCCTGCTCAGTGAGATTCTCAGCCTCCTAGGTGGGCTCGTTCTCCTTCGTCGCATCTTGGTCAGTGCTGGCACTCTAGTGGTGCTACGGGAAGTGGTGGTGGCGGTTTTGGGTGGCCCTCTGATGCTCCACTTGCCTTTGGCTCTGGCTGGCCTTCCAGTGGCAAAAATTTTCCGTGGCTGGCTCTTGCAATCTCTCCTCGATGCAAGGAAAAAGAAAAGGAAAAAGATAAAGATAAAGTTGATGATGGTTGGGGTACTCCTCTTGACGTCAGTCCAAACCCTGTTGATGTATGGGTGAAAAATGTGGATGATAGGGACCCCCGAGGATTTACTAGCATTGCCTTGGCCGCTTAATTTTTCTTTATGTTATTAGACTTCTGGGCTAGGCCCACGTGATATTTTGGCTTTTCTAGGCTCTTCCCATGTGATATTCGGGGTGTGCCTTTTCACCACCCACCCCTTTTTTGTGAAATTTTTAATTATATCTTTATATTAAAATAGATATCTACCTATTCATCAAAAAATAGTTCTTTCCATTGGACATCAACTTTCATACTAAATATTTATCTAAAATTGAAAAAAAATATACCATCTTGAAATAGATTCTTTTATCTAGTGCAACATAGTTTTTCAATTTTTTTAAATAAGTTTTAGTATTTTTGCCTGGCACGGTAATCAACCTAATATTTTGCATTGATATCCTACTTTTACTAAAAATAATAAATAAAAAATGAAAAATAATTAGACTATTAAAATAAATATGCTTTTTGAAAACTACACTTATGGATCTACAAAAGGGTATTTTTACATTTTAAAAAAAAAATATTTACATTAGTAGGAGTTATTGAAATTTCAAGTTTTTCAAATAATTTTATTTTTTTGGTGAATTGGACTCAAAGTAGTGCTCCATATATTTTCAGCCAACAATTTTAGTTTTGAAAGTTGTGGAAATATCTAACTTAGCTAGAATGAATCTTACTAGATTATATGTTTGACCAAAATTAATTTTTAGTTAGAAATACTTAAATTAAGTTGTGCTTATTAGTTGGCTGAAAGTGTGACATAACTTTGTGCTTTTACCCATGATTGAACCTAAATAAATTCCAAATAACCAAGACCAACCTAAGAAAGATCCTTTACCTACCTCTTATAAATGAGAAAGAGATAACGAAAATAATCCCATAACACCTTGTAGGATAATACAAGTTTACAAAGTTAAAGAGAAAGTGGTTGAACAACCTTTCAGGGTTCCTTTCGTTCCTCCCCTTAGGAAAGAAAAGAAACCTATGGTTTATCAACTTGTTCCTACACAAATGCAACTTGAGTGTCATAATAAAAGAAAAAGAAGTTATAGAGAGCGTAGGAATAGACGTCATGCACTTGCTCAAAGGTTAAATGAAGAAACAAATAAAGAAAATAGAGATCCAAACTTGTTTGAAGAAATACATGATGAGTCTCCCTTGCCATTAAAAAAGATTATATGGTGCAACTGCAACAAGAGTTCAACCCTTATTTGGACATTATCATTCAACCTCCTACTGTGATTAATTTAGATGACAATGAGGATATTACTAAAATTGACGAAGAGGTGCATAATAAATTGAATACAATGTTTTCCTCTTCTATGAGCATACATGATAGTTCTCCTAAGGAGAGTGTTGAACTTGGTAATGATCCTATTTCGACACTTTCTATTGTTCCTTTGGCTAGTTTTCCACCTTTTATATATGATGAAAATGATTGGGATGTAGATGACCTACTAATAGGTTGACTCAATTATTTTGTTTTCTTTTGTGTGATTCCATGTGCATAATGTGATCCCCCATGAAATTTTTTTGATGTTATCTCTATTTGTACCTACATTATTCTTTATGTCACTATAGTACTGGAAAAAGTATCCCTTTTCCTTACTTTATTTGGGAATAATTATCATTGAATTAACCTAATTTTTCTAGGTTTAATCTTGTGATGTGTTGTAACACATTCAAATTCATCTTGGGCCCCTTTTTAATAAAATATACTTAATTTGTACTGTCTTTTAAGTGTTGTAACATGTTCTAACACACTCTCACACTTATCTAATTAAAGTTAATTAGACCCTTTAATTCAAATTTAAGCCTTATTTATGAAACCTCCCAAAGATCTATCTTGACACCCATAATTCAAATTACATAACATTTAATTGGGAAAACTTGAGATCCCAAAAATTAGTGCTAGGACCCATTCACCCTAGGTGGCAAATGGGTCCTCCCTCTATAGGATCCCCCTTTATTTTCATATTTCACATGATCTTTTGATGTTCTTTCATTCCCCAAAGACAAGGTGAACAGTGCCAGGACCCATTCACCCTAGGTGGTGAATGGGTCCTCCCTTAATGAGGACCCCTTTTTGAATTTCATTCTAGTGGGAATTCAATAATGTTTGTTTCCAGATTTGGTGTCAGCTTGAATTTTTTGAGTTTTAGAGTTAATCTCTAGATTTAGTATAAATATGTGATTAATTCATGCATTGTTTCTCTTAGCAAGTTTACAAGACATCCTAGAAATTCATAAGAAATCAAGAGAACTTACACAAGATTTCACAAGAGAATTTCAAAGGAAATTCAAGGTAGATTATCAAACTTTATTGCAGCAATTCAAGATCATTTCATCATGAAAATGGTTTAGTGCATTCCTACATGTTGTTGAGCTAAGATAGTGGATGTAGCATTGAAGATCTATTTGTAAGCATTGTTTACATCTTATTCAAGTATCAATATCTACATTCTTCATGACCACTATGTGTTAGATCATAGATTTATCTTCCAAGACAACTTCCAAGGTATCAATATTACATCATTCCATGTTCATGCTTCAATTTCCTTATTTCATCATTTGGTTTAATTACCTACAAGGGGTTTGACTGAGGCAAACCCCTATTCACTAACAATCAAAAAAAAAATCTTCGCTTGAATTTTTGTTTGCAGATATATAGGTTGAAGATCAAGTGGAGAAGAAGTTTAGAGAAAAATTGTCAAAGTTGTCAAGTTGCAAGGTTGACCTAAATACTGCAAGAACAAAGAATTGAAGCTATAGAATTTATTATAGGTTTTTGAGTGATTAAAACGGGGAATCTAAGAGTTTAGATATCAAGGAAAATAACCTAGATATCAATTTCAGAAATCCTAACAAGGACCCATTCGCCACTAAAGGTGAATGAGTCCTTTGTGCCCTAAAAACAAGGTTCTTGCAACAAGGTACACACCATTTTAAGCTCTAAAAGCTCCCCTCATAGTTGCTAAAATTGTTAGGGTCGACTTCTGATCATTATTTGCATCTTTTGGCCCTCATAATTTTATGAATTGTAGTGTTGAGTGTGGAAAATATTAGTGGTTCCTCATCTTGATTCACATCATTTAGGCGGAACCCTACTTTCCACCTAATCATTAATGGTGAACTCGACTTATTGAACATTGCAATTTACTGATTTTGAAGTCTTTCATTGCATCCTAGATTATATCTTGCACTCATTTTCATCTCATTTGCATTGAATTAAGATCTCATTTAGGGTTTCTTGCATTGCATTCAAAATTGCATATCATTTAGGGTTTAGATTTGCATTGTTTTGCATCTTTCTAAATTTGATAAATACAACACAAATCAATTATTGTGCATATTATTTAGATCTCATTTATTTTCATTTGAAAATCAAAACAAAAATGAATTTCAACATAGGTCCTTGCATTCATCATTTAATTACATTTTCACATTGCAATTCTAGAAAATCTAAAACTTAAACTCACTGCCTTAGACCTAAAGCTGAAAGACATGATTAAAAGCTTGAAAATCATTAAAAAACAATTTAAAAATACCTAACTAGGAACCATTCTCCTTTACTGGAAAATCAGTCATTGGATAGGTCTAACATGAAGCTTCTCACATCTAAAAAGACATTAAAAATCACTTTGAAATCAACATAAACATCTCAGAAAACCTAACCAAAACCCATTCACCCTTACTAGCGAATGAGTCCCTATTAGCCATAGATATGCATTTTTTGGAAATTAAAATCTTAATTTTAGGCTTTTGTTTGCCACTGTTACTTTCTTGTTTTAGTTTCCTAATTTGTTGTTTCACCAAATTCATTGCATTTAGCTTAAATTTCTTCATTTCAGTGCATTTTTTAAATTCAAAATTGTATCTACAACATTTCATTTTCAGCTTATTGCATTATGTAATCAATAAATTAAATTGCATACAATCTCAAAATTGCATTTCATTCTAGGTTGTTGCGTTACCTCTTTCTATTTAGGGTTTTCACACTAGGTTTGTAAGACTTGCATGAGCTTTACAACTTTGTGTCATATTATAAATACTATTGTAAGCTGCAATTTGAGGCTCATGCCATCCTGTGACAACTCATTCATTATGGATCTTGGGTTTCCTAACTCTCTTTCTAATATTGTTGATAATCAAACCTCCATGGCTCATAGTTTTCATACTTCATTACCCATGGCTGCACCTCCTACAACCAATGTGCTTAATTTTACCAACACCATCCCTACTATCCCTAGTTCCACTCAAGCTTTGGGGTCTACTCAAAGCCAATGTGGGATTACAATTCCATCCTCCACGATACCAATATCCATTCCCACATACACTAGCACACATCCCACAACATATTCTCAAACAACAACAAATTTCCAACCCACAATAACCCTTCAACCTACCAAATCCATTCAACCAACCACAACAATCATACCCACTAGAACTATGTACACTTCCTTACGTATTCCTATAAAAAACCATTCTAGTTTTATCCAAACAAGTAGAATAACTCCTCAACAATCAACCTCCACCAACCTATAATTCACTAGCCCTCCACATGCATACACCACTCCACCTTATTCCCCTCAACCTTACAACCAAAATGATCCTCTTATTAGCTCCCTTTTTTAAACAATGACATCCCTCTAACAAGTGACAACATTACAACAAAACAACAACAATGAACCTTTGAAATGCATCAAATATAACTCATTCTCCTCTGACATACTAAGAGCACAAATTCCACAAGGTAAAGAATTCCCTCGCTTTGAGAAATATGGTGGTAAAGGAGATCTTGTTAGCCATGTTTCCACTTTTACGGCCTTATGTAGTGATTTCATATTTGAGGATAAAATTTTGGCCAAGATCTTTCTTGGGTCCTTGAAGGATACTACCTTAAAGTGGTTCTCCTCTTTACCGAAGAATTCAATTAGTTCATTCAAGAACTCATTGATGCCTTTTACAACCACTTCCATATTCACATGGGTCCCAAGATGACCCTTGTTGATTTAATGGCATGCAAACAAAAAGAGGATGAGAAAGTGATTGATTTCATAGAAAGCTATCAAACACTTTATTCATAAGTAAAATTTAAGATTCCCAATAGTGACCTTCAACGAATGTTTATTGCCATTACAAGATAAAATCCAAAGAAAAATTAAAATGTTGAGATTTACATCCTTCATACAATTATGTACAGCCCTTCGTGATTATTAAAATTCAAATTGTGGTCATGATAAGAAAAAACCCCCTAGTCATACCAAAAAATCTGAATCTATAACTCAAATGGCTATCAACCTTTCAAGAAATAGAATAAGGGATTTTTACAACTAAGTTCCCCTCAAACAAATCAACAAACTAATAATCAAGTGGATTTTATTAAGATGACAACTCCTTTAAAGGAATGAGAGAGAGAGTTAACTCCTTTACTTGATACCCTTCATAATATCATGTTGTACCTTATTAACAAGAATATGCTTACTTTACCTCCTATTAGAGAGCATGATCCTAATATCCCATTTCCTAAAGGCTTTCGAAAAAATGCTTATTTTCATTACCATCAACAAAATGAGCATGGTATAGAATATTGTAAGCATCTTAAACATCTTGTGCAAGACCTTATTGATAATAACCAACTTCAAATGGGAGGTGTGAATGATCAAGGTGATAAGTCTATAGCCCCTCCTAATCAAAATTTGAAAATCTTCACAAATGCCATGCCTAAGAAAACTATTTTGTTTGTCAAAGCTAGTGAAACTAATAATTATGTGATGAGTGTTGACATGGATGATGACAATATGGATACCATTAAAAAATGTCCTGTACATGAATGATAGCATTTATCAAAGATATACCTCATAAGAGCTCAACTTAAAATCCTCTTGACATTGCTTTCCCACAAAATGATATACTTAAACATACACCTAATGGTCCTCTTTACATAGTTGGCTGAATCAATGATAAGCCCACTAATGGGATATTAATTGATCACGTATGAGGAGAGAATGTGATCACTGAAGAATTATTATATGTGCATAAACTATATCAAGAAATATATGACAAACCAGAATTATGGATCAAGATGCATAATGGATTTTCTTTCCCTACGATAGGCTTGATAGATCTCCCTTTAAAAGTGGGACTGAAAACACTTTGTCTCATTTTCCATCATCCCTCAATCGGACCAATTTCATGTGAATCTAGGCTATCCATGGCTTCAATCCATGAATGTCATCCCTTCAATTTTGCATAAATTTCTAAAGTTTCCATTTGGCGATGATATATTTAATGTGCATCACTCTAGATTTAATCCTACCTTGACCCAATGGAATTTTTCACTATATTTATTTTTTCCTAAGCCTCTGGAAGCTATCAAGCCTTGTGACGATTTATTTTTCAAATCATATCAAAAGTTAAAGGAAAATAAAATAGCTCAAAATTATCTCTTTGAAACATGCCTCAACCTATAAATGAAACACACTAGTACAAAAACATAAATAAATGACTAAAAAAACTACTAAAAATTGGTCACGTGACCACTAGTTTGGTCAAGTGACCATTAGTAGTTTATTGCCAGTCATTTATAATGTGACCAAATTCATGACAACCATTTTTAGTCATTTATTGGTTGTTTTGATTGATTAGTTTGGTAGTATATTTAGTCGTTAATTTAGTCATTTATTTAGTCATGGTAGTCATTTATTTAGTCATGGTAATCTTTTATTTATTCATGGTAGTTATTTTTTTAGTCATGGTAGTTATTTTATTTAATCATGGTAGTCATTTATTTAGTCACTATAGTCATTTATTTAATCATTTGTTTAATCAAATGTGTAGTCATTTTAGTCATTGTATTCATTTATTTAGTCATTGTTTATTCATTTATTTAGTCATTTATAAACTGAAATAATCATAAAACTTCAACAAATCTTCTCAAAGGATTGAAAATATTTCATTGTATATTCAAACTATATATTAAATGTTACAAAGACCTCTATATATAGAGTTTTGAATCTGCTCAAAGGATTGAAAATAATTCACTATATATAAAATATATTATAAAGAACTCTATAAATAGATTTTTGAAGACATAGTCTTTCCCAGTACTCAAACTACTGATTTATTATGCTTTTAAAACCAAAAAAAACTAAAGCTACAGCTAAAAATCCATTGGTGTGAATGTATGTCTTTAGTGATGCCATTGTTGCACATGGGGCGGGCTATAAATGCATATAGAAGGCACTGGTTTTTCATTTTATCCTTGCTTTGTACCTGTCCACAATCAAAATGACTTAGAGATTTCATCTAGAAATTTTGAGTTAGAGATTTCAAATGTTGTTCAAAATGACTTATCCCTTTCAAAGTGAAAAAATTCACAATGATGATCTTTTCAAGGGACAAACATAGTAAAATTTTCAAGATGTTTTATTTAAAAAATAAAAAATAAAAAGTAAAATTCTCCCTTTATAAACTAATAATACCTACAATAACATAAACTTAAAAACTAATAATAAACAATGAAATAAAAAATAAATAAACTTCAATTCAAAAGGATAAATATAAATTAAAAAGTAAAAATAAATTTCGCCTCTTCCTCAATATCAAGTGCCTCCTTAAATAATTGTTCTTTCTGGAACAAGATACAAAGGAAGACTGCAAATTTTTCAATCTAAAAGAAAATGACTTGCTAAACAATACAAAACACTTTCATGTTTACTCCCACAAACTATGAAATAATGCATTCAGTGAAAGGAGAAAAAAAGGTATTTTCCCCAAATCTGGTCAATTTTAATGGGTCAATTTTTGACCCAGGCGAGTCGCTAGCAAATTTTGAACTCCCACTAGCCAAATAGATAGGAATGAACTCCCCTACCTTTCTCAGCACCTATACCTACATGGAACGACGCCACTATGGAGAGCACAACCGTTGCAAAAACAAAGATTTGAGTAAGAGGTAGCACCCCTGTTTTATTTCAGAAACATATGACTTGGCATAGGGTTTTCTGAGGAAAGATCTCATGTCTTAGGCAAAACATTTGGATACTTTAAAGCAATTTCTCAGAGTAATGATTTGTCAACCACTTTAAAGTGGGGGCATACATCAATGGTATCTTTCAGCATAGTTCATGGCGTGATTTTTCTTTTTTCTTGGTGGTGTCATTGGGTTTGATGTCCTCCAAGAGTGTATGATCTACCTTCATGGCATGATGTGAATGAGGCATCCCATGAGTGATGATCTAAAACCCTTGATTTTTCCTCTCTTGGAGATATTAGGCACAATGCTCCCTTAGAGGAAGACCTTACATGAACAAAGAAAAATCCCCTTTAACAAAACTTTGTACATGAAATTTTAAAAGCATTTACAAAAGCATTACATTTTGGTGCCTTATCAAATTTGTTAGGAGGATAAATTTGGTATGGTATGAGAGGCTAATATGATCATCTCACTTGTAACCTTGTTGGGATAACTCACCTAGTAGATAGACTAAGGTCCCACTACCCTAGAGTGAGTACACATATTTTGGGACAACTCACATAGTGGACAAATCGAGGTTCCACTGCCCTAGAGTGAGTAGCATATCTTATTTTCAAACAACCCTATTCTACATCATGTTGGAACGATTGTGCTTGATCCTTTATTTTTCTTTATTTTGGCCTTTGACAACGTATGATTATGCATCTTTGTTATTGCTACATACTTAAGTGTCTTGAATGTATACTTTAGTCTGACTTTGATATGGGGTCATCCTCTCACTAAAGTGGGGGAAAAATATAGTAATGGAAATGTAATGTCGAAAAAAAATTCCTTAGCCTTTTTCGTGGTTGTTTAGCTCCTTCTTGTGGATTTTAGATCAATTTGGCCTTGATTTAGTGTTGTAATGTGGATAACACATTCACATTAGGTCTTGTGCCCTAGTGAACTAGTGTACTTTAATCATGCCTTGTAAAAGTGTTGTAAAGTGTTACAATACACTTTCACACTTTTCAAGGATTTCTAAGTATAATTACCTTTATTTTCAATATAATTTCTCTTTGCCTTTCCTTATTTGGTGTGTTGTAAAGTGTTGTAACACACTTTCACATTCCTCTAGGCTTTTCATTAATTATTGGGCTATCTTATTCTTTAATTGGCCCCTATTTTCATCCACAAGTGTTATTTTGGTGTATTTTTTAGGATAATCCCAAAAAATGGCATTTGAAACATCAAATCCCTAAAAACCCACTTTAAATTCCTAAGGTGGAACTCATTCATCATTCTGGATGAATGAGTCCCCTTATGTGGGACCCATTCACCCAAGGTGGCGAATGAGTCCCCCTCAACTAAAAAATCAAATTTAATTTAAATATTTGGCAGGATTTTATTCTCCAAGATCCAATGTTAGCTTGTAGTGTTGTAATTTCAAGAATTCTTGCATAATTGGGTATAAACACAAGGTCATTTCTCTCATTTTAATCATATCTACCAATATTATCATCCTAGCACTCCTAAGCATTCAAGCATTCATTTGAGCAAGAGAATTCAAGCTTTCAAGAGCACTCTTCAACATCAATCATCATGTCAAAGATCACATCCATTATATTTTCCATTGTGCTTAAAATTTTGGTGTAGAGTTCATGATCCAAGTGAGATTTGCATTCAAGATCTATCTCCTACAAGAAAGAATCAAGAACCACATCCATTGTGGCAATCTCAAGCATAATTGCAGAACTTTATTGCAAGGGTTTGGTGAGTTGCAACGTCACCTTTTGTTCATTCATCAATCTCCTTTCCATCTTCTTCCCATTTCAAGGTTTAATTACCAACAAGGGGTTTGACCAAGGAAAACCCCCATTCTATAATCGCACAACCATTTTTCCCTCTCTTTGCATGTGATTTGTAGGTCTAGGTTGCAGATTTATCAAAGAGCAAGATTGGAAAAGTTGTCATCAAGTTGTCAAAGAAAATTCAAGTTGTCAATATTGTGAACAAACATTGGAGGAGGTTGGAGAAGACCTATAGGTTCAATTTAGCAGTTTTGGACCTGGATCTAAGTTGGGAACAATAGAGAAGATCGAGGGATAAAGAATACAAATTTGAATTTCCATAAATCCGAAAGTGGACTAATTCACCACTATTGGCGAATGAGTTCCATTGTTGTTGTCTATCAGAGTTTTTTGCATATCTAAGTACCTTTTTGTCTGAAACCTATTTCAGCACAGATTTCTCGATATTGGACTAATTTTCCTAGCTTGGTGAATGAGTCTTAGTGGGCTTCAACAGTGAATTTTCCAGGGTTTCAAACCTTCATTCTGCCTTCTCGAGTTTCCTAGGTGCACATCTCCAGTTTTGTAGTTTTTTGTTGATGTTTCCTTGCATTTCTAGTTCATTCTTTGAAGCATTATGTAAAATTAGGGTTTTTGCATTTCATCATTCATTTCATTGTCTTTCCAAGTTCATACTTGGTGGTGAACCCCTTAGTTACATCATTATATCCCCTAGAACACACCCTTTTCCATATTCCAATCACCTTTGCATTGGAATCTCGAGGGGATATTCTTGAATGTAAATGTTGGATTTTGTTGCCCTAGGTCCTAAACCCTAGTGATCAAGCACCACAAAATTCACCTTTTTCATTTTGGTGAACCTACATTTAGATAATCTTTAATTCTGATTTGGATTCCATCATCATCCTAGATTTCTCTTGCATTGGTTAATTTGCATTCTAGGGTTTTCATTTTTGCATTAGTGAAAAGCTCATTTAGCTTGCATTATTGCATTTAATTTCATGAAAAATAAATAAAATTTTGCATGTGCATCTTATATTTGCATAAAAAAACATAAAAATTATAAAATTCAATTCAAAAATTCTGATTTTTTTAAAAAAATCCATACCTAGACTCATTCACCACCTTGGGCAAATCAATCCCTTTGCATATTTTTCACTTCATTTTCTGAGATTTTTTTTGCTACTATTACCCTTTTGTTTTAGCTTGCAGACTTTTTGTTTCATTCATTGCATTTAGCTTACATTCATTCATCTTGTGCATAGATCAAAATTGCATTGATAATATTGTTGCATAGCTTAGAATTTGAAATTTGCATCATGGATATATGTTCTTTGGAAGACTTTGGATGTCCTTAAAATCCTTAGTAGATGTGTTAAGTTGTGGCTTTGGAAATGATCCTAATGACCTTAAACTCACTCATGCTCACTCAACTCCTAATGGATGTCCTCGTGATGTTGACATCATGAGAGAAGATGACGATAGCATGAATAGGTTCTTAAATTATTGTCTTAACAACCTTGAGGCTAACTCATCCTTTTATCCATCCATGAATGAACCAAAAACTCCTACCATACCACCTCCTGAGATTTTTGTTTATTTGCATCCTGAAACAAAATTTGAGCCTAAACTCCCTACAATAGGTGAACCTGGTACCTCTAAACAAGCAAAAAATCAACCCTTTTATAAAAATAAGGTCACCAACACTCCTATCAGTCTTCAAGATACAACAAGTGAACATGAAATTTATCAACTCTTAGAAAAAATACCAGCTGATGAAAATACAAGGGGAATAGGATATCAAGATACCCCTTGCAATGAACATGTTCCTACAGAAAATCTAAGACTTCATAGTGATGATACGATGATCTTTGACTCCTCTCCTGACCTGAATATCCTCTTTCCTCCAGAAAAATGGGTGTTCATCAAAGAGGAAGAGTTTATCTTCAATTTTTCTCCCCAACCTTCACTTGAAGAAATTTGTGAAGTTAATAAGAGACACAAGCCTCAAAAATTCAAAGACTTGCCATTTTTACAAAATCTCACAAACATTGAACAAAAATTGGAAGAACTTGTTAACACAGGTCAGATCACCCTACCACCACCTACTAGAATAAAGCATCATAAAAATAAAAAATATTGTCATTATTATAGGACCCTCAGGCATATTACTGATGAGTTTCATTCTTTGCAACATATACTTAAAAGACTTGACATGTTAGAAATAATCCCTTAATCGGGATCTACCCCCCCTTTTCATGTAACAGTTGTAGAACATCCTCTTCTCACTATTACATGACTCCCTTTCCCATCACCTACCTCATCTCATTCTTTTCTTACACTCAATGGGGGCAAGAAGTTGTTAGCCTTGCACTAGTAATGCATTTTTCATTGTCCCTTCAATTCATCATTCACCTAATGCTTATATAGACTGAGATTGGGAGGTAGATGATTTTCTCATAGATTGACTCGCATTTTCCTTACTAGTCTCTTGCATTATTTATTTTTTACTTTTATTTTGTGTGATTGCATGTGCATAATGTGATCCCCTGTACTATTTTGTTTTCTCTCTTTGTGACTTTCCTCTATTTGTACCTTCATTCTTCTCTATGTTGTAAATTGCTTTCACTTTTTCATCTTTATCTTTCTTTTCTTTTGTTTTCCTTTTGGGGATGATGCAAAGCATTGAGACATTCATGTCTCATTCATGTTGACCCAAAAGGATTTCTTTTCTTTTTCCTTTTTCTTCCTTTCATCTTTATCTTTGTTTTGTTTTTTTTTCCTTTTCGGGATGACGCAAGGCGTCGAGACACCCTATGTCTCTTTCATGTTGACCCAAAAGGTTTTCTCTTTGTTTTCGCTCTCTTTGTGTCATTCTTCTAGTTATATACATTGTATTTGGGGGATGATGACAGTTCAGAGCTCTCCTTACAAAATATTGCAACAAAGAACATATTGACCCCAAATCCATAGATCCCTTATGTGTTTGGTGTTTTCATTTTTGGGGCAACTCCTCTCTGTTTTATTTTTCTCTCACATGATATAGCCTTACTCGAAAACATATGACTTGGCATAGGGCTTTTCAAGTTGGCTCTCATTCCCTTCTTCTTGTTATTATTTTTCATTTTCTAATTTAAAGTAATTGCTCATAGCATGTTGTTTAGAAATTTCTTTAAAGTGGGGGCGTACATTAACATTATTTCTTTTGCATTTTTTCTCTTTGCATGGTTCTTAGTGCAACCCTTTTACTTCATACAATGCATTTTTCGCTTTTTGTATGACATTGGGTGTGATGTATTTCATAAAAATGACCTCTCTTAGTATAGTATATTCCTCTTAGTGGCCTGATGCGACACACTACATCGCCTAAGTTGTGAATATTCTATTACTTGATTGGTCCTCTCTTGGAGACATTATGCACAATGTTCCCTAAGTTAAAGACCTCGCATGAACTAAGAAAGACTCCTTTGAACATTTTCTATGTTGCATTTATGACCACCTTGCATAACACAACTTGCATGCCTATGGACCCATCTTGTTTGTTCATGAGCTCCAAGCATACAAAGTTTTGTTTTTCTCCTGAAGCTTGAAAACCAAATCACTTATCTTTGTGTGGTACCTTATTAAAGTTATCAGGAGGTATAACTTTGGTATGGTTTGAGCGGGAAGCACAACTAGCATAATGAATTTCCCCATAGCCACTCACGTGTGTGTGAGTACATACCAACCATGAGTGTATGTTTCTCAGGTTCCCTTTTTGGACTTCTCACCCGATGGACAATCATGAGTTCCATCGCTCAGAGTGAGTATGCATTTATTTTTCTCAAACAAACAGCCTAGATCTGATCCACATCACATTGGACAAATGGTTGAAGCTTGTTTCAACTTTCTCCTTCATTTTTCTTTCTTATCTTTGGCATTGTATGATTGGCCTTTTCATTTCTCTTTATATCATTTTCATGTGTGTTCTTTTTTACTTGTATTGGTTTGTCATAAGATCTTGATCCTAGGGGCTTGATCATCCCTCTTGATTATTGTCATCTCATCTTACTAGCATGAGTACATTGGATCCCTCCCTTGATGCGTGTTTGGCTACTTTAGTGTGAGTTTGAAGAAAATTCATACTCTCACTAAAGTGGGGGCTAAATGTAACATCAAAAAAAGGGTCCTTAGCCTTTTTATTGCTTACTTATCTCCTTCTTGCAGATTTTGGCTCAATTGGCCTTCATTTAGTGTTGTAATGTGGATAACACATTCACATTAGGTCTTGGGCCCTTGTGAACTGGTGTACTTTAATGATGCCTTGTAAAGATGATGTAAAGTGTTGCAACACACTTTCACACTTTTCTAGGATTTCGAAGCATAATTAGCTTTATTTTCATCATAATTTCTCTTAGCCTTGTCTTATTTGGTGTGTTGTAAAGTCTTGTAACACACTTTCACATTCCTCTAGGTTTCTCATTGATGATTGGGATCTCTTATGCTTTAATTGGCCCCTTTTTTCATCCACAAGCCTTATTTTGGTGTATTTTTTAGGATAATCCTAACAAATGGCATTTAAAACATCAAATCTCCAAAAAACCACTTTAAATTTCTAAGATGGGACTCATTCGCCATTCTAGGAAAATGAGTCCCCTTAGGTGGGACCCATTCACCCAAGGTGGCAAATGAGTCCCCCTCAACTCAAAAGTAAAATTTAATTTAAATCTTTGGTGGGATTTTATTCTCTTCAGATCCAATGTCAACTTGTAGTGCTGTAATTTTGGGAATTCTTGCATAAATGGGTATAAATAAAAGGTTATTTCTCTCATTTCAATCGTATCTAGTAATATTATCATCCTAGCACTCCTAAGCATTCAAGCATTCATTTGAGAAAGAGAATTTAGGCTTTCAATGGAAAATTATCAAAGCTTTCAAGAGCATTATTTAACATCAATCATCATGTCAAAGATCACATCCATTATGTTTGTCATTGTGCTTACAATTTTGGCTATAGTGGATATGGTTATTGGTTCTTGCTTGTAGGAGATAGATCTTGAATGCAAAGCTTGCTTGGATCATTGTAGCATTTCATTGCAAGGGTTTGGTGAGTTGCAACATCACCTTTTTTTCATTCATCAATATCCTTTCCATTTTCTTTCTATTTCAAGGTTTAATTACCAACAAGGGATTTGACCAAGGAAAACCCCCATTCTCTAACCCAACAACCATCTTCCCCTCTCTTTGCATGTGATTTGTAGGTCTGGGTTGCAGATATATCAAAGAGAAAGATTGGAAAAGTTGTCATGAAGTTGTCAAAGAAAATTCAAGTTGTCAAGATTATGAACAAACCTTGGAGGAGCTTGAAGAAGACCTACATGTTGAATTTAGTAGTTTCAGACCCAGATCTGAGTTGGGAACAATAGAGCAGACCAAGCACTACAGAATACAACTTTGAATTTTCAGAAATTCAGAAGTGCACTAATTCACCACTATTGGTGAATGAGTCCCATTGTTGCTATCTGTCAGATATTTTTGTAGATCTGAGTACCCTTTTGTCTGAAACCTGTTATGGCACAGAGTTTTAGACATTGGACTGATTCATCCAACTTGGCGAATGAGTCCTAGTGGGCTTCTATTATCTATAGAATGTGCACCCTTGTTGAACTAAGTTCAACCACTCTTTGAAATAGGGGAATGATCTCTGGAGTGTTGGCTTCGATAGTTGAGATCAAGCCTCCAGAGTGAGTTGGTTCTCCCTTGCTATCACCTAGTTTAATGCTACACTAAATTTTTTTTGAGGAAAAGAGTAAAAAGGTGTTGTGAAAATGAAAATTAACTCTACGATGATAAACCAAATTGACTATATGAGACCTATAAATGCAACTTCATTATACAGTTCAATTAATAACCGAGGTAAGCTCATACAACTCATTTTTTGTATATTACTTACATAAATAATTTGTAAGGAGGTTTTGATATAAATTATTAGAAGGAAAAGAAGATTTCACAACTAAAAGTTTTGCATCTAACACACAGCTTATAACCTGCAATAATATTCTATTTCGCAACAAGGTGCTGACAATGAGATAAAAATACTAGGAAAAGGTGAGTTTCACAAGTATTTTGATCAATCAACATAAAATATGCACACAAGAAAGAATACAATGAGAAGGAAAAAGTGCTCAATACTATTGATATTCAAGGTACTCGCTGTTTTACATATCCAAAATTGAGCTACAAACCATGCTTTCTTTTGTCAAAGGATTGCAAAAAGTCACTAAGTACAAAATGCATAATACGAACTAACTCAAAATGAGTCCAAAAGATAACTATATACATCAAATCCTTCCAAAAACCCACCAAAATAGAGGCTAGAAGCTTCTTTGGGTCGGATGGCACAATAAAGAAAAAAAATAGCAACTAGATCTTCTCCAAAAAGGCTCCAAAGTTTTGAAAATGTCAAGTTCGACCAAGTCCATCATAAAGGCACACCAAAGTGACTCCAAAATTTGTAGGATTTGAGAAAATACAACACCACAAACCCCGAAGATCACCTGCATGCAAATAACCTGTCACAAAAGAAGAGATGGAGACAAACAAGCAAGGGTTCTCTGAAAACTGAAAATGTATATATCAGAGAGAATGAGAGAATGAATTGATATGAAATACAATGGGATCAATCCTTATAAAAAGGAGATCATGCAAACCCTAATAAAACCCTAATAAGAAAAACCCTAATAGAAGCCCTAATAGGATAACATTTAATAATTAATATAATTATTAAATGTCACTTTATGCAAACTAAAGTGAAATCTTAAGAAGGGAATAAAGGTAACTTAATCAACATAATTAAGTTAAAACATTTACTCTAACAGCCCCCCTTAAGATGAGCAACAGTGTAGCTACAAACAAATGCAGAAAAGCAAAGGTAACTACAATGCAAGAAGGCAAACATGGGTCCCGGCAACTAGGCCAAATCAGGTACCCAAATACAACCAAATCTTTGTAAAATGGAGAAAATAGAGAAAACCTCATGGGAAAAAGCTCTACTCCAAAAAGAGATGTAGAAGGCCAAGAAGAAGAACATCACTGAAGCAGAACAAGCTATAAACAATTGTCGAAAGATGACTGCTATGGTGCTAAAGAACCTCCGCTGAAGATAAGATGATCAAGATCAAAAAGACAACAATCTATATGAGTGCCCCATATGACACTACTTGAATCAGATGGCAAACAAAGGAAAACACCTAGAACGAAGATACAGAATCTACACGAGTGCCCCAAATGACACTACTCGAATCAGATGGAAAACAAAGGCAAACACCTGGAATGAAGATACAAATGGTACAAGAACCAATAGTCTAAAACACTGATCAAATGAGAATGGAAGATACCCCCCCATAATGCTGAACTGGGAGCCTAATAGATCAACTAAAATGGTGTGCAACACCCTGTAGTGCATGAAGAAGATACAACATTTGAAAGTGCACAAGAAAGCACCTGCAACTGAAAAAGTGGTGTGCAAAACAAAGCACACATGCATGAGGCTGGAATCATATGGATCCATGGTCATCATGGAGGGACACTCACTAGAAAAAGGTGTGATGGCAAACAAAGGCAAACTACACTACCCCCCATGGTATGGATTCAATGTCGTCGTGGAGGGATACTCACCGGACAAAGATGTGATGGAAAAACAAAGGAAAACTACACAACCCCTCATGGCACTTTATAATATCAGTTCGAGTACAAAATATGGCACAACCTTATTTGCAAAATCCCTAAAAGATGCATGTACAATAGTGTGGCACTTTATCTCAGTGCGTTTACATAAAATATAGCTTACAAATGATGCTCAAAATGTCCTCAAAGGACAAAATACTGGAAATACATGAAGAACAGCTAAGAACAAAGCATGCCATGCGAACAAAAGGTTTCCAAGAGAAAATATGTCCAGGTAATCCACCAGAGTGTGAAAACACAAATAACTGAATAAAAGATACCTAGAGTGAAATCTAGAAAAATAGCATGGATGAAACTGAAGAGCTCTGAAATATGGTTCCAACACCACTGAGATTACGAAAAATGAAGAAACTGATCAAAAGTTATGAGCTTGAGACTGAAAATAGCCCCTTTGTCTTCAACTAGATGTAGAATGCACCAACAGAAAAATCACTAAAAAATAACTACTCCATCAGAAAATTGGGATCGCCAGCTTTCCAACGATATCTCATTTGCCAATTTTTGACACCGTGGTGGAAAGTTATGGCAAAAAGAAAAAAATAGCTCGATTAGGGCATTGTGGGGTTCATCAAACGCTAACCGGGCGCAAAAGTGGAGCCCCTGGGCACTAGCACTCGGTCGGCCATATGACCGTGGGCGGCTCAAATGCAAAAAATAAACCTGCTGCCAGGTGGGCGGTGGGTGGGTTGGGCAGAGGTGGCACTGCTCCTGGAGCCACCGAAGGCGCCACTCCACAAAGATGACCCCGGACGGTGATGTGACCGGGGCTTAAGGGAAAGGGGCCGCAGGTATTCGCTGAAAGGAAACGCAAAGAGGAAGGAGGCAACGCTGGTGGTGGGGAGCAGAAGACCGACAGTTGGATGAAACCGGTGGGTGGATGGAATATGCCAACGGACAGAGGTAAAAAAAATCTCAAATTTTGACTTTGTCCAAAATGGATGAATGGACAGTCGATTCAAGGGTTTTGGACTGCTGAGAATGCAATGGCAAGGTCTGTTTGAGCTGAAAATGCTTCAAAATTGCAGGTATGCCCTGGATCAAGAAAACAAGCCCCAAACCCTTGAAGCTCCAAAAATCTTCAAAACAAGAATAGGAAGTAGCAAGTGTGGAGCTCGGATACCATGTAGGAGTTGAGAAAATACAACACCACAAACCCCGAAGATCACCTGCATGCAAATAACCTATCACAAAAGAAGAGATGGAGACAAACAAGCAAGGGTTCTCTGAAAACTGAAAATGTATATATCAAAGAGAATGAGAGAATGAATTGATATGAAATACAATGGGATCAATCCTTATAAAAAGGAGATCATGCAAACCCTAATAAAACCCTAATAGGAAAAACCCTAATAGAAGCCCTAATAGGATAACATTTAATAATTAATATAATTATTAAATGTCACTTTATGCAAACTAACGTGAAATCTTAAGAAGGGAATAAAGGTAACTTAATCAACATAATTAAGTTAAAACCTTTACTCTAACAAAATTTCCTCAAAGTGCTCCAAAAGCAAATAAATACACCCTATATACTCTCCCCATGTCTTCAAACTACCTCTAACCTCTCTTATATCCTTGCATAAAGCATCTAAAGCCCAACAAGGTCATTCAAGGCATTTACATTGTATTTCTGCATAATACATTTTTTTTGCATTAAAATAGCAATTTTGATTAAATGATTTATAATACATTGCTTAAAATCAAAATGCTTTACATTTAGAAATTTAAGTGAAAACAACACATAAGGCTTGACCTTGAACGATTAAATGAAAAAAGAGACAACTTCCAAAGGAAAAAATAATATAAGGCATATCATGGGGTGTTAGATCATACAAGGAATAAGACCTAAAGTCTTAGCCCACGGGTGTATTAGTTCATTGCAAAATTTTAAATAAAAGGTAAAAAAAAACCCTTTTACTTGTCGGCCAGATTAGGGTAAGAAACCCTAATGAACAAAATAGTGCAAACATTGCAAAGTCATTTCATTTTGTATTCATTGAGCTTTCTAGAATCTTCTTGGCCATGGAGGTAGGGTTTGTGAGAGCCCTATATAGATGATTTTCATGGCGGATTCAAGGGAAACAGTAGAATTCTCCATCAAATCTTTGTGCAACCAAACTTGTTTCAGCTTGGAAGAACCTTCTCTAAGCAAGAACTTGCATCTTCTTTTCATTTTATGTAGGAAAAATGTTTTCTCGAGCTCTGAATTGTGCAGAAATAATGAAAATGCCTCAATTTTCTCTATGTCTTCTCCCATATATTTAAAAAAATTGAGCTTGTACTTGCATTTTTGTACTTCTCTTGACGGTAAAGAAAACCATGTACTTTCATTTTATAGATTCTTGAAGCTTCTACATATGACAAAAGCTTACATTCAGTCATGGCACGTCCCCTACTTATTTTATCCAACTTTTGATGTGTTGAGACCAAAAGGTTTTGGAAATAAAGAACCCCAAAAGCCGAGTTTTCTAAATCTCTTACATTTTATTGTTCATTTTTATATTCTTATCCTCATCAATTGACCACCATAGAATTTTCTAGATTCAAAACCCTCTAATGGCCATGGCTATACCACATGCCAAAATGGCCTTGTTTTCATTCATTGCCGACCCTTGAAATGAACATTCTATGATTGAAAATCAAAAACCCAAGTGGGTTTGTATGTATTATGAAAAACATGCTCTCCTCCTATAGATCTTATTATTTTCATGAATTTGGATGAGGAAATTCCAATATCCTCTATATATTTCAGTTTTCTTTTTTGAAACCCCAAATGGGTTTGGATTTCTTGTAGAGAGAAAGCATCTAGGTTACTAAAACCAGAGTTCCATTTCATTATTTCTCCTCTGTATATACTGGCTAAGGCTCAACTTTTTAGTCTACAGGAGAATGGGGGATTCACTTTTCTATTCTTGTCTTCATCAATTGGTCGTCATAGGGATTTCTAGGTTCAAAACCCTCTAATGTTGGCGGCCATACCACATGCCATAAATGAAAATGATCTTAGTTTCATTCATGACTAACCTTTGAGATTTCATTCTGGGCTTGAAACACAAATCCCCTAAGTGGGTTTGTATGTATTAAGAAAAATAAATATTCTCTCCTACTGCAGATTTTATTGTTTTCATGAATTTTGAATGAGGAGATTTCAATACCCTCTGTATATTTCATTTTCTCCTTCATTTATCACTTTTTCATGCAAATATACATTATTAATTTTTAAATGGCCGCTGCCATACATGCTATAGATCGCTTTGTTTCTCTAGCATTTCCCTCTTGAAAGAAAGTAAGAAAAGCTCCATTTTCAGGCATGATCTCATTCCATTTCATTCCAAGGGTTTTACATGTACTCTCTTTCGTTTGTTTCTTTTAATGATTGAGGCCATATTTTGTTCTACGGGGTTAAAAAAAAAAACTATGGGTTATAAAAACCCACGGCCACTCCATTGGACTTATATTCTCCTTTTGTATTTGTAACCTTGAGACAACCTCGAGTGGGTCTCTGTAATTTACCCTCTTCTATAAAATACGAAAAGGAATATTCTCTTTCATTGCTTAGCTCCTCAATACATTTACTTCAATTTTTCTATATTAGAGTTGCAATACTCTCGACCATGAATTTATTTCTCTTGCAGGAAAACAAGGCCTTATAATGCTCATGATATGCTATTTTTCCTCCATATTGTTCGTATCTTATTGGGTATCTGAGAATTTTGTATTCCTTTCACTGTATTGGCTTCTAAACCTTCCTTTGTTCTTGCATGCTCATAAAAATACAAAATAACCAACCATTATGCTCACTATAGATTATATTTTAATATAACAGTCACTATAATGTAACTCATTGTGTGTCCATTATCAAGGAGGTTGACTATCCTCAATCCATTGCTTCAATGCTTTCATTCATGGTATGACTACCCTGTTGAAGTCTCTATCCTCTTATCACAAATAATGACTACCATTTGAAATGAAGTCACTATTACTTGGGCATGTACTATCCCACTGTAAACCCTTCACAAAGTTATTCAGGCTTTCTTGACTGACCATCATATATTCATTTGAAGAATCTCCATGTTCAATTCCTATCACTCTTATTATTGTAACTAAATTCTTTAATTGATAGAGGATTTTTTTCTTTGTTGGCAAGCTCTTTTCTTGTAACAACAGACTTGAAGCTCTACTCCTTTTCAAGGAAATTTTCCTTTGATTCATGTATTACCTTCTATTCTCATGGAATTACCTATCATTGTCAACACTTAATAGTCATATGTTACCTTGCTATGATATTTTGACTCACATCTGATGTATCTTGCTAGAGTCCTCAAGAAATAAGATAGGTGTCTTTAGCATAGGCATATTTTCCTCTTTAGTAATGATATTCACATGATGATCAACTCTTCAATTAGATTATTTGCAAGTACTAGAATAACATGACTTGAGAAGTGGATATGCCTATGATACAAATAAATGTTCTTGTATCCTTACACCTATCAAACATGCAAATAATTAACACCTTTATCCCTCTATTCATATGAGGGGAGAATGTTGGGCTCAACCCTTGTGGGAGCCCATTTCACTCCACATGCTACAATCAAATGAAACAAAACATTATATTTCCTATACCTACACAGGAAGCAAACATGCTAGATAAAAATAGTATATGGTGGATGTGTTTTATAGCTCTTTCTTCCTTGGAAATATATAATATGCAAACTATTTTAATGCAAATGAAGGTCAAGTTATATGTTTTCAGATGTTTGTGAATATACTGATTTGTGATTCTTCATTACTCTTACAAAATTTTCTCTCTCAGATGCAGGCAATTAGGAGTAGCAAGGAGCAATGGATGGATGCAAGACAAGTGTGAGGACCAAGGATGATGCAAGGTAACTCAACTAGGACCAAGACTCGACATTCAAGAAATTATGGGTCACCCTTCTCTATATGTGCATTTCTTTACCTGCAAATGTATAATTTTTCCTTTATTTGCATTAGAAGAGTTAAGTCTCATGGCTTGTGTGAGACACTATTTGTTTACATCATCAATAAATATTACTTTTATTAAAAATATTGCTCAATCTTCTCCTATGTTATATGCATCTGCATGAATGCAATCTGGTAATGTAAAATTCTAATTTTGTTTATGCACATGAATGTAATTTAGCATAAATAAAATTTACCTTATCTTTCATTTGAAAATTTCAAAAGCTCTACCTGATTGAGCTAGTAGTGAAATTAGGTAATAATTTCAACAGTGAATTTTCTAGGTTTTCAAACCTCCATTCTGCCTTCTCCAGTTTTCCAGGTGCACATCTCCAATTTTGTAGTTTTTTGTTGTTGTTTAAATGCATTTCTAGTTCATTCTTTGAAGCATTATGTCAAATTAGGGTTTTTTCATTTCATCATTCATTTCATTGTCTTTCCAAGTTCATACTTGGTGGTGAATCCCTTAGTTACATCATTCTATCCCCTAGAACACACCCTTCGCTAGATTTCAATCACCTTTGCATTGGAATCTCAAGGGCATGTTCTTGAATGTAAATGTTGGATTTTTTTGCCCTAGGTCCTAAAACCTAGTGATCAAGAACAACAAAATTCACCTTTTCAGGAAAAAGTATCACATTTCCTTACTTGATTTGGGAATAATTGTCATTGAATTAACCTAATTTTTCCTAGGTTTAATGTTGTAATGTGTTGTAACACATTCACATTGATATTGGGCCCCTTTTTAATAAAATATACATAATTTGTACCCTCTTTTAAGTGTTGTAAAGTGTTGTAACACACTTTCACACTTATCTAATTTAATCTTAATTAATTATGGTTAATTAGAGTTATTTGGCCCCTTTAATTCAAATTTAAGCCTTATTTATGACACCTCCTGAAGATCTATCCTAACACGGTCCATAATTCTAATTACATATCATTTAATTGGGAAAACTTGAGGTCCTAGAAATTGGTGCTAGGATCCATTCCCCCTAGGTGGTGAATAGGTCCTCCCTCTATATGATCCCCCTTTATTTGCATATTTCACATGGATTTTTTATGTTCTTTCATTCTCCAAAGGCGAGGTCTTAGAAAATAGTGCTAGGACCCATTTTCCCTAGGTGGTAGGGTGCTACCACAATAGTGGTTTACACTTTTTGGGAGATCCTTATTTTTGTTGAAATCACATATTTTTAGAAAATATAATTATTTAATCCTTGAAAATTTCCATTTAAAGGATTCCAATTGAAGAGGGTTTGATAAAACCACATTAGACCAAGCCCCCTTGGATAGAACCCCGCTCTTTTTAAACCATACCTATAACGGAGTCTACTTTACACCTATCAAAATAATGATAAAAAACCACTTTGATTTACCTTTTGGGGGATCAAATGAATTCATTTAAAATTTATTTTTTTGTATGTGTGTAGTCCTTATTAGAAGCTTCCAAAAAAGTATAATTTTAATTAAACTTAATTTGATCATTATATTTATTTTTTATTTCTTGTGAATGTAGCTTTTTCACTAAAAATCAAGCTCTTTGTTCTACACATGTGGAAAAATAGTAGATTGTCAAAATAAAATTTTGAAAAATATCTTCAAACTGGGTATTGATGTCCTTGATCCATTGAAAAAAAAAGAATTGATACATACAGAAAAAGTTATGTTGTATAGAGTCTACCTATGTCTGAATTGTAATTGGTTTAACTTCAAAACTTGATTAAGAAAAAATAATTTAATAAAACACTATGAAACCAAATGAACTGGTTAGATATCATAGATACAAATCTAAATTCGAAAAAAATAGAATTTTTTCCTTCATACAAAAAAAGTTATGTTGTATACGGTGAGCATCACTCTTTAAAAATGTTGTTTACTGATAAAAAATAGTTTTTGAAGGAGATGAAGAAACAAGTGCAATCTGATTCCAAAAAATTTGAAAAAAATATATTTAGAATCTATAGACAAAACTTCACAAATCAATAGTTTTTATCATCTTCAAATTCCTCACAGTTTAGCTAATATAGGAGGTTGAAAGTGAAGATTTAGTTAAATAAACTAGTTCAATGTCCTGTTTACCCAAAAATTGTAAACCAATATTGTGGGATCACTTGGAAAATGGGTCTCCCTTAATGAGGACCCCCTTTTTGAATTTCATCCTAGTAGCAATTTAATAATGTTTTTTTCCAGATTTGGTGTTTGCTTGAATTGTTTGAATTTTGGGGTTACTATTTAGATTTATTATAAATATGGGGTTAATTCACATTGTTTCTCCTAACAAGTTTACAAGACATCCTAGAACTTCATAAGTAATGAGGAGCACTTACACAAGAGTTCACAAGAGCATTATAGAGCATTTAAAGGAATTTTGAGGTAGATTATCAAGCTTTTATTGTAGAAATTCAAGATTGTACCATCATGACACTAAACCAAATGTTTTACACTTGTAGTTTATGAAAAAATCAAAAAAGTCATGTTTCGAGCCTAATTGGTAGGCACATACGCATAAGGTATGGGTATTAGTTATATTTTAAAAGCTTAAAAATAAAAGGAAAAATGCCTTAAGCTTATGTCGACATTTCTTAGTGTAAAAACCCTAAAGGTAAAACTGATGGAAAAATGCTAAAATGCATTTCATTTTTACACTTTGAACTTGCTGAACACTTGAGAGCGCCACCATAGGGTTTTAGCTGGAGCACTTTCATGGCTGATTTGAACACATAGTAGTCTTTTTCCAACAAATTTGTGTATAAAATCAACATATAGAAACTAAGGTAAGCCTTTGGTGAAGACATTTTGTCATTTCTATTCCATTATGTATAAAATCTTCTCAAACTCAAGCTTTTTCAAGAGACACAAAATGAATAATCTATTATATGTATTCCTCTATGATTTTCAAGCATTTAATTATGTATTTTACTTGGAATTTTTCTTAGTAATTTTTTTCATTTTGAATACCACGGCTAAGAGTGTTTATAGAACATATATAAAAATTTACCCTTCATGGTTGCGACACCACATTTCCTTTTAGTTGGTTTTGAAAAATATAAGCATATTCGTGTTTATGATGGCATGTAATAGTAACCAGCAGTGTCATAATCCCCTTTACTATGATAAGATCGACTGAGATCATAATATGAATGAGAATTCATGAATCATGAGAGGGAAAACAATTTTTCATAAATCACAAGTCTGTGGGTTACCCAAGCTTCAAAACTCCATGGCCATTCTAGGTTTTCAAAACTTGTGCCTTCACTGTCCTTCTATGCATAATGTCTCTTTCACATTATTATCATCTTTTTCATGTATGTTGATCAGATCTAGCTTCTCCATCATGGAGGCCACAAGCATAGACTATAAAACTTAGCTCGATATATTTTACACAAGAATCTTTGATAAGAAACAAAGACATCAATAGAATTTTCACTCCTTACATCAACCTTCTTAATGAGTTGTCATTATATTGAGAACTTTAATAAAACACCCTTCATTTAACAAGCATGCCCTCATCACTCCTTTATCCTTTTGTTGATTTCTCTTAAGGCTTCTTGAACTGTTATGATGTACTCTATAATGAATGCTTTCCTTTCCAAGTCTTTATAATAACTTCTCTAAACTGTGGATGACTCTTCAAACAATCATGTCCCTTTGTGAAATCTTCTAGCATAGTAGCTACATATCCATGGTTAAAATTCTGCATGCATAGGTCCACATGGATTTTCATTATCCTCATGCATTGATATCACTATATTTTTTTTGTATATTCTCTTACAGTCACTGTATGTTAGTGTCTTCAAACACATCACATTTGGGCTACAGGACTGTTTTTATATTCATTGTGTTCTCTGTCCTTTGGTTGCACAAACATTTCTCCTCATGCATTTGGGTTTTCTTTGATATAGATTATTTTCCCATGTATATTCTTTCATTGATAATTTCAAAATGCTACCCATCATGCATACTTCATTCATGGATCCTTTATGATAGCTCCTGATAGTACTTACTATTTCATAAATATGAAAACCCTGTAGTGTGCATTTAAAAGTGCAAACACCACGGAATATTTGCATACCAGTTTTGTATTATGTTCTTATTGATTAGGATTGACCATATTAATAGCAGAAAACTCTTATTAATAATGTATTTATTCTTCATCAATATCACCATGGTGAATGAAAATTGTTTTCAAGGATTACATTGGTGATATGAAATGTGACTATCCCTCTCTAATGAAACTAGAGGGTAGCATGCTAGGCTCAACCCTTGTGGGAGCCCATTTCACTCCACATGCTATGATCAAATGAAACAAAACATCAACAAATATTTCACCTATACCTACACAATGAGCAAACATGTTAGCTAAAAACAGAGCATATGATAGATGTTTTTGATAGCTTTTTTGTTTTCCTAGACATTTGTGGTATGCAAACTATTTTGATGCTTATGAGGATCAAGCTATATATTTATGGATGTTTGCATATATATATTAATTGGTGATCCTTCATTACTCTAACCAACTATCTCTCACAGATGCAAGAATTTCAAGAGCAACTGAGCAATCTTCTAGAGTATTGGAGAAAAGAAAGTTGAACAAGCAAGAAGGGCAATAGCAGATGCAAAGAAACTCAACTAGAATTCATCATTTAGGAAATGATAGGTCCCCTCTCTTTATATATGCATTCTTTCTTTCATGTATATATAAATGTATAGTCTTTTCCTTTATTTTCATTCAAATATTTAGTCCCACAGCTTGTGTGGGACACCATACATTTATGTTTATCAATAAAGACTACATTTTGTAGAAACTTATTCACTCTTTTCTCTATCGTATGCATTTACATAATGTAATAATACAATATTTTTATATTTTCCTTTGTGCATATGAGTGAAACATAGTAGAATTAAATGTGTTCCTTTTGTCTTTTTTTTGCAAACACTATCTCAACTCTACCTGATTGAGCTCGAAGAAAAATTAGGTAACAGGTCTATTTTGCAAGGTATGTGTGAAGGATTTTTTAGCCAATAGGTTGTGGTGCTATATGTTTCATCTAACTAGGCTGACCTAATTGATGATTTGAGTTTTTTTGGAATATATGCATATATATAGAAGGCCAATTTAGTGTTGTGAAGTCTGAAGTGTAATAGTGGTGAAGTATGAAGTGTGTAATGTCAATTTTTTGAGCCTAATTGGAACTATATCTTCAGCATGCTGCAAATGCATTATAAGTAGTTCAAAATCTAGTAGTGAGCTATTTTGCAATTCTCTTCTCTTTTCTAGATAGTGAGTCCTCTAGGTAGTGAGCCCTTGGCAATGAGCCTTTCTTTATAGAGTGTGAGTCCTCCAATCTATAATCCATTGTAATCAGTTATAATATATTGTGAGCTAATCATCACTATGGTTTTTTCCTTCCAATGATTTTCCACATAAATTTGGTGTTCTTGTGTTCATTGATGTGATGTGTGCTTTAATTATTCTTTTCCATTTTTGCAAGTTTCATGAGATGCATTAAATCCATGTGTAAGTTGATGAAGTTAATAAATTTCAACGAGTATTGATTTAACCCCCTCTAGTATTTTTGGTGTTCAACAATATATTTTCAATTATTGTTATAATATTTTCCTCAAATGTTTTAGTATATTTCTACAAGATTTTGAAACTTGGTGTAATTTTATCTTAGAATTGATAGCCCTCTACTTGTAATACCTCAAATTCTACACTAGAAGTTTTTATTTATTTGAATTCTATTAGAATTATGAAAAAACACAAAACCATGAGCCACAAGATCAAACAAAAAAAACACCTTCCACACAAGAGATCTGCAAACAAGAATTTATATATTCCTCAAACAAGAAAAATTATATAGAAGCAAGAGATTATCAAAAAGATATGAACGCTCAAGAAATAATTACAATGAGTATTGAGTGCTATATAGGAGCGAAACCCTAAAATCATAAAATCACTCCTAAGTTTAGCTTAAGTGCATGAGAATAAATTAGACTAATAATTAATTAAAGGGTAATTAATTATTAGCTAATGCATGATTAGTCTAGCATGCCCCCTTAAGATAAACTTAGGGAGTAGCTGAAAAACCCTAAAAAGAGAATGCGTGATGGGTCTCGACAAACAAGGCCATGTTAGGTACCCATGTACAAAAAAAGATCTCACAACTGGAGAAAAGGAGAAAACCACGGCGGGAGAAAGCTCCTCTCCAAAAGAGAGAAAGGAAAATGAAGGAGTGAAGAACACTCCAAATCAAGGTATGAAGGACTGAGAAGCCTCCAACAATATAATGTCCTAAAAAAGAGGAACATGTAGAACATTGATGGTGCATGAAGCTATGGACTATTGTCAAAGATGACTAATATGGTGCAAGAATGGAGAACCTCTAAAATAAATGATGATCAAGATCAAGATAAAAATAATTTGCATGAGTTCCCACTATGACACTAGTTGAATCAAATGGAAAAAAAAGGAAAAATATCTAGAAATCGAAGATACAAATGTCAAGATCAAGGAAAATATACTTCATGAGTGCCCTCAAGGACACTACTCAAATCAGATGGAAAACAAAGGAAAACATCTAGAAGTTAAAGATATAAGTGGTACATGAATCTGCATGAGTGACCCCAATGAAACTACTCAACATGCAAGATGCAAGCTCAAAATGTAGGTACCAATAGTTTAAATAACACTGATCACAAGAGAGATAATAACCTACATGAGTGTCCCCAATAACACTACTCTAGTCAAATGGAAAACAATGGAAAACATCTGGAACTCGAAGATACAAACGAAACATGAAATTATATGAGTGACCAAAAACAACACTACTCAACATGCAAGATGCAAGTTGAAAATATAGGTACCCAATAGTCTCTGATCAAATAAAAATGAAAGATCACCTCCAAAAATAGGAATGCAATAATGTCCATATGTTAAGTGATTCAACTCATTGAAATGCATGTAACTAGCTGCTGATGTATGTTGCATCTAAAAGTACATAGGAACAAGAACTAGATATGTAGATCACTCCAAACCACAAAACCTAGAAGCATTAGCACTAATAGTAGAAATCCCCCCCATAATACTAAAAAAGGGAGAGCCATGATATGTACACTAAAACTATGTGAAACCAAGAAATGCATGTAGGAGAAATAACTTGCAAATAAAAGTGTGTGCAAACTAAGGCACACACATATGAGGCAAGAATCATTGGGATTCACTATTTTTGAGGAAGGGACACTCACTTAACAAAGGTATGATGGCAAACCAAAGACAAACAACAACCTCCTATAGCACTTTATATCATAGTGTGAATAGAAAAGGAACATCAAGATTTGCAAAATCCCCAAAAAGTATACACCATAATGATACTATATCTCAGTGTGTCTACAAAAGAGAATGTGCATAAAAAAGATGTCTACAATGTCCAAATAGGAAAAAATACTATAAATACATATAAAACAACAAAAAATGAGCCATCACGCACAAACGATAACTTTCCAAGAGCTAAAACGTCTAAGTCATTCACTAGAGTGTGAAAACACAAAAACATAAATAAAATATACCTAAAGAGAAATTTGAAAGAAGTGCACAGATGGAATTAAACAACTCTAGAAAAGATGGTTCCAACATCGCTGTAATCATGAAAAATGGAAACCTAGTCAAAATTTATGAGCTTGAAACTAAAAACAACGCCTCTGACTACAATACACTGTAGAATACATCAAAAGAAAAAAATGATGAAACCAACACCACTGGAAAGTTGGTCGTACTAGCTTTCTAATGATATCTCATTCGTCAAAATCAAACATCGTGCGCCCAAGTTATGGCCAAAGGGAAAAAAAAAAATGATGAGACCAACACCACTAGAAAGTTGGCAAAACCAGCTTTCCGATGATATCTCATTCATCAAAATCTAGCATCGTACACTCAAGTTATGGCCAAAAGAAAAAAACTACTCTTGATGACCAAACAAGGGGACTTGGGGCCCACTGCTTGCTGACTATACAACTAATCTCATGTCGATACATCATCATGATGTCAACATGATGTTAGTAGAATATTCTCTTGTGCCGGGAAAAAAAAACTGACTCCCTTGTGAAAAATTGGTTGCCAGGAAAAAACTCAAGTGATCGGAAAAAAAAAATTAACGGTAGAAAAAAGTTGGACGATCTTTGGGATGATGTCATGGCTAGAAAAGGTAAGTGGCAGGTTTTTCCAGCATAAACTCACCACTAGTCGCTAGAAACTGTCATCAATATTTTTCATGTCGTCGATCAGTTAGGAAATGCCACCAGCAATATGCACTAATTGCCACTGCAAGGAAGTATGGGGCCCATAAGGAATATTCCCTACAGGTACCCCAAACAAAACGCCACCAAAAAAAATTTAAACCTACACTTTTTAAAAAAAATTCAATAAATATATTTTCTAAAAAATATGCCAACCATTTTATTTTATTTTTTATTTTTATTTTTTGAATTTTGTGCACAGGGTCGTACGAAGGTCGTACAGGCCCTATGCAATTTTTTTTTTGCCTCAAATGCTCTCAACACCAAAATAGGGTGAATTTATAGTCAAAATTCATGGAATCGACCTGCACATAATGGCAAGGTCCTTGTCATGCCAAAATGCACCAAAAATGCAACTACCCTCTGAATCCAAAAAAAAAAACTGCTTTAAACCCTTACAAATTTGACCTCAGGAGTCCAAATCAGGTGAAATAAAATCCAAATCTAACTTTCTCAACCACTGTGAATCCAACGATGAAGTCCTTTCTATGCTAATCAGGAAAAAGAAAGGGGGATTTAGATCTGAAGCTTGTAACCCTTGTTGAAAAAAAAACTCACTAATCAAGAAAGGGTTCGTTGAATCGTGGCTCTGATACCATGTTATAATTTTGAAAAAGCACAAAACCACAAGCCATAGGATCAAACAACAAAAAAATACACCTTCCATCCAAGAGATTTGCAAACAAGAATTGTTATATTCCTCAAACAAGAAAAAGTTGTAGAAGCAAGAGACTATAAAAAAGATATGAAATCTCGAGAGATAATTACAATGAGGGTTGAGTTCTATATTTCTCCAAGATGTTGAAACTTGGTGTGATTTTATCTTATAAGTGATAGCCCTCTACTTGTGTAACGCCTCAAATTCTACACTAGAAGTTTATATTTATTTGAATTCATAATTTTTCTTGTGATCCATGGAGTTTGGGAGGATGTGGTGTCTTATAGGACTTGGAATAATTTTGTGCATGAATGGACTATGTTGGAGATGCAAGGTAAATTGGAAAGCATAACCTATATATTTTTAGGAATGAAATATATTTTTTGCACATATAGTGCAATGTATAATAGTTGTATTGTTGTGCATGCAAGTTGACACTACATTGTACCAGACATCTTTTCTTCCATGCTATTATTTCCATAGATTAATACATTTAGAAACAAAACATTAGAGTGAGTAGACTTTGTAGAGGATTATTTACACTTCCCTCTATTGACTATGCATACAAGATTTTATGAAACTTTTTCATCTCCTTTTTGTAGTGTTTACTACTCTCTTTTGAGTAGGATCTTTTGTTGACAGATATTTACATTTTTATTAATGGAGATTGATTTTGGTTGGTCAATGAATTATTTTCAATTCTTTCATCTTTAAATATGAGATGAGGCTCACTTTTTAAAAGTCAAATTATATGGTTTTATTATATTCTCATGAATTAAATGAAAGAATTATAAAATCAAAATTTCACTTATTTTCATACTTTTTGAGTGAAATATTTTTATCTATCTCTAAGATTGTTTTCATATAGTGGTAAATAAGTCTTCCTTAACTTAAAAGCATATTATTCAATCATATAAATTATTTTATTTTATAGAAAAATATCCTCTTCATAATCTCAAATATTTTCAATTAACATTTATCCATATTCTCTATAACTAACAAGCCACACTTCTTTATATATATATATATATATCCTTAAAATTTAAAAAAATTATATCTTCATATACTTTCATAAATATAATTCAAAATAAAATTATAATTAAAAAATCATATAATTTAGCATATTTCATATTACCATCTATTTATTACCAAAACAAATAATAAGAATAAAATTATCTTAACATTCAATATCAAGAAAGAAGCATGAAACCTAAGCAATCCTTTCTATTGACAAAAGTGTACTAAACATAATAAGTTAATCTCAAACACCATATAAGTAATCACAAGTAACTTTGTTATACAAAAATTGACATTAAGAATTTACAAAACTCTACTAAACATAATAATAAGTTAATATCAAAACCAGAGAACTAACCACGACCAAAAGTAACTTTCTTATACAAGAATTGATATCAAGAATTTACTTTTCAGTTTTAAGAGTTACTTTTGTTTCATAAACTTTGAAAAACTATAAAATTTATATTCACTACACTATTAATTTATTATAGATCCTAAGTGATAACCATACATCCTAAGTGATAATTTGATCCGACTCAATTTTGCTAAGCCACTAGATTTACGTTAAAAATACATTTATAATGTGATAGAAATTATGTTCAAAACAATTTAAACAATTTCATTGATCCATATCCCAAGAGAGATCAAAGAGTCAATAGCTTCTATCTTCCATTTTCTATGACCTACGTTCTAGAACCTTCAAAGAAAAAACAAAATAATTGTTAACAAACAAGAATAGATAAGCAAATACATTCACACTATAAGATGATATTCATTATCAATGGTCAACGACCAAGGGATTCTTATCATTGATTAGAAAATCTTATACAATGGGAGATATGGAAACTGAAGGTTCCATTACATGTAGCCATATATCCAGTGGGACTACATGATGTAGTATAGGACTTTGAAAAATATGTCCTTTGATCTGTCCAAGGAGATCAAAATGTACTAATTATGGGCATTGTAGGTGTTGGTTATTGGTCTAACAGTTGTTGTTGCATTAAAAAGATCGATCTGTTAATGTCCGATACAACTGTCAGAGTTAACGGATCCACGGGAGATGGTTAGACTGTGCCATGAATCCCTAGGGGAGCACTGACCATCTGCCAACAAACTCTCAGGCGGGTGCATGGTAATGGGTAGCAATTCCGTGGACACCCCCTGAAATTTTTTTTGGAAAACCATAACGCGAGCGCGTTATAACACGCTCGCGTTATGGCTCGGCAACTACAAACCAATAGCATGCTCGCGTTATTGATTGTTAAAAGAAAAAAAAGAAATATAAATCTCTCATTAGGATTTCGACTGGTTTTTTTTTGCAGTCGCGGCTTCAACTGGTTTTTTTTGCAGCCACGGCCAAAACCACCACTATTTCGCGCTCACATTCTAGGAGGATAATTTCAAAAAAAATCTTCACCAACAATCCCTATTTCTTCACAACAATGGCGCCATGATGAGGAGGAGTTGTGAGAGGTAAGGATTCTATGGTTTTTTTTTTTTGAATTAGTTAGTTTTAGGTTGAATTTGCTAGTTTTAGGTTGAATTTGATATCTATTTGTTTGAATTTTTAGGAGATGAAAATCAACCTGCAAACCCTCAAAATCCTTAATAGGAAGACCAACCAAATCCTCAAGATCAAAATCAACCACAACATCAACCTCCTCCACCAATGACTCAACTCCCTCCTCGCACTCAACAAAATTTAATGAGTGAAATTGAGAACAACAAAAAGAGAATTGAGGATTTGATTAGTAGGTTGAGTGATCCAAATGGTTCAACTGTAGAAATAATGACCCTAGCAAATTCATTAAAAGATATGTTAAAAAATGTAGATTCAATTAGAAAACAAATAACTGGATGGCAAGATAGGAGGCAGGTGGCTAGGGATTATTATGCCAATAAACTATCATACAAGGATGTGAAGGATTTAAAAATTATAAAAGGTGATTTGTGCTCATTATTCATTGACCCACGCACAAATCAAAATCTTACCCTCAATGGGAAGAGGTTTCCTATCCATTGGTGCCACCACCAACAGATTAGGGGCCAGTTTTATGATAGGTGGTACATGGTCTTTGATTACCCACCGTGCAACAATTGCAAGGTCCCGCAATATTTCCTTAGGAAACTATATAGTGAGTTCATATTGAACAAAATCCCAAATTATTTTGATATGAGGGATTTCTAGGGGAGAGGTGGGGGGTCAGCTCAGGATAGACCTATTGCACATCCGGATCCTATGCAGCAAGGTAGACGAGCTCTCGCTAGGCCACCTCGTGAGCACATTTTTATGCCTTTTGTCATGAAGGAAAGTGTTGACGTAGAGACATTGCAGGCAATCAACACTTTGACCCAGAGTGTCATCCATCATACTAGACCTATTCTATAGTGCCATCCAGGGGAGTCTTCAAGTGGTGTCCTTTGAACATATGTGTATCAATCTTGCGGGGCTACTTGGTTATATGACCCCACCGACACTCAGGAGACTGGTACACAAGATCTGTCTGTAGCTATGGAGATGGAGAGGGCAACTGAAATTTTTCATGAGGCATATGGCATTGATAGTCAAGTAAAAGTTAGTGCATGTGTTCATTGAATTTAATTTATTAAATTTTGAATTTGAAATGCAAGATTAACTAAAAATGTTTTATGATTTTAATAAAATTGCAGGGTCATAGTGTTGAGACTGGATACACTGGCCCCCCACCAACCTATTTCTGCAGTACACCTATCGCTAGGGTATGTAACTAGTAAACAATTATAAATTTATTCCATGTTAATAGCATTGTTTTAAGAATGGTAATTTAATATGCAATTTTGGATGTTGAACAGACTAATATTGGAGGTTTTGATGGAACACTTCCCAGTGGCGATGGATTTACTAAAACCTTCATGTAGGTAATAGAATAAAGAGCTTAACTAATGAATCAAGTACTTAATAGATTTGTGTAGTTTATATGCACATCGTTGATTACATTGAATATTTTGTTGTTTTATTTTCAGTTGTTGCGAGACGATACACCTCTGAATGTGATGAGGGCAATGGATATTGGTGTGACATGTGCTATACAATCCTCGATGGCTTTGATAGAAGAGGTATGAGGCAAATTAGTAAATTTACATTTACATTTGTTGTTATAGATGTTAGTTAGTGAAAAATCAAACCATTATTGATTCACATAGTTTAATTTCTATTTGTATGGTTTATATAGGGCTTGAGCATGCCAAAGCATGGGTGTGAGAATATTTCCCTCATGGAGAGAGATCGTGAGATGGTTGTAAGTGATTATTTTGTCAAATATATCATTTTTTATAATGTAATTTCTATATATTCATGTCTTTACTTCTTATTGTAATAGTTAAAACTTCACCATGAACTAAATTGTAGGGAGTAGTAGGAGCACTCCAAGAGCACAACAAAAATGAGTGATAGACCTATCGCCATTCGAGCAAAAAGGAAAGGGAAAGATTCTATTTCCAAGGCATGGAGAGCAATGACTTTTGATTCCAAAGTCCTTTGTTGTATGCCTACATGGCAGTTTTGTATATATTTGACATTGTATGCCTATATGGCATTCTCGTAAGCCTATATGGCTATTTTGTACATATATTTCATACTTATATCAACATATATTCATGTATGCCTACATGGCTATTTGCTTAATACAAATATCTTTTATCGATGCCTATCCATATTTGTATTCTAAATTGATGGTTCAATAGTTATGAGTTGCGTGTATTCAAGGTAATTTCTATGTTAATACAAATATCTTTTATCGATGCTTATACTTATGTGATTGATGTATGTTTTTGTATGGGATCATAGTAATTTCTATTTGATGATGCTATTGTGTCTTTAAGATTTATTTATTAAAGGGTGCATGAAACAAGTTTTAAATCCTTAAAAATCTTTGAATTTCTTAGGTTTTTCTATTTGTCGAGTCTGGGCTCCGAGCCTGAGTCCAAGTCAAAAATTGGCTTGTCAAGTCTGAGGCGAGTCCAAGTCTTGTAACACTAGTGTGAACACATCGAGGAATAATGTATATGCTGATGAAGAGAGAACCCATCCTTGTTTCCAAACAAACCATGGTATAGATATGGGTGGTTGAGATAAAACTTCACTCTTCTGGATAGTTCAAACCATAATCTTTCATGGCTGCAAACACACCTTCATTATGTGTGTTCTTGATCCTACTGAAGAAATGGTGGAACATGTTGTAGATCAAATATTGCAACCCTAAGTCCACAAGAAGGTTACTTGTCCCGATTTCCGCAAATGTCTTTAAGATGTTCATCCTTCTTGAGTAATTCCAACCATTATTATCAGTTTCCATGCTTCTAATGGAAAGTCATTTTTTTGCAATACCCAAAGGCTAGTAGGTTCATTTTCTCTAATACCACTGTAATGACTTGAGCTTTGGATCAATAGATTTTTTATTTCTTTCTTATTGGATTGACAAAGGTTGTCATCCAATATTATTAAGATAGATAACGGAGTCCCCAAATTATAAATGAAATAAATTCTGAATATGGAATCTAATTCAAATATTAATTTGATAATGGAAATTTGACAAATAAATATAATAGTTGTTTCTAATTAATCAATTAAAATCATGTGCTAGCTTTGAATATAAATCTGCTTATCATTGATATATAGGCCTTGAGAATTGGGATGCCTTTCCTGATCGATACTTTGTACTCATGCATCTAACTTTGAGTCCTTTTCAGATTATATGCTTGAAATGTATACTCCCATATTATAATTTTTTTCTCATATAGACCAATCCCACACTAGGTAATTCAATAATAAAAATAAGTCTACAAATTGATTACCCTGATCTTCCCTTCTTATTCTCTTTTATACTCAAAAACTACACAATTGAATCCTAATAGCAATATCACAATTTGACACATTGTAGAAAATACCTCCTACTTATCAATTGATGAGCTAAAGGGGCTCTATAATAAATGTTTCATAAAGCACAACACTTGCTGAAGGTTTTTCAAATGGGGTTGCAATCTAAGTGGGATTAACCTTGGGGAAAAAACTTCGTGGTTAAATGCTTGAGCTGGAGTAGTACTGGGATGGGTGACCTCTTGGGAAGGCCTAGTGCCTCACCTCTGTGAGCATCACGTACATGCAATGGCTGTTAAGTGGGCCATTCATTATCATGAGAGATGGGTTCTTGTGAACTTAGCCCTCTTTCAATCCATGTCAGCCTTGGGACTCTATAGGAAGCTGGAGGTTGTACCAAGTACAGGATCGGCAAGTTTGTATAAAATATCTGAAAAACAGAGAACAGTGTGAATAATTCTTATCTTATCTTTTCCAAGAGTTCATCAACAACCTCCATTTGAGCCTCTCAAGTCTTTACATAGTGTTTTACACCCTTGTCTAATTGATCCACGCCCTCAACTAACTAAAAACCAACTTTCAAAACAAGTAACCGTTGCATTTCAAATTTGTGCTTTAAGCAACTTACAAATTTGCAACTTTAGACTCCTCCAACCTAAGGGATCGATCTGGTGGAACATAGCTCAGAGTGATTTCATGTCTTTCAGTGCAAAATAGGACCATTCCTAGCCTAAAAATACCTATTTGGAAGTGTTGGAACAGTCCACTTGGTCACACAAGTTGCAGAACGAAAGTTGTACTACTTTGCAACTTTGCACTGCTTGCATTTGATGCTTTTTCCATCAAGTGAAAATCCACCACCATGGGAAAACCACTCTGAGATAGCCAAAACTGAGAGATTTTTTTGTAGAGGGGCTCAACATGATCCTATAGGATCATATGAGAATTTTCTAAGCATCACGGTATCCGAGTAATAGCATGTTGAAGTTTGTAGCCATTTTGCACTTTGGACCCTTAAGGGATCGATCTGGTGGAACGTAGCTCGGAGCGATTCCACGTGTTTCAGTGTGAAACAATACCATTTCTAGCATAAACATACCTATTCAGATGTGTTGGAACAGTTAGTTTGGTCATACGAGTTGCAGAGCAAAAGTTGCACTACTTTGCAACTTTGCACAGCTTGAATTTGACACTTTTTCTATCAAGTGAAAATCCCCCACCACGAGAAAACTGCTCTAAGATAGCCAAAACCGAGAGAGGTTTCTCTAGAGGGGCCTAACGCCTTCTTGTAGGATTAGACGAGAAGTTTCTAAGTGTAACAATGTCCAAGTAATATCATACTAAATTTTGCAGCTATTTTGCACTTTGGACCCTTCAGGGATCGATCCGGTGGAACATAGCTCAGAGTGATTCCACGTGTTTCGGTGTGAAAGAGGACCATGCCTAGCGTAAAAATACCTATTCAGACATGTTGGAACAATCTACTTGGTCACACAAGTTGCAGAATGAAAGTTGCACCACTTTCCAACTTTGCACTTCTTCCATTTGATGTTTTTTCCATCAAGTGAAAATCCGCCACCACAGGAAAACCACTCCGAGATAGCCAAAATCGAGAGATTTTTTTGTAGAGGGGCTCAAGGCGATCTTGTAGGATTAGATGAGAAGTTTCTAAGCATCACATTATCCAACTAATAGCATGCTAAAGTTTGCAGCCATTTTGCACTTTGGACCCTTCAGGGATCGATCCAGTGGAACGTAGCTTAGAGTGATTCCACGTGTTTTAGTGCAAAACAAGACCATTCCTAGCATAAAAATACCTATTCGGATGTGTTGGAACAGTTAGTTTTGTCATATGAGGAGCAAAGCAAAAGTTGCACCACTTTGCAACTTTGCACAGCTTGAATTTGACACTTTTTCCATCAAGTGAAAATCCACCGCCAGGAGAAAACCACTCCAAGATAGCCAAAACCAAAAGAGGTTTTTCTAGAGGGGTCTAATGCCTTCCTATAGGATTAGATGAGAAGTTTATGAGTGTAACGGTATCCAAGTAATATCATGTTGAAGTTTGTAGCCATTTTGCACTTTGGACCCTTGAGGGATCGATCCGATGGAACATAGCTCAAAGTGATTCCACATGTTTCGGTGTGAAAGAGGACCATGCCTAGCATAAAAATACCTATTCGGACATGTTGGAATAATTCGCTTGGTCACACAAGTTGCATAATGAAATTTACACCACTTTGCAACTTTGCACTGCTTGCATTTGATGCTTTTTCCATCAAGTGAAAATCCGCCACCACGGGAAAACCACTCCGAGATAGCCAAAATTGACAGAGCTTTTTATAGAGGGGATCAACATGATTCTATATTATCAAATGAGAAGTTTCTAAGCATCACGGTACCTGAGTAATAGCATGTTGAATTTGGCAACCATCTTGCACTTTCGACCCTTAAGGGATCGATCCGATGGAACGTAGCTCAGAGAGATTCCACGTGTTTCGGTGTGAAACAAGAACATGCCTAGAATAAACATACCTATTCGAACGCATTGGAATAGTTAGTTTGGTCATACGAGTTGCAGAGCGAAAGTTGCACCCCTTTGCAACTTTGCATAGCTTGAATTTGATACTTTTTCTATCAAGTGAAAATCCGCCTCCACAAGAAAACCACTCCAAGATAGCCAAAACCGAGAGAAATTTTTCTAGAGGGGTCCAACATGATCTTGTAGGATCAGATGAGAAGTTTCTAAGTGTCACGGTATCCAAGTAATAGCATGTTGAAGTTTTCAGCCATTTTGCACTTTGGACCCTTAAGGGATTTATCCGGTGGAACATAGCTCAGAGCGATTCTATGTGTTTCGGTGCGAAAGAGGACCATGCCTAGCATAAACATACCTATTCAGGCATGTTGGAACAGTCCGCTTGGTCACACGAGTTGCATAAAAAAAGTTGTAAATTGTGTATATGACCTTTATATGACCTTTTTCACATTCTTTACATTTCAAAATTCAAAGTTTGCAAATTTTCCTATTCAAGGAATTTATAAAACAAGGAGCTACTACACCAAACATGAACTCAAACCTTACAATATTTTAGTATATCTCATTATGTAATTAAATGTCACTCATACATTTGAGATTCTCTTTAAAATATCTACATCATAGGTGCTCATTATGAGGTTAACTTCAAATGAGTAACTTGAGATTCCCTCACTGAGCTTCACATGCTCTTTTATAATGGCTTGAAATCAAAATTGAGATTTGTTAAGATCATCAAAATAAGGATGTTGCATTGCTTTTTTGGTTGAGATTCTCTTTGATGGCTCTTAAATCAACATTTTTTGCAATGAAAGATCAATCAATTTTTAGTAGTTTACTTACAAATACGCAAAGTAAAAGAGAAAAAGAAAGAGCATCCAAAATAGAAATGAAATAAAAATAGATGGAAGGCACTTATAGATGTTGTATGTAGGCATCAAAATAAGGATGCTACATTTCTTTTCTGGCTAACATTCTCTTGGATGGCTCATATATCTTCATTTTTTGCAAGGGGACACCAATCACTGTAAAAGAATATGATAGCATTGGCATCAAACAAATTAATGTGCATACAAGTATAAATTAATAAGAACCAATGTGCATATACTTACAAATTAATCCAATGAACCATCTGGGTCTGCTCTACTCTTTATTGTGTCAAGTATTTCCTCATGGTTAGACTCACGGACCTTCCATAACATCTTGTTCAAAGGTATACCCCCATATTTGGTCAAATGAACATTGGATGTCACAACAAGGTTTGAGTAATGAAGAATCTTACAATGCATGTCAAAGTCCTGAAATAGCCAATGTTTAACACTTGAATGTGGGTACCTTTTAAGCCATGTTCTAGTAACCACAATTGAGCCTGTCGGGTATTCGATATTTTCTCCATCTATAACTGGGGCCTCCAATTTTTTTTTGGTCTCAACACAACGACACAAGTAATAGTTTGTTCCCTCTTCATTGTCTTCATTTGCAATAACTGCAAAAACATGCCCTATATTGATATGTGCAAAAAACATCTTGAAATTTGTCAGCATTACGAATACAGTACAAAGTAAGATAACGATATGGAATTTCAACAACTAAGAAAGTAGATATATCACTTGGTTGAACTAGATCTGATACGTGGTCAAAGTCGATCGATGATTTCATCTGTGTCAATTCCAATGTCGTCGGAGGGTGATACATGTGAAGTGGGCTAAGATAACTTGTGAACCATTTGTCAACCCACTCCCCTAACTCACAATCATTCCAAGCTTGCATTGTACATGAAGAACAAAAGCATGCCATCTTTCATGTATTGATACTCCATGAAACTGCATTTGAGCTAAGGAAAGAGTGTACCTCACTCGATCCTATTAGTTTACAATAGTCTACATATGGTGCAATGTTAGTATCATCCATCAACCAAAAAAATCTACGAACTAAAAATGTACCTTCATTACCTGGATCCATCAAAGCATTACACCACTCAGTGATTGATTTTGCATCTATCAGCTTTGCATTGTCCTTATACTTTAACTCTTCTCATGCTAATGCTCTTTCACGCATGCTCCTGCACCATCATGCTCCCCCTTTCCATGTCCGGCCTCACAAAAGTTCCACATATGTTGAACACTTGTAATGACATGCATCCTGCACAACCAGTAGAACATGCGCGAGTTCTTGAACTATGCTGCACAGTTATCAGACCATATTATATGCTGATCGTATTTTATGCCCCTCTGAGCCAAACCACTATAGAACATCTGGAAGCAACCTTGCACAAACTCTGGAGAATGTGTGCGATCATCACTAATGTAAAAGTGGTACTCCCTCAATACCTTCCTTTGCTCATCTATACTATCAGATGCATGAATGAATGTTATGTGCACAAATATCAAAACTTATGTGGAGTTGTAATACTATGACTACACCTCATGTTGTGGCTATAGAGTGTAGTTATCTGCAAATTCAACCACAGATACTATGCTTCCAACTGGAAAGGTGTCCTTGCATAGCTTGAACTATGTGTCCAACCATCGAGCTCTATGGGTGTGCATTGCATACTTAGACAATATATTGTCATGAAATGTGGTCATAAATTGGTACACTGGAATCTTCTCAATAACCAAATTACACCTTTTTTCTTGGGACCCATCTTTTGTAGCCTATGCCACTATTTTATACTTCCCAAACTCTACTAGTTTTTGTCCCACCTCATCTGTTCTTTCCATATGTTGACATACTGGCATACGCTGGAAGCCACCGCAATGCTCGCATGAACCATCCAAGGATGTTGTCCTATAGAATATCTGGCCATCCTCTATTTCACATAATTTTTTTGATAAGAACTCTCTTGAAAATTTTGGTGGGGCTTATATGCCACAATCCTGCAAAACATCGTTAGTATGCAAATCTAAACATATAGAATGATAAACATCGTAATGGTTAGAAAATTCAATATGTAGTCTACAACAACAAGTAGTGCGTGTGTGATTTATCTTGACATAAAAAGGTTTAAGAAGTTCAAAAAATCTTTGAGAAATACTAATTTGAGGATAATCATTTTCAAATTTCCAAAAAAATAGATTTGAGTCATATCCAAAAAATGTTTTGGACGTGGCTCATGATTTCGACTACCGATTCTCCTTCTTACCACATCCCTTTGATTTAGAGATGGCCTTGTGTTATTCTTCCAATACTCTTCAGTTAGTGTTCTCAAGGCTTCAGCAACTTCTTTATCTTTTCGTGACAATCTCCTTGAGAATGCCCATCATTCATTTGTATCATTGCCCTCAATTCTTTGCCGCCTTTGAATGGCTCTTGATAAAGTTTTTCTACTAATTTCCATTTGTTCACTAGTCTTTTTAATTAGATGAGCTCTCTTTGTTTGACAACTTACCAAAGTCGATGTAATGACATGTCAGGTGACATTACTATCCTTTGAGCATGATGTCTTACCCACACTCTCATAAGCATCCATTAGATTCTTCACAATAGTGTCTTCACTCGATGCATTCGATGTTCTCAACCCAAGAGTCTTCATGATGTTCCTATACTTTACACCTCGCATCATTTCAATAAATAGTTGACATCTTGCAGTCTCATTTAGCCTTTCAAAGAATCGTTCCCAAATCTTATCAGCATATCTTCTACAAGTGCGTGTTGAAATCTTACCTTCCACGTGCTGCAAAATCTCATCATCAATATTAATCAAATACTTTGGCTTTCTACGCAAAATTCTTAGTGGTGTTCTCCTAGGTACATACATCTCAACATTAGGAATTTCATCAATATTTAATTGAGGTGGGCTAGATTGCATACCTTCGATCGAGGGTGGAGAAGAATACATACCTTGAGGTTCACATGGGGATGATGGCATACCTTCTTCGTCAATTTTGATTGATGATGTACTCTCAACTTGAGATGTGTTGGATGGTGTCCAACAATATTCACTTGTGGTACATGGTGTCCCTCCATATTCACTTGTAGTAGATGGTGTCCATCCATATTCACTTGTGCTAGATGGTGTCCCTCCATATTTGCTTGTGCTTAATGGTGTCCCTACATATTCACTTGTCGTAGAGGGTGTGTCTCCAGCTATGGTATCTGAATTTGTCTTACGACGATGCTTTTACATTCGTGCTTGTTGTGCTGCCAATTCCCGTTCTCTTTTTGACGGTTGAGGTTCATCTACAATCCAGTTGTTTTCATCAATCATTTCCAATTAGTTCTTTTCACGATATTCCGCCACCCAAACTCTCTCCTTTTCTTTCAAGGTTTTGTTCTCTTCGTCTGTTAGTTTCCTCTTTGTCTTTTTCTTCAGCATGGTGGATAATTTTATTTGTACCATGGTAATGAGACAAATATTAGTTCCTAAAAAATCTATCCATTCAAGTTAATTGAAAAATATGTCATTGAAGGCTTCATTTAAATAATACTTACAATCATCGTGTACAAAATTTAACCTAGCATATAGACAAATGTGTACAAACTATGGAAGCACTAGGCTGGCCAAAGCACATTTCTAACTAAAAGTGAATAACCATGATGGTGATTTTGAAAACTAATGAGTGAATGGAATTGTGAGTGTTTGATAAGTTTGTGGTGTAGGAGCACCTTGACAATCTATGCTTCCATTTTGAAATTTGATTCAATTTTGGGTATCTTCATGTTGTAAGAGGGTCATTAAAGACATTTTCCATGTACCGGTTATATGAGCTTTCAAAGGTGGTTGTTTGTTAGTTATAGGAATTGGGGGGAGTTGGTTTTCATTGAAAAAGTTTTAAACAACCTCCATTGGCTCAAAGGGAGAATTTTTGTTCATTTTGAAATCCATTTTTTTAATAAAAAAATGTTGTTTTGCAGAAATTCACTGGTTTTTTTCAATTGTACGGATCTATACAACCTCCCCTTGATAGAAAACCAATATAATATTGTAGGAACATGTCTTAAATCTCTAATTCATCAGTTATGAGGGCTTAATAGTACGTTTGAAGGGTGCAATTGACAATTTTTTGAAACTACTCATTCCAAGCCAATCAAGGGTTTGAGTAGGATTTAATTATGAAATGACCATCCCACCTGCTGTTATGACTTGCTTCTCAATGGGATGGCATGTACATTGTTATAGTAGGGTCTTTTATTGTTGAACATGCCTTGGAGTGAAACTAATGACAATAGGATGGGGTTCTTAGGCTGAAACAAGCAATTTTCTATGAGAATTTGAGGAACCAAGGAGTGATTTTGAAAAAGTGTTGAAGGAGTGGTATATCTAATGAAATTTTGACCTTGTGCAGGGTATTTTGAAGATGTTTGATGCTTTGGAATGGTCTAGGAAGGCCCGGGTATAGGATTTTCTATAAACTCTCCCTCTTTGCATTGAAAAATGGGAGTTTTTGTATTGGAAGCCTAGTTGAGCGGGTAAGGTCCTAAGACCTAGAAAATATCTTGTTTTGAGACCTAATTAAATTTTTTTTTTGGATTTGGAATTCTGGTGTGAGGATCTAAGGGTATTTCCTTTGTAAAATTTGCCTACTTAGAGGCCTAAAATAGTGAAAAGGTCAGTTTTCTTAAAGTTGTCCCAAATGAGTCATGTGATGGGTTAAGGTATGTCTTGCAACTCTGAAATGGGTGCTAGAATCATTCTTTTATTTTCCTAGTGTTTTGGAAAGTTCTGGAGTTAAGGGCCCAAAACTGGTTTGCACAGTAACTAGATTCCAAGGGTGAAATGTCGGAAATAGTGTTTATGTTTGTTGTCTGGCTTGGAGGAGTGTTGGGATTGGTCCATTAGGCCTTTTTAATCTTGTTAGATGCCTCTTGAAGGAAAGTTGACATCTTCAATGCTTTTGGGTCCTCTAACTCTGCATCAAAAATGAGTATCACAGTCTGAAGTGTGTGCATGGTTTGGGACATACATGTGATAGTTTACAGATGCTTGGCTACTAGTAATGTGGATAGTGAACAAAGGAACTAAGTTTTTGTGTAAGGGAAGACATCTGAAAGGTTTCATTTTTGTTGTACTAACTCAAACAATGGTGTCATTATGGAAGATTTAAGACAACTTGTGAATGACATAATCATTGGTTGATGTTTTGAGGAACCTAGTTGATTGTAATCAGTTATTTTCAAGATTTTCAAGGTTTTTTTAAGGTCCTTAAAAGGAATTGGGAACTCTTAATGATAATTTGAGTATACGAATCAAATGTTTTGTGAAGGGAAATATAGTTGAATAAGTGTGTCAAGAAAGGTGTCGATTTCTTCCTTTGTACTACATCAGTTTGTGCAGAGGTATTGGAAGGTGTTTGGACCCTTCGGAGGAATGGGAGAGGCTTGGAGTTGTATCAAAGGATGAATTTTGGTGAATAGTTTTGAGTTTTTAATCAACTTTATGCTATGTTACAATCAATTTTATGATGGTTAATCTATTTTTTTGAGTCTGACAAAGAGTTTAAACCAAGTTCTAATGTTTTGATGAAAAGATAATTGAGTTATTTGTTGATCTTCTTCAATTTAATTTAGGGTCAGAAGTACCCTTGATGATTTGTGGATCCTAGTAGATGTTCTGCATCAAGTGTAAAATAGTAATTGGCAAGTGTATATAATTGTGTATATAATGGTAATTTAAAATGTGCACTGACAACCTAACATTATAATGACAAACAAAAATGAAAGAAAGCCATAATAGAATGAAAGAAAATTTATAAAGACTTCACATACCTAAAAAACTAGACTTTCAAATGGAGGAGTTCAACCCAATTATGTAGCCTTAGCTTCTTCTTTCTTCAAACTCCACAACAATTTGATTTGTTCAAAAGCTTGTTCCCCTCCAAACTTCAATTGTATATCAGTTTTCAACGGAATTCAAACTTCAATTGATATTATATGTCTTTCAACGTGGAAACTCTGCTATTTCATGCAAAGGTGGTAGAAAGATCATGGAGAAGGTGATGGAATGTGAAAAACATGCTTGCACACTTCACAACATCATCAAAAAGCCGCTTTTTTTCGGAGCACGTGTAGAACCAAGGGAATATGCAGACTATGGGCCTTGAAATCATGGGTATATAGATTTTTTTACCATTTTAGTGGAGTATAAAACGGGCTCACGTTATAATGCGAGAGCGTTATGTTAAATATGGTTTTCTTAGTATATTTCTATTCTCCTTCTTTGTCTTTACCCTCTATCCTAATTCTATAGTTGTCCCCTACACCCTTCTAGTAGAGGAGATAGAGGTGAGTGTGTGTGTGAGAGAGAGAGAGAGGTAGAGAGAGAGTGGGAGAGGGAGAGGGAGGGGGAGAGGGAGAGGAAGAGAGGGAGGGAGAGGGAGAAGGAGAGGGTTAGGAAATAGAAAGGGAGACATGGAGATAGATAGAGGGAGAGAGGGAGAGAGGGAGAAAGAGGGAGGGGAGAAGGAGAGAGGGAGGGAGAGGGAGTGGGAGAGAGAAATATGGAGAGAGGGAGGTGAGAGGGAGAGGGGAGAAAGAGAGAGGAGAGGAAAGAGGGAGACAGTAGGAGGAGAGGGGATGGGAGGAAAGATATAGTGGGAGAGATGGAGATAGAGAGGGAGGGCGAGAGAGGGAGAGAGATAGAGGGAGAGGGAGAGGGAGAGGGAGAGAGGGAGGGAGAGGCAGAAGGTTATAAATATAAAGTGGGAGACATGGAGATAGATAGGGAGGGAGAGAGGG
>CM021106.1:104112275-104128771 GCA_007115665.2 Sequoiadendron giganteum | reverse complement strand
AACTCTTACAAACTTATAATGGATTATTTGAATCATATGCAAATTATTTTATGAAAAGAACCTAGTGCTTGCTTATTCTAATTTATTTTAACTCAAACATGAACAACATAGATTGTGTTATGATTTTTTCTTTTTTAATTTTCTCTCTCTATTTTAGCTATAAATTCTATATTCTAAGATTGTAAAATTCTCTCATAAAGAGTTTCCATTTATTTCAACTCGTATAAAACACAAAAATTGAACTTCAAAATTTATGACCCCATTTTTTCAAACTCTATGATTGCAAAATTTTATTAGGTCCCTATGCATTCCCCTCTATTTATTTTAATTTTAATTCATGATTTTAATTAATATCCATCATGAGATCCGAATTAAATTCATGAATTTTTATAATATTATTTGAGTTATTCATATTTTTTTATTTCATGTCTTTATAGGCATCATATTTTATATTTGTGAATAATTGTGGGCTTGAGTGATGTTAAATTTAGGGGTTCTTGCATGAATTCACTAACAATTTGAGCCTTGAAACCTATTAGACCTTTTTTTCCAAATGATTTTTAATTAGGTTGACTATTCAAATCCATAATTCTTGAGATTAAATAAAACCTTATTTCCCATTTATATAGTTGCTTATAATCATCAAGTCCAAGTGTCTCCCTGAATTTCCTCACTCTTGCCAATAGATTTGATAATTTTGATGTTATTAATTGAATCCAAATTCCACATCTTTACTAGCTTAATTCATGTATTCCCAATGTTATAATATGTTAAATTTAGATCTAGATATCATTTCCTTGGTTAACTATATTATATGCAACTTATCATTTCCACATTAGTGACATGTTAGATCCATGTATTCTATTAGACTAGTAAAGCCCAATCAACTTTACCTCATTGAAAAATTCACATCCATTTTTACTATTATTTGAATCCATAACCTTTTAGAATCGACCACATATCCTTTGTCAAATTTATCCATGTTCTAGGTTTGGAGTTACCCTTGTTTCATCATTAGATAGCCCCATTTTTTTTTTAAACTTCAAACATCTTGGTGAAATCAAAATCATTCAAATGATCATGTATAAGAAATGAAATGATTTAAATCCATGAGGGTCTAAAACTATTCATGTGTATAGATTATGATTTACTAGTGTCTTCAAGTTCACCTTTGCATTTGAGTTCATCAATCAATTACATGTGTTGCCTATGGTCTCTTCTACATGTGTACACTAGTGAGGATTCCAAACTCTTCCTTGACTAGAATGTGTTTTCTATCTTTTATCTACAAGTTTAATATTTTAAATTATAGTGTTTTATTGCTCAAACCAAACAAAGTGGATCAAATCTAGCTTGTTCTTATTTTTTTAATGACATATGTCATTATGACCTACTGTGCTATGTTAGTATGATCTACAATTGTGTTCTCTCCTTGATTATGTCATGCGTTGTTTGTTTGTGATTTATTTTGATAGTCTATCACTAGTTTTGGGGTGAAATTCATCTCAAAATAATCATGGTCATTAATTTTCTACCTATATTTCCTTATGATAAACATATAGAAAATATGCCTCCCTAAGCTCATATTTCATGAATCTTGATCCCATTATACATGAAATGAAAATTTCTATATTGTATGATTTGACACATTAATTTTCAAGCTTGGGAGATGTTAAACTAATACATAAAAATTAATAAACAAGATTCTTTAGTTATCTATTGAATTTCTAATTTATTTGAAAATATTCTTGAAATATAATTTTAGTCTTCTTCATAGTCAGGTTGCTGAGAGGTTATTAAAGGCATCATAGGAAAAGTACAAATCAATTTTATTGAGATCAAATGAAGGATATAGATCTAATAAAAACGTTTTTCGTAGCTTAAATCTTGGTGTTTGAGTATGAATGTTACATCCTACACATTGTTGGTGTTTGGAATTATGGTTTAACTCATGTAGATCCAATACTTAGAACAAGACAAGGGGATTGATAATATCATAGATAAAGACACAAGACTCATCCACAAGGAATGAAAGGTTTGAAAACAAGTGATTGTTGGGAAAATGTGTCTCAACCTTGCAATTACATAAGGTGTTGTTGATACATAAGAGATAGGGGGCATGGGGAGTCCCACTCATGAGGGGTCTGGGGGGATCATCCACTTGACAAGGGGTCTAGGGGCCACGCACCTCAGTGGGGCTTAGGGGTAGCACGGCTAAAAGCTAAATTTTATTTATATTTTATTATTATAAATATGGTCCATTCATGATTAAGTCTCAGATTTGACAGTCAATATTTTTTATATCTTGACTTTCCCTAGAAGGAAATCCTATTTTAGGAGGGCATTGTATTACGGTTGTGCATTGTGATGTATTCAGAGAGTTTGATAATAGTCGTGTTGCCTTTGGATCTTTGGTTGTTGATACTCTTGTGAGAAGGTTGTTTTACAAGTATATTGTAATCTTTGTGATGGCATCTTTTGGAGTGTGGGTTTTTTCTCTCGAAAGGGTTCTACCCACATAAATCACTATGTTGTGGTATGCATGATATTTATTTTTATTTCTATTTAAGTTTATGTAACTGTTGAAAAGATCTATAAATTTTTGCATCATCCTCCTCTCAAGACTAGTGTAGGAAGTTGTTCTGCTACCTTAACTTCTTTATAGTGATGGGAGATATATTTACCATTCTTCTTAAGTATTTTCTAAACTTGGGAGTGTGTTTCTTTAGGGATTGAAAACAGTTATTAAAGAGAAATGATATAGTAGAGAATAATCCTTTGTTGAACATGACCTAGTGGTAGTCGCAAATAAACCTAAAAGACCTCATATTCAATACATGAGAAAGAGATTTACGCTTGCATTAGATGATAAAAACATATTATCACCACAAAAAATAAATCCTCTTAACCTAGAGTACACATGTAAAATTTGAAAAAATCTCTTATATGGATCCAAAAATGTATAAACAATTGTACAATCACATAAATATTTATCACAAGCGATATTACCAAGTCATGGAAGAGGGCAAAACAAAGGAACAAATTAAAAATAAAAATAAAATTATATTTTAAAGATTTTAAATGGTCCGCTAGGGGAACAAGTAGCTAAATATGAGTTTCTTCATCATGTAGAAAATTGAGTCAAACACAACTCTCAACATTGACATGCTTACAACATTGATAAATGAGAATAAGTATGCAACTAAAAACCATAAGCATGGCTCTTTGATCGACAAGTGCAAACCCATATGTTAACTAGAAACATTCATGAAAGAACATACTTCAAACAATCAAAATATTAAAAAAACAAAGCCATATTCTATATTAGAATGATTTATTCAACTACACTTTGACACAATTTTACAACTCCCTAAAAGGATTAATCAATTAATATAATAATAATTTAATAAATCTAGTCCTAAGAATAAATATAGTGTAATTATTCTCTAAAAAATGTAGATAACTAAGGAGACATAGAAAATGAATATATTTATGCATTTAATTCCTTCTCATAACCTATAAAACATGAAAACATGAGAAAACTAAACTTGACATACACTTGATTTGATGCTTGACAATTTTCTATTATAGGAAGGATTTTCAATAGGACTAGGCTCAAAACTAACTGACCTTTTATTACAATAGAAAATATGCATATAAAGTCTAATGAGAGGGTGTTTAGAATAAAAAAGATCTTAGACACATGTGCCAATTAATGACAATTGAGAAATTGATTTTCCCTCTACTTTTACTAACTCTACCTAAGAAAAATAAATTTATAGTAGCACCTTGAAAGCAATTCATTTCTACACATATGTAACAAATCAAATCCAATCTTCTTGACAAGAAGACTTGAGATAATATTTAGATTTGATTCAGTTAGAATATGGTAGAATATCACCTCACACATGCACCTAGTCAGCTACAACATTTAACACTGTAAACACAAAAATATGTATTACCAATATGTCAAACACCATACCGGATTAATCTAATTCTATATTGATTCAAAATCATTAGTAAAATATCATCTACCCACCCAACATCTACTATTTTGAACCAGTTCTTTGTTGCATACCATTTGCTTTGATTCCATCCCATTCTCATTTTTAACTTTTCTGTAATGCGAAGTAATTTTTTAAACATTTAGAGTGAAACCCCTTTATTATCAAGAACTCCTTTGAAATTATATGGGGATGTGTTCAATAATGATGTAGGCTATTCAAAATACAAGAAAAATAATTTAATGTAATATCTACAAATTTAAAGCCATGCAAGATGCACCCTATGAAAACTTTTCTTCCTAATACTCATTTAGAAATTTAGGGATTAACAAATGTCATCTCACCTTGTTGAGGCCCACACAACAACAAATGCCACATCTTTGTTCTAACAAGATAAAATAAGAGTTAACTATTGCACCATCCATCTCATTCATGATGGATGGTTCATCTACTTTATTGTAAAATTTTTAAATCTCCTAATTTCAATCACGTTTTAAGTATTAATTTAAACTTTAAATTTTTTAGATTATTTAAAATTATTTTATTTTATTTAATATTTTTTGAAATTAATAATAAATAATTATTTAGCTTTGTATTTATATGTTTTTAAAAATCAAATTGAATTTTACAAAATATTATTTTACTATCAATAAAAATTTCATTATATTATTTTTTTCATGATCAATAATCTAACAACAATTTAAAGTCATTAACATGATAAAAAACATTCCTTAGAAGATTTTAAAACAAACTAATAATGTATATTGACCACCATATGACATTTATTTTAGACTATTACAAAATCTGTCACAAACTTTTGACTTGCATTTTGTGAACATATTCACAAATACAACAAAAAATTCAAACAATTTACTCCCTATAAAAGTACATATTCTTTGCATACTTGAATAATGTATTCTAGTTTATAGAAACACCATTAAATAGATGATCTCATGTCATCACTTCACTGGTGGTGGTTAGTGAGAGAGAACAAAGTTTCCGCACTCTTGAGCTCCCCGCTTGCTACATGATCCAAGCATTGCATTTCTTTCAAAGAAATCTTTGCACTGTCTAATAAATCATACTTCAAAAAGTTAAAATTCATTTAATAATGAAAATGAAGAATAGAGAATACAAACTCAATTCTACCAAAACTTAAAAGATAGAATTAAATAAATTACATAATAAAAATAAAATTAACAATATCACAATCTTTGTGAGAGAATAGAAGCAAACAATAACATCACATCAAAAAAGAATAGGGAATAATTGAACTCAACTCTAACAAAACTAGAATAGAATTACCAATATCACAACTTTTGTGAAAGAATAGGAGCTGACAATAACATCACATCAATAGAAACCAAGATATTGCTTAAGCTCTTTAAAATAGATTTTATATTAAAGAGATTGATAGCTAAAAAAATGCACAAATAAAAGGAGTGGAGTTAAAAAGAGTATCTATCGTTTAAGCTCTTTAATATAAATTTTATATTAGAGAGACAAATAGTAAGAAAAAGATGCACAAATAAAATGAGTGGAATTTAGAATAGTATTTATTGTTTAAGTCTATTAAAATATATTTTATATAACAGAGATTGATAATAAAAATAACATATTATGAATGGGATAAGTATTATTTAATTATAAATCATGGTGTCTTATTAGTTTTATTATTGGATGTCTTAATATAGAATGATTATTTTTAACACACATCATTCAACTATTATTTTCAAATAAATAATCACCAATAATATTAAATGAACTCTAAAACCCAAAAACACATTTTGAAAAAATTATTCTATTTAATATCTTAAAATCTTGATTTCTATTCTACTTGAATCTCTAAAATCAAAATAACTCATTTAAAAATATATTTTAATTAAATATCAAATAGTTTTATGTTCACACACTCAATAACATTTAAAAATACTGACATTATTTTGACTCTCACAACCTTTTAATAATAAAAAATAACCTGAATACAAAAAGATGGCATACCTGGATTCATGTGCTTCCTTAGAGTCGTTGCAGGCCGTTGCCTTTGTTCATATTCAAGATTTTTTTTGGCTCTATTAATATCATAACCGGTTGTCCCTCATAAGGAGAATGCTATGCATAAGGGTAAATCCACAGAGACATAGGGCCTTCCATAGGCTGAATCTGCTACGAACAACAGTTATAATAGTGTTGCTGCTCCCAAAGCATTAACTGGGTTCTCGCTAATTCCAGTTCCTCTTTCAACCTTTCAACCTATGCTTGCAGCATAACAATAATGCCAAAGCACCCATGAACGACGTCCTTCTTGTGGGCATTCACTTGGTAAATAATAGACTTCATGGCACCACTCTTCTGGCTATCGTCAAGCTGCCTTTGTATACGCAAAATGTTGCTCACTCCAAACAGCTTGTGCACATTGAGAAACTTTTAAGGTTGATCCGGCGGAAAAGAGGGCGCCAACGGAGGCTCAGGCGAGCATTTTCCTCTCTGGTATTTGCATGCCGCGCATGCCTGACCCGTGCCGCCATTCTCCAAATTTATATTATTTGCTGAGATATTTCTCTCCTATTTACAAAAACTAGAAAGCTCTTAAGTAATTTACAGAAGAATTAGTAAGTTGCCTACAAGTAGATTAGTAATAATAAAAAAACAGAAGAATTTTTTTGAACAGCCTGCAAACAAACCGAAACTTTTCCTGAAGAGGACAATGCAGAGCAACAAAGAAATAGTCAGATGAGAAATACTTGCCCGATCTGCATGCATGTCCATTGTTGGAAAAATGAGAAGTGCATTTAATGCACAAACATATAAGATCTGTTTTGGATCATTCCCCTCAGCTAGATTGTCAAACACTTGCTGTCCCAATTAATTTTGGCAGTAAATTTATTATTGGTAGGTGAATTTGAATTGAGCGCCAATTTTAGAAAATGCTGGGAAAGATAAAAGAACAAAATATAATGTTTTTTAGTTAGAGAAAAGAAAGAAGACAAAAGACAGAGAGAGAGTAGAAGAACAAAAATAGAATGTTCAGGAGATCCTACAACAACAGAAGACATTGACAGAGAATAGTGCTCCGGAATGTTCGTAGCAACATACAGTTTGTTCTAGTGCACCAAAACATGCACAGTATTTTGGATGAAAGAATGTACAGAGCTTTGCTCTGAATTTTTGTATGTAAACATTTTCATATTGTAATCTTTTTGGTTAGTTTAATGAAACAAAAAATATTCTGCCTCTTTTCTTGCTATCCATTTTATTTGGTTTGTGTTTTCTTCTTTTTCCACTGTAGTTGGGTTTATTTTCCCAACAGATTGGTATCAGAGCCCTAAGCTTTCTGGACATTTAATTTTTTAAAGCCCTAGCTCTAGTCCTAGGAGTATTGTGGCAGAAGCCTTGCTTCTGGGTATTTGAGAAATCCCTAGTTTTCTAGGAAGTGAAGAAAAATCTTTCGGTTTTTTCTAAGTATTTGTAGTTTCCCCCATTTAGCAAAATGGTTGGAGGAGATAGTAGGAGTTGGCAGTAGCCACCTATTTTTGATGGAAAAGGTTATGACGTCTGAACAAAGAAAATGAAAACCATTTTTGTAGCAAATGATTTGTGGGAATTAGTAGCATATGGGCTCACAGATGTGACTGACCTAAATGCAAATGCAGCATTGACTAATCCCCAAAAGAACTAGTTGAAAGAGACAAGAAAGAATGATGCTAAAGCCCTCAGTTTGATTGAGGAAGCCTTAACAGAGGCTATTTTCCCTCGAATAGCAACAACTTGTTATGCAAAAGAGACATGGGAAATACTTGAAACCACTTGCAAAGGGACTGAGAAAGTCAGGTATGTGAAACTCCAGCTGCAAAGAAGAGAATTTGAGATCATGCAGATGAAGGACAACGAGTCCATTTTAGATTTTCATACAAGGGATTCCACCTTGATTAATCAGTTAAGGATAATTGGGGAAACTATGGTAGAACAAAAGATTGTGGAGAAGATTCTTAGAATCCTACTTACAAAATTTGACCCGGTGGTTATTGCCATAGAAGAGGCAAATGACCTCTCAACATTGTCAATTGATGAGTTAATGGGTTCACTTCAAACCCATGAGCAACGCCTAAATAGGTCTGCAAATTCTTCCCAAGAACAAGCCTTCAAAACACAAAAAAATGTAAGAGGCAGAGGAAGAGGAAGAAATGATAGAGGAAGAGGTCAAAGAGATAGAGGTAGAAGCAACTCCGGAAGAGGAGGCTCAAACAGCCAAGAGGAAGCCAACATTTCCCAATCAAACTTCTAAAACACAAGGAATATCAGCTCAAATCAGAGGAAAGATAAGAACAATGTGTAGTGTTACTACTGTCACAAGTATGGTCACTATGCAAGTGAATGCAGGAAGAAACAACGTGACCAAGGGAGTCAAAATGCAAATATGGTGAATGAGAACAAGGCTGAAAATGAAAAACAATCACAAGTGTTTATTGCATGCAATCTAGTAGAACAAGGCAGCGCTGAAGTTTGGTACTTGGACAGTGGCTATAGCAACCACATGAGTGGTAAAAAAAAATTATTTTCCTCCATTGATAGCAGCATCAAGTATGAAATCAAAATGGGCAACAATGAGAAGGTTCCAGTCAAGGGCAAAGGCATAGTGTGCTTGCAAACCAAGCATGGTGAAGAAAGACAAATTCATGATGTCTTTTATGCCCCAGGAATGAAACATAATCTTTTGAGCATTGGACAGATGGTCCAAAATGGCTATAGAGTGTTGATGGAGAAAAGAGAATGCATCATCTACGAAAAAGATGAAAGCAAGAGAGTTATGACAACAGTTCAAATGATAAAGAACTGAATGTTTCCCCTCAAAATGCAAATCTCAACACAGTCAAAAGGCTCACAACAGTCAACCTTCAAATCAGTCATTCAAGACCCATCCAAGCTTTGAAATTTGAGGTATGGGAATTTAAGTTATTCTAGTTTAAGTCTTTTAGCTAAAAAAGCCATGGTTAGGGGCCTACCTACAATTGTAGAGCCCGATAGAAAGTGTGAAGCATGCACCCTAGGTAAACAACATAGGAAACCCTTTCAATCAAGGCATTCGAGGAGAGAAAGAGCACCATTAGAGTTGGTGCATTCAGATTTTTGTGGTCCCATGAAGACCCCAACACTAGGAGGAAATGTTTATTTCATGACACTCATAGATGACTATAGTAGAAAAATCTAGGTGTATCTTTTGAGGAACAAATAAGAGGCATTTGATAAGTTCAAGGAGTTTAAGGCGTTGGCTAAAAAGCAAAGTGACCATTATATCAAAGTCCTTAGAACAAATAGAGGGGGAGAGTATATCTCTCAAGAGTTTATGATTTTTTGCAAGTCTCAAGGTATTCAGAGACAACTCATAGCCAGGTATACTCCATAGAAAAATGGAGTGACTGAAAGAAAAAAAAGAACAATCATGGAGATGGAAACAAGCATGTTGAAGGCAAAAGGTTTGTCAAATGAATATTGAGGTGATTTTGTAGTAACAACAATTTACATCTTGAATAGGTGCCCCACAAAGGCTGTTCATGATAGGATTCCATAAGAAGTGTAGACAAAATGCAAATGGAGTGTTGAGCATTTGAGGATATTTGGATGTGTGGCATATGCTCTTGTGCCAAAGGAGAAAAGGTAGAAATTTGATGACAAAGGTGAAAAATGCATTTTCATTAGCTATAGTGAAGAATCCAAATCCTATAGATTGTAGAATTCCATCACCAAGAAAGTGGTGATCAGTAGGGACGTTGAGTTCATTGAAAATGAATCATGGGATGGAACAGTTGATAGCAACATAGGTATTTCTATTTCAATACCTTTTGCGGATGAAGAAGCTCCGGAACCTTACAACAAGGTGAGAGTTCTGAAAACAATAACAATAGCTTTGGAACTTTTCAGCAGGGTGGATGCTCTAGAACTATACAACAACAGTCTTCTTCATCAGAACAACAGTCAAGCAGCTCCAAAAATTCAGACCCTACGCTTGTATCATTGATACCACAGAAGACTAGAAGCGTGAGGGAAATTTATGACAACCCAAAGTATGAAGATTTTGATGAGAATTTGGATTTAGCTTTGTTTTCTCACAGTGATCCAATGTATTTTGAAGAAGCCGTGAAACAAGAAAAATGGTGTAATGCCATGGATGAAGAGCTGGACACTATAGTGAGAAACAAAACATGGGAGCTCACTGATTTACCCAAAGGGAAATTAGCCATTGGAGTTAAGTGGGTCTATAAGACCAAATGCACTACTGATGGTAAGGTTGAAAGACATAAAGCAAGGCTGGTTGTTAAGGGATATAAATAGCAGCCTCAAAGAGACTATGATGAGAATTTTACACCAGTTGTAAGGCTGGAAATAGTGAGGAAAGTCCTAGCAATTGCAGCCTAGCACAAATGGAAAGTACTACAAATGGATGTAAAGTCGGCCTTCTTGAATGGAGTGCTGAAAGAAGAGGTGTATGTGGAGCAGCCACTTGGCTACGAAGTTGTAGGGAAAGAAGACAAAGTATACAGGCTCCGAAAAGCTCTCTACAGACTAAACCAAGCACCACGAGCATGGTACGATAGAATTGATACGTACCTTTTGAGCAATGGCTTCAACAGAAGTGGCAGTGAGCCCACACTCTACATCAAGGCAGCCAATGGTGAGATACTTATTGTTGTTTTGTATGTAGATGATTTAATTTTTACAGGTAATAGTAATCTTTTCATTGCTGATTTCAAAGAGGCAATGAAAAATGAGTTTGAAATGACAGACCTAGGTTTGCTAAAATATTTCCTAGGCATAGAGGTCCAACAAATAGATGATGGCATCTTTATTTCTCAAACAAGTTATGCTAATCAAATCTTGAAAAGATTTAGAATGTTGGACAACAAACCAGCCCCAACACCAATAGCTACAGGTCTGAAATTAAGCAAAGATGACAACAACAAAGATGTTAACCCAACCCTCTATAAGAGCATGGTTGGAAGCCTCATGTATTTGACAACAACAAGACTCGATCTAATGTACGCGGTAAGCTTGATTTCTAGGTTCATGGAGCAGCCTAAGGACACACACTGGCAAGCAGGAAAAAGAATTTTAAGGTATGTCAATGGCACGAAAGACTATGGAATTATGTATATCGCCTCTAATGAGTTTCAACTTTTTGGGTACACAGATAGTGATTGGGCAAGAAATGTAGATGACAGAAAAAACACTTCGGGATATGCATTCCACATGGGTTCAGGAGCAATATCATGGGAATCAAAGAAGCAGCCCATAGTTTCTCTCTCCACGGCTGAAGCAGAATACATTGCAGCAAATGCAGTAGCATGCCAATCTATTTGGCTTAGAAGAATCCTCGCAGATTTGAATGAGTAGCAAGAAGATGGTACAACCATATTTTGTGACAATGTATCTTCTATTTCCTTGACCAATAATCTCATCTTTCATGGAGGAAGCAAGCACATAGAAATCTGCTACCATTTCATAAGGGAGTTGGTGTAGCATGGAGAGATCAAGCTTTAGTATTGCAGATTTGAGCAGCAACTCGTTGATATTTTCACAAAGGCATTTTCAAAAGACTCCTTTGAACACCTAAGAGATAGGCTGGGTATGTAGGAATGCGCTAGAACTTTGGTTCTGGTAAACATAGAAAAACATAGATGCTCCAAAACCTTGGTTTAAAAAAACACAAAGGAGTGCAGGTGCTCCAAAACTTGGCGCAGATGCTCTAGAACTTGTGTTCAGGGAAACATAGAAAAACGTATTTGCTTCGAAACTTTGGAGAAGCGCATATGCTTCAGAACTTATGTTCCAGAACTTTTGAATGGTGATGTGAATCAGAAAGACTCAAGACTAAGGGGGAGTGTTGGAAAAATTAATCTCGAGCAACAATGAGAAAGTGCATTTAATGCACAAACAGATAAGATCTGTTTTGGATCATTCCCCCTAGCTAGATTGTTTGACACTTGCTGTCCCAATTAATTTTGGCAGAAAAATTATTATTGGTAGGTGAATTTGAATTGAGCGCCAATTTTTGAAAAGGTTGGGAAAGACAAAATAACATAATAGAATGTTTTTCAGTTAGAGAAAAGAAAGAAGACAGAAGATAGAGAGAGCAGCAGAAGAACAAAAGTAGAATGTTGAGGAGATCCTGCAACAACATAAGACATTGACAGAGGACAGTGCTCCAGAATGTTCGCAGCAGCACACAGTTTGTTCTAGTGCACCAGAACATGCATAGTATTTTGGATGAAAGAATGTACAGATCTTTGCTCTGAGTTTTTGTATGTAAACATTTTTATATTGTAATCTTTTTGGTTAGTTTAATGAAACATAAAATATTATGCCTCTCTTCTTGCTGTCCATTTTATCTGGTTTGTGTTTTCTTCTTTTTCCATTGTAGTTGGGTTTATTTTCCCAATAGATCGATGCCTTTTGTGACTGCCAAGAGTAGAGGGGCTGGTAGTTGTGTGGGGTCTACTTAGTATAGAAACCCACAAAGTGGGACTCGGTACTGATAGGTTAGAAAACTTTAAACAGTTGAAATTTTTTGGTGTTGAATCTTAATATAAAGACCTACTACTAGGAATGATGATAATAGTGATGGATAAGACTTTATAACGCTGTTTATTCTAAGATTTTCCACCAAGATTTTTCAAACTGTTTAAAAAACGGTCAGTTGAAGGCATTTGGCCATTCAACATTCTTAGGTTACTTCAAATTAGAGGTGCATTGTGAATATGGTGATGCCAAGTATATAGCACCACATACAATGTTACATTGGCAAACATTAATATCCAAATTTAATATGGGTATTCTCCGCACGTATGGCTAGATAATTTCATATCATGCTGATCTTTTACCCTAATTTCCTGCTGTCCTCGATTGATAACGACGTTTTCTAGAGGAACTTCGATGACTAGGCACTGTAAGGTGTGGGTTGATTCAAGTCCTTGGAGTGCATGCAAATTATCTATCAATTTTTCGATTAAGAGGCACTTAGATCTCTCTTTTCTGGTGTAAATTAGGGAATGACAGAAATACAAATGAACGAAGCTATGGCAACTGTCACAATACATGCAAATATGAAAGAGAATATTATGTTAGGAAAATCACTCTGTTGAAAAAAATGAATATTATTTTTGGAAAGTTCCTCTGTTGAAAAAATCGAAGGGGATAATGGAGAAGGAAATGAAGATTGTAGAAATTTGACTCTAAGTCTTACATTCTAAATTTTGATTTATTTATGAGGTTCATACGAGATCACACTCATTTTTTCAATAGAATTCATCTATTAATGGATAGAGGAATAACAGATTAAAATCTTAAATGTACTGTTTAAACTAAAATTTATTTTACAAGTCATGCAATATCTTTCTCTTGTAACTTATTTTATTTTGTACAAAAAGCTTGAACTATCCATAAGCGAGGATTTTGTTAGCAGATGGTCAACACTCCCCTCAAGATTCGTGATATGAACTAACTGTCTCGTGGATTTGTTAACTTTGGCAGTTGTATCGAGCATTAAAGGTTGATCTTTTGGTGCAACGAAAATTATGGGCCAACAAGTGGTATCAAAGCCAAAGGTGTCGAGTTTGAATCCCCTTAGATAATGTTGAAGGGGAGGGTAAGTGCACCAAGACGGTTCCCAAAAAGGGGACTTAAGTGGACAACGTTTTTCTAAAATCAGGAAATACAGACCTTGGACGTGAAATTGAGGATACTTAGTCTCAAAATTTTGAGATGGAACTAAAAGAAGGATTCAAGTGCTCCGAGTCTACTTTCTAAACTACTAATTTGTTTTGAAAATGGTTGAGATTAAGGGGTTCAAACGAGGGACGTACACAAATTGGTGTTGTTTTTGTCAGAAAAACATAACATAGCAACTCTTGTACAAACCTCGTACGGTGAAATTTTTTTTTTAGTATTTTTAAAATCGCAATAGTTAGAAGTTAGCTAACATTATTTAGTGGATGCATTATTTTTTTGATAATTTTTTAATGAATATTTGATTTTTTACTAATTTGCGATGTGGACATTTCCTAAAAAATTGAATTTTTTGCTGTGCTACCCCTACAAATTTTGGAAACTAATTGATTTTTTTAATTTTTTTATCTTTAATTTTGTATAATGGAGTCTAGTTTCTAAAATTTTTATTTATTTGAAAAATTGATGAACGATTAATTTATAATGAAAACAATACCAAACACTGCTTTTTGGCAAAAAAAAGACATACAGCTAAAATAAATTATGGATGAAAGAATTAACATTTTCAGAAAGTCAAAAAAATTATATCGTTGGATAGCTAAGAGATAACCCAACATTACCCATGTGTTCGATTTTTTCGATATTGAACCACGTGCAATCTTGACGGTGAGCACGAACTCAATTATGAGAAATATGGTGGATTTTTTAAAAACACATCTTTGGTCATTGGGAATTCCCTCCAAGCCTTTGGGTTGGTATTCCAAAGCAAATACCAAGCCTAAGGCTCAAGAATTCCCAAAGCAAGATATAACGTGAGCACATTATAACACGCTTGCATTATATCTCACTTTTCACATGGTTTTTTCTTCTGTGGGGAACATGTCAACTAGGACATAATGTGAGCGTGTTATAATGCGCTCGCGTTATATCTTCCTTTATGTTCAATGCCAATATATTTAATGTATTCTGATATATTTGTATGTACATGTATGTATGTATGTATGCTTGTATGGATGTAAGATTATATGTACATATGTATTATGTTTTTATGTATGCATTTATGTATGTCTTTAGACGAAGGGAGAATTTAGAGAGAGAGAGTCTAGAGAGATGGAGAGGGGGTGGAAGTGAGAGTTTAAGAGAGAGAGATTGGGAGAGAAGGGGTTGGAGTGAGGGATAGAGGGAGGGAGAGAGAGAGGGGGGGTGGGAGAGAGAGAATTGAGGGAGAGGGAGAGAGAGAGGGGGGGTGGGAGAGAGAGAAGAGAGAGAGAGACAAAGAGAAAGAGAGAGTTATGTAGGTAGGGTGCGAAAGGGAGAGACTTGAGAGTGTGAGTGTGGGGGGTGAGAGGGAGAGACTTGAGAGATAGGTAGTGAGAGGGAGTGTGAGAGAGATGGAGAGTGAGAGAGAGGGAGTGGGAGAGAGAGGGAGTGTGAGTGAGAGACCTGAGAGAGGGAGAGGGTGTGGGAGGGAGTGACTTGATAGAGGTAGAGAAAGAGGGGGGTGGAGTGAGAGGGACTTATCTAGGTAGGGTTGGAGGGATAGAGAGAGGGGAGAGAGAAAAGAGAGAGTTACCTAGGTAGGCTGCCACAGGGAGAGACCTGAGAGAGAAGGAGTCGGAAGGAGAGACATGAGAGAGAGGGAGAGAGGTACTGGGAGAGAGAGAGTGGGATAGAGTGGGAGGCACATAAAGAGAGATGGATAGAGGGAGCAAGAGAGGGTGGTAGGGATTGATTGAATGAGAGGTACGCAGAAAGAGGGAGACAGTAGATAGAGACAATTAGAGAGGGTGGGAGGGAGGGAAGGAGGGAGAGGTGAGATGTATAGATAGAGAGAAAGTGATAGGGGTTGAGGGTATAGGGTTGAGGGATTAGGATGGAGGACCCATAGGGTTGATGGTTTCTAGGGTAGTAGGGTTTAAGGTTTGAGGGTTGAGGGAATAGGGTCAATGGTAGAGGGTATTTGGTTGAGGGTATAGGGTAGAAGGTTTAAGGGTTTAGGGTTGAAGGGTTTGGGGTTAAGGGTTTAGGGTTAAGGGTTTACTTGGTTGAGGGTAGAGGGTTTAGGGTATAGGTTTGAGGGTATATGGTTGAAGCATTAGGTTCAGGGTCCAATGTAAGGGGTAGAGGGTTTAGGGTTTAAGGATTGAGGTTTGAGGGTTGAGAATCGAGGGTTGAGTATTTAATGTATAGGGTAAAGGGTAGAGGGTTTAAGGTATAGGGTTGAGGAATTAGGGTTAAGGGTCCAATATATAGGGTAGAGGTTATAGGGGTTGAGAGATTAAGGGTTGAGGGTTTAGGGATTAGGGTAGAGAGTTTTCTTTGATTTCATGGTATAAGGATTGAGGGATTAGGGTTTAGGGTAGAGAGTATTGGGTTGAGGGTAGAGGGTAGAGGGTAGAGGGTTTACCAGTTTAGGGTTTAAGGGGTTAGGGTTGAGGGTCGAGTGTTTAGGGTTGAGTGTTTAAGGGTTTAAGGGTTGATGGTTTAAGAGTCAAGAGGGTTGAGGGATTAGGGTAGAGAGTTTACTAAGTGGGTTTAAGGGTTGGGGGATTAGGGTTGAGGGTAGAGGGTAGAGGGTAGAGGATTGACTGTAGAGGGTAGAGGGTTTATGGGTTAGGGTTTAAGGGTTTAGGGTTTAGGGATGAGGGATTAATAGTCTATAGGGTAGAGGTTATAGGGGTTGAGGGATTAGGGTTTAAGGGTTGATGGTTGAGGGATTCAGAGGGTATAGGGGTTGAGAGATTAAAGTTTAAGGGTTGAGGGATTAAGAGG
>CM021106.1:103988698-104112175 GCA_007115665.2 Sequoiadendron giganteum | reverse complement strand
ATGGTGTAAGGGCAATCCTACATCTCCCAAAAATATATTTACTTTCATTTAGATTTTTTTTTGTAGATGTTTTTGCATTTCTGGATACCCTTTTCGTCGAAGAAGAATTCCCAACTTTCAAAACTGCTTTTCTGCTTTTTCTGCTCTACTGCTATTTTTAGCAGGTATGAATTTGAAGGCGTGAGAAGACAAAAATTTAAGGGAAGCTTCAGGACATAATAATAAACACTTTGGTGAAAGAATCAGATCAAGAGCATTTCCGGTTCAAAAGTTATTCAAGTTTCAATTTTTGCTTTTTGCCTTATGAAATCTTCGGAGCTAATTCTAAGGTACTTAGAGGCTCCGGATGGGCCTGAAAAATTGGTGGAATACGAAAGTGGTTAGCCTTTAGGCCCCACTTTCCGGCAAGAGATCTTCGCGAGAGCTTTCCGAAAAGGTATTATCATTGAAGATCTGACGGTTAGATCTTGAGTTAGAGCTTCCGAAACTTGGTGCATAATTTGAATCCCGTTTTTGGCTCCAAACAAAGAAACGGGCTATTTATGGGCGAGTTACTGTTTCTTTTAGGCAGTTTTTGGGGAAAGAAGATCGCATGCTGCGAATAGGGGAATTTCTATAGTTTCTTTCTATAATTTGCATGTACTGCAAAACTCGAGGATTTGAGATCCTCTACATGTAGGAATTTCATACTTTGAAAATAATAAGATTTGTTAGTTTTTCTGTGTGATTTTCTGTGTCTCGGGTTGCACCCCCATCAAGTGGTATCAGAGCGGGTTTTCTTGAGCATGTGGACAGATCGCCGATCGTGAGGCAGTTCGCACCAGGACGGTGGTTGTGGGTTCAAGATATTCAAGATGCCTCCAAGAGTGGCGCGTGGTAGGCGAGGTGGTGCCAGAAATGTTGGTGGAAGAGATCCATTAGCGGCTGAGGGTTTCAGAGCCCTCCAGAGACAAATAAATGCATTACAAAGAGAGTTAAGAAGAGGGGTAAACCCGAGAAGGGGAGAAGAAAGTGAGGATGAAGAAGAGGTGGAAGACTCAGATGTAGAAGAGGAAGAAGAAGCTATTGATCAAGATCAAATGCGGCTGATAAGGGCCATTTCGAAGATCGAAAAAAGACCTAGAGTAGAAGTTCCCAGTTTTTCCGGAAGTCTAGACCTGGAAGAGTTGATTGATTGGATCAATGAGTTGGAAGAGTATTTCGAGTATGAAGAAGTAGAGGACCCAGATCGGGTTAAGTTTACAAAAATGAAGCTAAAGGGCCACGCCAGTATCTGGTGGAAAGAGGTCCAACTAGAAAGAAATAAGAGAGAAAAGGGAAAGATCACCAGATGGGATCGCATGGTGGAGAAACTGAAGAAGCAGTTCATGCCAATGGACTATGAGTTAGATCTATTGAAGAAATTGCAAGGGTTGAAGCAAGGAAGTAGATCTGTGAAAGAATGCACAGAAGATTTTCACAAGATGATCATCAGAACGGGACATGCAGAGGCCAACAAGGAGAAGGTAGCCCGTTATCTTAATGGGTTACGGCCGAGCATTCAAGAGGAGTTAAGCCTAGTCAGAATGGCCACCATTGAGGATGCTTACCAATTTTCGCTGAGAGTTGAAGAGAAGTTGAACAAGAGATTTGATAGCAAGCAAAAAGGATGAGGAGGTCAAAGCGGAAGGGGTAGCGGAAGATCTTTTGAAAGCCGAAATGAGGATGAGAAGAAAAATGAAGATGTGGGTACCAGTCGAAGCCAGAGGAATGATAACTTCTACCGCCCACGTGATCAGAATGGTGGTGATCAAAGAGGTAGAGGACGAGGAAGATTTGGGCAAGGACCCGGAAGAGGTGGTTTCAAAGGAACTTGTTTCCGTTGTGGTGAAGAAGGGCATCGAGCCTATGAATGTCCACAATACCAAGGAAGGACAGACAAAAGGCCAGAAGGTCGTGCAAGAGTCGTGCATGTAGATGAGGAGGCTCAATCTGAGCATTCAGATGATGCTGAAAGGGGAGAAGCCCTAGTGGTTAGAAGAGCCTTGGTGACTGAAGAGAAGGAGCCAGAACAGAGGAAGAATTTGTTTCGCACAAGGTGCAAGTGTGAAGACAAATGTTGTGATGTCATTATTGATGGTAGGAGCACTGATAATCTAGTGTCAGAAGAAATGGTTACAAAGTTGAAGCTGAAGAGGGAAAGGCATCCACATCCATATCGGATTGCCTAGTTGCAGAAAGACCACAAAGTTCTAGTCAATGAGCAGTGCCTGGTGAAGTTCAAGATCGGAAGCTATCGTGATGAGGTACTCTGTGATATCATCCCCATGGATACATGTCACATGTTGTTGGGAAGGCCGTGGCAGTTTGACAGGAGAGCTGTACATGATGGCCATGCAAACACTTATTCCTTGATGAAGGGTGGAGTCCGCCACAAGTTGAAACCCCTGAAGAAGGCCGAAGAAAAGGTATGCAGTAGTGCTAGAATTTGTTATGTCGATGGAAGGAAATTTTTAGAAGGCATAAAACATGAGCGTGTGTGTTATGCATTGATTCCTAAAATGGATAAGGAGGGTAGTGAGAAGGTTCTAGTAGAAGTTTATGGGTTATTGAATGAGTTTCAGGATATTGTTTCTGATAATGTACCTGAGGGTTTACCACCAATGAGGAAGATCAGTCATCAGATTGACTTGATCCCAGGAGCCAGTTTGCCGAATAAGGCAGCTCATAGAATGACTCCTGCAGAAAATGAGGAGTTGAACAGACAAGTTGAGGAGTTGTTGAGAAAGGTTTTGATTCGAGAGAGTCTGAGTCCATGTGCAGTACCTGCAGTACTAGCACCAAAGAAGGATGGGGAGTGGAGGATGTGTACAGACTCTCGGGCCATAAACAAGATAACAATCAAGTATAGATTTCCCCTACCAAGGATGGATGACCTGATGGACTGTTTGAGTGGAGCTCAGTACTTCACAAAGATTGATCTGAAGAGTGGATATCACCAGATTCGGATTCGAGAGGGAGATGAATGGAAGACCGCCTTCAAGACCAAAGAGGACCTGTACGAGTGGTTAGTCATGCCTTTTGGGCTAACCAATGCACCGAGCACATTCATGCGGCTCATGAACGAGGTACTGAAAGAGTTCCTAGGAAGCTTTGTTATTGTGTATTTAGATGATATTTTGATATTCAGTAAGTCACTGGATGAGCATATAATGCATATTGGTAGAGTCTTTGAGAAGTTAATAGAAGAGAAATTGCTAATTAATCTGAAGAAGTGTAGTTTTGTGAAGGAGTTAGTGTAATTGGGGTTTGTTGTCTCGATAGAAGGTCTCAAGATGGACCCAGAGAAGCCGAAGGCTATTCTAGAATGGCCTACCCCAAGAACTGCTACTGAGGTGAGATCTTTCCATGGTTTGGAAATTTTTTATAGAAAGTTTATTAGAAACTTAAATAGTATTTGTGCACCCCTAACTGAAACAATGAGAGGGGATAGAAAAGAGTTCAAGTGGAGCACTGAAGCAGCAAAGAGTTTTGATCTATTGAAGCAGAAGGTGACAGAACAACCTGTTTTGGCTCTCCCGGATTTCAATAAGGTGTTTCAGGTGGATTGTGATGCCAGTGGTTGTGCCATTGGAGCAATGTTAAGCCAGGAAGGTAAGCCCATTGCCTATTTCAGTGAAAAGTTAAATGATGCAAAGAGAAAGTACTCTGTTTATGATCAGGAATTTTATGCAATAGTTCAAGCACTAAAGAAATGGAGGCATTATTTGTTGCCAAAGGAATTTGTTATGTATACTGATCATCAAGCATTGTAGTACCTGAGTATTCAGGGAAAATTAAATCAGAGGCATATGAAATGGGTAGAATTTTTGCTGAGTTATACATTTGTTTTAAAACATAGGAGTGGGAAGTCAAATAGGGTTGCAGATGCCTTAAGTAGGAGGCATACATTGTTGATAGAAATGCAAATTGAGGTGGTTGGGTTTAGTGAACTCAAGACATTGTATCCAAAAGATCCTGATTTTGCAGAGGCTTGGAAAGCTTGCAAGGAACCTGTTACAGTTGACAGGACAAAGCGGTTGGATTTCCTAATTCAAGAAGGCATGTTGTTTAAGGGAAGTCAATTATGTATTCCGAGGAGTTCCATGAGGGAGAATCTGATAAAGGAGAAGCACAGTGGAGGAATGGCAGGACATTTTGGTCGGGATAAGACCATTTCCATTATCAGGGAGCATTATTATTGGCCTCAGTTATCACAAGATGTGAAGAAGTTTGTGCAGAGTTGTAGGGTATGTCAAATGGCTAAAGGAGTGAGTCAGAATACAGGGTTGTATCAGCCCTTACCTGTACCAGAGAGGTCGTGGGAGGATATAAGTATGGACTTTGTTCTTGGTTTGCCAAGGACACAGAGAGGGAATGATTCAGTATTTGTGGTGGTTGATAGGTTTTCGAAGATGGCACATTTCATCCCATGCTAGAAGACCCATGATGTAGTCCACATTGCTGACTTGTTCTTCAAAAAGGTGGTGAGGCTACATGGTTTGCCAAAGAGTATAGTCTCAGATCGTGACACAAAATTTGTTGGATACTTTTGGAGGACCTTGTGGAAGAAGTTGAAAACAGAGTTGAATTTTAGTTTTGCACACCATCCCCAAACTGATGGGCAGACTGAAGTTGTGAACAAGAGTTTGGGTAACCTACTGAGATGCTTGGTAGGAGATAAACCAAAGGGATGGGATTTGATCTTACCCCAGGCAGAATTCGCTTACAACAATTTTGTCAATAGAAGCACTAGTAGATCACCGTTCCAGATTGTGTATGGAAGTAGTCCTAGGACTACTCCAGAATTGAGGAAGATGGACCAAGAGAAGAAGACAAGTGCTGAAGCTGAAGACTTTGCAGAACACATCAAGAATATGCATGAGAAGGTAAAAGAACACATTAACAAGATGAATATGCAGTATAAAGCTAAGGCAGATCAAAAGAAGAGGTATAAGGAGTTTCAGATTGGTGATGAAGTGATGGTCCACTTGAGGAAAGAAAGGTTTCCAGTAGGAACCTATAACAAATTGAAGATGAAGAAGTTCGGTCCCTGTAAAATTTTGAAGAGGCATGATTCAGGGAACGCATATGAGGTAGAGTTGCCGGATGGATTCAACATTTCCCCTATGTTCAACATTGCAGATTTGATAGAATATCATGAGGGTGGCGCAGAGGAAGTACCAGCAATGGAACAGTGCGGTATTCCAGCACCTACTTCAGAGAAGGAGGAGATTGAAGAAATCTTGGATAGCCGTGTAGGAAGGAGTACCAGAAATAGGCAATATGAAGAATATCTAGTGAAGTGGAAAGGAAGGCCTGTGGAAGATTCATCCTGGTTGTCCAAGGCAGAGGTTGACCGTTTGGGTTTTCCTCAACCATCTGAGAAGTGACTGAGTCACTTTTCAAATTACCCTGGGTGTCTGATGAAGGAGCATCCAGTGGTGTAAGGGCAATCCTACATCACCCAAAAATATATTTACTTTCATTTAGATTTTTTTTTGTAGATGTTTTTGCATTTCTGGATACCCTTTTCGTCGAAGAAGAATTCCCAACTTTCAGAACTGCTTTTCTGCTTTTTCTGCTCAACTGCTATTTTTAGTAGGTATGAATTTGAAGGCGTGAGGAGACAAGAATTTAAGGGAAGCTTCAGGACATAATAATAAACACTTTGGTGAAAGAATCAGATCAAGAGCATTTCCGGTTCAAAAGTTATTCAAGTTTCAATTTCTACTTTTTGCCTTATGAAATCTTCGGAGCTAATTTTGAGGTACTTAGAGGCTCCGGATGGGCCTGAAAAATTGGCAGAATACGAAAGTGGTTAGCCTTTAGGCCCCACTTTTTGGCAAGAGATCTTCGCGAGAGCTTTCCGAAAAGGTATTATCATTGAAGATCTGACGGTTAGATCTTGAGTTAGGGCTTCCGAAAGTTGGTGCATAATTTGAATCCCGTTTTTGGCTCCAAAAAGAAACGGGCTATTTATGGGCGAGTTACTGTTTCTTTTAGGCAGTTTTTGGGGAAAGAAGATCGCATGCTGCGAATAGGGGAATTTCTGTAGTTTCTTTCTGTAATTTGCATGTATTGCAAAACTCGAGGATTTGAGATCCTCTGCATGTAGGAATTTCATACTTTGAAAATAATAAGATTTGTTAGTTTTCTGTGTGATTTTCTGTGTCTCGGGTTGCACCCTCATCAACCATGCTTGGTTTGCAAGCACACTATGCCTTTGCCCTTGACTGGAACCTTCTCATTGTTGCCCATTTTGATTTCATACTTGATGCTGCTATCAATGGAGGAAAATAATTTTTTTTTACCACTCATGTGGTTGCTATAGCCACTGTCCAAGTACCAAACTTCAGCGCTGCCTTGTTCTACTAGATTGCATGCAATAAACACTTGTGATTGTTTTTCATTTTCAGCCTTGTTCTCATTCACCATATTTGCATTTTGACTCCCTTGGTCACGTTGTTTCTTCCTGCATTCACTTGCATAGTGACCATACTTGTGACAGTAGTAACACTACACATTGTTCTTATCTTTCCTCTGATTTGAGCTGATATTCCTTGTGTTTTAGAAGTTTGATTGGGAAATGTTGGCTTCCTCTTGGCTGTTTGAGCCTCCTCTTCCGGAGTTGCTTCTACCTCTATCTCTTTGACCTCTTCCTCTATCATTTCTTCCTCTTCCTCTGCCTCTTACATTTTTTTGTGTTTTGAAGGCTTGTTCTTGGGAAGAATTTGCAGACCTATTTAGGCGTTGCTCATGGGTTTGAAGTGAACCCATTAACTCATCAATTGACAATGTTGAGAGGTCATTTGCCTCTTCTATGGCAATAACCACCGGGTCAAATTTTGTAAGTAGGATTCTAAGAATCTTCTCCACAATCTTTTGTTCTACCATAGTTTCCCCAATTATCCTTAACTGATTAATCAAGGTGGAATCCCTTGTATGAAAATCTAAAATGGACTCGTTGTCCTTCATCTGCATGATCTCAAATTCTCTTCTTTGCAGCTGGAGTTTCACATACCTGACTTTCTCAGTCCCTTTGCAAGTGGTTTCAAGTATTTCCCATGTCTCTTTTGCATAACAAGTTGTTGCTATTCGAGGGAAAATAGCCTCTGTTAAGGCTTCCTCAATCAAACTGAGGGCTTTAGCATCATTCTTTCTTGTCTCTTTCAACTAGTTCTTTTGGGGATTAGTCAATGCTGCATTTGCATTTAGGTCAGTCACATCTGTGAGCCCATATGCTACTAATTCCCACAAATCATTTGCTACAAAAATGGTTTTCATTTTCTTTGTTCAGACGTCATAACCTTTTCCATCAAAAATAGGTGGCTACTGCCAACTCCTACTATCTCCTCCAACCATTTTGCTAAATGGGGGAAACTACAAATACTTAGAAAAAACCGAAAGATTTTTCTTCACTTCCTAGAAAACTAGGGATTTCTCAAATACCCAGAAGCAAGGCTTCTGCCACAATACTCCTAGGACTAGAGCTAGGGCTTTAAAAAATTAAATGTCCAGAAAGCTTAGGGCTCTGATACCAATCTGTTGGGAAAATAAACCCAACTACAGTGGAAAAAGAAGAAAACACAAACCAAATAAAATGGATAGCAAGAAAAGAGGCAGAATATTTTTTGTTTCATTAAACTAACCAAAAAGATTACAATATGAAAATGTTTACATACAAAAATTCAGAGCAAAGCTCTGTACATTCTTTCATCCAAAATACTGTGCATGTTTTGGTGCACTAGAACAAACTGTATGTTGCTACGAACATTCCGGAGCACTATTCTCTGTCAATGTCTTCTGTTGTTGTAGGATCTCCTGAACATTCTATTTTTGTTCTTCTACTCTCTCTCTGTCTTTTGTCTTCTTTCTTTTCTCTAACTAAAAAACATTATATTTTGTTCTTTTATCTTTCCCAGCATTTTCTAAAATTGGCGCTCAATTCAAATTCACCTACCAATAATAAATTTACTGCCAAAATTAATTGGGACAGCAAGTGTTTGACAATCTAGCTGAGGGGAATGATCCAAAACAGATCTTATATGTTTGTGCATTAAATGCACTTCTCATTTTTCCAACAATGGACATGCATGCAGATCGGGCAAGTATTTCTCATCTGACTATTTCTTTGTTGCTCTGCATTGTCCTCTTCAGGAAAAGTTTCGGTTTGTTTGCAGGCTGTTCAAAAAAATTCTTCTGTTTTTTTATTATTACTAATCTACTTGTAGGCAACTTACTAATTCTTCTGTAAATTACTTAAGAGCTTTCTAGTTTTTGTAAATAGGAGAGAAATATCTCAGCAAATAATATAAATTTGGAGAATGGCGGCACGGGTCAGGCATGCGCGGCATGCAAATACCAGAGAGGAAAATGCTCGCCTGAGCCTCCGTTGGCGCCCTCTTTTCCGCCGGATCAACCTTAAAAGTTTCTCAATGTGCACAAGCTGTTTGGAGTGAGCAACATTTTGCGTATACAAAGGCAGCTTGACGATAGCCAGAAGAGTGGTGCCATGAAGTCTATTATTTACCAAGTGAATGCCCACAAGAAGGACGTCGTTCATGGGTGCTTTGGCATTATTGTTATGCTGCAAGCATAGGTTGAAAGGTTGAAAGAGGAACTGGAATTAGCGAGAACCCAGTTAATGCTTTGGGAGCAGCAACACTATTATAACTGTTGTTCGTAGCAGATTCAGCCTATGGAAGGCCCTATGTCTCTGTGGATTTACCCTTATGCATAGCATTCTCCTTATGAGGGACAACCGGTTATGATATTAATAGAGCCAAAAAAAATCTTGAATATGAACAAAGGCAACGGCCTGCAACGACTCTAAGGAAGCACATGAATCCAGGTATGCCATCTTTTTGTATTCAGGTTATTTTTTATTATTAAAAGGTTGTGAGAGTCAAAATAATGTCAGTATTTTTAAATGTTATTGAGTGTGTGAACATAAAACTATTTGATATTTAATTAAAATATATTTTTAAATGAGTTATTTTGATTTTAGAGATTCAAGTAGAATAGAAATCAAGATTTTAAGATATTAAATAGAATAATTTTTTCAAAATGTGTTTTTGGGTTTTAGAGTTCATTTAATATTATTGGTGATTATTTATTTGAAAATAATAGTTGAATGATGTGTGTTAAAAATAATCATTCTATATTAAGACATCCAATAATAAAACTAATAAGACACCATGATTTATAATTAAATAATACTTATCCCATTCATAATATGTTATTTTTATTATCAATCTCTGTTATATAAAATATATTTTAATAGACTTAAACAATAAATACTATTCTAAATTCCACTCATTTTATTTGTGCATCTTTTTCTTACTATTTGTCTCTCTAATATAAAATTTATATTAAAGAGCTTAAACGATAGATACTCTTTTTAACTCCACTCCTTTTATTTGTGCATTTTTTTAGCTATCAATCTCTTTAATATAAAATCTATTTTAAAGAGCTTAAGCAATATCTTGGTTTCTATTGATGTGATGTTATTGTCAGCTCCTATTCTTTCACAAAAGTTGTGATATTGGTAATTCTATTCTAGTTTTGTTAGAGTTGAGTTCAATTATTCCCTATTCTTTTTTGATGTGATGTTATTGTTTGCTTCTATTCTCTCACAAAGATTGTGATATTGTTAATTTTATTTTTATTATGTAATTTATTTAATTCTATCTTTTAAGTTTTGGTAGAATTGAGTTTGTATTCTCTATTCTTCATTTTCATTATTAAATGAATTTTAACTTTTTGAAGTATGATTTATTAGACAGTGCAAAGATTTCTTTGAAAGAAATGCAATGCTTGGATCATGTAGCAAGCGGGGAGCTCAAGAGTGCGGAAACTTTGTTCTCTCTCACTAACCACCACCAGTGAAGTGATGACATGAGATCATCTATTTAATGGTGTTTCTATAAACTAGAATACATTATTCAAGTATGCAAAGAATATGTACTTTTATAGGGAGTAAATTGTTTGAATTTTTTGTTGTATTTGTGAATATGTTCACAAAATGCAAGTCAAAAGTTTGTGACAGATTTTGTAATAGTCTAAAATAAATGTCATATGGTGGTCAATATACATTATTAGTTTGTTTTAAAATCTTCTAAGGAATGTTTTTTATCATGTTAATGACTTTAAATTGTTGTTAGATTATTGATCATGAAAAAAATAATATAATGAAATTTTTATTGATAGTAAAATAATATTTTGTAAAATTCAATTTGATTTTTAAAAACATATAAATACAAAGCTAAATAATTATTTATTATTAATTTCAAAAAATATTAAATAAAATAAAATAATTTTAAATAATCTAAAAAATTTAAAGTTTAAATTAATACTTAAAACGTGATTGAAATTAGGAGATTTAAAAATTTTACAATAAAGTAGATGAACCATCCATCATGAATGAGATGGATGGTGCAATAGTTAACTCTTATTTTATCTTGTTAGAACAAAGATGTGGCATTTGTTGTTGTGTGGGCCTCAACAAGGTGAGATGACATTTGTTAATCCCTAAATTTCTAAATGAGTATTAGGAAGAAAAGTTTTCATAGGGTGCATCTTGCATGGCTTTAAATTTGTAGATATTACATTAAATTATTTTTCTTGTATTTTGAATAGCCTACATCATTATTGAACACATCCCCATATAATTTCAAAGGAGTTCTTGATAATAAAGGGGTTTCACTCTAAATGTTTAAAAAATTACTTCGCATTACAGAAAAGTTAAAAATGAGAATGGGATGGAATCAAAGCAAATGGTATGCAACAAAGAACTGGTTCAAAATAGTAGATGTTGGGTGGGTAGATGATATTTTACTAATGATTTTGAATCAATATAGAATTAGATTAATCCGGTATGGTGTTTGACATATTGGTAATACATATTTTTGTGTTTACAGTGTTAAATGTTGTAGCTGACTAGGTGCATGTGTGAGGTGATATTCTACCATATTCTAACTGAATCAAATCTAAATATTATCTCAAGTCTTCTTGTCAAGAAGATTGGATTTGATTTGTTACATATGTGTAGAAATGAATTGCTTTCAAGGTGCTACTATAAATTTATTTTTCTTAGGTAGAGTTAGTAAAAGTAGAGGGAAAATCAATTTCTCAATTGTCATTAATTGGCACATGTGTCTAAGATCTTTTTTATTCTAAACACCCTCTCATTAGACTTTATATGCATATTTTCTATTGTAATAAAAGGTCAGTTAGTTTTGAGCCTAGTCCTATTGAAAATCCTTCCTATAATAGAAAATTGTCAAGCATCAAATCAAGTGTATGTCAAGTTTAGTTTTCTCATGTTTTCATGTTTTATAGGTTATGAGAAGGAATTAAATGCATAAATATATTCATTTTCTATGTCTCCTTAGTTATCTACATTTTTTAGAGAATAATTACACTATATTTATTCTTAGGACTAGATTTATTAAATTATTATTATATTAATTGATTAATCCTTTTAGGGAGTTGTAAAATTGTGTCAAAGTGTAGTTGAATAAATCATTCTAATATAGAATATGGCTTTGTTTTTTTAATATTTTGATTGTTTGAAGTATGTTCTTTCATGAATGTTTCTAGTTAACATATGGGTTTGCACTTGTCGATCAAAGAGCCATGCTTATGGTTTTTAGTTGCATACTTATTCTCATTTATCAATGTTGTAAGCATGTCAATGTTGAGAGTTGTGTTTGACTCAATTTTCTACATGATGAAGAAACTCATATTTAGCTACTTGTTCCCCTAGCGGACCATTTAAAATCTTTAAAATATAATTTTATTTTTATTTTTAATTTGTTCCTTTGTTTTGCCCTCTTCCATGACTTGGTAATATCGCTTGTGATAAATATTTATGTGATTGTACAATTGTTTATACATTTTTGGATCCATATAAGAGATTTTTTCAAATTTTACATGTGTACTCTAGGTTAAGAGGATTTATTTTTTGTGGTGATAATATGTTTTTATCATCTAATGCAAGCGTAAATCTCTTTCTCATGTATTGAATATGAGGTCTTTTAGGTTTATTTGCGACTACCACTAGGTCATGTTCAACAAAGGATTATTCTCTACTATATCATTTCTCTTTAATAACTGTTTTCAATCCCTAAAGAAACACACTCCCAAGTTTAGAAAATACTTAAGAAGAATGGTAAATATATCTCCCATCACTATAAAGAAGTTAAGGTAGCAGAACAACTTCCTACACTAGTCTTGAGAGGAGGATGATGCAAAAATTTATAGATCTTTTCAACAGTTACATAAACTTAAATAGAAATAAAAATAAATATCATGCATACCACAACATAGTGATTTATGTGGGTAGAACCCTTTCGAGAGAAAAAACCCACACTCCAAAAGATGCCATCACAAAGATTACAATATACTTGTAAAACAACCTTCTCACAAGAGTATCAACAACCAAAGATCCAAAGGCAACACGACTATTATCAAACTCTCTGAATACATCACAATGCACAACCGTAATACAATGCCCTCCTAAAATAGGATTTCCTTCTAGGGAAAGTCAAGATATAAAAAATATTGACTGTCAAATCTGAGACTTAATCATGAATGGACCATATTTATAATAATAAAATATAAATAAAATTTAGCTTTTAGCCGTGCTACCCCTAAGCCCCACTGAGGTGCGTGGCCCCTAGACCCCTTGTCAAGTGGATGATCCCCCCAGACCCCTCATGAGTGGGACTCCCCATGCCCCCTATCTCTTATGTATCAACAACACCTTATGTAATTGCAAGGTTGAGACACATTTTCCCAACAATCACTTGTTTTCAAACCTTTCATTCCTTGTGGATGAGTCTTGTGTCTTTATCTATGATATTATCAATCCCCTTGTCTTGTTCTAAGTATTGGATCTACATGAGTTAAACCATAATTCCAAACACCAACAATGTGTAGGATGTAACATTCATACTCAAACACCAAGATTTAAGCTACGAAAAACGTTTTTATTAGATCTATATCCTTCATTTGATCTCAATAAAATTGATTTGTACTTTTCCTATGATGCCTTTAATAACCTCTCAGCAACCTGACTATGAAGAAGACTAAAATTATATTTCAAGAATATTTTCAAATAAATTAGAAATTCAATAGATAACTAAAGAATCTTGTTTATTAATTTTTATGTATTAGTTTAACATCTCCCAAGCTTGAAAATTAATGTGTCAAATCATACAATATAGAAATTTTCATTTCATGTATAATGGGATCAAGATTCATGAAATATGAGCTTAGGGAGGCATATTTTCTATATGTTTATCATAAGGAAATATAGGTAGAAAATTAATGACCATGATTATTTTGAGATGAATTTCACCCCAAAACTAGTGATAGACTATCAAAATAAATCACAAACAAACAACGCATGACATAATCAAGGAGAGAACACAATTGTAGATCATACTAACATAGCACAGTAGGTCATAATGACATATGTCATTAAAAAAATAAGAACAAGCTAGATTTGATCCACTTTGTTTGGTTTGAGCAATAAAACACTATAATTTAAAATATTAAACTTGTAGATAAAAGATAGAAAACACATTCTAGTCAAGGAAGAGTTTGGAATCCTCACTAGTGTACACATGTAGAAGAGACCATAGGCAACACATGTAATTGATTGATGAACTCAAATGCAAAGGTGAACTTGAAGACACTAGTAAATCATAATCTATACACATGAATAGTTTTAGACCCTCATGGATTTAAATCATTTCATTTCTTATACATGATCATTTGAATGATTTTGATTTCACCAAGATGTTTGAAGTTTAAAAAAAAAATGGGGCTATCTAATGATGAAACAAGGGTAACTCCAAACCTAGAACATGGATAAATTTGACAAAGGATATGTGGTCGATTCTAAAAGGTTATGGATTCAAATAATAGTAAAAATGGATGTGAATTTTTCAATGAGGTAAAGTTGATTGGGCTTTACTAGTCTAATAGAATACATGGATCTAACATGTCACTAATGTGGAAATGATAAGTTGCATATAATATAGTTAACCAAGGAAATGATATCTAGATCTAAATTTAACATATTATAACATTGGGAATACATGAATTAAGCTAGTAAAGATGTGGAATTTGGATTCAATTAATAACATCAAAATTATCAAATCTATTGGCAAGAGTGAGGAAATTCAGGGAGACACTTGGACTTGATGATTATAAGCAACTATATAAATGGGAAATAAGGTTTTATTTAATCTCAAGAATTATGGATTTGAATAGTCAACCTAATTAAAAATCATTTGGAAAAAAAGGTCTAATAGGTTTCAAGGCTCAAATTGTTAGTGAATTCATGCAAGAACCCCTAAATTTAACATCACTCAAGCCCACAATTATTCACAAATATAAAATATGATGCCTATAAAGACATGAAATAAAAAAATATGAATAACTCAAATAATATTATAAAAATTCATGAATTTAATTCGGATCTCATGATGGATATTAATTAAAATCATGAATTAAAATTAAAATAAATAGAGGGGAATGCATAGGGACCTAATAAAATTTTGCAATCATAGAGTTTGAAAAAATGGGGTCATAAATTTTGAAGTTCAATTTTTGTGTTTTATACGAGTTGAAATAAATGGAAACTCTTTATGAGAGAATTTTACAATCTTAGAATATAGAATTTATAGCTAAAATAGAGAGAGAAAATTAAAAAAGAAAAAATCATAACACAATCTATGTTGTTCATGTTTGAGTTAAAATAAATTAGAATAAGCAAGCACTAGGTTCTTTTCATAAAATAATTTGCATATGATTCAAATAATCCATTATAAGTTTGTAAGAGTTGGTGATATGGAAAATGGATTCAAGAACATAAAAATAAGCTATCATGACACTTTGTAATGTGTCAAGATTTTCCCTAAGATATTAACAAAAAAATTGGACAAGAAAAGTTCGTGTTACAAAGCTGACACCAAGCATGCCACATTACACTCCTATGCATGTAAGGACCAACAATATAATATGGTGACAAACTTGATAAGAACACCAATGAACTCCTCATTACGAGACAATCTAAAGAATTATTGACCATAATTCAAAATCATCATGACTAGCTCAATAATGAGGTAGTGGATGATATTTGAAGACTCCTTACTTGCAATCCCTATAAATAGCTTAATAGACAAAGTACCTTGTATCTTAAGATTTGGGAAGGTAAGAGAAATTCTAATCCTAATCATACTTCTCAATCAAAGAAGGAAATGTTGCTAGCACATCCTCTTTCACACTTTCATGTGTCCTTTTACCAAGTTATATCCTTGTGATGGAATAATCAGATGATTCTATGTCTTTTGAAGCTTTATCTCGGGGAGTCTATGCTACCTCAACATATTTATAGCCTTCTTTATCCACTAACACCGTTGAGAGGGTCTTTGGATTCTTGGTGGATTTAGTCCTAACTAGCACCAACTGACCAAAACCAAATTCGTCAAGAGAGATGACGTTTTGCTATCATTTTTGTGTTTGTGAGGATAACCAAGGGGGAAGAGGAGAAGAACCTTATCCAAGACCTATTACCATAGCTTGAGTGGATGTATTTTCACCTACAATGGTGGGATTCACAAGTGGTAGAGTGTTAGTTTAAATAGTTATAGGTTTTTCCACACTTGGAATATTTTATGCAGTTGCAACCATAAATTTACCCAACATGGATTGAGTAGACACATCAAAAGAAGGAGAAGAAAAATTTGGAAAATTGGATGAGGAGCCAAAAATATTTTCAAAATTATTCCTAGGACTATAAAAAATAGAGCCCAAAGTTGGGGATGAATGAATAGATTGAATTGAAATGGTAAGGGCAACAAAAATAACAGTAGCAGAGTGCAAAGGTTGTTCAATTGAAAAAATTGGAGTGGGACTTGGAAACGTGGAAAAGTTAGGGAAAGAAGAAATGAGAGAGTTTTTTGGAGCATCCTAATGTGAAGACTCTTGTAATACTTCATATAGAATCTTTTCTACTTGTTCTTCTACTTGAGTTAACACTTCTTCTATGAGAGTTGATGCCCCTTTTGAATCCTTGCTCTTACCCCCTTTCATTATGAATTTGATCTTAGGCTTAGGTTTTTCACTTGTATCTAGCACTCACCCTTATTCTTTGTTCTAATCTCTTCTTTTTTCCCAGTATGTCCCTTAGTTTATTCCTCTTTAGATCTAGTATTAAAATACTTCAATATTATATCGCTTTGTTGTAACCAAACATTGGTGTTAGCAAGAATGGACTAGAATCTTTCCTTGATAGAATTTATCTCCCTTTTTTACCATTGGTTGGGAGGGAGAGGGGTTCAAGAAACATTATTTTTCTCATAAGCAGGATCTAGGATGTTATCTTCATCCTCCATGTCTTATGGGATGTTTGCTAGGGGTAAACCCACAAAACTGGTTTACAATTCCAATGAGGAAAGAAAATCACAAAAATTCTCCTATGAAAAAATGTTTTTCTTTTTAGGGGTTCACATGAATTGGGGTGTTTGAATGGATCTAAAAGGGGTTCGAATGGACCCTGGTTCAATTGAACCATATTAAATTATGCAACCCATTTTTTTTTGCATTTTTTTATGACGAAGACAATAGACAAGAGGGGGTTCACTCGAACCAGAGTTTAAATATTGAACCCCCAAGGGGATTTCGCTTGAACCTAGGTTCATTTGAACATCCCTTTTCCCCCATTCTCCCCCTCTAGCACCAAATTTCTACAAAAAAATTCCCTTCAAAGCTTGAGTTGAGGATGAAAATGGAGGAGACTTCATAGACCATACTGGATGATAGTATTCCTTGAAATGAGCTATCCATCAAATATAATCTTAATATACATTTTGGTTTTATTATGTATTTTTTTTTTAGTTTGATTAAAGATAGGTTTTTCATTGAAAATCAAGCTCTTTGTTCTGCACATGTGGAAAAAATGGCAAATTATCAAAATAAAATTTTGAAAAATATGTGTAGGCTAGGTATTGATGTCCTTAATCCAGTACAAAAAAAAATTGAATTTCCATACATACAAAAAAAGTTATGTTGTATACGGTCTGCCTATGTCTGAATTGTAATTGGTTTGAATTCAAAACTTGATTAAGGAAAAAATATTGAATAAAACACTATGAAACCAAATGAAAGAGTTAGAAATCATAGTTACAAATCTAAATTTGAAAAAATTGGAATTGTATCCTTCATAGAAAAAAAGTTATGTTGTATACAGTGAGCATCACTCCTTAAAAATGGTGTTTACTGATAAAAACTAGTTTTCAAAGGAGATGGAAAAAGAAGTATAATCAGATTCCAATTTTTTTGAAAAGAATGTATTTAGAATCTACAGACAAAATGTCACAAATCACTAGTCTGCATCATCTTCAAATTCCTCACAGTTTAGTCGTTATAGGTGCCCGAAAGAGAAGATTAGTAAGAAAAAAATAGTTCAGTGTCTAGTTTGGCCAAAAAATTTAAACCAATATTGTGGGATCACCCCTAGATGTATAAAATCAATTTTCTCTAAGGGCAGCTGCAAAAAGTTGGGGAGCCAAATTGTGGCCATTTTAAAAAAAAAAAATTTAAAAGCCATAACACGAGCACGTTATAACGCACTTGTGTTATGGCTTTATTTGATTGAGCCTAAGGCTTGGTAACACCAAGCCTATAATATTCTCGTGTTATAATGTGATCGTAGTATGGCTCTTTATAAGAAAAAAAACAAATCCATATCATTTTAACTGTCATATTTCTCCATCTACAGCTTGCAAACCCTTCCAAGGCGTGCTCGCATTGTGGAGAACTCAAATTCATATATTTTCTTCACCAAATTGCTGCTATTTCTTCACTAGAATGCCGCCACATCAACAACATATCACAAAACCTCAACAAGTTACTTTGGAACAACCTCATCAAATCAGGCCACCTACACTGACAACTTGACCAATTAGGTCACTTTTTCAAAGGGACTCTACTTTAAACTTTCCCTTTCACTCAAAATTAAATTGGGTAGCATTGAACAGGTTACCAAACCAAGGAATTCCCAACTTGTTTTCACAAACACACTCTCCACGGTGCCTAAACCAAAAACCCTCTTTTCTAGCAAGTAACCTAGGGTTTTATTGAAAATCACACTTTAATGCTTGCTCAAGCCCTACAACCATTTCAAAAAACTTAAAAAACCTCTACAAAAACTCACTCAATCAACTAGAAGTGCTTCCCCAATAAATTTCATGCATCACCATACTAAAACCACTCAAATTCACAAGAAAACACTTTTTTTCTCTTCTAGGGCATCATGCCCAATGCCTCATATGACCTCCCCTGCACACACTAGCCTTCCAAAAATATAGCACTATTAAATACTACCCATTCCACTAAGATATAGTTCCTACAAGAGGTGGAATGTGTTCATTTCAAATTTAAAACACCAAAACCCTTAGGACTGAATTACATAGGCATTTCTTAGCAAAAATCTCCCAACTTTCACAAATTTCAATGAAACTTCACCAAATTTGAAATATTTGAAAGTAGATACACCCTATTACAATTTCCAAGTAAAATCATACCAAAGTAGGGCTTGTACAGGCTGTACAAATATCTGCAAATTCACTGTACAGAAAGAAAACTGTAGAATTTAAGGAAAATAGTGATATTATTGATCATAATCTTCTACAAAATTTACAACCAACCCATAAAATGAGTCTCCCACATCTTTTATATCTTTTCCCTCTTAAACCAGCCTCTAAATCTGACTCAAATGGCCATTCAAACCCATGTGACCGTTGAACTTCTAAATCTACCTTTTACAACATTTTGAAATATTGCATTTTTGCACAAATAGCAATCTAGACCTTCTAAATACCTAATTATCATCTAACATGGCTCATTTTAACAATAAATGGTCAACATGACCATATTTAATTCATATTGACCCAACACCAAAATCCTACTTATGATCAACTTTGAATGACCACATTTTTCCAATGGTGCTCCTGCACCATACACCCCAACTTGAAATTTTTCCAAGTCTCTTGGAAATTATTTAACAACTTGTTCATATTTGATTATCTCTTGCCTCTATCCTTCTTTCACTCTTCCATCTGGTTCACTTTTCCTTTGGTTCAGATCTTGCTTAGAATTCTCGCACTTGTATTTATTTGATTCATGCTCCATTTTGTCACATTGTGTTGTGGGGTGTTCTTCAATCTTTTCATATTCAAACACTAATGTCACAATCACTTTCACATCTTCACACAAAACCTCATAAAATTTCCTCATTTCCCTCTTTGCTTCATGCCTAGATCTCTACTCGATACCCTTTTTGTCTTCACCTTTTTCTCTGTCAGTCTTGCAAACAACTGCACTATCAGACTTAGGAACCTCTATCAGACCTGCAAAATTCCTTTTCATTGTCCCATCAAACACTATTGTAACAACCTTTGGCTGCCTCTTCACTTTCTTTACTATCACAAGACACATGACTATCCCAACCAGAATTCCTCCACTTTTTTCTTTCTTTTCCACAAGCACTTCACCCTTATGCTTCACTCTACCAGACTAAGACACCATTCCCTCTTCTTTTCTCTTCCACATGGAAGCATCCTTCTTACCTGCTACCTACACATTGTCTTTAATATTCTTCCTATCTACTGTCCCAACACTGTCATGCCTTGAAAAGGCTGCAAACCTCATGCTCTTTTCTTCCCTAATGCTCACTAACTCTTTCCTTCCAATCACATGATAACCTCACCTTGTTACTTTGCTTCTTCAACCACCATAGTTAATGTGAATGTTCTCCCATCTTTCTCAATAGTTTAGGTATTTTGTCTCCCATCATAAATTGCTGACCTATCAAACTGCCAGGGTCTTCCAAGTAACACATGGCAACAACTCATAGGAAAAATATCACAAACAACCTTGTCTCTATATCTGCCAATTGTGAACTCAATTGAAGCTTGTTCACTTACCGCAATGGATTGATTTTCACTTACCCAAGACACTTTGTAAGGATTTTCCCTATGTACTCTTTCCAATTTCAATTTATCTACCATTTCACTAGACACCATATTGTTAGTACATCCTAAACCTACTATCACCTTACATACCTTGTTTTTGCATCTACAAACTATCCTAAACAATGCTCTTCTTTGAGTCAGCTCCTTCTCCATGGATGCCTTCAAGAGTTGTCTCTTCATCATCAAACTTTTCCTAGCTTCTAGAGCATAATTATTGGAATCTGAACTCTAACCTTCATCTTCTTGGACAATTTGAGCTCTTATTTAACTTTTCCTTTCTCCACCACTTGATGCAGCTCCAAAATTCTTAGGGCACTTGTAAGATGGATGACCAAACTCATTGCAATTGAAGCACCTACCAGAAAAAGTGTTTGAATTTATTCCACCACCAAATATGCCTCTTGTGCCTCTAAATCCACCTCTAAAATCAATACTTTTTTCTTTACCCTTGCTTGCACTCTCTTGTTCTTCATTGGTCTGCCTTGTACCTCTCCCTCTATTCATGTTACCTCTACCTCTTCCTTGTCTTTCTTGTCTTCTCTTGATTCTATCCTCTTCCTGTACTACCATTTGGAAACATTCTTCCACTATCTTAGGAGGGTTCAAACTAATTTCATCTCTTCTGTTCAATCTCAAACCACTCAAATACTTGGCCACTCTTTCAACCTCATCTTCATTGTGACCTACCCTAATACATAACCTATGAAATTTCTCAGCATAATACATCACATCTAACTCCATTTGCTTCAAATATTGCAATTTCATAAAGGTTTGTATGGCATAATCTACTAGTAAAAATTGAGCTTTTACCTTTGCTACCATCCTATCCCAAGAGCTTATCTTGGACTTACCTTTCTTGATCCTATCTTCTTGAACAAAGTTCCACCATGTTAGGGTTGGGCCCTTCAATTTTGTCTTTTCATATTTCACCTTCTTACTATCCTCTATGTCTTCAAACTCATAAAAATTATCTAAGGTATCAATCCAAGCTAAAACCTCTTCACTGTCCATCTTACCTTTGTACATAGGCACTTCAACTTTTGTTTTTGGAGTATTGTCACCTTTTACTGCCTTTAGCATCTTGATCATTCTCTTTTCTTTAGGGTCTAAGTCATCTTCATCATCCCAGAATGCAACTAGAGGGTTCTCTCCTTCCCCCTCATCCTCCTTATCACTTTGGTCCTCATTGATCATTCATCTTCTTCGATTCTTCTCTAAAACTAATATCCTAGCTAAGGTGGCTTCTTGAGATTCTTTGTAGAGCCTCTCCTTCTAGAGCAACTGCTCTTTCAATTCCTTTATCTCTGTTTCCATTTAATTGGTCTTTGGAGGCATGTTTCCTTGCAACTTTTTCAACCTTCATTCTACAACCTTTCAACTTCTAGAGATCTAATCCCTAGGCTTTGATACCAATTGATGTCAATCATGGAAGGTCCACTCACAAAATAACACAATCTCAACCTAAAACAATCACTCACCAAGTCTCAAAAGATCAACTCCTCTCTTTCACATCAAACCTTCACTATTCCTTGTAGCATAGCCACTTGATTGAAATAGGTGTATCTTCTTGGAAAATTCAACTCAACTCAGGACCAATAGGTTTTTAAACACCCATCAGGACACACAACAACATATCACAAAACCTTAACAGGTTACTTTGGAACAACCTCATCAAATTAGGGCACCTATGCTAACAACTTGACCAATTATGTCACTTTTTCAAAGGGAATCTACTTTAAGCTTTCCCTTTCACTCAAAATTCAATTGGTCAGCATTCAACAAGTTACAAAACTAAGGAGTTCCCAACTTGTTTTCAGAAACACACTCTCCACGGTGCCTAAACCAGGAACCTTTTCTAGCAAATAACCTAGGGTTTTATTGAAAATCACACTTCCAGGCTTGCTCAAGCCTTGCAACCACTTCAAAAATCTTCAAAAACCTTTTCACAAACTCACTCAATCAACTAGAAGTGCTGCCCCAATCAATTGCATGCATCACCATACTAAAATCACTCAAATTTACAAGAAATCACTCGTTTTCTCTTCTAGGGCATCATGCCCAACACCTCATATGACCTCCCCTACACACACTATCCTTCCCAACATTTATCACTACTAAATACTACCCATTCCACCAAGATATAGTACCTACAGGAGGTGGAATGGGTTCATTTCAAATTTAAAACACCAAAACCCTTAGGACTGAATTACACAAGCAGATCTTAGAAAAAACCTGCTAACTTTCACAAATTTCAATGAAACTTCACCAAATTTAAAATATTTGAAAGTAGATACACCCTATTAAAATTTCCAAATCAAATCATGGCAAACTAGAGCCTATATAGGAAATACAAATCTTTGCAAATTCACTGTACAAAAAGAAAACTACAGAATTTAAGGAAAATAGTGATATTATTGATCATAATCTTCTACAAACTTTACAACCAACCCATAAAATGCGTCTCCCACCTTTTTATACCCATTCCCTCCTAAACCAACCTCTAAAACTAACTCAAATAGTCATTCAAATCCATGTGACCGTTGAACTTCTAAATCTGCCTTTTACAACATTTTGTAGTCTTGCATTTTTGCACAAATAACAACTTTTCATTATTTTTGCACTTTTAGCAATCTAGACCTTCTAAATACCTATTTTTCATCTAACATGGCCCATTTTAGAAATAAATTGTTAACATGACCTTATTTAATGCATATTAACTCAACACCTAAAGCCTACTCATGTCAACTTTGAATGACCACATTTTCCAATGGTGCTCCTGCACCAAGGTTGCAAGAATATATTCGGAATTGAATGAGGATGAAAATGAAGAAGAATAACCCTATCTAGGTATTCTAAAATAAAATTTATTTATCCTTTTGTAATTGTATGCTTGAGGATATTTTATACTCAAATATATCATGTATTCAATGTAGTTGTGGAACATTCAAATTAGAGACACCCAAAGTTGTTATTGACATGCACATAATGAGGTAGGAAGAGAAATTAATGTGAGAGATGCATTATTTTATCTTGTGTCTTCTAATTAATGTGTTTATGAATTATTTGACATTAGTTCAAATATTCAAAATAAAATTCTCATGTTCATTTAATCACATGAATTCTCATGGTTCATGTAGGCTACAAAAAAATTCTTTTATTTAGGACATGCTAATTATAATTACTAGGGTTACTTATTTGGTATTGATGAGCTTATGTATATGTTTTTGTATGAGATGACTCTTATATTTCAATTGTGTAGTACTAAATTTTCAAGGTAAAGGAAGGTGACTCAAGTGAAAACAATATGTTTGATATAGGCAAGAGATACCTTTCAATTTTTTTATGGCCATGGGTCATAGTTTTTCTTTGTAGGGTTTAGCCTACAATATTTTTCTCTTAATCCTTATAACATTACATAAATTTTATTTTTTCTTTATGCTCACATGTCATTGATTGCAAGTAGTTTTGTTTTATATATATTAAGGATTTAAGTTATATATATGGTGTTTCTTGTTTTGTCTCATCTTGTAGACATGTAAAAAATTTCTCTTCCCCTATTTCCCTACATCCCCTATCCCATTTTGGTTCTACTTAGTCTATACACCCTAGAGATGGATTATGGCTTCTTGTTGTGCCTATAAGAGGTGCACATCTCCAAATAGAGCCAATGTTGGTTATCCCCCTAGAATTTTAGTTTTTCCGGTATCATTTTTTACATGTATCTTGAAGTACCCTATGTCAATAGTGACCAGAGATATTCAAGCTTATTACTTGGTATGGCCATCAATTTAGATGTGTTAGCTGCAATTCTATCCCCTCTTACTAAAGACCCTAAGATTAAATTAGTGTTACAATTTAACACTAAAACTAATTCTTTGCGCATCTAGATATTTCCCTATAGACATTTGAGTTTCCACTAAAACCAATCCACCTATCAATCTTGATATTTTTAAATTTCTTTATTGTTTGTATCATATCTTAAATCCACATCAGAACTAATTGTATGCAATTTGGTAGGCCACTTTTCTCCACATCTATAGTTATATTTTTCCTTAGCATTTTCCCCTCTACCAAACAAAATATAAACCAATAAAATAGATTCCTAGTGTCCATTGTTTATATTATCCCATGCCCATCCTCAGTCATCCCCATCCCCAGTATCATTTGACTTTTGGGTATACAACCGTCCATGGGTCTATTACATTGTGTTCATGGACCTGAAATACTTATTAATCACATTTTAGCTAAGGCTCGCATCCATTTCATGCATCGTGTATGTCCTATTGTCTCCCAAACCTGAGCAAATGAATAAACCAAATATTAGTGGGGTTCGCATCTGACATACATTGATTTTCTACTGTGATATTTTGTGGAATAACCATACTTTTGGAAACTAAATTGAGGAGTATTTTTGGGTGCATGATGTCATGAGTTTTAGACCTATCAGGGGCATTTGTTGTATGTGCTACAAGCCAGGTTTGGCAATGGAAGTTGAATTCTAATAGGATGTTTTGTTGGGAAACGTCTATTCAGTTTTAAGAATATATTTTTTTATTATATTTATTGATTAATTGAAAATAAAAAAATTGATTGTATTATAATTTTCAATTAATTAATTAATACAATCAAATAGACAATAATATGTTACTGATATGATCTAAAAAAATCATAACATTCCAGAAAATAACTGGTGCTATATACGCAGAATTCTTTGAATGATGACAAAAATGACAAATGAAAAGTTTACTAACCAACCAGGCATGTATGTTGACAAGAATACATGCAAACAAATGAATACAGTGCAACCACTATCCAATGTCACTGTGCTAATAAAACCCAATGCAAATATAGAGCCTGTACAAGTATGAAGTAAGGGCATGAGAACATAGAAGAGTAATTGGGCATGATACAATTAACATGGAGGAGACTTATGGCTCTACAAATCAAACATTGTGCAACCATAAAGTGAAAGCTAAATAATGTAAAGGTCGGTAAAATTTTAAGTGCAACACAGAACTAATCTTTGTTGACATTTAAAGTGAATGCCAAAACAAAGCGTGGCACAAGACAAATAATGATGTGGGAGCAATCATAAGAGCCGCACAAATCAAACTGAGGGCTAACAAATATCACTCAAGTTGTAGAATAATAGCATAACGGTTTTGAAGTATGATTTTAGAAGTTGATGTGAGATATGGGCGAATTTAAATAGTACATTCTAATTTATTTAGGTAGTTTATCTGAAATCACATTACTTTGTTCAATAGGATCTATTTATTAAATTGATTTCTGATGAATCATTTAAATGAATCAAAATTTATAATATGTTCTTTACGTCAAAATGTGAGATACGCTCCTACATAACTTCAACAAATATGAATAAAAACACTATAAGAATGAATTCCTGTGCCAACTGTTTAGATCCATAATATAAAGGAGCGGATCATTGCAAACTAAAAGATTCAGCACTATGATTCTTCCTCGATCAAATGGCTGCCACACTCAAACAACAGGAGATTTAAAACTATTACAGTAAAGGTGGATGAACCATCCATCATGAATGAGATGGATGGTGCAATAGTTGAAGTCTTATTTTCTCTTTTTTAGAACAAAGATGTGACATTTTTTGTCGTGTGGGCCTCAACAAGGTGAGAAGACATTTGTTAACCCCTAAATTTCTCAATTAGGAAGAAAACTTTTCATGGGTGGACCCTGCATGGCTTTAAATTTGTAGATCTTGTGATGTCAAGATTATAAAGTACATTACTTTCCTTGCATTTTGAATAGCCTACATCCTTATTGAACGAATCCCCATATAATTTCAAAGGAGTTCTTGATAATAAAGGGGTTTCACTCTAAATGTTTCAAAAATTACTTCGCATTGCAGAAAAGTAAAAAATGAGGATGGGATGGAAGCAAATGGTATGCAACAAAGGACTGGTTCAAAATAGCAGATGTTGGGTGGGTAGATGATATTTTACTAATGATTTTGAATCAGTATAGAATTAGATTAATCAGGTATGGTGTTTGACATATTGGTAATACATATTTTGGTGTTCACAGTGTTAGATGTTGCAGCTGACTAGCTTAGCTGCATGTGTGAGGTGGCATTCTACCATATTCTTATTAAATCAAATCTAAATATTATCTCAAGTGTCAAGAAGATGGATTTAATTTGCTACATAGGTAGAAATGAATTGCTTAAAGGGTACTACTATAAATTTATTTTTCTTAGGTAGAGTTAATTTGCTACATAGGTAGAAATGAATTGCTTATAGAGTACTACTATAAATTTATTTTTCTTAGGTAAAGTTAATTTGTTACATAGGTAGAAATTAATTACTTATAGGGTACTACTATAAATTTATTTTTCTTAGGTAGAGTTACTACAACAAGTAGAGGGCCAATCGATTTCTTATTCAAGAATTTGAACTGTCATTAATTGGCACATGTCTTCTAAACACCCTCTCATTAGGCTATATATGTATATTTTCCATTGTAATAAAAGGTTGGTTAGTTTTGAGCCTAGTGAAATTTATTGACATCAAATCAAGTCCATGTCAAGTTTAGCTTTCTCATGTTTTCATGTTTTGTAGGTTTGGAGAAGGAAAAAAAAGCATAAATCTATTTATTTTCTAATGTCTCCTTAGCTATCTAGATTTTTTAGAGAGTAATTATAACTGCAATATATTTATTTTTAAGACTAAATTTATTAAATTATTATTACATTAATGATTAATCCTTTTAGGGAGTTGTAAAATTGTGTCAAAGTGTAGTTGCACATATCCTTTTAATATAGTATATGGCCTTATTTTGTTTAGATTTTGATTGTTTGAATAATGTTATTTCATGAATGTTTCTAGTTAACATATGGGTTTGCACTTGTTGATCAAAGAGCCATGCTTATGGTTTTTAGTTCCATACGTATTCTCATATATCAATGTTGCAAGCATGTTAATGTTGAGAGTTGTGTTTGACTCAATTTTCTACATGATCAAGACACTCATATTTAGCTACTTGTTCCCCCAGCACACCATTTAAAACCTTTAAAATATAATTTTAATTTTAATTTTAGTTTGTTCCTTTGTTTTGTGCTCTTCCATGACACAGTAATATCGCTTGTGATAAATATTTATGTGATTGTACAATTGTTTAAACTTTTATGGATCCATATAAGAGATTTTTTTCAAATTATACATGTGTATGCTAGGTTAAGAGGGTTTATTTTTTGTGGCAATAATTTATGTTTTGATCATCTAATGCAAGTGTAAATATATTTCGCATATATTGAATATGAAGCCTTTTAGGTTTGTTTGTGACTACCACTAAGGCATGGTCAAGAAAGGACTATTCTCTAATCTTTCATTTCTCTTTAACAATATTTTTCAAGCCCTAAAGAAACACGCTCCCAAGTTTAGCAAAGCCTTAGGAAGAATGGTAGATGCATCTCCCACCGCTTGGTTTCAAACCTTTCATTCCTTGTGGACAAGTCTTGTGTCTTTATCTAGGATATTATCATTACCCTCAAGTCTTATTCTAAGTATTGGCTCTATAGGAGTTAAACCATAATTCTAAAAACCAACAATGTGTAGGATGTAATATCCATACTCAAACACCAAGATTTAAGCTACTAAAACAATTTTTATTAGATAGTCATCCTTCATGTGATCTCAAGAAAATTGTTTTGTACTTTTCCTTTCATGCCCTCAAAAACCTCTCATCAACCTAACTATGAAGAAGACCAAAAATAGATTTCAAGAATATTTTGAAATAAATTTGAAATTCAATAGATAACTAAAAAATATTGTTTATTATTTTTTATTATTTTTTATGTATTAGTTTAACATCTCCCGAGCTTAAAAATTGATGTGTCAAGTCATACAATATAGACAATTCATTTCATGTATAATGGGCTCAAGTTTCATGAAATGTGAGCTTAGGGGGACACATTTTCTATATGTTTATCATAAGAAAATATAGGTATAAAATTAATGACCGTGATTATTTTGAGATGAATTTCACCCAAAACTAGTGATAGGCTATCAAAATAAATCAAGAAAAAACAACATATGTAATCATCAACAAGATGACATAGTGGTAGGTCATACTAACATAGTGGTAGGTCATAATGACATATGTCATTAAAAATGTAAGAAAAATGACATAGGAATATACCTTGGATGAAAGGATAGATTCATAAATGGACCCAAGTTTCTTATTAAGCTAGATTTTACTCACTTTTCTAGCTTAGTTGAAAATCTATAATTTTAAGTACTAAACTTGTAGATAAAAGAGAAAATGAATTATATTCAAGGAAGAGTTTGAAATCCTTACTAGTGTACACATGTAGAAGAGACTATAGGAAACACATGGAAGTGATTGATGAACTCAAATAAAAAGGTGAAATTGAAGACACTAGTAAATCATAATTTGTGCACATGAATAGGTTTAGATCCTCATGGATTTAAATCATTTGACTTTTTATACATGAGAAGTTGAATGAGTTTTAATTCACCATGATTTTTTAAGTTTAAGAAATAAAACGAGGCTATCTAATGATGAAACAAGGATAACTCAAAAACTAGAACATGGATAAATTTGACAAAGGATATGTGGTGGATTCTAAAAGGTTGTGGATTCAAAGTATGGTGAAAATGGATGTGAAGTTTTTAATGAGGTAAAATTGATTGGGATTTACTAGTCTAAGAGAATATATGGATCTAACATGTCACTAATGTGGAAATGATAAGTTGCATATAATATGGTTAACCAAGGCAATGATATCTAGATAAAAACTTAATGTAATATAACATGGGGAACACATGACTTAGGCAAGTAAATGTTGAACACTTGGAATACTGAGAGGGGGGATGGATCGGTATTCTATTAAAACATCCAATAATTAAACATGCAATTACAAAAGCATATTTAACTATAATAGGGAATGAAAGCATGAATAACCCATAACACACATAACACATGAACACCAAGATTTTTACGTGGAAAACCCCAAATGGGAAAAAAACACGGTGAGTATTAGCTCATAATATATTATAATTAGTTATAGTATATTATAGAAAGTCTCACTTCTAGGTGGACTCACTATGCATAGAGAAAAGAAAGATAGACACAAGTGGCTATATAGCTAATATTTGAACCGATACTGAAAAGAAGAAAAATACGTGCATCAACGGGAATGAAGGGAAATAGGGTAATTATGGACCTATTCTTCCTCAATTCATTATGAAATGAGATGCACACAAGGGATTGACTTACAACCCTTAGGTGAGTCAACTCAAGGTGTTAATCTACGAATTTTTTTTTCATGTCAGGATGATGATCCTGGTCAAACAGAACTTTGGGGAGAAAAAATAAAAATAGTAAATCAACACCAAAATGAAATATAACACTTGGAACAACAACATTCAACTCAATACTGACAGAACCAGAAAAATGAATGCAGATCAAAGAAGGGAAAAAGCATGTGTACCAGTCACCAAAAGTCAATTTCTGAAGTTGATCTGGGACTCATTTTCCTAGGGGAAAATGGGTCTTGAGTTAGGGTTTGTTTGTAGATTTTTGGAGCCTTTTCTACAAATTTGAATCTTCCAATTTGTCCAGGTTTCAGGTTTAGAAAGCCAAAAATAAATTTTGTAGATGAGTTTTCGTGAGAAGATGACAATTTTTTGTTTTTTTTGACAACTTCAATTTTTCTCTTCAAAAGGTCTTCAATATTTCTTCCACCTAAATCTGCAACCACAAATCAAGAGGGGAAAAATGTTTTTATTTTGGTAAATGGGGGTTAGCCTTGCTCAAACCCCGTTTTGGTAATTAATCCTTGAAATGAAATGAAATATGAAAGAGAGGATGAAGAATGAACAAAGAAATTTTACCACTCAACAAAACCTTGCATGAACCTTAGAATTTAAATCTGAAACTTGCATGAAATGGATTCAATTGATGTGGATCTTGAACCTTGCATCTTTACTTGAAATTGTGTTTTCAGTGCTTGAATGGATCATGAAACCTACATCACCATATTAGCTCCAATAACATGCATGATGCAAGAAGACTTTGACATGACAATTGGATCTTGAGTGCTACCATAAAACTTCAATAAATCTTCTCTTGAAAGTCTCTTGAAGTCTCATAAAAAATATCTAGATTTCTTAAGTCAAAAATACTAGGTTTCAAAACATAGTGAAATAACCTTATATTTATAGATATGCATCCTCAATTTCTCAAAATTCAAATATCACAAGACGACATCTGAATATAGATTTGAAAACATTAAAATACCACCAAAAACATAAGGCACAATTAATTAAGGGGCTAATTAAGGAAAATTAAGCTCAATTAATTAAAGGAGCCCTAAATAAGTATGAAAATGTAAATAAATACATTTTACAACACTAAATTAAGGCACAATTAAGTCCAAATTAACTAGGAGGGCTCAAACAAGTGTGAAAATGTAAAGGGATACAATTTACTACACTACATTTAGCCCCCACTTTAGTCGGAGGATGACCTTGCATAAAACTCACACTAAAGTAGACATTAAAAACATATGTATATAGGAACAACAAGATTACTCAATTATACAACATCAAAGACTAAAAGAAAAGGTAAAAAAAAAAAGGATGGATCAAGCCTCAACTATCCAACGCGATGTGGAACACGCCTCATCTGTTTGTCCAAAAAAAACCACAAGTGGGGCTCGATGTCCACTATGAAAACAACACACATGCTCACACGAGTTAATGGAACTCTGTTTGTCCACTAGGTGAGCCCCCAAGGGTGACAAATGAGAGAATCTTATTAGGCTCCCATACCATATCAAAGCTATCCCTCTTAAAACTTCAATAAGGCACCACAAAACAAAACAAAAACTTTGAGATTCATAAGACCTAACAAGTTGCATTATGCTAAGCACCTATGAACAAACAAGGAAAGGCTCCACTAGCAAGAAAAGTGTGTTATGTTTGGTAGCCTTGAAAAGGATTTGATCTTCACAAGGTTAGAAAGTTGTGTTATATGCTAAAAAATTATGAAAAAATGCAATTAAACATGGGTGAACCCACATAAGTGGTGAACACTTTTGTGGAGGAATGGAAAAGTCATTTTTTCCCTCTACACAAAGTGAAGGGGTTCGGCCAAACCTAAGTGTTCGGCCAAACCATTATATTGGTTCAGTCAAACCAAGGGGTTCGATTGAACCCTATGTTCGCTCAAACCCATTGACTTATGAGGGAATATATTAAAATAAAGGGGTTTGAGCGAACATAGGGTTCAGCTGAACCCCCTTAATAGAGATTTTAAAAAAACACTGTCATTTTCACCAATAGTTCGGCAAACAGTGACAGATGCGGTCGGCGAACAAGGCAGTGTGTGCGGCGAACCGGAGAAGAAACACTTGCACAAACTCGGCCCACAAACACCTTCACCTTCGAGCAACCTCCATCTCCCTCTAACGTGTCCTCTCAGGTTGGTTGCACTGTTTCATAGCTCATTTTGGTGTAAAATTCATGGCATGAATTGCATTTGTTTGAAAGTTTTTAAATACTTTGATGGGTATCCATACCCTATTTGAAAATCCCCATTTTTTGTTAAATGTTTTGATGGGTATCCATACCCTGTTCGAAAACCCCCATTTTTTCTTAAAAGCTTTGATGGGTATCCATACCCTGTTCCAAAACCCCCATTTTTTCCATAATCTTGGATATACCAAAGTTGGTTTCTAATCTAACTTTCCTATTATACTATATTTTTAATTTGTTTTTGATAATTGAAAATAATTTTGTTTTGATTATTTTGAATAATTGTATTTGATTGATATATAATTCAACATAACACCAAGAAAATAATCAAAGACTCAAATATCAAAAGAGTATGAAGTTGAGAATTCAAAGAAAAGATAATAAATTATACAAATTCATGAAACTAATAAATTGAACTCCATAGATGAAGATATATCATCTTTTCCAATTTAATTAGATCATGAAACATTTATTCAAGGTATGGATTTAAAAATAATTTGGAGAAAAAAAGGGAAAATGTAAAACTTCATGTAGTTAAGAAATTGAATCACAATACTATAACTCCACTCAAATTGAAATATTTATGTACATATAACATTCATTAATCCAACCAAAAATACAAAGGAAGATAAAAAGACCTTGAAACTTGGTATTATTTTAAATTAGTGATGATCATGCACTTATTCTAGAGAGTTGTGCAAGGTTAATTTTAGATTATATATGGAAGTAGTAGGAGCAGCATATTTGGTTCTAGCATATTACATATAGTCAAATAATTGTGCATCAAAATTTTAAAATTCACATATATTTTATTGGCTGATTAGGATGCATAAAAAGAGTGGTGTTCAATATATATGGAACTTATTAGGATGCATGAGAATTTAGATGAAATATACTTTAGATTTAGTGCAAAGTTGATAGATGAAACACCAATTATACAATAATGTTTAACTCTATAATTGGTCTAGGTAATGAAGTAAATTCTATTTCATAAATTTTTTGGTTGGTTGAAAAATATAGCATATAAATATGAATATGTTTTCACATTGAAAAAAGTGATTTACATATATCACTTTGATTGATCCAAAAAAATATTTCACTTACTTCACATATCATTTTGATAGATCATGTGAACTACACCTATGTATATTGGCCTCTTTGCATATTTTTTTAATCAAGAAGGGCCTCATACAATCCAAAAATAACAATATTTTTTTGTAACTTTGAGCTAGCCTATAATTGGTGATCTTCTAAAAGAGAAAAATTAATTAGAATTTAGGGTTTTCCTTCAATACCCACAACTTTAATGATATGTTGGCACAATCTTATCCCCTCAAATAAGTCATCTAACTCAACCTCATTATGTGTGGATGGGTGGAGTATCTTAGATACAACTCAAAGGAGATTACCTTTGTCATTTTTTATTATAGAAGCAACCCAAATTGGAGTTCAATTACCTTTGCAAGCCCCATCCACATTTATTTATTATCTTCCAAAATGAGGTTCCAACCATTTGATTTCCATCATACCCACCTTACTCAATCAATAGGAGAAACCCAACAGGAGATTGAAACCTAACTAGTTATTTGTCATCCTATTGTCCTAGCTAGTGAACTCAATTTCTCTATGTGAAACCATTCTAAATTTGGTTGAAATATTCTCATAAATGATGATTTGAATTTTATTTTGTAAATAATTAAATGGGATGTCCGTATCATTAAGTATTCATCAATTTATTTCTTTCCATAAATTCGAACTCATCTTAAATGGGCTAGCCTTCCATATTCTATCCCAAGTGGAATTAAATGATAAGTATAAATTCTCAATTGATAAATAGAGATAAGAGATATTGTGAGAGGGAGTTAGACCATTCTAACTCAAAACAATGCTAATTCTAGAACTTAGAAGAATATGAATAGTTGATTAATAGGTGATTGGAAGATTATTTAGTAGACATGCATAGTAGAAACCTTAGAGATAGATATGTAAAGACAAATGTGTGACCTGTCTATATCCTATAAGTATTCTCATGTGAAATTTCATCTAAGGAAAATGTACTAGCTTTTGGGAGGCATGATTTACCCAACACAATCTAGAAAGCCAACCTAAGGAATTTAATATTAAATTTTCCATTTGATAACCTGATTTGATTGAATAGTAAAGCAATAGTGCCCATAAGAAAACCACAAACAAAGTGGATGGGACACACCAATCAAATAACCATAAAATCACATAAACAAATTCCATATGCAATTCCAATGGAAAAAGAAGGAAACGAGAGTTAAACAAGGCAGGTATACAATATATTTTTGTATTCAAGCATAAGCAAAATCTTCTCACAACCTTATCAATCAAATATAGCTGGACCAAAATTTTAAACATCAAATATTGATAATACAAGAATACCATTTATTTATCAAGGCCTCAATAGCAAAATTTTAATTCGCAAACATATTTCATAGATATTTTGGTAACATCATTACCAAATTTTAAAATTTCCAAGAAACACACTTTTAAAAAATTAAATTTATAAAAAATATAATATCTCCTCAAAATGTTGATTTAATAGATGTTTTTAAATTGTATCCAAATTATATTGAAAGTATCCATGATGAAAGATAAATTATTTAACCTCTTGATCACAATCCTCATATACAATATATTTAAATTCTCCAAAACACCTACATTTAAATATTAAAAAACGTTAAGCAAAATAAAATTGACATCAACTACAACTTAACATTTATTACAAAAAATATATCGGAAGATTAAGAATCACTACTTAAAATTATATAAATTATATTAGATGCCACCTTCAAAACTATATCATATGTCTCCACAAAGAAATAAAATTAGCAGTGCTTCTCCTATGACCAACTCACATCTAGAATCCTCACCTCCACTCTTCAAATTGTATTTTACTATCTCATATCTCTTTTTCTCAAACAATTTATTTCCTAGATCATTTTTCTTCCATCATGGGTACATGATATAAACTTTGATAACCCACCGCATTGTAAACGCTTCTCATTTAAACACTTTTTTACAAAAAATACAATCATTGTATCTAACACATTACAGTAAATCTAATAAGTCCTTGGAGAAATTTGGTATTTTAATTGTATCACACTCTTGTAAAATTCGGTTAGTATACAAAGTATAATTAATATTACACAATAGTTCATGATAGATAAAAACTACATTTTGTATTACAATATGTATTATTAATTTTAAGAGGCATACAATAAAAATGCTTACAAGATTCAAATTATATTTGTGATATTTTTAAGAGAATATATTTTTCAAGAAATTTTACACAAAATTTTGTTTGGCTACATGCCAATTAATGTTTAATATGTAGTGTGTGGTCTTGATCACCAATTTTTTATTTTAAAACATCCTTTACATTGAGTGATACTCTAGAGTTAAAGTGCCAAAATCATTCAATTTCATCATTTGTGTTATTAATTATCTTTTTATGAACTCATGGAATCCTACCATTAAAACCTCAAGTACCATTTTCAATAGTACTATCTAGTCTTGATCTTATTGTAGTGCTTTTCACAATATTTTACAATTTATGCTTAAGTGAAGACATGAGTTTGCCTCATTAATCAAACCTTTCATAATTTATTTCTTACTATTGAGTTTTTTATTACTCTACAAGTAGCTCTTTTATCTTTCTACTTACTAGTAATCCTAATAGAATCGAGAGAATTAAAAAATATTTTAATAATAATTTTATTTTAATTAGAAATTTTGATTGCCTAAATATTTAATTTATTTTGTAAAGGTCTTATTTTTTACAACTTTAGTATTTTTACAAAAGTATTCATTTAAAAATTTTGAAGCTCAAAATTGAATGGTTCATGATGATCTCTTTAATTTAAGACTTTATCTTATGTTCTCATCAATTTTAAGTAACCATTTTTGGTTTCCAGAATTATTACAATTTTATCAAGCTCATTAGAAAATTTTGAATATGGGATATCATTCTTATTCAGAAAGGTCCTCTCTTTTCTTAAGTAACTTGGAGATACAATGACTTTCATTTTTTTATGTGTGTTATCAATTTTATTAATATTATCAACAATTGGATCATGGAGTATAATTTTAATATCATGGGGTTCATTTCTACATTATTCAAAAATATTTCTAAATTTGAATTCTTATTTTTCTATGATGTTACTCTTTTCAATATGTGTTTCATAACATTTTGCAACATTTTCCCTTTCATGTTCAACATTTTTATTTTTATTATGGCTAAATAGTTTATATAATATTAAATAATTGTCCTATGTGGTATATAATTTATTTACTTGTGAAATTCATCCATGTTAAAATCCTTTTGATTTTATGTGGAATGGGAGCCAAATCAAAATTATTCCAAGTCGACTATAAGCCACTTGGATAATCCACATGGTTAAAATAATTAAGCATATAACCACCCTAGATATCTTCTATGATATATTTACATTCATATAATTCTAAATAGATAATTAATCATTTATTTCCATTTTGATAAGACTTTAGTTCATGAGCCATCAAGACCTTTGGGAAGCCATATAGTGTCCCATTTAATAAGAGGAATACACTTACTTTCATTCGAACCACCTCATAATAATTTCTTTATTGTTTAATCTAAATCTTGAGAGATCTTCAAGAGGATCAATAAACATGACATCATATCTAGATTAGAATGTATTAGATCATAGCTTTAAGCATTAAGATTCTTCCATCCAATTTCAAACGATTATATTTTCATGAATTAGATTTTTTTTGGGAAGCACTAATGTTGTCCTTCCATAGTTTAGAAATCATATTTACAAGCTTATCATTTGTCTCATTTTCTTCTCTTATTTGTGCCTTTAATAATGACTAAATTTATTTTAAATGACCACCAATGTTAAGTAATGATGTTTTCCCTTTATTACTAGTTGTAGGTGTACACATCTAAAAATGGTCACGGTTAACCAAACTTGTTAATTAATTAAATATGAATTATTTAATTAATATTCTTAAGTCATCTACATATAAATAAATTCAATTATTTATTTATATTGTTCATTTTTCCAATTCTTCTAGTTTAATTAAATAAATAAGTTTATTTAATTAATGCTATCTTCCTCTTAATTAATTAAATAGATTTCACAATTTATTTATATTAATTATCACAAGTTTAAATTCTAAATTTAAATGATATTCTTCATTTCACATTTAATTTAATATTTTCAATATTTAATTAAAACACTTTTTAAATTCTTCACTTTTCTCACATAATTAAATATTTTCAATATTTAATTAAAATCTTTTCATCTCTTCTCACATAATTAAATATTTTTAATATTTAATTAAAAGCTTTTCATTTCTCACACATAATTAAATATTACCTATTTTTAATTATGGACACATCTTTCATTTGTCTCTTCATTTTCCATCTGTCTCTTAAAACTCCATCTTCTTTCCAAATTCTTGATCTCTCACCGTTCATCTTAACAGGTTTGAACTCAACCGTTGATCCTGGCTAATGGGATTCTTGCCTTCAAATATCTATAAATACAGCCCTCTTGTGAGTTGAAAAGGACCTCCAATTCTAGATTTTCATACGTAGTTATTATAGTCGCATTTCAGTTTTATCAAGCATTTTAGTATCATAGCATTTCAATTTCATAGCTTAATCTTTTAATCATGCATATGCACTTTGATTAAATCTCATTCTCCTAAGTGATCATTTCAACAAAACTGTTGTTTGCACAACTGAGAGCCAACATCTTTAATCAAATTCCTGAGAGATAGAGGACAATGGGACGAATTTGAAGAAGTTGATGTTTTAGAGTTTGTGTTTATGCTTTCTTTAATTTAGTTTCTTTAATCTAATGTTTCATTGGTGTATTAGATTAGATTCATTTTGATTTACACATTCTAACGTACACATTTCTGGCACCCACCATGGGGCCAAGCCCCGCATTTTAATATTTCTTTTTGTAGATTTTTCTGGCAGGTGACGGACTAAAATCGCATATTAGCGCATATGAGTCTTGGTTCAACGCATACGAAGACTATTTCGGTGCATTGATGAGATATTTCGGCGTATACATCAACTGTTTCGGCGCATCCATGTCCTGTTTCGATGCATAGACACTCTATTTCGGTGCATCCCTATAAGATCTTTCGGCGCATCCATAGACTATTTCAGTGCATAGACAACCTGTTCCGGTGCATACATTTGTAATACTTTTAAATTTTGATTCCAACGCCATCCACAGACAGGATTTTTCAAATTTTATTTTAATGGAATGAAGCAACCCTAGGGTAGACATTTAAATCTGAATTAACCAATCCTAGGATAGTCACCAAACATAAATTTCTTTTGGTTAAAAATGAATCTCATGTTTTTGGTGAAGCAACATCTTCACTTAGTGTAGAGAATTGTCAATTTGGGATTCAAAATTGAACCATTATTGTTTGTTGTGATTGTGGGTAATAGGTTTATCATCTCCCCTTAACTGGGTGACCAAAATACCAAACTGCCTTTTCATTTTCATGCAATGTTTATGCTTTATTACATCCTTTAGAGGGCCTGCTCTTGTGGAAAAAAGTACTCACCCAAGAGGAACGACCTAAGTGGGAACAACCAAAGCCAGTTTTTCCAACCCACTATAATCAAAAGCGAATTCGGGGAAAGTCCGCAATTCAATGGCAGTGTGCAAGATAACCATCCCTAAAATATTTGTTCTAAAGGTTAGGAGGTCTCCTGAGGGAGTTTATCTATTTCTACGCCAAATAGAAACCTTGACTACGAACCATAGTGTAGAAAGCTAGCTGAGTCAGTAACCAAACATCATTTTAATCATAGTGCAAGGGGAGGGAAGAATCTGCCCCCAAGACACTCACCATATAATCGCCACGGATTATTTTCTCAGGTGGATTTAGTATCCACTTCCGTCACCTTGAGTACACACTTGGAAAAGACAAAAACACGGGCGCCCTCTAGGGTGTGACATGGCTATGTGAGTCGACACGATTTCAAGTTGTGGGTTGTGATTTCTATGATGATCTATTTGACAACTAAGAGTGAGTCTACTTGGAATGCTTATTTTGTTCAAAACCTGTGAAAATCTCAAGAACATACACTCAATGTTTTAGATTCTATGTCTTTAAAAACAATTGTCTTCCTATTGCATGCTGTGTTTTCAAAACATTAATTCAGATAAGATCATCCAAAAAAAAAACCAAGAATTTGGCAAATCAAACCGTGAAATTTATGTTAAGGGATTGGAAATAGAGAAAAACTTGGAAACATTAAGCTTTTTCAAGATCCTTATTTTCACAAACTACGATCAAAACATCACAAAGTGCAACATCACCTTTATTTCTGATTTCTAGTTTAATTCCCACAACAGGATCATCGTCCTTCCAACCGGGGAATCACAAGCTAAAAATTAGAAATTTCTTTATTCATAGAATTCTCATTCTATTCTGACTAAGATATCCCACAAATTGCACTGTCTCATTTTGTGATCAAAGTTAGTGGAAATTTGGTGTAAGCATATGCCTATTTCCAAAAAATCCTCAAAACAAAGAAGGCGAAAGAAGAGATCCACTTTAAAACATGGGTGGTAGGGAAGAAAATCTTGTTCATAGGCTTTATGGAAATAGTTCAAATCAAGAGATAACAGAAGAAATGCTTCAAGAAGCTGAACAAGATCCACAGTTTCTCTTAACTATGGAAAAGATCTTAGAGAAAATAAATAATGATACTTTCTTTTATTGGCAAACCAAGGTGCCAAATTGCCCTCTGACTACAATATGGAGAAAATTAAAAAGAATCTTGAAAAGAAGGAAACTCCCTTAAACGATCTTAGTACTCTTACCCAATAAGTAAGAGCACTCCAAAGGAAAATCAAGTAAATAAAAAGGGGCACAAATAAAAATTCCTTTGACAGGAATATGAATGTAACCTCTTCTCCTCCAAAAACAACATCATCCAAATTCAATGTTTCTGAATTTTTGTAAAGGTTAAAGGGGAAGCCAAAATCTAAGCCATCAAATAACATTGACCAATCCTGTCATGCCATGCATTTATCTTCATCCCCCATAATTCAATGATCCCATTCAATTACCTTCTTCTATCATATCCTCTACATCCAATGATTCATTTCAATCTACACATCTCGATCAAAAAATTCTCTCCACTCCATCCCATGATACCAAAATTCTACAAACCCTTCCAATCTTTGATCAAGATCCCATATCTCAAGAATCATATGATGATCCCCTCCTTTCATTATTCACCCATGATAATACTCTTCCATCTCAAGAACAAAATATTCTTCCAAGTCCTCCCTCCACCCCATCTTATGAATCCATACCCTCTCATGACTCAATCACATCCCAGGAGCATGACAATTCTTCCATCCTATCCAAAGCTTCCCTTCCATCTAATGATCAAGCTACTCCATCTCCTTTATCTAATGATTCTTTTCCAAGTCAAGATCAAAGTATCCCATCATCCTCATATCAAGGGCTCATCACACCTCTTCAAGAAATGTCAACATCATTTGATCATATGGTTGAAAAGATTGGCAATTTCTCCACCATAACTATTGGAGACAATGATCAAAATCAATCCATCAATGAGCACTGTGAAGATATGTCTACCCCATCTAGTGATCAAATCAACATTCATCAAGAGACATTTTTTAGTTATGATCAAGACCCCTCCTACAAAGATCTATTTCAAGGAGTGTTGACGATATTTGATCCTATTGACATAATCCATGATCCATTAACCAATGATCGTATTGAAAATTTATGTCCAATGCCTAATAAGTTAGAGGACATATCTCAAGAACATATTTCAAAGCATGATCAACAGCTATCACCAAGGTCTAGAAATGGTCCCTCCCAAGGCATATTGACATCCTTTGATCTCATGGTTGTGAATAGTGAAAGAATCCTCAACTCACCATTTGATCCAAGTCCACTCAAAGATCAAGAGGATATTGAGCCACTTCCCATGCTTTATGATGATGTCCAAAAACCCTTTGAAATAAATCCATCGTTTGAAATCGACCCATGTCAAGGACTTGATCCAAAACATGTCGAAAGTAATTCTAGAATTAGTCAAGATCAAGGATTTGTATCTCTGAGATACTAGAATAATCTAATGGGAACTCTCCTATCTATACAAGATATTGCAAATGATGATCATATCCATATAGCACATACTCCTCCATCTACCCATAATATGCTTTCTTTGGATGGACACCTAGATGATCGTCATTCAAAACAAGAGTCTCATACTCTTACCAAGGAAAAAGAGTCTCTTACTCTTAACATTTATACACATGGTCAAAATATAGAGAAATTCAGAGACATGTCAGAAATGGGTCATGAAGAAGGCTTCTACAAAAGTTGTGAATCAAAAACATCATGTGAAAGCATATTAAGAATGAATCATGAGGAACACTTGTACAAGGACAATGAAGCATCAACACCTCTTGAAGGAGAATTACAATCCGATATCTCACAAGATCAAGATGAACATACCAATCAGGCATTCATCCCACTTATGGAAGATCCTATCACTTATAAATTTGGATCACTCACCTTTGTAGGGGAAAATTATCTTATCAATAAGGAATTTTTCACTTTTGAAGATCCACCATAGAGCAGAGAAGGATTAGCACCTTGTTTCCAAGGTAAATCATATCCTATTGCAAATAGTTTTTTTCAGCGGATGAATTATCAAAACAGAGGATTAGGCCTACATCAACAAGGTATCTTAGAACTAGTGCAGATTACTAGAAATCCTAAGCATCAAGGCCTTGGTTATTCAAAAAACAAGGGATCTGAACATATCAGTAATAATTTCATAAAATTGAGGGCAACTTCATCTCAAGCAAATGTCAACATAGGGGGCACAAAGAATCTTTATGATGAAACCAATGCCAATACTACAACCAGCCACGTCATAAATATTCATCCACCCATCACCCCATCCACAAATTGGGACCAATGTCAAAAGAAAGACTTGAATCAAAGCATGAAGAATGTTATCAAAGAAAAAGAAGCTAAGAATCATATCAAACAAATCAAATACACTTGGATACCAAAAAATACAAAGAAAGATTATCCCTATCAAACTCCATCAGTTAAAGAAACTATGGGGCAAAATAAAAAAGGGGAAAGTATCCATCAAAGATGTCCACAAAGGAAAAAGCAAGCTTCTCAAGCAACATACAAAGTGTATCAAGCAGTTGGTCATAATTCCATACACACTTCCATATCCACTCATCACTGCTCATCTTCCCAAGTTTGGAGAGTCAAAGGTTCCAAACTTTCAACTAATCCACCTTTTATTCCGAAATGCACTCCATCCATGCCTCCACGCATAATATCCAATTCTTTCGTTGACCATGTGTTGGCAACAACCGTTCATCATAAGGATTCAAAAGGCACTCTATAGCGATGTTCGCACAAAGATGAAGTTAACTCCAGTATCAACAAAGCAGATTAGAGATCTCAAAAGTTGCATTCAAGTGCATGTATCTTGGCAAAGTAGCTTCTTCAAGCAGGATATCGATGGCACATTATGACAGAAGAATCAAAATCAGCACCACCAAGTGGTTCAGCATCAACTTAAAATCTCTCAGAAAGTACAAAAAAATCAAATATATATATATATATATATAAAAAAAAGGATTGGAAACAGTAAAGAGAAAAATCATCCTCTAGTGAAAACCATTTCGATGGCACTTTGGACAGGTACCATGATGAAAACCTGGCAAACAGGCATCATGAGTAGAATCAAACATCTATGTGCGCCAATTTAGGAGAAAGCATCTTATTGCATCCATAATAAAGCCACCATTCCATCCATATCATTTGTTCATCCATGAACCATTTATCTAGCCCATTACCATCTATTTACATTATCTTGATCTCAACAAAGTTTGGTAAACACTTTACACTTGTTTATGGTAAACATCTTGACATGGGTCATTTTCATTGATAGTATCCAATCCAAACATTATCTGAGCCTTGAAGCATTATCCGAATGAGCATTCCTCTAGTCAAACACCTTATCTTATTGCAAGATAATCCTTGGAATCCTTTGCATGCTTACCATATCTATCCATCTATCCATACACCTATTTAAGAATCCACCCATGGTCGTTCAAACATTGCTAGACACTAGGGGTGGATGTTCACATCTTGCTTCAGGAATGAATCTTGATATATATCCTCCAACTTATGTGGTGATCTAAACATTGGAAGACATAAAATCAAATTGGTCAAGCATTGGTGGGCCAAAAGATCCAAATCACTAGCCCATGGCATATTTTGACAGGAAGACGCTCCTTATCAAGCTTTATCTTTTGTCGAACATCAATCTGAACAATTCATATCAGTCACATCTAACTTGCATTTCAGTTTCACATCAAATCATCAAAATAATTTTGTTCCAAATCAAGCTTCATCAATCTTGATCAATCGAATCCAATCAACTATCACCTTGTTTGACTTAACACACTTAGTCAAACTACCATCTTTTGAACGAGTTTACTCTAGGATAACATAACTTCCTTGGGTTTACAAGTTCATTATCATCTTTTTTTGGCTCAACACACTTAGTCAAACTATCAATCCATCAATCTGATCAATCAACCTTAGCTTGGTTTTCAACAAAATCTCAAAATAGAGCACTGATATTGTCATGTAGTTCGCATCTGGGAGCTCTTTTTAGTAGGTAGTCAGCAACATGTGTCTAAAATCAGAATGTTGGACTAGAAAAACCTTGTCCAATTAGACTAAGCCTACATGACTATTTTGTCAGATGTTTAAAACAAATTGGATAATCTTAATCTGAATAAAATGAATGATAAACTTAATGCAAATCAGTTGCAATTGTTGTTTTGATATTTGATGACATCATATCTTTAGAGTGGTTCAATGATGTACTGAACTAGGATCACAAGGAAGAAGTATGATTTTTCTTTGCTTTTTGTCTGTAAGCTAATCATTAGTATTGTGCAAATTTGTCATGGGACATGCTCTACAATGTATCATTGATGACATTTTAGAATTTGCATAGGAAAATGGTTAACTTTTGTCTGTTTATGCAAGCAATACTCAGGTCATCTTGGTTCAATTATACCTCGATGCTTGTATTAACTTGCTACATCAAACATCATGAAAGCAGTACTCAGGTCATCATTGGTGCTAACATACCCTTTGATGCTTGTACTAACTTCCAACATATCAAAAGGCTCAATGATGAAACGTAAAGCATAAAGTAGCTCACAAAATGATAAATTTGCATTTTAGTTTGCATATTAGATAGATTGCATCCATATTAGCTTGTGCATGATCATTATCATATCCATCACATTTTATTTGCATAATCTCAATCAATCTATCCTATCATTCTTATCAATTATTATCAATCAATCATCACAAATTCACTATCACATGTTGAATCAATCGAAAAGCATAATCAATCGGGGCAAAATCAAAGTTCTTTATCTTCATATCAATCTTTCAATAGGGGTTTTCATCAATTCATCTTTATCGGTCGATGAATCAGATAGAAAATCAGCAAAAAATTTCCAAAAATCATCTTTATCTGATTCATCACCCGAGGGGGCATATAGCATTGGTAATTTCTAAAAATCTGGGGCAAAATTCTTTGAAGCAATGTGTAAAACACATCACTTCAAAGAGGGGCAAAATGTACACATCTAAAAATGGTCACGGTTAACCAAACTTGTTAATTAATTAAATATGAATTATTTAATTAATATTCTTAAGTCATCTACATATAAATAAATTTAATTATTTATTTATATTGTTCATTTTTCCAATTCTTCTAGTTTAATTAAATAAATAAGTTTATTTAATTAATGTTATCTTCCTCTTAATTAATTAAATAGATTTCACAATTTATTTATATTAATTATCACAAGTTTAAATTCTAAATTTAAATGATATTCTTCATTTCACATTTAATTAAATATTTTCAATAGTTAATTAAAACACTTTCTAAATTCTTCACTTTTCTCACATAATTAAATATATTTAATTAAAAGCTTTTCATTTCTGACACATAATTAAATATTACCTATTTTTAATTATGGACACATCTTTCATTTGTCTCTTCATTTTCCATCTATCTCTTAAAATTCCATCTTCTTTTCAAATTCTCGATCTCTCATTGTTCATCTTAACAGGTTTGAACTCAACCGTTGATCCTGGCTAATGGGATTCTTGCCTTCAAAAATCTATAAATACAGCCCTCTTGTGAGTTGAAAAGGACCTCGAATTCTAGATTTTCATACGTAGTTATTACAGTCGCATTTCAGTTTTATCAAGCATTTCAATTTCATAGCTTAATCTTTTAGTCATGCATATGCACTTTGATTAAATCTCATTCTCTTAAGTGATCATTTCAACAAAGTTGTTGTTTGCACAACTGAGAGCCAACATCTTTAATCAAATTCTTGAGAGATGGAGGACAATGGGACAAATTTGAAGAAGCTGTTGTTTTAGAGTTTGCGTTTATGCTTTCTTTAATTTAGTTTCTTTAATCTAATATTTCATTGGTGTATTAGATTAGATTCATTTTGATTTACACATTCTAACGTACACAGTAGGAAATAAATCTTAGATGCAACCTTTATCAATATTTTTTAAACTGTCTTTAATGGCACATTTTGTACTAGAGTGCACACGCACACTTGTAAATTTAAATTTTAGAATTGTTTTAGATTATGTTTTTTTGGCAATCTAGTAATGTGAATGTTTTGATTATTAAAAACTATGATAGATGTTGAACATTTTTTTTGTTAATGGTACGGAAATATTATTGATGAGTAGATGAGTTATTAGAACTATTTTAGATTTATATTCCTTATATCTACATATATTATTTAAACTAAGGTATCATTTCTCCTTTAGGTACACATACATACATACATATACATAACATGGATAATGCATATGTTCCACCTCCGAAATATTTGTTTGCAAATACCACTAATGAGATTAATAAATTGAAAGACTCATTAGTGCAAAGTGCAAACCCAGGGATATATTCTGAAGCATGCATGTCAATATTGCATATTCTTGAAAAACTAAGAGATGAACTTGAGAGGACTAGTGCATTTTCTCTAGATAGAGTAGCTGCTATTCTTTCCTGCATGCAAGAAGAAGTACATGGTGAGGTTCCCCTTAAACAAATACAGGATAGTGTGACCAAAGAAATGATAAAAACCAATTGTTTTCCATTTTATCAAAATGCACGTACGGTTAGGGGATACCAGGTCACTAGATGTGTCGATCGTGCTATGGCCTCATTGATATACCCACGATTTCTCATAGCACATGGTCAATACCCAAACAATGACCAGATTCCATTATATTTTGTTTAGCAGTTGTATGCTGAGGTCCATTTGGGCCTCAAAGTCAACTACCTAGACATTCCACCATATGTTGGTTAGGGGCGTGGCAGGATTGCTGACAAACCCACTTATCGTCGAGCAGATAGACCGACCCCAGTGTTTAGGGTATTGGTTAGTGAGAGGTCTCCTACTCTCACCCCAGCTCTATCCCCCATAGCAGATGAGGTTATCATTGCTTCCCAAAAGGAAGCAATTGATACTGTAGGTGACATTGCAGCTGCCATCACTAGGATATATGTTGATCGTGTAGGTCAGTATTTGATGTCTAGATGTCCCCAACCCACACCATATTCAGAATAGTGGACTACCATGGATCCTTTCACAGCAGCAGGCATCCCTAATCCCAGAGAGCTTGAGGCACTTACAAGAGATATGGCACGCAGGACTCTGCATTGTTTGGCTGAGGAACTCTTGGAGGCATATGCCTTCATTTCATCAGACTATGGGATCAGTATAGAGGATGTTAGAGATCGTTTGGCACGTGGAGGTTGCTCACTTCTAGGATCCCATCACTCTCAACCCAGCACTAGTGCACATCAGGATCCACCATCTGATCATTCGATAGCTGCACTGACTATGGGTTTTACTAAGATGTTGGTTGGAGCTGGTTCGTTATCGTTGATGCCATCTCACCTACATAGTCCTCTCCACTCATCATTTTTGGCATGACATGAGATAGATCAGAGGGATGCAAATATTGATTCGTCACTTGATCGTATAGTTGATATGGTGAAGGCGACCATTTCAGAGGACTCGGGTCATCCAATATCAGATGATGTGCATGTATGTGTGCATGTGCATGTTTCAATTCCTTTATAATTATTTTTAAATTTTAGTTTTAATAACTAGATATTCATGTACTGATATATATGAATTTATATATTTGTAGGTGGACATACCTTATGTCACTCCTAGCCTTGTTCCAAATCGTGCACATCGACATGACTCTGTGGATGAATTTGATGCTAGTGGACCTGTGAGTTTTAAATTTTTATATATACATGTGTATATGTACATGAATACGTATGCATAGATCTAGATAAATATTTAATATAAATTATATGTATTTAACACATTTTGCACACCATTTTATTTACAGGGCTCAACACATCCATCAGAGCAAGACCGTTCTCATTCAAATGGTCGTTCGACTAGGAGTCGACATTCGTATTAGGCCCTACATTAGATTTATGATCGTTACTACATGTATTTGCTTATATGATGATTTTTCTAGTATTTTACATTTCATTATCTCTAACTTACATTTTTTATATATTATTATTTTTAGTATTCGACATTTCCTTATATGATGATCTTTAGTATTCCACATTTGATGATCTCTAACTTACATTTCTTTTATGATATACATACATTTGGCACATTTATTATAACATGTTACATGTTTATAGATTGATCAATATTGAAATGTTTATATGATATATGTATACATTTGCTTATATTCAATATACATACATTTGCTTATTTGATGATCTCTTACAACTTACATTTCCTTATATGATATATACATTTGATCTCTCGAGAGTAGAATTTTAGGAAATGAATGCCACTTTATAATTAAGTTCATTCACATGTTGATCACAATAAATATTTTTCACACGCATGCCTTGAATATGTATGATCTTGAATGTTTTCCTTCTATGTATATAAAAATAGAACCATATACTCATATAATAATTTAAATATGTACAATAATGATTATAAAATGCATCATTTAAGCATAATAACAGGAATTAATTCACTAAATTTTAATAAAGTATTAATGGACAATAATGAATAATAATGGATCTTAATTATGGTATATGATAAAATAATAATAGTAGTTCAACAAAATTATTTTAGTGTCTTACAAGATGTTCAAAATAACATTGTTTCAAAAAAAAGAACTTAAGAAGAACGGATTAAAAGAGATGAAAAAAATAATGATATGCCTCAATTAGGTGGAGGAATAAGAAAATATTAGGTGGTTGATGATGATTGGACTGAAGAGATTATTTGTGTAAAAAATACACAAGTTAGCTCTCAAAAGAAGAATTATGAGGAAAATTTGATATGAAATATGGAAGATGATGGAAGAAAAGAAGAGGAGGAATGTAGAAAATGGTTTAAGAAAAGTAAAATTAGGTGAAAAATGTGATTGATTGTTTTTGAATACTTAGTTATGTTGACATGTGAAGATCAACTTTATCTTAATATAGTAGTAGATTTTATGCACCAAATTATGTAGGATTGAGGTTAAAATGTATCCAATGCATGTAATAACTTATAATAAAATAATAAACAATAGGAATCCCTAGTATTCAATAAGACATTTTATTTTCTTAGTGGGTCTAAGATGGGACAACCAATAGACACAAAGAGAAGTTCCCATCACATCTCAAGGTCTTTGACCTAGGTGGATACTATGAGAGAATGAACTATATATAGAAAGATTAGGCCCCCACAAATCATAAGGAATTGCACCTTGGTGGCTTTCGTGAGGAAACAAAAAAAAAGAAATCATATATAAGTAACATACCATGCCTCAATGTACACTAGTCAAAGCACAACATGATATATTTTTTTATCATGGTGACCTTGAGTAGGCATGATATGGGTTAAAAGATATATAAAAATATTAAAAAATATATATCAAAGAAATAAAATATTAACTATGAATTAACATACAACATTGTTCCCTTTTTCCAAGGTCTTACTAGGATAAATGGAAGAGGATTATGCCCAATTTGGGGAAGGGTACATCCCATAAAGGAAATTGATAGATGAAAAAGGAAAAATTAATGATCAAGAATTATGTGACAGCTATATACTATGAAGGTTGATTTAGAGTGATTGGTGTGAAAATAATGATGTTTTGGATGTGTAGTTTGAAGTTTTGAAGCATAGGTTTTGTTCGGAATTTTATTAATTAGATGGTTAGAAATGCATTAAAATTATTTATTGTGGAATTTTTCAAGATTAAAAAGTAAGATAGAAGATATGTATCAAGATCTATTGTAAAGAAATATGTAACCACATATTCTCAATGCAAAAATTGGAATATTTCAACTTAGATATGTATGTAACCAAGTAACCCTAAAATCATGAAATAAATGTTGTACACAACTATACATGAATACATCTATGTATGGTACAAAATCCTACTGCCAAAAGATCTCAAACCAATGAAGGTACAAATATAACTTTGGAAAAAAAAAGGTGTTAATCCTAAAGAAAAATATGACTTAATGCTTCCAATACAACCATAAGTTAACCAATCAAATCATTGTATTCCTCAATTTAATTTAAGCATAAATGTATATGACATATTCTTATATGTCACTCTCTAATACTTATGGGGCAACCATATATTCAACCAACTTAAATATGAGCATAATGAGGAGAATTGTGCACATTTTCACTATTCACCAACCAACACGAAGCATAAAAATTCTACAAGACACTTTTGTGATTTTTTGTTTGGTACAAAATTCTACAAGACACAAATTTTAATATGTTAGGTTTTTTTTTCTACAGCAAAAAAGAAGATTGAGACAACATTCACTTTGTATATATAGAAGACATGGACTAATGAATCAATGATTTTTCTTGGATGTATAGGAGAAGAAACATCTTGATATGTAGTCATGTAACATCTCCTTGTGTGTCAATTGTCTTTTTTGTTGAGATGCTAGATTTGGGGGATCATTGAAACTAACACTAAATTTTCTTCTACTCCCACCATCACAAGTATGTACATGTACAAGTGAACTTGAAAATCATGGATATAATCTAACTCAAACATTCTGGTTCAACCCGCTCTTGAATAACATGTAAATTTTTTTGATGGTCATCACTATCTAGTCTCCATTTTTTTCGTCCACATGCATGTGGAAATGCATTAAGATGTAGGGTAGTAGCAATTATAAGGTGACTATATTGATATACCTTGTTATCAACTTGATAGTCCACAAAATGAATCCCATGTTGAACAACTTTGACTTGTTCTAGATATATCCCCTGCACAACAATAAAACTTGCATGGTAAACATGAACCTGAGTTACTACATGCGCATGTGTACAACATTTGTGTGCTCAAGGTTGTACAATATATATTTAATGTTTTTAAGGTAATGTGTACACATGTACACAATGTATATATATAATTTTAAATTCAAACTCACCTGTGGGAAATAAAAGTCCATCGTTTGTTTCAAGTCGTGTTAGCTTATTCCTCTCTTTTGTGCAACACAATAAATAATAGCTAACACCTTCTATGTTTCCAGGCTCTGCTATAAGTGCAAAAACATCTCCTATACACCAAATTTACAATATAAAATTCTAAAAAAAAAAGAATTGTCTCTAGACAAGTTAAAGATCATTAAATTTATATAATATTTAAATTATTGAAAACTTACACATGTACCTTTTCTAACCAATCCTAAAATATGGTCATAATCAATTGAAATCAAAGGAATGTCTTAAAATATTTCATCCTCATTTTCATCGTATGTGTTTGTTCAAACAAATAGTGGCACCGTATCCTATTTACTAACATATTCAAGTTCTTCATTGTTGCATGCATGAGAGTTTCCTGCAATGCACTCAGTGAAGAAACAAGAGTAATCCCTCATGTATAATGTCCATCCAGGGTAACTATCTGAACTCATAACACAATGCAAAGATCTTATTTTTTCTACCCTCTTGCATCCATGCATCGATATTCTATCCACACCTAGATAAATTTAATTGCAACAAACTTATGTGAACTTGAACATGTGTGTATATATATATGTGTAAATTTTAAATTTAAATAAATTTATTTTTTTAAATGTAAAATTTATACATACCCGATATCTCCCAAAACACTCTATGTGGAATATTTCAGTTTTTTCTTGAAGATGTGCCAACCTCATTTGATGCAAAGTGTTTCTTGCACCATTCAACAACATCATGTGCATCATCTATATGATCTTCTGAATAAATCATTTGATGCTTTCTTAAAGCACGTTTGATGCAAGCTCATGTGCCATCATGCTCACCCTTTCCATGCCGACTCTCAAAGAAACTCCAAACATGTGGTATGTTGTAAATTTTATGATATCTAGAAAGTGCATAAAATGGCCGTGATGATTTGAATTGTGCCGCACATCCATCTGACCATACAATTTTTTTTTCAAATTTTACACCCCTACTTCTCAAATTCTCAAAAAAACATTTTGTAAAACAATGTTGTACAAAAAGTGTGTCATGCTCTTTATCATCACTAATATAAAAGTGATATTATTTCTTGATGGATCGTTGTTCATCTGTACTCTCAACACCATCCAATTCCAATTGTGCATGTCGATAACACACATGGACCATAATAGTGACCTGCTTTGAAAAGCAATATTATGATTGAATCTCTTTTTGATGTACAAAAGAGTAATTTTCTGCAAAGTCAACTACTAATAGAACTGTTCCAAGTGGAAAAGTGTCTCTTAATGTTTTAAATTGATGTGCTTGCCACTTAGCATAAAAGGAATGCTGTATGTATGGTTGTATCAATTTTTGAAAATCTTCCATAAATTTACCAATAGGTATCTCCTCTTCTACATAGTTTAACCTTGTGGATTCTTTCCCAAAATTTGTTTGAAACTTTACATACTTGTAACTTTTACAATTTATTATCTTTGTTAGGTCAGCATTTTCATTTGTTGAAGGAAAGTTAGCCAAATTTCCACATGTTTCACAAAGTCCTTTTATGCATTTTATTTGAAGTCCATTTTCATGATCACATAATAGATCCTTTATGAACAAACTTACTTGTTTAGGAGGTTCCTTTTGAAAGCCATATCTTTCTTCTCTCATCTTTCAAAACACCTGATAGTAGAGATCAAATTCAATGTGATAATGACAACAAGTTTCAAAAAACTTGTTTATCTTCACATAGTATGGCTTTAACCTTTCAAACATTGTTTTCCCAATCTTTATATGAGGATACATATTACAAAAGTTTATATACATCTCAAGCTATGTTATTTCTAACCAATGTTTAATATGTTCTTCATAAATACCAGGTCCAATCCTGTGCCTTCTAACATCTCTAGTATTTGATGACGGACGGGTCTGATCATTCCAAGAACTTGAGATCAAGTTCCTAACAATATCTTCAATCCTTCAGAATGGAGAGCTCTACACATAATTGCCCAATTGCCTTTAGAACTATCATCTAAAACCTTTCTCTTTTTCTCATATTCTATTAGTGTGGTTCTACTATAACCAAATTCAGTGGAAATTGTTGAAATTTTTCTTTTTCTAGATATTTCTTTATTTAAAACAGATGTCAAAATCACCTTTCTTGCAATGGTTCTATCCACTGACTGAGATCCTTTCCGAATGGAATCTAAACCTTTTTTAACATTTTCAACAATATCTTTTTGCAATCTCATGTGTTTCCTCTTATTCGATGCAAAATGTACACCCAACAATTGTAATGACTCTTTCAGCTCATCACGAAGAAGTAAACGTGATAACAATTGGGTTTTTTCAAGTGTTTCAAGATGATTGAAATGATCTTGGATTATTCTATTTATAGATTTATTCATTGACCTCTTACTTGTATTTTTAGGCTGGTCGGCATAACATTTCAGTTTCTCCATATCCATTTCAAGTAAATGATCTAAATTTCTATAAGAAATTTATTTCCCCACTATTTCAGCTACTTTTATATGCTCATCCATTGGTGTTGAAGGAAGTGATCCTGACCCCTCTCCAACATGCATTGTTTGAACTCGGGCCTCCTCCCTATCTTCAAGGTCCATGTGTTTTTCAACTAATTCATTTGGTCCAATATCTAGATTGGGCTCGACTTCTGCTTGAGAACTTCCTGCTTGTTCAGCCATTTGTACATGTCACAAAATATTGTGCAAAGAAAGTGAGAGATGATGATATATAAGTGGAGTTGAACATATTAAATCAAATGAAATCAAAGATTCTTGAACTTAAGAATTCCATGAAAAAAATGCATTTGAAAAGGATATGATTCAAAGATGGGATATACATGAAAATGGTATGATATATATGATGTGATAAGTTAAGAATGCAAGAGGTCAAATCTCTAGGTCCAAATTTGGTTATGATGTAAGGCTTGACTTGTGTTATGATGGATAAACACAAGGGACCAATGATCAAGAGAGGTTGTGCAGGAGATGGACTCCAAAAGGATTTCCCTAAACAAGCAAGGATAATGGTATTTTCCCTAACTTGAAAGTCCATGATAAACCTTAAGTGATGTGCGATAGATAAAAAATGGATTTGTTTTGAGACCTATGAAGAGTAGTGGAACTTGTGCAAGAGCTAAGGGTTCTATTTGATCAATGATGAATATGAAAAGGACTAAATTCATGGAATGTATGCAACATGGAACTTAGGCACGATATGATCTTGATATATGCAAGGGGTTGTACATGCAAGAACTAGGTGAAATGATATATATGTATACAAGGACTATGTGATATGATATATACATATGCAAGAGTAGGAATATGTAAGGACTAGGATGAAATGAAAAGGATATGATTCTAAGATGGGATATATGAAAATGGTATATATGATGTGATAAGTTAAGAATGCAAGAGGTCAAATACAACTCTAGGTCCAAATTTGGTTACAATGCAAGGCTTGACTTGTGTTATGATGGATAAACACAAGGGACCAATGATCAAGAGAGGGTATGCAGGAGATGCACTCCAAAAGGATTTCCCTAGACAAGCAAGGATAATGGTATTTTCCCTAACTTGAAATTCCATGATAAACCTTAAGTGATTTGGACGATAGATGAAAAATGGATTGGTTTTGAGACCTATGAAGACAAGTGGAACTTTTGCAAGAGCTAAGGGTTCTATTTGATCAATGATGAATATGCAAAGGAATAAATTCATGGAATGTATGCAACTTAGAACTTAGGCACGATATGATCTTGATATATGCAAGGGGTTGTACATGCAAGAACTAGGTGAAATGATATATATGTATACAAGGACTATGTGATATGATCTATACATATGAAAGAGTAGGAATATGTAAGGATTAGGATGCAATGAAAAGGATATGATTCTAAGATGGGATATATGAAAATGGTATGATATGATGTGATAAGTTAAGAATGCAAGAGGTCAAATGCAAATGTAGGTCCAAATTTGGTTATGATACAAGGCTTGACTTGTGTTATGATGGATAAACACAAAGGACCAATGATCAAGAGAGGGTATGCAGGAGATGGAATCCAAAAGGATTTCCCTAGACAAGCAAGGATAATGGTATTTTCCCTAACTTGAAATTCCATGATAAACCTTAAGTGATGTGGACGATAGATGAAAAATGGATTGGTTTTGAGACCTATGAATAGTAGGGGAACTTGTGCAAGAGCTAAGTGCTCTATTTGATCAATGATGAATATGCAAAGGACTAAATTCATGGAATGTATGCAACTTGGAACTTAGGCACGATATGATCTTGATATATGCAAGGGGTTGTACATGCAAGAACTAGGTGAAATGATATATATGTATACATGGACTATGTGATATGATCTATACATATGCAAGAGTAGGAATATGTAAGGACTAGGATGCAATTTAAAGGATATGATTCTAAGATGGGATATATGAAAATGGTATGATATGATGTGACAAGTTAAGAATGCAAGAGGTCAAATGCAACTCTAGGTCCAAATTTGGTTATGATGCAAGGATATGACGTGGATGGAGGACTAGGATATGACGTGGATGGAGGATTAGGATATGACATGATTGGAGGACTAGGATATGACAATTTACTTTTTGAGACAATGGTTTGACAAAGAAAGGAAATTTTTCCTATCTCAAAGTGTGCAAAATTGAGGACTTAATTTGACAAATGCGGTTCATGATGGAAAATGCGTTGTAGGAAGCGATTTGACAAAATTTCAAGCAGATTGCAAGAAATTTATTTTAGTTTGACTGTGTTGATTAAGATTTGGAGGATGATGTTCATTTTTTTTGTTGTCTAAAAATAGTTGGCAAACACGTGGTGTTGTAAAGAATGAAAATCAACCACATAGAAGACATTTACAAAAAAAATCCTAAGGCTGCAATGACAATATTTTTATGGATCCCATGAATCGCATATCCTTAGCAAATGAATTTCAGAAGCTTGGCCCCATGGGCTCCCCCTTACATTGCACACACTTCTTAGGGAAACCAAGCTTCAAATCTCCATGAAACTCCCATGGTAGATTGATCATTTCTACTAAGAACTGTGTAGGTGCAGGTACCTTGGCAACGACTGTTACTGCACCAAAGAATAGAAGGTTTGTGGTTTTCTAAAACAAAGGATTTATTTCGGGCACCCATTCAAAAGGCCACGCAAGAAGCATTATCATCCCAGTCTACAAAGGTTAGGGTCTGTAGGTTTCAACGCACCACAAGGGTACTGGGGAGTCAATTGTTGGTCTGCAAGAAGTTCTGTAATGCTAAGCTTTCCTTAACATTCGAATTTATATACCACTTGGGCATTTATTGGATTTAGCGTGTTCCCGGTTTGAGTCGCTTTGGGGTGAGTACTTTTTCCCACCAAAGCAAGCCCAAGATCTAAGGCTTAACAAAAGCGAACCAAAATATTCATAGTTCAATTGATCTTTGTTTAAAAACAAAGAGAGAGCACATGAATATTTCAGATCACACTCTCATGGTGTTCTTTTTATTTACTAAAATCAAAATTGGAACAAACAGAGAATGCACAAGGTTCATTTTATCCATTTGTACTGTTTGTCAAGCAAAGGGGTTAATTTTAACCATTTGTAGTGTTTTCTATCCAAGAGTTAATTTTAAACCCAATGAAAAACAAAGTGTGTTGTTCTTTTTAACCCATATGCATTTGCATGTCTGTTCTTTTTTAACCAATGCATGTAAAATGAAATTTGTAAAGAAAAAAATAATTAAAATAACATTTAGCTGATTCCAGCTGGACACATGCTAAAACAAACAGATTAGTAGCACAAACAAAAAAAAACTCTAATCTGGAAATAAAGAAAACAGGAAAAAAAAAACTAAAAAAAAATATAGAAAACCGAGACAAAAATATTAGATAGTGTGGTAAGTATATGAGCCTCTTTGTACCTAAGTAGATATTCAAGATGATCTAGTAAATTTAAATATTTTATTTTTCTTCTAGATAAGGTATCCCATTACGAGAGATCGTTAGGATTTGTGTCTCAACCTTCAATCCCTATTTATTAATACTAAACAAAATCTAATTTTCAAGTTATAAAACAACAAATATATATATAAATTTCAACACTCATAATTTAATTTTTGGCTTGGAACATGTTAGAATAGACATTAATTCTAAGAACATGATAATTACAACAAAATGCATCTCTTTCACATCTTAATATTTTTAAATGGGCACAATCATATAGAACTCATTTTTATGGATGAAAATATATTAATAAACTTGGGAACTTAGATGTTAAAATTACTTTTAAAATAAATTGGGAGGAGCTTTGGAAACCAAATTTACATGATGCTCCCTATGATATAGTACTAGATGAGGGAGAAGATCCAAAAATTTCATTAGCACATGGTATCTAATATAAAGGTCAACCTATTCGGTTTAAAGGAAAAATAAATTTTGCGGTGTTTGAGATTCAAAAGGAATCTTTGGTGCTTTTAAAATTTTGTTTAATCTCAAATTGGTTCATGTAGAATGTAATGAAATCTTTGACTCCCAAAAAGAATAATTAACATTTTATGCATGGAGGGCTAGATGGTGCATATATCTTTGAATATGAATATAGATTTTAAGATTATAACAAGAAGATAGCAAAAGAAAGAGATGTAGAAGAAGATGACATATTTAGATGGCTATATTCATTGAGGAAGCTACCGAAAAAAATATCATAATCACAAATTTTCATATTTCTTCTTGTAGATTCATATCTCTCTTGGAAATGCTTGTTGATCCATCTCAAATTTTCTTTTTTCATATATCTAAGGGATACACTTATTTCTATAGATTATATATATTTTTTATGTTGTACTCATCTTAGTTCTAGATGCACATAGGATAAGAGCGCAACTATATTAATCTAATGTCTTTTTATTTGATTATTTGTGGAGGTAAAAATACCAAATTAGGGATTTGACAATATTGGTAAGATAACCAAAATTCACCCCTTTCCCTTTGTGGCACTAGCTACATGTATTCTTGGAAATCTCTTCATATGAAGGTTTTGTGTCTTTTCCTATCTATCATAATTATATTATTTTAGAGCTCAATGTAAATAACATTATGACCATTTTATATCATTTAATTTATTAAATACAAAATTTATGTGTTATTCTACTATTTAGTTTCTTGTTATTGGTTGTGTATTTTATTCTTATTTTATAGACTTTCAATTTTTTGTATAACCTAGTATTTTTTATGAACAACAAAAATATATGTAGTCATATAGACCTTAATGTAGTCATGCTACCATCTAGGAAACATGATTTAATTTTTATTATCTTTTATTGATTCATATTCTAGATTCCTATCACATGATTCAAGATATCTATTTCTCAACTCTCATTTCAGGTTTTTCTTTGTTTATAATTAAATCCCATTTTTAATATTTTTTTTAATAAAAACATAGTACTTTTCTTTTATAGGAAAAATAAGCTTGCATAGTTTATATAGGTGAAACCAATTTAGATAAGACCATTTACACTTGTTGATTTATCTATTTTGGATAGTATTTTTGTGTTATTAATCTTAGGGTATGTGCAGGATCATGATGGGACAAAAAGTGGCGATATCTAAGTGATATGATGACCCATGTGGCTGATGACTTTTTTTTTAGCCAAAATTGATGAAATGAAAAGGGTTTTTAAAGGAGATTCTCAAATTTCAACCAATATAAATTATTTTTTACTTTGAATTTAATAAATTATTATTATTCATTTTCTATTTGACTTACGACTAAATTCTTGATTGATATGCTGATTGAAAAACATCTATAACTTTCAAACAGTATCACATTTTTTGAATCCAAAATATGCATCACATTCTATGCTTTGCATACTATAGGATTAAAAAAAAAATGAATTTCATGAAGTTTTGACCAAGTTAAGGTGGTTAGACATACGAGTTTTTATATTTTTAAAAATTTGTAATAAAAAAATCATAATTAATTATTTACTTGGAAAAAAATTACAAAAAAATATGCATCACATCCAGGCATGAGTTCCCTACTTATATCTAAAATATTATTAAAAAATATTATCATTTTATTGTGGTTAGGGTGGTCAGGCAGACACCTACTTCTTATTTTTTCCCTGAAATTTAAGTATTGTTGCATTGAAATTTCAAAATTTCACCAAATAGATTTAAAAATAAATAAAATAAACCTAGTAGTTTAGAAACTACATTCAATTTGTTACAGATTATATTCTTACATATTTTTGAAATAATATAGATAACTTGTTCATTTTTTTACGTCAAGTTGCCTAACTCTTATTTTTTGAATTTAATTGCCACTTAAGGGCCTATTTTTTCTATGATGATCCTGCACATACCCCTTATCTAGGAATAAAGTTAGTTAAAACTTTCAACTTTTTATTTAGGTAATCAAATTCAATACATTTTTCTTTTTACTATCAATATGTTTATTTCTTTATGAATTATTTCATTGTTATGAAGAATATTCTAATTCTATGTTAGATTATGTCTTAGAAAATATTATTTTAGATACATACTTCTACATTATATGTTCCTCGCATATAAACTTATTTAGTTAATGTATGTTTTATGTGTATATTCATAGTACTTGTTGTTAAATCTATCCTAATCCAAAAATAGTTATTGTTAACTTTAATATGATTCTATTTATTATAATACTTATAATTTTTACCAATTTTTGTGTGTTTGTGGGGTGTTTGAGCTATCCCCACCTTCTCAACTAATTATCACTATTTAGGATTTTTAGATGAGTTTATAAATTCTCTTTTGTTGAATTATCCTGTGTCATATTCTTTTATCCAATTTGGTTATACATAATGATTTCCCTACTATTGATTTTCATGTATTGATACAAAGGGAGATACCAAGCTAGAGGAGGAAATACTGGTGAAAGATGGTGTTTCTACCATAGATCTATATAATTGATGATGCACAATCGGATGAAATAAATATAAGAATTTAAAGGACATAAACATAGATAGATGCAAAATTGGGCGCTACAAAAAAATACAAATAAAGAGAATATATTGTAGATCAAAACTATTAAACTATTTAGTATAAGGATTCATAAAATTTAGTGATAACTTGCAGATTTTAGTTTTGTAGAACTCATTGATGATGTGCATTTGAGTTTTCATTTCCAAAAAATTGAAATGAGGAACCTTCAATTTTCTTATATATCAATTATTTGATGCATTTTAGAAATAAATTTATCCATATTTGACGAGAAAGAGAAGAAATAAACACATACCTTGTTTACTTCTATGATAATTTCTCAAGTTTTGTTTGCATCTATTTTCTTCTTTATCCTTTGAAAAATTTCGTTGAGCTTTGTTTTTTATTTTTTATTTTTGTCCCATTTTCTTCTTCAAAATACAAATGATTGATTTAAACTAACAACAAATTTTCCTCCAAAATGCAAAAAATTTGTTACAAAAACTTGAAAAAACTTAAAAAATTTGCAAAAACTTGAAAAACCTTACAACAATAAAACAAAATGCAACAATAACAAACATTCTCAAAATATTTATCATTTTTTTACCTGTGAAATTTCTTTTTGAGCTAACAGGCTTGGAAGCATGAGGGTCACCACCGTTTACACAGGAGCCTGGAGAAACACAAACAAACCCTAGAAAAGTTGTTTGATTTTCGGATGTATACATAGGGGGTTTGGCCAAACCAATTTTGTTTGGTTCGAACAAACCACTTTAAAATAATTTTGTTTATTATTTTAAAGGGGTCCAGCCGAACATAGGTTCAGTCGAACACCCTTATTTCCCTATTTCCCCAAAAAATCCATTTTTCTTTTGTAAAAAATTGTCTTTTGAAGCTCAATTTGAAAATGAAAATGCAGAAAACTTCATAAACCCAACTAGATAATAATATTCCTCAGAATTATCTATCCATCGAATATAATTTTAATATGGTTTGCTTTTATTATGTATTTTATTTTTTAGTTTTATTAAACATAGGTTTTTCACTGAAAAATAAAATCTCTGGTCTGCACATGTGGAAAAATACCAGATTATCAAAATAAAAATTTTAAAAATAAGTTGAGGCTAGGTATTGATGTCCTTGATCCACTAAAAAAATAAAAAATAAATTTTGATTCATACAAAAAAAATTATGTTGTATATAGTCCACCTATGTCTAAATTGCAATTGGTTTGACTTTGAAACTTGATTAAGGAAAAAATATTCAATAAAAAAATATGAGACCAAATGAAAGTGCTAGATATCATAGTTACAAATCTAAATTCGAAAAATTAGAATTTTATCCTTCATGCAAAAAAATTTATGCTGTATACAGTGAGCGTCACTTTTTAAAAATGTTGTTTTTGAAAAAAAACCAGTTTTCGTGGGAGATGGAAAAAAAGTGCAATCTAATTCTAAAAATTTTGAAAAAAATATTTTTAGAATATACAGAAAAAATGTAATGAGACTATAGTTTGCATCATCTTCAAATTCCTCGCGGTTTAGTCGCTATAGGTGCCCGAATATGAAGATTTAGTTAAAAATAATAATTGCAGTGTCCAGTTTGGCCAAAAATTGTAAACCACTATTGTGGGATCACCCACATGTTCAAATGGATTTTTCTTAGTTCGTGCTCCTCTTAGGGAACATCATGCCTAATGTCTCCAAGAGAGGAAAATACAAGGATAAAATATTCACAACTTAGGGAATGAAATGTGTAGCATCACCACTAAGAGGAAAGTTGTATGCCAAAAAATATCATCCTCTCAGAGGACATCAAACCCATTGACACCACCAAGAAAAGTATGCATCGTAAGAAGAAATAAAAATGCACGATGAAACATGAGGAATGTAAAAAATTTCAAAATAATAATGCCAATGTATGTCCCCACTTTAAACAAATTGCTAACACCATTTTTGTGAGAAATTTACTTTAAAGTAGCAAATAATTAATGCTAAACAATAAAGAGGACATGAGAGCTTATTCGGAAAGCCCTATTCCAAGTCATATGTTTCCATATGAAGCTGCATCATGAAAAAGAGAGGAAGGGATTTCCCCAAAAATGAAATCCCAAACACATAAGGGATCCACAGATTTGGGGTCAGTATATATTTGCTACAATATGATTATAGAGCTCAGAAACATCATCATTTCCCAAATACATGCAAAACTGGAAGAATGACACATAGAAAGCGAAAACAAAGAAAAATATTTTGGGTCAACATGAAAGAGACATAAATTTATCGACAACTTGTGTCATCCCCAAAAGGAAAACACAAGAAAAAATAAAATATAAATGCTTACGACATATAGAAAAATGTAGATATAAATAGAGAAATGCACATAAAGAGGAATACATTAAACATAATAGTACAGGGTATCACATTACGCACATACAATCACATAAAGAAACATGAAAAAGAAAACAAATACGAGACTATAATGGAACATGTGATTCAACCTATAGCAAATCGTCTGCATCCCAATCTTGATCAGTATATGTAGAAGATGGATAACTAGACAAAGGGACAACATAAAGTGCCAAACTAGGACAAGGCTATCTAACCCCTTGCCCCCACTAAGTGCAGGACAAGGATGAGCCAATATAAGTGATGAGAATGAGCTCCTTGCAATAAATAAAATGATTTTCAATGAATGTAAAGCATGCAATAGTGAGTATGTTATGATCCTACAACTATCACATGACAAGAAGAAAAGTTCATGTAATTCTATCTAACCATTTTAGAAATGTTAGGAGGGGAAAATCACTCAATACAAGTTTTAATGCATTCCACTCATTAGTAAGATGCCTGAGAGTTCTATGATATGAGCAATACTTTATGTTCTTATGATTGTTTCTTTTACTACAAGGCGGCAATGAAATCCATCCTAAATAAAGAAGTTGCTCCATTTGTTGTTCAATTTTTGTTTCAGTATGTAGGAATGGCAAAATATTTAGTTTATAACCTGTTTGGATAATTTCTTACTTGTTTGAGGATCTTATTGAGTTGGATTCGAAGGAGAAGGACCTAAAATAATCCTATCATCCTTGTGAGACATTATTTCATCATTATGAGGGAGAACATTTGTATCCTTAGAAGATGTGGATGGATAAGGATTTTTATATCTTAGTCCTTTAGTATCTTCAATAGGAAGTTTCTCTAAAATTTTGTGGATTTCATCCTCATTAGTTATGTTAAATCCTTGCTTAGTTAATATTTTAAATCCTTGGCCATAAGTCTCTTGTAGGTTGATCGGTGTGTTGGCCACTTTGTTAACATAATATGGATAGCTATTCCCTTGATTAAAGGAACTAGGTTCACTCATTGTTGTTTTAAGCTTAGTTTGTGGCTCAATTTATAGGATGTAAAAGAGAAAACATCTCAAGTTGTGGGATAGTAAGGGTTGTTGATTGTTACATGGAAGGTTGAAATGATGCATTGCTTTCAATATTGTTAAGGAAATTGTTTATGAAATTTTCATGCTATCATCAGCTTCTCCAATGATGTCAACTTCATGAGGACATTCATTAGGAGTTGATTGAGCATGATTAGGTTCTATTGCATTAGGATCATTTCCAAAAACATAACTTGAAACATCAACCAAAGAGATTAAGGACTTCCATATGTTACCAATACACATCTCCATTATGAAAGAATAAATTGAAATGCAAATCTTCAGATCTTAAGAAAGATAATTTTTTGATTATGTTATGTAAAAATCTGAAAAATGATGTCTTGTAAATGAAATTTTGAATTCACACGGTGCACTAAATTTATCAAATGAATATTAGTATGATCAATTCCAATTAATAAAAATTCAACAAGCTGAAACTTAAAACTAAAAATAGAAAAACAAAATACATAAATAGAGGTTTTAATACCCAAAAATCTTGGAAACATCCTTGATCAGGGACTCATTTTCCCTTGGGTGAATGGGTCTTAGCTTAGGGTTTTGAAAATTGAATTTACAAATTTCCGAGTTGATTCTCATGGTTTCCATATTCTAGTTTTAGATAGTGAGATACAATTTCATTTTTTTGTGAAAGTAAGATTGAATGAAAATGCAAAATATGACTAAATGAAAACTTAGGAGAGCTAATTTCAAATGAAATTTTTATCCAATTTTGTAATGCAAATGAATGATGATGCAATGTTATGTAAATCCTTTGCAAACTCATTGTGTTTTTTGCACTTTTTAGATTTAAAGAATGCAAAAATACAATTCATATTAAAACCCTAAATGAGATGCAAACTAATGCAAGTTAAGCAACCCTAAAAGAGATTCAATGCAATGCAATGCAATCCAAATGAATGAAATATCTAGATCTAGGGCTGAAATAGAATCCAAAATCAAAAATAAACGATGCTCAAAAAGGTTAGGTTCACCAAAATGAAAAGTAGAAAAATAGGTGCATCAGTGAGAATGAAAAGAAATAGGGTTATGATGGACCTATTCTTCCTCGATTCATTAGGAAATGAGATCCACATAAGGATTTACTTACAACCCTTAGGTGAGTCAACTCAAGGTTTGAATCTGAAGATTTTCTTTTCGTGTCAAGACCAAGGTCCTGGTCAAACAACACTTTGGGGAGAAAAACTAAAAATAGTAGTCAACACCAAAATGCAATCTAAAACTTGGAACAAAAAAATCAAACTCAATACTGATAGAACCAGAAAATAAAAACAAAATCAGAGAATGGCAAAAGCATGTGTACCAGTCACTAAAATTTAGTTTATGAAGTTGATCTGGGACTCATTTGCCTAGGGGCGAATGTGTCCTAAGTTAGGGTTTTTCTATAACTTTAGGGAGCCTCTGCTACATATTTGAATCTTCCAATTTGTCCAAGTTTCAGGTTCAAAAAGCTGAAAGTAAATTTTGTAGATGAGTTTCTATGAGAAGATGACATCTTTGACAACTTTTTACAACTTTGACAACTTCTTCATTTTTTCTCTTCAAAAGGTCTTCAAGATTTCTTCCACCTAAATCTGCAATTGCAAGTCAAGAGGGAAAAATGTTTTGTTTTTGGTGAATGGGGGTTTCCCTTGGTCAAACCCCGTTTTGGTAATTAAACCTTGAAATGAAATGAAACATGAAAGAGGGAATGAAGAATGAAAAAATAAATTTTACCACTCAATAAACCCTTGCATAAACCTTGGAATGTAAATCTACAACTTGCTTGAAATGGATTCAATGGATGTGGATCTTGAACCTTAAATCTTGACTTAAAATTGTGCTTGGAATGCTTGAATGGATCATGAGACCTATATCACGATATTAGGTCCAATAACATTCATGATGCAAGAAGACTTTGAAATGACAATTGGATCTTGAATGATACAATAAAAATTCAATAAATTTTCTCCTGAATGCCTTGAAGTTCTCCAAAAATTCTCTTGAAAGTCTCTTGAAGTCTCATAAAAAATATCTATATTTCTTAGATAAAAATGCTAGGTGAAACGTAGTGAAATAACATTATATTTATATATATGCATCCTTAATTTCTTGAAATTAAAATATCACAAGCTAACATCTAAATATAGATTTGAAAAAATTAAAATACCACCAAAAACATAATTTAAATTTAGGTCCTAGGTATAAGGGAGGACCCGTTCGCCCATGGGTGAATGGGTCCTAGGTCCCTAAACCTAGGACACACATTGCTCAAGATAAAGTGTTATGATAAAGTCATTAATGAATGTTAGGTTTCCTCTTTGAAAAATGTCATAAAATAGGGTTGGTAAGTGAATTAAGGGGCCAATTAAGGAAAATTAAGCTCAATAAATAAAGGAGCCCTAAATAAGTGTGAAAGTGTAAATAAAGACATTTTACAACACTAAATTAAGTCACAATTAAGTCCAAATTAACTAAGAGGGCCCAAACAAGTGTGAAAATGTAAAGGTATACATTTTTCTACACTACAAATACAAAATGCATCTATCATATGCAAGATTTAGTTCCTTTGAAGCTCAAAACACTAACTTAATACACTTCATCCAGCTCAGATCACAAATCTCTGCTCTTCTTTATATTCACACACCTTGTCACAACTTTCACAACTTCTTTCCTCAACTCTACAAAATTTTGCATCACTGCTTTCATTCAGATCATGCACACATTTAAATTCAATCTATAAAATCTCTAAAAAACCTTGTATATATATCAAACTCCATTGCAAACATCAATTAGGTCGGCCTAATTAGATGTAGCCCTAAATCATACAAAATGTAACTTGTCGGCACCCAAATCAAATCAAAATGCCTTTGTGTCCAAAAGAACGTATGCAAAGAGTAATATAAGTTGACATGGATCTATAATAGCTCCACCTTGCATTTGCATCACATATGTAATCTCCACAACTCTTTACATACATTAGGTTGGCTAGGCATAGGACCTAAAATCAAAATAATCCAACTATTCATCACCATGAGACATGTGGACCTCAAAATATCACACCAACTGGAAAACACAATGCTTTGAAATCTATTAACATCATCTAAAAACTGCAAGGTCTAACTCAAATATTTGGAGGAGTGCGAACCAAAATAAGTCATATCCATTTCACAAAAAACTATGTAAACCTTATATGTCGATCTTCTATTACTTGCATCTTGCAAACCACTTATCCAAATCAAGTGAAATTTTGAATGAAGATACTACTAACATCCATAAAAAACATACTAGAATCACAAAATGAAATCTCCAAGGGAAAATAAATGTGAAGAAAAATATCAGAGGGCTTTGTGTACTGAATCTGTTGGTGTAGACACTTATCAATAAAACTTAAATATTTATGTGTGCAGATCAAACCCTCTTGAAAAATAACTCTTCTAAAATCATCCTTCACACAATGTTGACATTCATCATGTATTTTTGACATCAATGAAAAATCATTAATGAAAATAATCTTCATCATTTCAACAATCTCCCTCTTTATCATTGATGGCAACATGTGCCAAAACAAAACATTCTCTCCAAGCATCTCTCCTCAAATATCTCTCCCCTTTTGACATCAAGGGAAAATGGTGTACAGGTACCAACACTTTGTATGATCCTCCTCAAACATATATACAAACTAAAATAACTAAAATAATGTACTAGCTCCCCCTTAGGAAGTTAAACCAAAATTCCTAATACATCTTCATATTTACAAAAGAATTTGTAAGCTTGAAAAACTGAAACATGCATAAAGGTAGAAATGGTCAACCCAAAGATGTTGACCCATGAAGCTTCTGAAGAATAGCTTGCCAAGTAGATTTACCTTCTTCCTAGATATTCTTCATTGTTGCAAACATTATGTGTTGAGGCTCAAGCTCCTTGAATGTTTCCTCTCCTTCCACAGTAGAGGGGGTAAGATTTCACTTTGAAATTTTAGCAATACCAACAAGGGAACTTGAGATAGGTATATGCTTTGTTTTTACCAAGTCCCTTAATTTCCCAAGTTTCTTGATTATCTCTTCCTTCTAGCTCTAGAAGGTGAAGAAATTGTCATGCAAGTCTATTATAGAAGACCAGGTCTGATCATCTCTTCCTAGTGTCATATCATAAGCACTTGATGCATTACTTATCTAGGACTTAATTGATTCCATTTCATCTTTTATACCTTGTGTGGAATCTGGCCACTTCATGCAATACAAAAATAAGGTTTTTTCCTCTTCTTCACAAGCCTAAACTTCCTTCAAGCATTCTTCAACTTTGTTATGTACAGATGCAAATTTATTTGTAATATCTAGAAACTCATTTTTTACAAGCTTCATCTCAATTTTTTTCCACTTTTCCTTTCAAACGAGAGGCATATTCCTTAAAGGAACAATCAACAACTTAAAGCTTTCTATTTTAGAAAAAGATGTATCTATATTTATTCCAGTTATTATCACCTGTGATATCTTTATGGCTTCATCCATCAATTCAATGTTGGAAAGAGACACTTTGAATATCATTTGGTGTTCTCATTGATGGCAACCCTAGCCAATTATTGGATCTATGCATCATCATTTGATCATACCGGCAGACAAATTGAAAATAGTTAAGGAAGAAGAGAGCATCCGACATTTTTGTGTCCATCAATTCACATGAAGATTTTTTGTTATTATTTTGTGTTGTGTATCTCATGGAATGTTTTTTGGCATATGATCTCTATTTCTATTGAATATTAATGTCTCATATTGATCCATGTGCGATTTAGAAGATCCGATTGGTTAATTCTTTGTTTATCAATACAGAAATTGACTTCGTGGATATAACATGTCGCAGATGTTTCGGAAGTAATTGTTTAAGTATTTTTTTCTTCGTACATGCTGATGTTGATCATTTCTATGATATATCTTACTTTGCTTGGTGTGCATTAAGGTTTACTCATGGATTGAGCCGACAGTTGTAAATATTTTTTATGTTCTATTGAAGCCGACATATTGTGATTAAATTCATAGTCACAAATATATATACATGAGATCGTTCACATAATTTTGACATATCAAGAAGGTGTATTGATGTGAGTTTAGATTCCGAGAAAAGCAAAAGAGTGATAATGCATAGTTTCACTTGTGCATAAATGATTTGTGTTGCGAGTTTGAGAAGAACAGAGCAGAAGTGCATAATCTGTCTGAAGGACAGAAGATCGATTATTGAGCCTAATCGAAACTATAATCAAGCATATGTATATCCTATTTTCTCAGTTCAATTTTGCATATGGTTTTAATCTGATTATCTTGTAAGAAAGTGAGTCTTCTTTGAGCAGTGAGCTCTAGTTTCCCGAATGAAAGTGCATTCCCATATTGTAAACTTTATTTGAGTGTTACTCAGATCATATTTTGGATTGGCCATCCACCATGGTTTTTCCCCTAACAGGGTTTCCACATAAAAAAAATTGTGTTATGGTGTTGTGGTTGTTTGTTTTATGTCCATGCATATTTATTTTGAATGAATGTTTTAAATGCTTGAAGGATCAAATCAATAACATTAAAAATTGCACAACACTGATTCACCCCCCTCCCCTCTCAATGTTGCTTGATTCCAACAATTGGTATCAGAGCTAGTTCCTCAAAAGAATAATTCTAACAACTTGGGGATATCTTTCAAAGTGCTTCAATGGATTCAAGCAATCTTCAACAATAGCTTATGGTGGCCCTAAATGATCTTGATCAGTCAAAAGTTGAAGTTTAGAAATTGCAAGCAAACCTCATGGATGTTGAGAAATTCATTGAGTCTTTGAAAGATAAAATCAAATAGTCTAGAGGGAAAAGGAAGGAACTTTGTGACCATATTAAGTAGAATAACAACAAAAGCATTGAAGAAGAGAAACTGAGTCAAGCCCTGAAAGAAAAGATAGAAGAATGTGAAAATATTACCAGAGATAATACAGTCCTAAAGCATGATATGGAATCTATCATGATAAGGATGACCAAGGAGATTGAAGACAAAAAGAAGAATGAAGATAAGCTTGCACATTCTCTAAAAGAAAAATCTGAAGTATGTAGTCATTTGGACAATGAATTGGAATATTCTAAAAACAATGAGGAAGTGCTTGAAAAATAGATTGATGATCTCGGAGATTAACTTACTGCTGCAAATGAGTACAAAGAAAAGTTCAAAGTTAGCTCAACCAAGCTTGATCAACTGATCAACAGTTAGAGGACTAATGGTGACAAGCGAGGTCTTGGTTATGAAGAAGGAGAAAGTTCCAGATCCGGACAAAGGAGATATAGGCAAGGAAATAAGACAAATAGAGCTGGAAAGAATCTAGTAAGACAACCTGATGCTCAAAGATTCAATGGCTACTATCTTACTTGTAATAATTTTGGCCATATGGCTTCTCAGTGTAGAAGCAGGATGAATCAAACCGTTTCATCATTCTCGGGTCAATGCTTTAATCGCAATAAGTCTTGTTATAAGTCAAATGAATGTAGAAATGTGATGAAAAAATTTCATAGAGATGTAATATTTTATACAGGCAATAGATTTGGCCATATTGCTAACTAGTGAAGATCAAAATAAAATCAGTTGAATAACTGGTCTAGACAGAAAAATGTTGTGTGCTACAATTACAACAAATTTGGACACATTGCTAGATTATGTTGGAACAAAAAAATTCTGGTAAATCAAAGGAGAAACATGTAGAAGGATGTTAAGGGAAAAGGAAAAGTCACCACAGATGTGATTCGTAAGGAAATCTAGTAGAAATGGGTGATGAAAGGTCCCTTTGTTGAGGAAAATGTGCCACTACCAAAACCTGCTTTTGGTAATTCCTCTGGGAATTAGTTTTAGGATTTTGGCCTAGGAGGAGTTGTCAATAAAATCTCTTAACCCCCTGGCGGTAATTGACACCAGAATGTGAATAAGTACAGTAAGCACATAGATGCCCTACAGATGTTGTTGAACCTATTGGAGAGAGTATTATATAGTATTGGAGGTCAGTAGAAGAATTATCTGTCACAGCGCATGGAAACAGAGTAACCAGATGAGTTAGAGTAAAATAATTTATTACAACAAAAAGGGTTAAATGTGCGAGTGATAAAAGGTCATTTATATCCTTCATTTGTCACTTTTCATTTTGAAGAGCTCTGAGGAAAAATTTGGTGAATTAAGGCGAAATTCAAGTGTGAAGAAGCTTTCAACAATCGAATTGTGATCCGAAAAAAAGATATTTATTGGCAAAACCTATGAATTTGTGAATTGGTGAAAATGGCTACTCCATTGGTAGTTGAAGTTAAAGACAAATCCTATCCCAAATTCAAATGGCATCCATTCAAATCTATCGAGACCGACTCGTTAGGTGTTTTTTCATTTGTTTTATACGGTGTCCTACACACTGGAGATATGAGGGAATATATTCACGCAAACATTGAAGAGATAGGAAGCTCACAGCTACTGAATCTATATAACAATCACATTATAAGAGAATAATTATGTTTCAAGCCGAAACTCAAAACCCTAGAAGAGAATAAATTTACACAGATTGTTAAATTTCTCATGTTTGAAGAGAATGAATAGGTATGGTATATCTTGAGTCGAGTTCATGATGAATTCATGTGGTTGAGTATACCCTTCAAGATTACAAAGGAGTTTATAAGTTCCATTATAGGTTTAAATTCTTCTGGTGGATTGCCGATTCTGAAGTCCGTAAAGAATCAAATGGTGACTGATGCAATAGGATCAAAGTATGATCGAAGAGCCATCAAAATCAAAGATGTCATTGAAGTGGATGTGAAATTTACATCGATGATCATTGGTTACAGGATATATCACTCAAGTCGAGACAATTTTGTGTCTGGTACAACCATTTATGTAGCTTATCAAATGGTAAAGGAGAGTGTTGAATATGAATTGTGCGAGTTACTCAAGAGTTGGCTGATGGAAAACCTTGGTAAGATTAAGAAGGACAAGAAAAATACCTTTAATTATGGTAACTTGTTGTTATGTTTACTCTTTATTTTATGAAAGAAGTTTAGGGTGTTGGAAAAGTACATTGGCAAGGCAGTCAACCTGTAGTTGTTCAAATTAGAGAGATGTTGTATGGAATTGGAAATATTCAAGCCAAAAAAACTACAATTTGGGGATACTTCAAGAATTTTCAGAGTACGATCCATGCCAAAGAAATAATTCCTACTTCTATTATGGAGAAATACAAGGATACAATTTGTTTTATGTTAGACATTAATCAATGTATGATGGAAGCCTTTGATCCTAGATCAGTCTGGATCATGCTGATGGGATATGAAGTTGAAGAGAACATTATGGAAATGTATGCACAACATTTACTGAGCAAGCCTCTAGATCCATCAAAAGAGAGATTTGGTACTTATGTAGAAAAGAATATACATGTGCACAATGAGCTAATAAAAATTGTGATAGTTAGAAGAGTAAGAAAAGAGGTGGAAATCCTTGCAGAAAGCATGGGCATATTTGCAGAAAAATTAAAAGAAGCTAGAAGGAAGGGAGAAGAAGCTGAAGCTGAAAAAGAGCCAGCAAAAACTAAATCTTCTAGTCTGGCAGCACCATCTTCCCAAACTAGGTCAACAAGGAGCTCTGCATCCCTATCCTCCCCTACAGCAAACCCAATTCCTGTGCAAACTCAAACCAAGGTATTCAGTAAGAGGAAGAAAAATAAGAGCACAAGAGTCTATGAAGCTATCTCAGAAGATGAAGAAACTGAGTTAGATGAATATGTGAAATAAATAAAGCATATGGGCACTTAGGCAACAAAGGTTACTCAAATCAAGCCCTCTGGTGGAGAAGGGAAAGCAAAGAAGAAGGTAAAAATTGACAAACCTAGTATGTTTGTAGAAGAGGTTGAAAAATCTTTGATCAAAGATGGAAATCTTAAGCTACTTTGTAAATGGTATAAAACCTTTGATAAACCTGGTCAAAGAACTCTCGAGGAGGCTACAATAAAACATGTAAATTTTTTCAATCAATTTCTAATTGAAATAATGCCTAGTCTTCCTAAAATCATGTATGAGATTTTGGAAATGAGAAGAGTAAATGCTAGAGCAGAAGAAGAGAAAATGAGAAATAATTCTTGTTGAGTTATGTCCAATGTTGTCTATGGAAGAAATGAAGGCAATCCTAAATAAAGCTAAGAAGGAATTCAAGAGAAAGGAAAGGATGAACAAGCCCATGATTGGTCAGACTAAAGAAGTTGTAGAAGGAACATAAATTGTTTTGAGAAAATTTTTATTAAGTAACAAAATTGATATTGTCCTTGAAGAAACACATGATAAAGATGTCTCATCTGGTCTAGAAGGAGAAGAAGAAAAACAAGATGCGGCTGAGGATACTCAGATTCCTCCTGATGGGGATAATACATAAATACCTATGGAGATTGAAGTTCCTAAAATTTTATCTGTTGAGAAAGTTGAGATCCCTGAAGATAAGCCAGAATCTATAGTTGTGGAGATAGTGGTTGAGGAAAAGAAATTTGATGAAAAGGAAGTTCCAGTGGAAGCAAGAGACACTGCAGAGGTAGTGAAGAAATTCATGGTAGAACAAAAAGATGAATTTGACCCTCAATTGGTTGAAGGTCCTATTGACCTATCCACTTTATCCCCAATTCAAAAAATGAAGGTAACATAATTTGCCTAGGAAAAAGCTAGAGAAGAATTGTTGAAGTCTCACATTGAGGATAGTGAACTCTTAAATCTTGCATCTAGAGTTCTAGAGAAAATAATTCCTACTCATGTCAGAGATCTGACCGGTTCCTCCTCCAATGAATTGAAGAAGCTCATTAACTCTGTAAGTACTCACTTCGAGTCACTTGAGAAGTCAAACATGGTTAAATTTTAGAAGGAATTTGATGCCAAAAGGTTAAATAGGTTGCAAGGAATGATAAAAAAAATAAACCTCTATTAGCCACCTGTGTGAAGAATATTCAAAATGCTCTGTCTAAAGGTGGAAATATTTATAAGTCATGTTTGTCTTTGTCCAAATTTACCGAGGTCAATGAGAAGAAGGTTAAGGATCTTGAAAAATAGTTAGTTACTATTTCTAAAGATTTTGATCCTTTAGCTAGTGATGTTGGAAAGTTAGAAGGTGAGGCAATATCTCTTCTTGACAAGATAAGGAGCTTGAAGCACAACAATGATAGAATTGTGTAAAGAGCATGTGAACTTAGAGGCCTAATTGGTCTGAAGATAGAAATAATGTCAAGTGCATTAAAGGAAGCTGAAGATGCTAAGGCAGTTGGTGTTCCAGTGAACCTTGAATCTATGGAGACACAATCCTACTTATTTTTTGGTCACATAACAATTTTGGAGAGTCTCAAAAGGGTTTGGGACACAAATTTGATTCTATTGAAGAAAGATTTTGCAGATTGTTCCAAGTTTGTGTAAATTGTATTCTTGTACAGTCTGAAGATTTTTTTGATATTTTTGATATACGGATTCCTACCTTTACCATTGATGTCAAAGGGGGAGAGTAGTAGAGTGAAAAATGAATAATCATCTTAGGGGGAGAGTTTTGTTTTTGAAATTTTGAAGAGTGGCAGTGTATTGATGTTGGTACTGATCTGACACTTAGTCAGTTTTCACTAAGTGTTGCCATCAATGCCAAAGGGGGACATTGTTGGCAAGAGACACTACAAATATCATTTTGTGTTGTCATTGATGGAAACCCTACTCAATTATTGGATCAACGCATCATCATTTGATCATACCAGCAGACAAATTGAAAACAGTTAAGGAAGAACAAAGCATCTGGCAGTTTTGTGTTCATTGATTCACATGAAGATTTTATGTTATTATTTTGTGTTGCATATCTCATGGAATGTTGTTTGGCATATGATCTCTATTTCTATTGAATCTTAGTACCTCGTATTCATCCATTTATGAGTTGGGTATGTGCAGGATCGTGATGGGCAAAAAAGCGGCAATATGTAAGTGATATGATGGCCCATGTGGCTAATGACTTTTTTTTTACCCAAAATTGATAAAACGAAAAGGGTTTTTAAAGGATATTCTCAGCCTTCTACCAATATAAATTATTCTTTACTTTGAATTTAATAAATTATTATTATTTATTTTCTATTTGAATTATGACTAAAGTCCTGATTGATAGGCTGATTGAAAAAAATCTATAGCTTTCAAACGGTATTACATTTTTTGAATCTGAAACATGCATCACATTCTATGCTTTGTATACTATAGGATTAAAAAAACAAAAAATGAATTTCATGAAGTTTTGACCAAGTTAAGGTGGTTAGACATACAATGTTTTATATTTATTAAAAGTTATAATAAAAAAATCATAATTAATTATTTACTTGGAAAAAAATTACAAAAAAATATGTATCACATCGAGACATGAGTCATCTACTTATATATAAAATATTATCATTTATTGTGTTTAGGGTTGTCAAACAGACACCTACTTCTTATTTTTTCCCTGAAATTGAAGTACTACTACATTGAAATTTCAAATTTTCACCAAATAGATTTTTTTTAAAAATAAATAAGCCTAGTAGTTTAGAAACTACATTCAATTTTCTACAGATTCTATTCTTACATACTCTTGAAATAATATAGAAACTTATTCAAATTTTTACGTCAAGTTTCCTAACTCTGATTTTCTTAATTTTCATCGCCACTTAAGGGCCTGTTTTTTCCATGATGATCCTGCACATACCCAGTTAGAAGATCCAATTGGTTAATTCTCTATTTATCAGTACAAAAGTTGACTTCATGGATATAACATGTTGCAGATGTTTGGGAAGTAATTTTTTAAGTATTTTTTTGTTCATACATGTTGATGTTGATCATTGCTATTCTATAGTTGACTTTGGTTGGTGCACATTAAGGTTTACTCATGGATTGAACCAACAGTTGTAATTATTTTTTGTTTTCTATTGAAGCTAGCATATTGCGATTAAATTATTACTCGTGGATATATATATGAGATCATTCACATCATTTTGACATATGAAGAAGGTGTGTTCATGCAAGTTTTGAATCTGAGTAGAGAAAAAGAGCGATAATGCATAGTTTCACTTGTGCATAAAGGATTTGTGTTGCGAGTTTGAGCATAATAGAGAAGAAGTGTAGAATCAGTCTGAAGGATAGAAGATCGATTGTTGAGCCTAACCGGAACTATAATCAAGCATATGTAGATGTTATTTTCTCTATTCAATTTCTCATATGGTTTTAATCTGATTATCTTGTAAGATAGTGAGTCTTCTTTGAGCACTGAGCTCTATGTAGTGCGCCCGAATGCAAGTCCATTCCCCATATTGTAAACTTCATTTGAGTATACTCAGATCATATTGTGGATTGGCCATCCACCGTGGTTTTTCCCCTAACAGGGTTTCCATGTAAAAACTCATATGTTATGGTGTTGTGGTTGTTTTCTTTATGTTCATGCATATTTCTTTCGAATGAATGTTTTAAATGCTTGAAGGATTAGATCAATAAAATTAAAAATTGCACAAAACTGATTCACACCCCCTCTCAGTCTTGCTTGATTCCAACATTCAACACTCTTTTGGTGTGTTTCAATAATTTATTTTCTATTTGATGCATGAAACACGTCACCTAGCTACAAATTATGAATAGGATAAATCTTATATAAATCAACATCATCCTACTGCATGGGCAACTGCAACAACTAAGATGAAACTACCAGTTGGAACCTTAATTGTTTAGATAACAGACCTTTCAAATAATTTTTAGATGAAGATTCACTAGAGGGCTTAGGTAACTCGGATTTCTCAGCTTCTTCATTCTTTTTGGTCTTAGTGTCCTCTTCTTCCTTTTCCTTTTCTTCTTCACTAGAAGCCTTATCTTTATCTTTGTCTTCATCTTTCTCTTTATCTCCTTTTTCCTTCTCTCCTTGCTCACTCTCTTCATTTTCCTTCTTGTCTTCTTCTCCTTCTCACCATCATTCTCTCTTTCCTTATTCCCTTCATTCACTTCCCTTTCTCATTATTTGCATCATTCTTTTCACCTTCATCGATGTCTTGTTTTGTATCTATCGGAGGAACAAATATCTCTAGGATGCCTTGATCTACAATATCATGTGTTACTAGAGGAATATAAGTTTCATCCTTTTTGGTTTCTTCTTTGGTCCCTATTTCTCCTTCATCAACAATATCATCTTTAGCATTTCCTTATATTGGTTTATCAATATCTAGAGGATTATTATCAATATTTTCCTTTGCATCAATAAATCCAATATTTTCTTCATTCTCCTATTGAGCTTTAGTTACTAGATCTTGTTCTTTTCTAGTAGAGGCAATCGATATCATGCCATACTTTTGTGCTATGTCAATAATTTTTTCTTTTGTTTTATTCTACATTTTCTCAAACATGTTATATTCTCTTCCCATAAGAATTGTGACTCTTTGTTTAGTTCTTAATTCCTTTCTATAGACCTGGGCCAATGTGGCCTTTTCAGCATCAGATAAGGAGAATCCAGTTTTCTCCATAGAATTTGATCTAATATTCTCTTCTTTTTCTATTTCCTCTTCTCTCCTTTCCATTAAAATGTTCCACACATCATTTGAAACCTTCTTCTTTATATTCTACATATCTGCTTCAATGATGACAATGTACTTGATGATTGCTTCAATTATGGTGGCTATGTCCACCTCATTTGTATTTTGGTATAAGGAAGCTATTTCTTTTAACATTTTGTGATGAAAAATACCTTTGAACAGTGCTTCCAACTTCATTGGACTGTGAGGTCTCTCTAGAGTTGTCTTTTGTATTTTCTTTTTTTCCTTCTTTTCTTTCATCTACTTGTGCATGTGTATTCTGAAGGCTTGATTTTATTTCTCAATTTCCCCTTCATCAAAGGTATCAAAAATGTCTATTCTCTATTTCTTTGCACCATAGCTTCTTCTTAGAATCAATGGAGGACCTTCATTCTCTTCTTCTTCATTAGATAATATACTCATGTTTTCTCTCTTACATATTTTTCTTTTCTTCTCTTTGTGGGGTAGCAATAGTGGGGGCTTCCAAAGTAGTTTTCTTTCTCTTCTTAGGCCTTGTTGCCTCTTTCATCTAAATTTCCTCTATCACTAGACCATGTCTCTGTCTGCTTAGTTCTACTTGTAGTAGAAATTGATCCAAAGGGTTGTTGAATACCGGGGGAACAGTGGAATTCGTCCTTCCAGATCTTCTAGGTCTGGTGGACCCACCTATTGTGCTTGCTTCTCCCTTTGCTCTTTCTCTCGATTCCCTCTCTTGTTCTTCTATGAACCCATTCCTTGTTGCAAACTCATCTACAATATTTTTCACCTTCTCTTTATACTTGGCTTCTTCAACACCATATGCACTTCCATATATTTATCTTCATATATGCCACATCTTTCTTGTGTATAGCCTCAATGATGCATTCATCAGTTGTGACTAGGAATGTTATGTCATTTTGATATTTGTCCACCACTGACTTTGGGATCCTCTCCCTTTCATGCATTCTCTTCTATAATACTACAAAGAATGTAGTAAGTGCTTCATCCTAACCTTTCATGTCACCAATGTTGTGTAGGTATTCCATTATTTGATGGGATACCAATATTATTTTATCCCATATGACATTATTTCTTCTAGGAAATTCCTTCAAGAAGTAAAAAAATAAACAAACTACCAAGGAACCAAACTTGAAGGGGCATTTATTCTCTCTAGTTTGTTTCAAGTTCTCAAAAATTTGTTGCTTGATAAACTCACACAAATCATAATCCTTTCCCTTTTCCACCATCTCATAGGCTACATTAATTGTTATCTAGATGATATAGAATTCTCTCTATTTGTGTAGTATAACTTATATCTTATGACCATAGCTACATATCTTACTGCAAGATTCTAGATAGTGTTCACAATGAGATTTTTTTATCAAATGTGGCTCCAGTCAATTCCATCACATCCTTGTTCTTCACAAATTTCAATATCGGTATAGGTCCTATGGCACACAATCCAGTAACCTCCCTTATAAATTCCTTTGTTATCAAACCAAACATGTCAATCCATAAGATTTTTTCATGCACTCTACTCAATTCCATTCTCACAAACTTAGTTTCATCATCATAAATGAAACATGGAAACCATTGCCAGACATCCAGATTCTTCTTCACTAGGTTTTCATATCCAAAATTAATTTAAAAATCATCTCCAATTAATTGGTCAATCCATAGGTCTATAAACCTTGTGTTGTTATTATCTTCCATTTTCCCATGGTTGTATGCCTTAGTATCTTATGTAGGAAACCCTATATGGAATACTCAAAAAATCTCTAAGCAGGTCGTTCTCAAATATTTTCATGGGATATTTCTTGAATTTTGGTTGAGGCTTCTCACTCATATTCACTACTATAGTTGTATCCATTTCTATTGAATTCAAATGCCTCGAAAGTTTTTTATTCTAATTCAACTTTAGACAACAGTAAATACCTTTTTCTTGCTCAACTAAAACTAGGGTTTGGATACTCAACTTCACAAATCACCTTTGATCTCTTGAATTCGCTTTGACTCACTTTTCTTTCTTAGAATGTGTAAAAGTGAATAAAATAAGCTAAGCATAGATACTTATAACCCTTCAATCTACCCTAATTTTCATTTAATGCACCAAACAATAAATTTGGTAAAACCCTTTTCTATGCAACAGTAAACCCTAAATCACTCTACAAATTTATGCATTTGCATATTTTCTTCTAGTGTCTTCTCCAAAAGATCAATATTGTCCATCTTCATCACATATCTTCATTCCAAGCCATGGAACCTAATTATATCGATCGGGGGTTATTTAATTATTTTTTATTTCTCCCCCTAAGCTAATGCCTAGGTTCAATTCTTGAAGGAATCATCTACACCAAATGAGGGCACAAATTCATTTTTAGTCTCCGGTCCTTCCTTGTTCTTAGTATCCTCTTTATTTCTCTAGATCTTTTCCATTTCCTTCTTTACTTCAATTTGATCAATCGTTTTAACTAGTTCATTTCTCTTTACCGAATTATCCTTCCCAGTATTTTTTCTTCTACCAAATTTAGAAATATGTCTAGGTTTGTTGCAATTATGACATACAACATTATTTTGAACAACATTCCTTCCATTCATCCTAGATCTAAATTGGTTCACCTTGTGTCCAAATCCATAGCATGTATAATAGCAATCATTGAAAGGTTGAATCCTTCTACCATTGTTATATGCATTCATCATATTCTCTATGTCTTAATGCAAACAAAAGCCACCCCAATCCACAACTCACAAAACAAAAAACATTAAACAAAGAGAAACCATTTCAAATCAAATATAAAACTTATTTCATTCAAATTTATACAAATTCAAATTTTTCAATACATTTTTAAATTCAAATCTCCACAAATGTTCTCCCTGTAGCTTTGTCTTGTTGCTCCAAAGCTCTCTTACTACTCTTCAGACCTTCACACAACTCCAAAATCTCTGCACCTTTCACACACTAGTGCCTTGTCTTTCCTTCACTAGTGTTGCTCAAACTTGCAACAAAAAATCCCCAACGAATACCTCTATAAAGGTATTTTTCTCCTTCCCATTCCTCACAAACTTCTTCCCACATTTTTTTTTAAAAACCCCTGAAAAATGCATTAAAAATTATCAATTATTTCCCCAGAATAGGTGCACCACTCTCCCCAGGAATAGCTATGCATATTCTAAGTTTATGCAGCATTAAATGAGACATTTTAAGCCTCCATTAACTCCTCTAAGTGATGTCTTTACTCTAAGAGGCGTTTTCTCTATTCTGGACATTTTTTAAATATCTAAAATATTGATTATCTACCTCTTTTATGCTCCAAACGCCCCCATATCATTTATGCAATAGATACATAGTTAATGAAGGAATAAAAACTTATACTTAATTTCCATGACCCTCCTAATAACCTTCCACAATAAAATTGATCAAATTGGTACTCTGAAAGTGCCGAATCGGGTGCTGACAGTCGAAAAAAATGGAAGTTCTCCAATTTGTATAAAAATTTGTGTGCAAGCTCGGAATTGAGCCCCATGGACTCTTGCAAAAGGATTTTACTCCAACATTCCAAAATAATGAGATATTAAACTTTTTGTAATTTGCTAACAATTTTTAACAAACTTTTAGAATTAAAATATCTTAAACTGAAAAATGTATGAACTTAATTCTTTTTGAATATTTCACATTCCACCTCCATGAATTACCCTAAAAAATTATTCTACTCTAATCCTTATGATTTTTTTAAAAATAATTTTCAAAAACTACCTATGGAGCCTTAAAATGATAATCTAAAAAGACTGACTTTAAGAAAAACTGAACACACCAAGAGCTCTCCAAAGATGAGAGATTCCAAATGAACCCCAAAACGCACCAAAATTGAAATCCAAACTAGAAGTTTTTTTTTGGTTGATGGGTATGTGCAGGATCATCATGGAAAAATTAGGCCCTTAGTGATGATGAAAATTCAAAAAATCAGAGTTAGGCAACTTGACGTAAAAATTTGAATCAGTTATCTATATAATTTCAAAAGTATGTAAGAATAGAATCTATATAAAATTGAATGTAGTTCCTAAACTACTAGGTTTTTTTTTTTTTTAAACTCTATTTGGTGAAAATTTGAAATTTAAATTTGCAATAGTACTTAAATTTCAAGGAAAAAATAAGTAGGTATTTGTTTGACAACCCTAACCACAATAAAATGATAATTATTTTTTATAATATTTTAGATATAAGTACAGGACTCATGTACCAATGTGATGCATATTTTTTTTAATTTGTTTCTAAGTAAATAATTAATTATGATTTTTTTATTACAACTTTTTAAAAATATAAAAACTTGTATGTCTGACCACCTTAACTTGGTCTAAACTTCATAAAATTCAAATTTTTTTTTAATCCTATAGTATGTGAAGCATAGAATGTGACGCATGTGTCAGATTCAAAAAATGTGATGCCGTTTGAAAGCTATAGATGTTTTTCAATCAACCTGTCAATCAAGACTTTAGTCGTAATTCAAATAGAAAATGAATAATAATTATTTATTAAATTCAAAGTAAATCATAATTTATATTGGTGGAAAGCTGAGAATCTTCTTTAAGAACACTTTTTGTTTCATCAATTTTGGGTAAAAAAAAGTCATCAGCCATATGGGCCATCATATCACTTACATATCACCACTTTTTGGCCCATCATGATCCTGCACATACTTTGATGTTGATTGTTAGTCCACCCAGATGCTCCTGCATCATGTCCAAACTTCTTGCATGTAAAGCATTGACCACTAAAAGAAGGAACATTCTGATTCATTTTGCTTCTATATTTCATTGCTTTATGTCCAAATTTATTGAAGGAATAACAAATAAAATTGAAATATGGGTACCATTGAGAATTTGGTTGTCTAATATGGGGTCTTCTAGCATTGTTTCTTTGATTCCAGACCTTGACATTGTTCTTCTTGTCTTCAGTCTTCTCTGGTTCATTGATCTTCTTTGCATTATGTTTCTAATCTACTTTTGAGCTTTCTCCTTTTTCAAGTTCCAAACCACCTTTATATTTAGATACTTTCTGACCTACAATCAACTCATCAAGCATTGTAGAACTTGTCTTGAATTTATCTTCATGACTAATAGCTTTCTCTAGATCTAATCTCAGATTTACCACTTCTTGTTCAAGACTCATGCATTCATCAGATTTTCCCCACCATTGTATCTAGACATTCCTCAATTGTTTTATTTTATTCCACTTGCACTTTTAGTCTGCTAGTTTCTTTATTTGCTTGCTTCAATTTTTCATTTACTTCCCTATTCCTTTCTCTAAATTTCTTGATTTTCTCTCTCAATTTTTTGATGCATTCATTTTCTTCTTTAAGATTTTCCTTCAGATCTATATTTTCACCTTCAAATTTGTCAAGATCTTCAAGAGAAACTTTAAGTTCCCCATTTTTTTCAAGAATGCAATCTTCTTCTGTGTATTCAATAGCAAGAATCTCTTCCTGAGGTGTAAGAAACTTTCTATCAAACATGTATTCAATCTCTAAGATCTTCCCAAATCGGTCAAGCTTCTTCCAAGGAATGAAGATTTGGTACCAATTGTTGAACACTCGAAATACTAAGAGGTGGGGTGAATCAGTATTCTATTAAACCATCCTATCATTAACCATCCAATTACCAAAGAATATTTAACTATTATAAGGAAAAAAAGCATGACTAACCCATAACACACATAGCACATCAGCACTAATATTTATACATGGAAAACCCAAAATAGGGAAAACCACGGTGAGGATTAGCTCGCATTATTTTATAACTAGTTATAGTATATTATAGAAAGACTCACTACCATGTGGACTCACTATCCAAGTGAACTCACTATTCACAGAGAAAAGAAAGATAGAAAGATGTGGCTATACAAATAATATTTGAACTGATACAAAATGCATCTATCATATGCAGGATTCAGTTCCTTTGAATCTCAAAACACTGACTTAATACACTTCATCCAACTCAAATCACAAATCTCTGCTCTTCTTTCCATTCCCACACCTCTGCATAACTTTCACAACTTATTTGCTCAACTCTATAAACTTTTGCATCACTACTTGCATTCAAATCATGTACACATTCAAATTCCACCTATACAATCTCAAAAAAAACCTTGTATATATATCAAACTCCATCGCAAACATCAATTAGGTTGGCCTAATTAGATGTAGCCCTAAATCATATAAAACGTGCCTTTTCGGTACCCAATTCAAATAAAAATGCCTTTGTGCCTAGAACAACATATGAAAATCATAATATAGGTCAGCATGGACCTATAATAGCTCCACCTTACATTCACATCACATATTTAATCTTTCCAGCTCTTTACATACATTAGGTCAGCCAGGCATAGGACCTAAAAAAAAATACTCCAACTATTCATCACCATGAGATATGTGGACCTCAAAATGTCACACCAACTAGAAAACATAATTCTTTGGCATCTATTAACATTATCCAAAAATTGTAAGGTCTAACTCAAATTCACGGTGGAGTGTGGACCAGATAAGTCATATCCATTTTACTGAAAAACTATGTAAACCTTATATGTCGATCTTTTGTTACTTGCAACTTGCAAACCACTTATCCAAATCAAGTGAAATTTTGAATGAAGATACTATTAACATCCATAAACAACATATTAGAATCACAAAATTAAATCTCCAAGGGTGAATGAATGCGAACCAAAATATCGAAGGGCTCTGTGTATTGAATCTGTCGGTGTAGACACTTATCAATAATACTTAACTATTTCTATGTGCGGATCAAACCCTCTTACAAAATAACTCTTCTACAATCATCCTTAATAGAATGTTGGCATCCATCATGTAGTGTTGATGTTAATGACAACTCATTAATGACAACCTTCTTCATTCTTTCAATAGTAAATACATGGAATTTGGATTCAATTAATAACATCAACATTTTCAAGCCTGTTGGCAAGACTAAGGGAATTTCAAGGAGCCACTTGGAATATGATTATAGGGAACTATATAAATGGGAAATAAGTGTTTATTTAATCTCAAGTATTATGGATTTGAATAGTCAACCTAATTATAAATCATTTGGACTAAAATTTCTAATAGGTTTCAAGGCTCAAATGGTTAATGAATTCAAGTAAGAACTCCTAAATTTAATATCATTCAAGACCATAATTATTCACAAATATAAATTATGATTCCTATAAAGACATGCAATAAAATAATATGAATAACTCAAATAATATTATGAAAATTCATGAATTTAATCTGGATCTCAGGTTGGAAATTAATTAGACTCATGATTTAATATTAAAATAAATAGAGGGACGTGCATCGGGTATTGAATAGGACAATTGAGAAGGGGGGGGTCAATCGGTTGTCATGGATTTTAACATTTAATTCAATCACCAAAAAATACTTAAAACTGCTTAAATGATTAATCATCAAATGCCAATGCAGAAACTCAAAACCAACACATAAACACAATAACACCATATTTATGTGGAAAAGTCAATGAGGAAAAAACCACAATGAGGATTAAATCACACTATAGAGAATATCAAAATAAATTACAAAAAGGGCTCACTTCCTGAGATAATGACTCACTATCCAGAACAAGGACTCATTATCCAACAAGGCTACAACCTAGAGGGCTCACTGCCACAGAGATATAAAGAATACAAAGAATACTTGTTACAGAGAGACTACAATCCCAATGCAACAAAGGATTCCACCACAGTTACTTGATCAACTTGCATAAATAACAGAGTTCACCTTCATCTCATTGCATCTAAAAACTCGGCATTAAGCTTCACATTGATCTGCCACACACAACTCACACACACAAACTAAATAGATTCAATGTCGCATCTACTCTTTCACTTATATTCCTTCTTTTCTCTTGTACATTTTTCATTACTAGCTCATCCTGTATTTATACTATCTCCAACCTTGAAAAGGATCCAAAGTTGACCATCTAATTTCAAATTAAAATTAGGTCAGTGCCAAACATCCTAGGGTGGAATTACAATGAGGGTGACCCAAACACATGCTTCACCAAGACCCAAATTAGATCCAACACACTTCATCAAATTCAAAGATAGTGCTTAACACACGGTCAACCAAAGTAGTGTAAGACACAGAACAATTAAGCTTGAAACTTCCAAAAACCAAAAATATCTTCAATGCAACCAAAACATCTTGACTCTAGAACCACAAGTCAAAAGACTTCATCAAAGAGAAATTAGGACCAGGAACTTTTCTCTTGGACCTCAACCAGAACACAGAAAAACATAATTCACAACTGGTGAACACAAATCGAACTTCACAATGAACCAAAAATCTGGATACAACAACCTTCAACAACCATGACCAACATATTTGAACCACACGGACATAGGGGAAAATACTGAATCATCACCTGGAGCAACAACTGAATACTTGTAAACTTTCTTTAATACAATTTTCTCAATATCCTTAACATATACATCCAACAACAAATAGTAGATAACCAGTTGACCAATTGACATCAACGACAACACCTTCATTCCTTTCTCCATTCTTGCAAAAATCTCCCCCTTTGTCATTGATGGCAACACATGATGTGAAAAAACATCAAATGCACCATACCAATTCTGAATATACTTCTCGAGATTTTTTTTTTTCTTCTCCCCCTCAGAAGATCATCTTCCTCATTACCTACTTTCTCTTATTATCTTTCTTTCTTTTTCACATGCTTTCTCTCCCCCTTTGACATCAATGGAAAATGAAAAATATATTTTCATTGAATCTTCCTTTGACATGAAATCAGAATGCTCACAATGACAACACTTGAAACTACCTGCTCCCCTTGAGAGGTAGCCACCAAAACATCAGTCCAAAAAGATAGAACCATGAATCCACTAAATTGATGCATCTCCAAATGAATCTTAGTTTATGAAAGGAGGGGCAATAACCCATAGCTTTTCCAGGAGATACTCAAAAGTATCTTTAGGATGAGACTTCATGAAAATATCAACAAATTGATCCTTTGTCAGAATATACTCAAATTTTACTTCATTATCCATGACCTTCTCTCCTCGAGTGCATCACAAGATTCTTTGAAATGTTAATTGCACGTGTATTACCACAGAAGATAGAAATAGGATCATCATATAGCACTGTGATATCTTTTAATGTATGTTTCATCCATAGAACTTGTGTACAACAAGATGTAGTATAAATATACTCATCTTCAGCAGTAGACAAGGAAACTAAATCTTGCTTCTTACTCAACCATGCCAATAGTTTGCATCCAAGAAAGAATGCACCGCCACTTGTACTTTTTTTGTCATCTATACATCCAACCCAATCTGCATTTGTATAGGAACTAAGTGTAAATTTAGTATCTTTAGGATACCACAATCCATAATCTGGAGTGCCATTCAAATATCTAAATATTCTTTTAACAACAACAACATGTGTTTCCTTTGTATCTTCTTGAAATCTACCCACAAGATAGATCGTGTGCATAATATCTGGTCTAGTAGCAGTGAAATATATTAATCCACCAATCATAGATCTATATGTTATTTGATCAGCCTTAAGTGAGTCATCATCTTTATCCAATTTGCAACCAATCACCATAGGAGTACATACCAGTTTGGAACCATCCATCCCTAAACTTCTTTAACATCTCCCTCACATACTTAGATTGTGAAATGAAAATTCCTTTCTCTATTTGATTAATCTATAGCCCAAGAAAGAAATTCATCTTCCTAAACATAGACATTTCAAATTCTTTCTTCATCTCTTCCGGAATCATCTTGCACATCTTTTCATTTCCTTCAAAAATAATATCATCAACATATACAACTACAATCAAGATTTTTTCATTATCAATCTTAAAGTACAAATTATTATTTGTTGTACCTTTATTAAATCCTTGTTGAATCAAATACCTGTCTAATCTTGCATACCAAGCTCTAGGAGCTTGCTTCAATCCGTATAAATTTTTCTTCAATCTACACACCATATCTAGTTGATCTATTAACTGAAATCCTTCTTATTGTTCCATACAAACTTCTTCTTCTAGATCACCATTCATAAATGTTGACTTGACATCCCTCTGATATACTTTGAAATCTTTATAAGCAGCCAATACCAAGAACATCTCAATTCCCTATAGCTTCCATTCTTGCTATCGGGGAAAAAGTTTCCTAAAAATCTATGCCTTCTACTTGTGAGTAGCCTTTACACATAAGCCTTGATTTTTTTCTAACAACTTCTTCATTCTCATTCAACTTATTTTTGAATACCCATTTTGATCCAATGATATTTCTATCTTTCGATCTTGGGACCAATTCCCAAGTCTGATTATTCTCAATCTACAAAATTTCTTTCATCACTTCCTTCCAATGTTCATCTTTACATGCTTCACTTACCGTCTTCGACTCAATCTCAGAGAATAAACACAAATTTACTTCAGTAGTAGCTTTTCTTCTGGTTAACATGCCTTTTGTCTTGTCTCCAATAATATGATTTTTTGAATAATTCCTCTGTACATATTTTGGTGTCCTAGGGGACATCACCAGAGCATCTTATTCTCTTTCATCCTATTTATCCTACTTCTCTTGCTCATATTTATCCTGTTCTTATATAATTTTTTCTATTCTTACACAATCATGTTCATCAAACATATATCCATCAATATCAATAGAATTCTCCATTGTCTCATAAACCTTCACATTTGAGCTCTCTACAATTTTTCTTAGTATTTTATTAAAACATTGGTATGCCTTTCTTTTAGTAGAATACCCAAGAAATATGCCTTCATCACTTCTTTCATCAAGCTTACCCAAAGTTTCTTCATCTCTTCTATTATAGAATTTGCTTCTAACTGCCTTGAAATATTTAACTGTAGGAATTCTTCCATTCCATAGCTCATAGGGAGTCTTTGTACTGTTTTCTCTTGCTTGAAATTTATTGAATACATAAACAATAGTATGAATAGCTTCTTTCCAGTAAACTTCTGGTAAAAACCAGCCTCAGTAATAATTGATCTAGCAGCCTCTTGAATTGTTCTATTTTTACTCTCAACAACTCCATTTTGCTAAGGAGTTCTCAGAGCAGATAAATTTGTCTTTATTCCATGTACTTCATAAAACATATTGAACTCATGGGAGGTGAATTCTCTACCTCTGTCAGATCTCAAGCATTCATTGTCATCTGGATCTTAATATTTTGAATCCTCATAAAAAATACTAACATTCTCATTCACATAGTAAGTTTTTTTAATCTTCTTTCCTCTCTTTTCTTTCTCATATCTTTGTTTATTCCGTTTTTATCTTTCTAGATACTTTGTAGCATAATGACCTATTTCTCCACAACTAAAGAATTTAAAGGGAAACTTACCTTCATACTTATCAGAGCCTTTTCTCATTATTCTTACAAAGTTAGCTTCTATTTCATCAAAGTCCTCTTCATCTAGATCTTCAGCTTTTGTAGCTTTAAAAGTAGTCTTTGATTTTCCTCCATTTCTTAAACTCGACTTCCTCATTTCATAAGATGTCAAAAATCCTAATAGCAGATCCTTCATACAAGTCTTATAATCTATAGTATGTTCAATAGCACTCACCTTCTCACTGTAAGTATCAGGAAGAGTTTTGAGAATCTTCTTTACAATCTTGGTTTCATCTATAGTAGTGCCAAGTGATCGCATTCTAGCCACTACATCATCCGATCTCATTACATAAGATTTAACATTTTCATCTTTGGACATATGTATAAGATCAAACTATGTTTCCAAATTCTACAATTTCGCCTCTTTAACTCTTTCATCTACATCATGTGCTCTTTCTAAAGCATCCCAAACTTCCTTAGTTGTCTTTAAATTTTGAACCTTAATCAACTTAGAATGTATCCGACTATTCTTCAATATGAAATTCACCTTATTGTTCACTTCATGTAATTTGATTTCTTTAGGTGTACTCAAACCATTAGAAGGAGGAGTGTAAGGATTTTTGTAAGCTTTCTCCACATCATATCCACAATACCCCAGATATTCTTCCATAAAAACTTTCCAAATACCATAATTAGTTCCATGAAACCTCAAATAATCAAAGACCATCTTGCTATCCATCTCAGACCATCCTCAAGTGGTTAAGCTCATCAACAAGAAACCAAGCTCTAATACCAATTATTGAATAGGACAATTGACAAGGGGCGTGAATCAATTGTCATAGATTTTAACCTTTAATTCAATCACTAGAACTAATACTTAAAACTGCTTAAATGATTAATCATCAAATTCCAATGCAGAAACTCAAATCCAACACATAAACATAATAACACCATATTTATGTGTAAAACCCAATGAGGATTAACTCACACTATAGATAATATCAAAACTGATTACAAAAATGGCTTACTGCTTGAAACAAGGCTCACTGCCTAAGATAAGGACTCACTGTCCAACAGGGCTACAACCCGGAGGTTTCACTACCACAAAGATACAAAAAATACAAAGAAGACATGTTGCAAAGAGACTAAAATCCCAATGCAACAAATAATTCCACCATAGTTACTTGATCAACTTGCATGAATGATAAATTTTACCTTCCACTTAGTGCATCCAGAAACTCAGCATTAAGCTTCAAACTTATCTGCCACACACAACTCACACATAATTTTTTAATAGAATCAATGTCACATATACTATTTCACTTACCATCCTTCTTTTCTCTTGTACATTTTTAATTACTAGCTCATCGTGTATTTATACTATCTCCAACCTTGAAAAGGATCCAAAGTTGGCCATCCAATTTAAATTTCAAATTAGGTTGATGCCAAACATCCTAGGGTGGAATTATAATGAGGGTGACCCAAACAAATGCTTCACTGAGACCCAAAATAGATCTAACACGCTTCACCAACTTTGAAGATAGTGCTTAACACAAGGTTGGAAAAACCAGTATAAGACACATAGAACAATTAATCTCAAAACTTCTAGAAACCAAAAATATCTTCAATTTAACCAAAACATCTTAACTCTAGAACCACAAGTCAAAAGACTTCATCAAAGAGAAATCCGGACCAGCAAATTTTCTCTTGGACCTCAACTAGAACACATAAAAACATAGTTCACAACTGGTGAACACAACTCGAACTTCACAATGAACCAATACCCAAAAATCTGGCTATAGCAACCTTCAACAACCATGACCAACATATTTGAACTACACAAACATAGGGGAAAATTCTGAATCATCACCTAGAGCAACAATTGAATACCTGTAAACTTTCTTTAATACAATTTTCTCAATATCCTCAACATATATATCTAACAACAACTAGTAGATAACCAGTTGACCAGTTGACATCAATGACAACACCTTAATTCCTTTCTCCATTCTTGCAACATAGGGACCTAATAAAATGTTGTAATATAGATTTTGAAAAGAGGGGTCCATAAATTTTAAGGAAATTTTGTTGTTTTGCACAAGTGGAAATAAATGGAAACTCTCTATGAGAGAATTGTACAAGATTAGAATCTAGAATTTATAGTTAAAATAGAGAGAAAATTAAACAAGAAAAAATCGTAACACAAGCTATGTTGTTCATGTTTGAGTTAAAAAAATATAGAATAATCATGCACTTAGTTATTTTAATCAAAGCATCTCAATATGACTTAAATAGTCCATTGTAAGTTTGTGAGAGTTGGCGATATGGAAAAAGGATTCAAGAAAATAAAAATAAGCTACATTGACACTTTGTAATGTGTCAAGATTTTCCCTAAGACATTAACAAAAAAAACTAGACAAGAAAATTTTGTGTTACAAAGATGACACCAAGCGTCCCACATTACACTCCTATACATACAAGGACCAACAAATAATATGGTGACACACTTGATAAGAACAACAATGCACTACTCATTATGAGACAACCTAAAGAATTACTAACCATAATTCAAAGTCACCATGACTAATTCAATAATGAGGTAGTTGTTGATATATAAAAAATCCATACTTTAAATCCCTATAAATAGTCTAATAAATAAATTACCTTGTATCCTAAGATTTGGAAAGGCAAGAGAAATTCTAAAACTAGTTCAAAACTCAAGGTATAACTACAAATTTCAAAACCTTAGAATTTAGAGTCATGTTTTCACATACTATATATCTCAAACTTCAAGGTCCAATGAGAACACACTTGAGATTTTAGGTCTAATATACACTTCCCCAAATAATTTGGACTTTATGTTCAAATAGGTACCAGCTCCAACCTCAAAGTTCAATACACAACTAGCAACTTGCAAACTATGATTTCCATGTCAAACACTAAACTTTAGTGAGGAGGATCCTTGATCTTTGGGTTATAACAGGTACTACTTGCAAAATATAAATTGTGATAGAAAACTTGAACCCCGCTAATAATTCACTTCACACTTCAAGGCTGAGATCTAACTGCTAAGTGTAAAAGGAATTATCCTAGATCTAACTAGTAGATTAAATTGGATCAATCCTTTCTTTCCCAACATTGGAACACAAACTAGAAAGGAATTTATGAATGGATAAATTCCTCATAGGAGAGCCATTTTTCCTAGGTTCTATTCCTTTTTTTCAAAGAGGGTAGATTGATTTAATGTGATTTGATTAATTTAATTAATATAAAACCTAATCTAAAAATACAAATAGTTTGCATAAAAAAACTATAAATTGAAGAAACAACTACATATCTGAAAAAGGTAGATAGAGGGACACTTGTCATAGAAAGAAGAGCCTAAAATAGTTGGATTGGGGTGTTGAGAACCCTAGTCTAAGGGATTTGAGTTTTTTGAAACATAGTCTGAAAATTGTAGGTTTGCACTGCTTTGTTCTTCTTTGAAAATTTTCTTCACATATGAACCTACAAAACATGGAGAAATAAAGGGGAGGGGTGGCCATATAGGAGTTTTCCTTGGTCAAACCCCCATTTTGGTATTTCTACCTCCAAAAATAGCCCATTTGATAGCAAATAAAAGTGTGTTCTTTGAACCTTAAGTGTGTCAAAGGTTGTGGAGAGAAAATACATGCAAGATAATTGCTAAAACCCTACTCAATTGTGTTAGAGTTGAGTCCTATATGAATAAATCAAGGAAATACAAGATCCAACCCAAAAGAATGTCAAAATACTCAAGGGAAATCATACACAACATAATACCTCGCTTAGGCAATGAGATGATCAAATTTTGAAGGTGAGAACCCACTGAAATTAGGTCCTAAAGTGCTTCAGATATGAAAAATCAATCCACAACCCTATATTCTAGCTTGTTCTTCAAATTTCTTCAAGCTTCAATCATCACAATAAAATTACATAAATATGAAAACTTGTTCTATGAATTAGGATGACAATTTTGGAAAATCTTTGTTGTAGGAATAATAATTCATATGTTTGCATAATAAATATCATATTTAAATAAGGAATCATAGGAGAGTAAACTTAGGTTTAGGCTAACACATTTAAATTTGAACTTCGAGAATATTTTAAAACCCAAATGTTGAATTTGAAATCATGTCACAGAAGACAAAGATCAACCCAACACATGTGACTTAATTTTATAGGAAAAATAGAGGGACTAGGATACCCAACACCCATGCCCACATGTTTTATGCTCATCAAAGTGTATATCACAAGTATGAGGTTCCTTGACTTAGGACCTAACTTAAATCCAAGCATTTGTCAGATATTTAAGGAATAATTTTGTCAAGGTATTTTTAGGGTCTAGTACTAGCATATTATCTTGAGTTGGAAGTTAAGGCCAAGGCCAGAAAGTGGTCCTAAAATGGACTAGGGGAATGAAAATCAAAGAGAGCACCAAATGGGATGAAATTTTTATTTCACCCTTAGAGAACACAATTTACAAGGCTGCATTTAGCACCCACTTTAGTAGGCATATGATGCTACATGCATATGCAATTTAAAGTATAGAATAGTAAATTATGAAAAATGTAAAATGATACCCAAAAGGATATTGTAGAGGATGCAAAAACATGGCAAAGTGATAGAATGAAACCCTTGGCATAGTAACCTATAAAACCACATCATTATGAACCACAACCTACAAAACTAAACTGTCAAAATCTGAAACCATCTTGCAAACAAAATGAATGTGTTAGTCCAAAACCTTCTCAGTATATTATTAATGAAATTTGAGGGTACATATATGCCCTCTTATTTCTACTTGCTTTATGGATGGAGAAATAGGGTTGCAATCTTTCCACTTTGAATATTTAGGGTTTTGATGAAAATGCCTTCGGTAGGGTCATTTAACAAAGAAACACTGGAGAAATCAAGCATATGAGAATAATGAGGGTGAAACTAGAATTTCAATGTAACAATTGGTAAGAAAATTGAAGTTCACAAGTCAAAATTGTGAGGGATTGAATGGAGAGTGGTTTGAAGAGAAGAGAAGGGTAAGACATGTGTTTCATTGCTTGTTTCGTATTATAAATAGTAAGACCTTTTAACCTTTTATTTCTCACTTTGAATTTTTAGTTTGAGAGAATTTTAGTAGATTCGAGTAATCTCAAGAGCAAAGATTCTACTATTGGATATTGTTGATATGTGGTTTTCAGTGATGTCAACACTATTTCCATTAATATATTTAAGGTTGTATATGTCGAGGATATTGACAAAATTGTAATAAAATAAGTTGCAGGTTGTCGATGATGCAGTGAAGTTCAGTATGATGGCTAGCTTAGCATATTGATGATAAGAAGTTGTAGATTAAAGGGTATGTTTAAAAGTATATCTAGTTTATCCACATGAATTTTTAGAGGTTCACATGAAGATTTGATTAAGTTATGAGTATCTATGTTTTGACAGTTGTTTTGTTGCTTTAGTTGGTGTTCCTCAAAAAAGATAATGTGATTATAGTAATTTGAGTTGTTGCGGATGCTTCTGTGGTGATTCATGATGCTTGTGGATGTTTCTAGATCATGCTCTATCTATGTTGTTGGTTTGCATTGATTTTTGTGCTCGCAATAGGTGATTTTCTTCTATGGGTTCATGTTTTTCATGATCATGGTCGACAGGGTGATTGTAGTATGTTGTGGATCTTCGAGGCATAATTATTTAAGGTGTTTCATGTTTGAGACATGTTGTTTTGGGTCCTTACTATGTTTTGGCTGACATTGTTTGGTCTGCATTAATACAATGATTTGGGCCGACAATTTGTACATATTTCATATTTTGTTGGGCCGACATGTAGTTGATGTTATCCGCAATTGCGGATATATATGATGATTTTTTATACCATTTGAGGGAAATGGTGTGAGATGTATGTTGTGTGTTGTGTGTGAATAATGTTCAAATATTTCAAAGGAAAAATTAAAGTGTGAGTAAGAGTGAGCAGAAGAAAGTGTTTATGTGCTTAACTGGAACTGTAATTAGGCATTAGAAGATGCTCTTTTTTTAGTTCAAAATCTTCTGGATGTAATCCGAACGTGACTGTCATACAATGAGTCTTCTTTTGGGAAATGAGCCTTTTGTATTTCAGTAGTGAGATCTAGGTAGTGTGCATGAATGAATGTGCATTCCCCATTTATAATACTTTTAACAAAGTATAATCTTGTGGACTAACCTCCACTGTAGTTTTTCCCCTAACAAGGTTTCCATGTAAAAATCTTTGTGTTATGTGCTTTTTTGATGTGGTGATGATTAATTCTTTCATGTTTATTTATCAAATCTAAGAATAAGTTTAATAAGTATATTTTTTGTGACAACTGATTCACCCCCCTCTCAGTTGTCTTCCCTTGTGTTGCCAACAATTGGTATCAAAGCAGGTTCCTCTGGAGAAGCTTGATCGCTTGAGGTGATCTAAGATGGAGACATATAAGAAGGATAGTCCAAGATTTGATGGAACAAATTATTCTCTATGGAAGACTCAAATGGAGTGTCATCTGAGATGTATTAGTGAACCTTACTGGATAATTACAAAGAATAGATATATCATCCCACAAAATGGTCCTTCTACTACAAGTGAGATTAAGGAAGATGAGTACAATAGCAGGGCTAAGGAAGCATTGTTGAGTGATTTGACTGATTCTAAGATGAGAAATGTAATGGAGCTGACGACTACTTATGAGATCTAGAAAAAGTTGGAAACCTTGTATGAAGGTGATGCCCATGTGCAGATTGCTAAGCTACAAAGCCTAAAAGGGAAATATGAAACGTTAAGAATGGGTGAAGCTAAGAACATCACTTATTTTATGCTTAGAGTGAATGAATTTGTGTGTAGTATCAGATGTGTTGGTGGAACATTGGAAGAATTAGAGATTGTTGCTAAAGTGCTCCAATCCTTGCCTGTTTGATACAAACACAATTTTTTTGCTATTGAGGAGATCTAGACTATGAAAAAATGTAACCAGAGACATGTTGATTGGTAAGCTTGCTTCTTTTGAGTTAAGTGAGTTTGGTGAATCTCTTCCTAAGATAGAATCTGCATTAAAAGCTACTATCTTCGGAAAAGATAAGCAGAGATATGATCCAGGAGAAATTTATTTTAGAAAAATGTCCAAGTATGAGCAGGAAATGAGAGAGATTGAAGAAGAGAGAAAATTATATGAGCTTGGAGCACTTATTGTCAAAAGGGTAGCCAAAGGAGAAGGTAAGTATAAAGGGAAATTGCCTCTTAAATTTTGTTCTTGCAATAAGATAGGTCATTTTGCCTCAAGGTGTCTGGAAAGAGTTCCTAAGCCAAGACCTAACAAGCCTAGATTCCAAAGAAAGTGTTATTATGTTGTTGATGAAGGTGTGACAGACGATGAATCTGATAAAGGGAATTTAAGTGAGGATGAATGGGTATTTATTGCTATCAAGGAAAATGATACAATGCCTGTTGAATCTACTAGTTGCATAAATGTGGAGAAAGCTCTAGCTGTCAGAGTTGAAGAGAAATATGAATGGGTGATTGACAGTGGATGCTCTCATCACATGACAGGTGATAAATTGAATTTTTGAGCTTGGAAAATTATGATGGTGGTGTTGTAAGATTTTGTGATGACAAAGTTGGTGTAATATATGACAGAGGATCCATTTCTCTTAATGGTAAGCATAATACTGATGATGTCCTATATGTGGAAGGATTTAAGCATAATCTCTTAATTTTTGGATAGATTCTTGACAAGGGATATAATCTTCAATTCAAGGATAGAAAGTGTAGAATATTGGGGAGTTCCAGAAATGTGATTACATCTGGTACAAAAACAAAAGGTAATATCTTTCACCTAAGTGCTACTAGTAAAAGTTGTTTGATTGCTCAAGTTGATGAAATTTGGTTGTGGCATAGGAGATTGTGTCATGTAAAATTTGACAATATTATCAAGATAAGTTATACTCAAGTAGTGATAGATCTTCCTAAGTTGATAAAGCCTACTAATACTATATGCAAGGAATGTCAATTAGGGAAGAAAACTAGAGTTTCATTCCAGAGTAAACAACATTATTCAAATGAAGTGTTGGAGCTTGTGCATACTAACCTGTGTGGTCCTTCTAGAGTCAGAAGTTTACAAGGAGACGGGTTTTCATGTTACTTAAATTGATGATTATTCTAGATTGATGTGGGTACTTTCTTAAAGGAAAAATATGAAGCTCTAGAGAAATTCAAGATTTTTAAGGCTATGGTTGAGACAGAAATTGGTTTGAAGATTAAATTTTTGAGATCAGATAGAGGTGGTGAAATCACTTCCAGTGAGTTTAATTCTTTTTGTGAATAGCATGGGATAAAGAGACAATTATCTGCCCCACAAACCCCTCAGCAAAATGGAGTTGTGGAAAGGAAGAACATGACAATTCAAGAAGCTACTAGGACTATGATGTTGGAAGGAAATGTTTTGTATATCTACTGGAGAGAAGTTGTGAGTACTATCGTTTACACTCTCAACTGGGTACATGTCAAAGGTGATATTGGTAAGACTCCTTATGAGCTATGGTTTGGTCATAAAGCTACTGTTAGATACTTCAAAATCTTTGGGAGTAAATTCTATATCAAAAGAGATGAAGATATAGGGAAGATTGATGCTAGAAGTGATGAAGGAATCTTTCATGGTTATTCTTCTAAAAGTAAAGCCTACCGATACTACAATAAGAGATTGAAGAAAGTAATTGAAAGTGCTAATATCAAGGTTGATGATGACACATTTAGACCATCCAAAACCTATGGATATGATCTAGATGATCAGAATGACAGTTCAGACTCTAAATCAAGTTCAAATCATTCTGATGAATCAGGAAAATAAAGAGGAAGAAACTAGTGAAAGTGCAGAAGTAAGATCACAAGAGATTGAAGTTCAAGAACACCCTAAGACTCCAAGGTATGTAAGACTAAATCATCCATAAGATTGGATTATAGGTGATAATAAAAAAGGTGTTCAAACTAGGAGAAGAATTGCAGAAGAATACTATTTGATCTCAAAGAGTGAGCCTAATAGTGTAAATGAAGCATGAAAAGATGAAAATTAGGTGGAAGCAATGAAAGAATAACTATTGAAAATTGAGAACAATGATACATGGATTCTTGTTCCTAGACCTAAGGACAAAAATTTCATTGGAACTAAATGGGTCTTTCAGAATAAACTGAATGAGCAAGGTGAAGTTGTTAGAAACAAAGCAAGACTAGTGTGTAAAGGATATTCTCAAATGGAAGGAATTGACTTTGAAGAAACTTAATTTTTCTCATCTTGCTAGGATTGAAGTTGTGAGTCTATTTCTTTCTTATGCTACTTAAAAAAACTTCAAGGTTTATCAGATGGATGTCAAGTCAACATTTCTAAATGGTGAACTAGATGAAGAAGTGTATATTGAGAAACTTGATGGATTTCAATTGACTGATCAGGGAGATATGGTTTTCCAGTTGAAGAAATCATTGTATGGACTTAAGCAAGCCCAAAGAGCATGGTATGCCAAATTGGACAAGTATTTGTTGAAGATTGGATTTAATAAAGGTATTGTTGATAGTAATTTGTATTTCAAGATTGATCATGATAAAGATTTGATTATTGAATTCTTTTTTGATGATATCATTTTTAGAGGAGATGATAGTTTGTGTATGAAGTTTGTTGATGAGATGTAGAGTGAGTTTGAGATGCATATGATTGGAGAAATGAAATTATTTTTGGGATTGCAAATTACTCAACTAGATAGAGGGATCTTTATATCTCAGTCCAAGTATGTGAAAGAATTGCTAAAGAAGTTTGGTATGGAAGATTCAAATCCATTTGGTAAACCTATAGTGACTGGATGTAAGTTGAAACAAGATGATGATTCTCCTAAAATAAATCAGACTAGATACAGATCCATGATTGGTGGATTGCTCTATTTGACTCAAACTAGACCTAATATCATGAATGTCATGTGCATTGTTGCAATATTTCAAGTTGATCCTAAGGAATCTCGTGATAGCTATGAAAAAGATTTTCAGGTACTTGAAGGGGACAGTTTATTTTGGCCTATGGTATCCTAAAGAAGATGATCTTACTTTGAGTGCTTTTATTAATGTTGATTGGGCACGAGATGTGAATGACAGAAAGAGTACAAGTGGTGGTACATTTTTCTTGGGAAAGAAGTTGATTTCATGGTTAAGTAAGAAGAAAAATGCCATTTCTTTATCTACTATAGAGGCAGAATACATTGTTGTTGCTAACAGTTGTACTCAAGTATTATGGATGAAGAAAATGTTGAAAGATATCTGAGTTGTGTATAATGAACCTATTGCTATATTCTATGATAATTCAAGTGTAATTAACATTTCTAAGAATCTGGTGTTGCATTCAAAAACCAAGCATATATGTATCAAGTTTCACTTTTTGAGAAGAAGGTGAGTGAAAAGGAAGTCGGATTGGAGTATGTGCCCACTAAGGAATAAATTGCAGATATCTTTTCCAAGCCCTTACCTAGGATACTTTTGAGTATCTCAAAGGGAAGCTAAGGGTGATTACCCCTCCTAATTAGAATTAAGATGCAATGACTTGCATCAATCCATGTATTTCATAGTCATATCTTGTGATCCAGATTGATGTTGTGGTGGCTGCTACTCAGGGGGAGTAGTCAGATGTTCAAAAATCTGGTTCAAAGCTTGTATGGAGAAAGATAATGTGTACCTTTTTCATTAATTTCAAAGGGGGGGAAGAGTCTTGTGAAAAACTGTGAAAGATTTAAGGAGAAAAGAGTCAAAATCTAAGGGGGAGAAAGTGCTAAGAGAAACTATCATTGATGGTGTTTTTCGCATCATGTTTTGCCATCAATTCCAAAGGGGGAGATTTTTGGATATTGATGATATGTGGTTGTCATTGATGTCAACACTATTTCCATTAATTTCTTTAAGGCAATATATGTCTAGGATATTGAGAAAATTGTAATAAAATAAGTTGCAGGTTGTCGATGATGCAGTGAAGTTCAGTATGATGGCTAGCTTAGTATATTGATGATAAGAACTTGTGGATTAAAGGGTTTGTTGAAAATTATATCTATTTTATCCACATGAAGTTTTAGATGTTTGCATGGAGATTTTATTAAGTTATGAGTATCTGTGTTCTGACCGTTGTTTTGTTTCTTTAGTTGGTGTTCCTGAAAGAAGATGATGTGATTTTAGTAATTTGAGTTCTTGCGGATGCTTCTGTGGTGATTCATGATGCTTTTGGATGTTTCTAGATTGTGCTCTATCTGTTTTTTTGTTCTAAATTGATTGGTGTGCTCGTGATTGGTGATTTTCTTCTATGGGTTCATGTTTTTCATGATCATGGCCGATAGGGTGATTGTAGTGTGTTGCGGATCTTTGAGGCATATTGTTTAAGGTGTTTCATGTTCGAGACATGTTGTTTTGTGTCCTTACTATGTTTTGGTCAACATTGTTTGGTTCGCATTAATAATTTTTTTATTGATTTGGGCCGACAGTTTGTACACATTTCATATTTTGTTGGGCTAACATGTAGTTGATGTTATCCTCAATTGCGGATATATATGATCAATTTTTTATACCATTTGAGGGAAATGGTGTGTGATGTATGTTGTGTTATGTGTGTGAATAATGTTCAAATATTTTGAAGGAAGAAGTAAAGTGTGAGTAAGAGTGAGTAGAAAAAGGGTTTATGTGCTTAACCGGAACTGTAATCAGGCATTAGAAGATATTATTTTCTCAGTTCAAAATATTCCAGATGTAATCCAAATGGGACTGTAAGATAGCGAGTCTTCTTCTAGGAAGTGAGCCGTTTGTATTTGAGTAGTGAGATCTAGGAAATGTGCCCGAATTCATGTACATTCCCCATTTATAATACTTTTGACAAAGTATAATCTTGTGGACTAACCTCTACCATGGTTTTTCCCCTAACAGGGTTTCCACGTAAAAATATTGGTGTTATGTGTGTTTTTGATGTATTGATAGTTTATGCTTTCATGTTTATTTATCAAATTTGAGAATAAGTTTAATAAGTATAATCTATGTGACAACTGATTCACCCCCCCTATTAGTTGTCTTCCCTTTTGTTTCCAACATCTACAATGACAATTGTATTGCATATCTAGGTTGTAGGCCTTGCCACAATGCACAAGGAGTGCAAGCCCAAGAGGTGAGTTGTACCTTCACTTTCCTTGCATTTATTGGCTTGGTTTTCAATGTTTAGGAGAGAATTTTAAATTTTATAGTGCATGTTTCCAAATTGGGTGTTGGTGTCCAATTTGGATGCTAGAGTCCTTCTTAGGTGCCAAAGTCCAATCTAGGTGCCCTATTCCATGGTGCTAGAGTCCAAGGATTTTCACATGAAACTTTATGTCAGTTTGGTGATTCAAGAGCATTAAAACCATCATGTGTAGATGCTCTTGTGTGACCATGCCTAGATGCTATCACCAAGTGAGGAGGGACATCAAAGGGATACAAGGTTGCTATGAGTGTACACCATGCCAAACATGAGGTTTCATGACATGATGTTGATGGTGCTCATGGAGTGATGGGATGAAGACACCTCAACCTTCCATATTTCAAAGGGGGAGATGACTATGAAACTGAAGGATGTATATAAGTTATTATGATTGCCCATTTGGAGTGAGACCATATATGTAAAGGAGAGGGTGATGCCAAATGAAAAATTCCTATCCAACCAGACATATTGTATTGACTGTGCTATGATTGAGAATGGTAGTGGGAATATATGCATGTGGTGTCTACTACAAACTGATGTAGATATCCCCATTATTCATCATATTATTATTGAAATTGTTGCACTCATGGTAGTACCCAATGGGCAAGACACATGCCTTCATGGGGGCCTCATGCATACCATCCATGTGATGCATGGTTAGTGCACTGCATTCACTTAGGGTTAGAGAATGTTATCCCATGTTTACTACAACTTAGGTTGATACATGCATTATTACATAGAAATGGCTTGTGGGGTACCTGATTGAACTAGTATGGACCTTTCTATGAATGCGTGCCTACCCCTTGAGGATACCATGGTAGTTTTGTGATTTTTTGTATTAGTGAGTGGTGTTTGATAGAATAAAATCTATAGATTTAGTGTGGAGACCATACATGAGATTGGAATCTTGGTTAAGTCAATCGTAATAGTTTGTGAGGATGCAAGAGAACCAACATCTCGTTAGTCGCCATGAGTATATAGTGATGTTATTTTAATATAATTGAGTGACCTAACAATTTGTTCATGTGTAGGGAGTCCCTCTCGATCGACCAACATATATCCAATCATCTCAAAGAGCAGAAAAACCTAAAGACATGCCCCAACCAACCATCGTTGATATGGCATTGAGCAATTTTGATGATGAGGAGAAATATGCATTCCTCGTGTTTGGAGAAAATGATGTGAAAGTTAATATTTCTTATGTTACATAGTGGTGCTCCACTTTTCTAGATCCTATATTTCCTATAGACCATCTCACCAATGACCCGAGGCCATGGGCACATCGGGCAAGGAGTCTAACGAGGAGGAGATAGATGACAATGGGGGTGGTATTGGTGAGGAGGATGATCAACTAACACCAACTATAGGAGGATGTTGCAAGCAGCAGGAGGCTAGTGGTACCACTGACATACTTAGGTCTCTCCCTCATGTAGCATGAGCGCTACCTACCATAGTTTAGATATCGAGCATCCATGACCACAAGGAGATGATAAGAGTAGCTACTATAGTGCCTCCAACACCATAGATGACTCCATGTATATCCATATTTGTTACACTCACTAGTGAATTGGTGATCTAGGTAATATGATGTATATTTTTTTTATTGGGTAGAACACTAGATGTTGTAGTTGGTTTTGGTTTTGATTTATATGTGATGAAATAATATGATTTTTGTGTGTGTAAATATGTGTAAATGAACTAATAACAACACACCTTAATGAAACACTATTAGAGAATTCAAATGATAGTTTTAATCTACTTGAAGCATAATAAAATATCTAAAATTGTTTCATTGCTCTCTAACTCCAAGGATTTATTAAATCAAAGTGGCTCTCAGATTGTGTGCACTGTGATTGTTAAAATGACAACCTAAAGAATGAGAATGATAAACTAAATAATATACTATGATTAAATGATTGATAATGAAAGCTATGATAATGGTCCTGTGACACTAATATGGTATGATATGATAAACTATTGTAAACTAAGATGCAACTGATATGATATGTTTTGATTATGAATGCTAATATGATTTCTATATGATTCTAGATTACTAATTACTCAAATTTTGTATGCTAAATGCACTAATATGATTCTTGCAGAGTAAAATTGCATAAATGTGGGATCCATTTCCTATAGCAAGAGGTTGCATTTATAGATTTTTAAAGGAAAACTATGATGTGGTAGAAAGCAATGGTTCAAATTTGATCTGGATAAATCAATGGTAGAAGATGAAGAAATTGGTGACGAAGAAGGGGAAATGCTTTCCCTCAGCAAAACATTGTGCCAAGTGATTAGGAAGAAATTATGGATCCATGAAGCCAACTATTTCCAACTATTAAAGTTTGTTTCAAAATTGGCTAGAAAGATAAAGTAAAATTGAATGCAACTTGAAGCTTTCAACTTTGTTGAGAGAAAAGTTGTAGACATGTGCTCAATTGGAAATTTGAGTTATTCAATTTTGGAGGGAAGATGTATTATTAAATAAAAAAATTGGAATTTGTTTATTTAACAAAAGGAGATTATAATTAAACAAACTATGTGATTTTGTTTATTTAATTAAGATGGAAGAATTCAATAATTAAGTAAAACAAACTATTGAATTTATTTATTTAATTAAGATAGAAGAATTAGATAATTAAATAAAGCAAACTATTGAATTTGTTTATTTAATAGAAGAAAATAGAATGTGAATCATATCAATAAATATGTCTATTTATTTAAAAATAGATGAATTAAAGGTTAATTAATCAAATAATTGTATTTAATTAATCAGATTTATCCAGACTATTTTTAGGTAAATATTGATCTCATGATAGGTGAGATTCAATGATTGATTGATGATAATTGACCTCGTGATAGGCGAGGATCAATTATAGTTTGAGCGATTGATAAACCTCATGATAGGCGAGGTTGAATGATAGTTTGATTGATTAACCTCATGATAGGTGAGGTTGATTGATAGATTGATTGATTAACCTCATGATAGGTGAGGTTTTTTTTGATAGATTGATGCTCACGAGATTTGATCAAAGTCTCACCAGAGCTAATTAGATCAATAGGCTAATTGATTTCATTTGGTTGAAAACATTACTGATTTGCAATATTTTGTAATGATAGGAGCCTTTGACGAATCTACAAATTCGTGAGCATTTTCCTCAAACATGGGATTTGATACCCCATTTGACACATCTTGAGATATGTGTTATATCACGTTGTGGTCTCTTTATTGTATATGCCCCATATTAGGACTAATAGGGGTCTCCTCATAGCCTTATCAGAGAGGTGGCATAGTGAGCATAACACCTTTCACCTACCTACCGGCAAGATGATAGTGACCCGTTAGGATGTGTACCATATTTTGAGGATACCCATGGTTGGAGAGCTTGTGTTGTATGATCATATTGAGCAGGGAGGGATCGATTTTTTTTTCCAAGTGTTTGAGGATGATCGATTATGTGGTTATGAGACTCCCTGGAGAGAGATGGTGGATGCATGCATGACATTTCCATCTCTGCTTGCCGATTTCATTGGTGGTTTCTTATGTCCCGATCGTAGGTCAAAGGGACTTTCAGTTGGATGGGGTTGGATTTTGGAGAAAATGATCATGTAGGGTACGAGATATGATTGGTGCATGTTTATTTTAGCACATTTATACAATGATTTACACCAGGTTGTTTATCGTAGAGGACACAATTTTTCGGGCAGAGTGGCATTGTTACAGATATGGGCATGGGAGCATATTGCCATCAAGAGTCTCATTGGAGATAGACAATGGCCAGTGGGGAGACCATATGTCCATGGTTACATAGGTCTGTTATATGGAGGCCCTACATTGGTTGTGAGTCATGGGTAGAGGATGATATAGAGATGTATTTGTGTTAGTCCATGTACTTGATTGGGAGGACCTGATTTTTCATTGAGAGATTTTTGTTGAGGAGGGTTATGCGATAGCATGGTAGATTACAGGGTGTGCCACAGGGTGTCGTTCATTATGCACGACGACAGATGGATGCTTTAGAGTGGGGGCCCACCCTATCCTAAGATGTAGCAGGCAAGAAGTATTAAGGTTTACAGTCGATCATTTGGGATTACCATCTAGAGGTCATTGAATAATTGTATTTGTTTTAATTAAATAATTATATTTAATTAAAGGGACAATCAATAGTTGGTTCAATATTTAATAAATATTCAATCAATATTTGTTTTAATTTTTACAGTCGGAACAAAGGCATGGATTGACCTTGTAGGTGAAGTCATAGTAAAGATGGTCCTCAATGTACAACTCCAATAGCTAATGTGGGCCAACCATAGACCATAGTAAACTATAAGGTGACATACAAAGATATTTGAGCCTATGATATGATTGAGAGTTGCATATGATTTCATGACCATAGAGAGGGATGAGGCATTACCTGATCTTTAGGAGGCAAGAGTAGGATCAACACCCATAGTCGACCATTTTTGTGTGGTGGTCCTATAGGAAGAGGTAGATAGGTTGCAAGATGAGATAGATTAGCTACATCAACAATACATAGAGGCACATGTGGAGGCAGTAGAGCTTAGAGGTGATATTAGTGGCTTTGTAGGCCTAGAGTGGCTCTAGGAGCTACTCATAATCTACTATCTCATATTGACAGCCACCACTAGGTCCCAAGGGATTTGATAGTAGGATCTAATAGCCATAGTCATATAGGTTTATGATATTATTGTGTATTACATTATCAAGACACACCATATATTTTTATAGTGGTGATATTTTGTTGTATATAGATATTGTTATATATATGTGAGAATTTTGATTTGATATTTATATGTTATTTGTGATTTAATTGAAACAATTTGATTTATTATTTAATTAAATGCAATAAATATTTGGTTATATATGGTAATTGGCATGTATATCTACTTAAATATAAATTTGATTTGATTAAACAACCTAGTGGGATTTCTTAACAAATACAACAATGATCTAATTGATACATGTATTGGTGATGTCATTTAGAAATCATGTGATCTAATTAAACAACTTAATAAAATAATTTATCAAATGTAGCAAATGTTATCTCAATGTGCACACATGTTAAAAATAAATGCATTTATGATCTAATTAAATAATTCAATATATATTATTTAATTAAATTTCATAATGATCTACTTATCAAGATACACTATGATTGAAATGTATGCTAATGAAAAGTAATTATCATTATTAACAAAACTACTCACATAATTCAAGACACACACATATTTTTTCCATGAATGAAGCAACATGAATTAAATAGATAAGAATATTAACTACCTAGCATAACATACTTTAAATAATAGCATACCTTTTGGAGATAATAAAAATAATAAAAGAGGGTATAATTTAAGCTTAAAATCAATGCAGATGTGTAGCATTAATGGGTTATTTAAGAGGCATACCATCCATTGTAAATAATCTATATGCACTTGATCCATAGGATTTCATGATGATGTAAGGTCCTAACCAATTTGGGCTGAACTTTCCTTTTTCACCTAGTGCAATAATCGCATTGAATTGATTTTCATAAAGTATCAAGTCACCAACCACAAATGAGTGATGAATGACACACTAGTTTTAGTCACATTGAATGCTCTTTTTATAAGCTTGGAAATTTTCAACAGCATGTATATGTTGTTCATCGAGTTTCTCAAGCTATTTAAGTCATTGTTCTTGGTAATAATTTTCATGTAGCATGCCATTGAGAAAAATTTGTAATGAAGAAATAATTAACTCCAAGGGGATGATCATATTGGCCCCATACATAAGTTTGTGCAAGGTAGTACTTGTAGTCGTATAATCACTCGTTCGATAAGCCCAAATTGAATAAGAGAGTTGAGTGTGTCAATCATTGCCATGTTTCTTAACAATATTTCAAATGATTTTATCAATTATTTTGTTAGAAGCTTCTACTTGACCATTTAAATGAGGATAATATGGTGTAGAGAAGTGATGTTGAAAGTGAAATTTCTTGAGGAACTTCTTCACTTCTTTGTTCTTAAAATTTTATGAACCATTATCAAAACCAAAGAAGAAGGAAGACCAAATTGAGAAATGATGTTATCTAGAATAAATTATAGATACCTTCATCATTTATAGATTTAAGTGGAACCACTTCAACCCACTTTGTGAAGTAATTAGTAGTTGTGATAATGAAAGTATATCCTTTCAATGAAAGAGGAGAAATATTTCCAATAGGATCCAAGCCCCACATAAAAATGGCCAAGAAGAGAATTGGGCATGAAGTTCCTTGGTAGGAGCTCAAATAAAATTGTTAACTTGTTAACATTAAGGGCACTTTCTAACAAAGGAAAAAGAATCTTATTTTGTAATTTTCCAAATTAGTAACCTATACAAAGAAACTTTTGAACCAAATATTGACCATCAAAGTGTCCATTGTAGCCAATTGAATGGGACTCCTCAAGGGAAAGGAGGATATCTAATTTTTTAAGACAATTTGAAGAAGAAGACCATTATATCCTCTACGAAAATGATATTAGATAAAATGATGTATCATTTTTTGATATTTTGAATATGAGCTCAAGCATTTTTACATTAAGAATTAGGAAAGGTACCATCACACAAATATTGAAATATTTTGGAGTCCATTCATCTAAATCAATATTGTAACAAAAATTGATCCCAGTAGAATTTTTAGAAATAGATGGTGAAGAGAGATTATAAATGGTGAATTGGAAATTAATATTTGATTCATCAAGGAATATAAGGGAAGTAATTCTTGTCATTGTATCTGCATGTCATTTTTCTTCACAAGGAACATTGTCAATGGTATAAGAGGGAAAAAAATTAATATTGATAGGGTCAAATCTTGATATTGAGATAATTTATCTTACTTTTCTTGATAAGACCCAATGGTTTTCCTTATAATTAGTTATCAATCAGAAAAATTATGAAGCTTTTGAACATTAAGAGATAATGCAACACACAATCCAACCATAAGGGCTTTGTACTCTACAATTTTATTGATGCATAAGAAATTGAGATGATAAGATATAGGAATTGGATTGCCTGAAGAGGGTATTAGTATAAGACTGGCATCAAATCCAATTCAACACTTAGAACTATCAAGGAATAAATCCTAGATCTTTGATCAATATCCAATGAAAGAATGTGATCATCAAGGAATGATTATTGATTCAGTAGAGTAAGTGATGAAGGAGCGTCAACTAAGTGGTCAATCAATTCTTGACCCTTCATTTCCTTTTAAGAGATAAACTTAAGATAAAATTCCATTAACAAAATCACCCATTTAGTAAGGCATCCTAAAAGATCAATTTTAGAGAAGAGATGTTTTAATGGATCAAATTTTACGATGATGTGTATTTCAACATTTAGAAGATAATATCTCAACTTATATGTAAACAAAGAACATCTAAACCTATTTGTCACTACCTAGCATCTCATACATAATAATTTTGTGGAGATCAATGAGACCTCATAAATTCTAGGAAAGAAAATTCATGGAAAAGAGTTAAGCATGTTGTCGCTATTTGACACCTCAAGCATGAAGAAGAGATTTTACAAAAACTCCAGGGTGAAGGAGCCCAACTGAATGTTGGGTGATGAATTTCTCTACTTTTATGACACATGTTAACCCTCCTCTAAGAACCCAAGAGATTTGTGAGATTTTTTCAATGGTTTTGGGGTGGGTGCATGGAAATGGGTAGCCATTCCGTGGACACCCTTTAAAAAAAAAAGTTTTTGGACATAACACGCTCACGTTATGTCGTCGGTTAAACCTAGGTAAGGTCCAGTGGATAAAAACTGCAAAGAGATAACGCGAGCGCGTTATAACGCGCTCGCGTTATCGACTGTTAAAAGTAAAAAAAGAAATGCAAATCTCTCATTTGCATTTTGAATATTTTTTTTGTGCACCCGCGGCCAAAAACACCAAAATAGCACGCTCGCATTTGGGGAGAGGAATTTCTTCACCAAGCATCCAAATTTCTTCGCAATGATGGCGCCACGACGACGAGGAGCTGTAAAAGGTAAGGATTCTATGCTTTTTATTTTGAATTTGTTAGTTTTAGGTTGAATTTGATATCTATTTGTTTGAAATTTTAGGAGATGCAAATCAACCTGCAAACCCTCAAAATCTTCAACAGGAGGACCAACCAAATCCTCAAGATCAAAATCAACCACAAAATCAACCTCCTCCACCAATCACTCAACCCCCTCCTGGCACTCAACAAAATTTAATGAGTGAAATTAAAAATAACAAAAAAAAAATTGAGGATTTGATCAATAGGTTCAGTGATCCAAATGGTTCAACCACAGAAAGAATGACCCTAGCAAATTCCTTGAAAGATATTTTAACAAACGTAGATTCAATTAGCAAACAAATAACTGGATGGGAAGATAAGAGGCAGGCGGCTAGGGAGTATTATACAAATAAACTATCATACAAGGATGTGAAATATTTAAAAATAACAAAAGGTGATTTGTGCTCATTATTCACCGACCCACGCACAAATCAAAATCTTACCCTCAATCCAAAGAGGTTTCCTATCCATTGGTGCCACCACCAACAAATGAAGGAGCGATTTTATGATAGGTGGTACATGGTCTTCGATTACCCACCGTGCAACAATTGCGAGGTCCCGCAATATTTCCTTAGGAAACTATACAGTGAGTTCATATTGAACAAAATCCCAAATTATTTTGATATGAGGGATTTCCAGGGGAGAGGTGGGGGGTCAGCTCAGGATAGACCTGGTGCACAGCCAGATCCTACGCGGCAAGGTAGATGAGCTCTCGCTAGGCCGCCTCATGAGCACATTGTTATGCCTTCCATCGTGAAGGAAAGTGCTAACGTAGAGACATTGCAGGCAATCAGCACTTTGACCCAGAGTGTCATCCATCATACTAGCCCTATTCTACAGCGCCATCCAGGGGAGTCTTCTAGTGGTGGTCTTCGAACACATGTGTGTCAATCTTGCAGAGCTACTTGTTCACATGACCCCACCGACCCTCAAGAGATTGGTACGCAGGATCCGTCTGCAGCTATGGAGATGGAGAGGGTAGCTAACATTTTGCATGAGGCATATGGCATTGATAGTCAGGTAAAAGTTATTGCATGTGTTCATTGAATTTAATTTATTAAATTTTGATTTTGAAATGCAAGATTAACTAAAAAAAATTTATGATTTTAATAAAATTGCAGGGTCATAGTGTTCAGACTGGATACACTGGCCCCCCCACCAACCTATTTTTGCAGTACACCTATCGCTAGGGTATGTAACTAGTAAACAATTATAAGATTATTGCATATTAATGGAATTGTTTTACGAATGGTAATTTAATATGCAATTTTGGATGTTGAACAGACTAATATTGGAGGTTTTGATGGAACACTTCCTAGTGGTGATGGATTTACTCAAAACTTCATGCAGGTAATAGAATAAAGATTTTAACTAATGAATCAAGTACTTAATAGATTTGTGTAGTTTATACATGCACATCGTTGATTATGTTGAATAATTTGTTGTTTTATTTTCAGTTGTTGTGAGACGATACACCTCTGAATGTGACGAGGGCAATGGATATTGGTGTGACATCTGCTATACAATACTTGATGGCTCTGACAGAAGAGGTATGAGGCAAATTAGTAAATTTTAATTTACATTTGTTGTTATAGATATTAGTTAGTCAGAAATCAAACCATTATTGATTCACGTAGTTTTTGTCTATTTGTATGGTTTATATAGGGCTTGAGCATGGGCGTGAGGATATTTCCCTCATGGAGAGAGATCGTGAGATGGTTGTAAGTGATTATTTTGTCAAATATATCATTTTTTATAATGTAATTTCTATATATTCGTGTCTTTACTTCTTATTGTAACAGTTAAAACTTCACCATGAACTAAACCCTAGGAGGAGTAGTAGGAGCACTCCACGAGCGCAACAAAAATGAGTGATAGACCTATCGCCATCCAAGAAAAAAGGAAAGGGAAAGATTTTATTTCCCGGGCATGGAGAGCAATGACTTTTGATTCCATAGTCTTTTATTGTATGCCTGCATGGCAGTTTTGTACATATTTTTTATTGGACATATTTGACATTGTATGCCTAGATGGCATTCTCATAAGCCTATATGGCTATTTTGTACATATATTTCATACTTATATTGACATATATTTATGTATGCCTACATGGCTATTTGGTTAATACAAATATCTTTTTTTGATGCTTGTCCATATTTGCATTCTAAATTGATGGTTCAATAGATATGAGTTACGTATATTCAAGTGTATACTTTACAACTTACGTGTAGACTTTGTGACTTACGTGCATTCGAGTGTATACTTTGTGGCTTACATGTTTTCATGCATATACCTTGTATTCGTGCATATACTTTGTTTTAATTTGTGTATACTATGTATTCATTTGTATACCTTTTGAGGCTTACATGTTTATGAGTATTTGTAGTTCCCTTATTGACATGTACATGTTTGACTTATTCACATGTATAATTATTAATTGGTTAGCCGTAGCATTGATCTATGTCATCCTCAATGCATGATCCTTGAGATGGAGTAAGTACACCCTCAAGGTCAAAAGGAGTTTCACATGCATTCTTCGTAGGCTCATTTTGGTAGTGAAACCAAAAACCTCTTGCATCATTGAAATGAAAAAAAAATTCCTTTATAGCAGGTCTGAAGCCATTATCATTCTCCATTAGTTCTTCATGTATCCACTCCCCATTAATGGTTGTCTCATGACCTTCATGAAACCAAGCACTTATCTCATTTGTGATAGAAGAAATGTATGAAGATTTATCTTCCTCCTTATGAACCATTCATTATCATGAGAGATGGGTTCTTGTGAACCACTACTGATGAATCATGGGTCAATGAGTTTGACTTGTAAAACTACACGATTGAATCCTGATAGCAATATCACAATATTTATATATCTAAATATTGCCATTGAATCCTGAATATTACCATCTTACCCACACAAGATTCTGGAAAATGCTTCCCACCCTTCTCTTAGTGGTTGCTCTCATTGCACCTTCTACCTAGCTTCATCTTGGTGTAGACAATACGAAGACCCCAACTTGAGATCTTCACACATGCAAGAACAATTGCGTCCTTCCTGCAGCATGGATGGATCAACTTGCAACCAAGAACCCACGCTACTTCCTGGTGTAGATTGCCTTCTACACGCTCAGAACCTTCTGCCTCTGACACCATTCTAATGCAGAGGAAACAACACAAGACAGTGGCTCATCCACCCTTCTTACTCCTTAACCTACTGATCACTACTGATCACTACTAATGAAGACATGTTCTTAACCCTCTAATTCTATCCGCCACCTTTCCGTTGTTCAAAGCCTGAGTCACACATTGCTCAAACACAATGGTCGAGCGATGTAATGGTTTCTTTGAAAACCATTATACATTTAAAACCATACAAGAATTTCACACTCGGTTATATTACGTATATTCCCTGTCAACTGAAACCGTTTTTCCCATTCCATTCGGGACTGTCATAAAGAAACCCGAAAACAAGACATCCATGACATTCAAAACAATAGTGAATCCTTCAAAACTAATCTGCATTCACAATTTGCAAAACAATAAACTAGGAAAGATAAGGAGAACGACACGACGGGAAATGGAAACTCCTCTTTAACGAATTCCAGATATTAACACTTCAAAAACATACATGCTTTAAATGGCTCTTTGGTCGAAGGCCAGAGAGCCCGATTTCTTTTCCCTCTTGTTTACTCTCTTTTTTGTTTTCCCATAGTTGCACTCTCTATTTCCTCTATCTCCCTGTATTCGGTTACATGTTGTCTCTTTATAGAGATTCTAGGGTAGTTAGACAAATTGTTCATCTACCCGATATTCCCATTCAGTTACAACTGTCATTTAATCCTTTTGATGAATATATCATTGCAATTTTAAACACTTAACCATTTCTTAACATGGTCCCACGAAATTCTAAATGACTAAAACATTACAAAATTATGAAGCTTGTCATAAATTTCAAGAGTCGAGGTGTCCCTGCACCAGTATCCTAGTTGTCCCTTTGTTGATTTATCTCCTCACTGATCCATCTTATTGGATTCTTTCACCTTTTACCCATCGCTTTCTTGAAAAACTCAATTTTAGGCCTTATAGCCTTCTGCCCCAATTTGGCCTCCTAGAACCCGTTTTCTTGACATTTCTCACAATCAGTCTTAACAACCCCCAAATATTTTAGTAAATTCTTTCTTTTGATCATCAAGGTTCCAATATTTACCAAGCCTTAGGTCCTACAAGTTTTTGTATATATGATTGTCCTCAAACCCCCTATTTTCAAGGGTTCCTATGGTTTTTGGCTCTTTTACCTTCTTTGAGGGCTTCAACGACCTCCTCAGCTCTCCTCCTGGCACACAGATGACTGAGATACATGTGCCTACACTTCGATACTCTTTATTGGCACAAACCAATCCATTTAGCAACTCTCCTTGCTGTTGTCCTCTCCAAGCTACTAGCCAGAATGCACTTGCACTCGCCTAGTGCTTGATGATTTCATCACCTCCCTACAAAACAAGACCCCTTAACCTATATGTACACTATTTACATAGTCCCCAACTTGATTCCAAGTGGCCATGAGAGGAAAGCCACGGGAAGTCAAGTGGGACTCATTATTCACAAAACTGGCCTGAACCGGCAATGAGACCAAGAAAACCAAAAACTTGCAAAAAGATAACCAGTCTGTCTAGATGACTAATCTAATGCTACACAAGATAATTAAGTGACACAAATGGAAGACTCAAAGCATTAGATAAGTCCCTTCAATCCATTCTTGACTGGATGAAGGCTCAAACATAGAAATTCAATGAAAACTTATTCTCTTCCAATCACAAAAATGTACTCTCCAAGTCTCAATTCATGAAAACAATCCTCCAACCCAGGTATTAGGGTTTTTCTGACCTTATATACCTTTCTCCCACATTCTAGGACCCTTCGGTCGAGCTTAGAGCATCATTAATGTCATTTTCCAACTTTTAGGACAAATAGCCAAGGCAACATTGCTCAAAATGCTCACAGTATCCAAGACTTACCCAAACCAAAAGCCCCTAACAAACCTATTTCCAATTCACTCATCAAAAACACTCTTGGGACTTTATATCATAGTCCTTATTCCCTCTTTCATCCTATCTGATAGTAGCCACTTTTCAAATCAATCTTGGAGTAGTACCTAGCACCCCCCTAAACAGTCCATTAAGTCTTCTATCCTAGGAATAGGAAACCTATATCTAATGGTTATCCTATTTATGGCCCTAGAATCAGTACACATTCTCCACTTATCTCCCTTCTTAGGTTCCAACACCACTGGAACAACACATGGGCTTATGCTTTTCCTGATCAACCCTTGGTCCAAAAGTTCTTGAACTTGCCTTGCTATGTCCTTGTTCTACTCCGGTGTCATTTTGTATGCAGCCTTGTTAGGCAATGTTGCTCTTGGTACAAAGTCAATTAGATGACTGATTGCCCTCTTAGGTGGTAGTGTAGCTGGTGTGCCTTCACAAATGATATCCTTGAACTGATTCAACAGTTAGTTCACCTCTATTGTCACAGGTAGCCGACTAGGTGACTCCTCCTCCTTTGGCTTCAACATGATTGCATAGACAACTCCTTCTTCCTCCTTGATGTCTCTTAGGAATTCCTTTCCACTCATCAAAAGTACATTGGATTCTTCCTTTTCCACTATCCTTCTTGGGGAAAAAACTTCATGGTTAAGCGCTTGAGCTGGAGTATACTAGAATGGGTGACCTCCTGGGAAGGCCTAGTGCCTCACTCTGTGAGCATCACTTAGATGCAATGATTGCTAAGTGGGCCATTCAATATCATTTCAAATTTGTTTCTTTAAACAACTTACAAATTTGCAACTTAAGACTCCTCCAACCTAAGGGATTGATCTGGTGGAACATAGCTCGGAGTGATTCCACGTGTTTCGGTGCAAAAGAGGACCATGAATAGTGTAAACATACCTATTTGGATGTGTTGGAACAGTTCGCTTGGTCACACAAATTGCAGAACGAAAGTTGCACCACTCTACAACTTTGCACTGCTTGCATTTGATGCTTTTTCCATCAAGTGAAAATCCGCCACCACTGGAAAACCACTCCGAGATAGCCAAAACCGAGAGAGGTTTTTCTAGATAGGCTCAATGCAATCCTATAAGATCAGATGAGATGTTTCTAAGCATCACGGTATCCAAGTAATAGCATGCTGAAGTTTGCAGCTATTTTGGACTTTGGACCCTTAAGGGATCGATCCGGTGGAACATAGCTCGAAGCGATTCCACGTGTTTTGGTGTGAAAGAGGACCATGCCTACCATAAAAATACCTATTCGGACGTGTTGGAACAGTCTGCTTGCTCACACGAGTTGCAGAGCGAAAGTTGCACCACTTTGCAACTTTGCACAGCTTGAATTTGACACGTTTTCCATCAAGTGAAAATCCGCCGCCACGAGAAAACCACTCCAAGATAGCCAAAATCGAGAGAGGTTTTTCTAGAGGGGTCCAACTTCTTTCTGTAGGATTAGATGAGAAGTTTCTAAGCATCACGGTATCCAAGTAATAGCATGCTAAAGTTTGCAGCTATTTTGCACTTTGGACCCTTAAGGGATCGATCCGGTGGAACATAGCTTGGAGCGATTCCACGTGTTTCAGTGTGAAAGAGGACCATGCCTACCATAAAAATACTTATTTGGATGTGTTGGAATAGTCTGCTTACTCACACGAGTTGTAGAGCGAAAGTTGCACCACTTTGCAACTTTGCACAACTTGAATTTGACATGTTTTCCATCAAGTGAAAATCCGCCGCCATGAGAAAACCACTCCAAGATAGCCAAAATAGAGAGAGGTTTTTTTAAAGGAGTCCAACACCTTTCTGTACGATTAGACGAGAAGTTTCTAAGCATCACAGTATCCAAGTAATAGCATGCTGAAGTTTGCAGCTATTTTGCACTTTGGACCCTTAAGGGATCGATCCGGTGGAACATAGCTCAGAGTGATTCCACGTGTTTCGATGTGAAAGAGGACCATGCTACCATAAAAATACCTATTCAGATGTTTTGGAACAGTCTGCTTGCTCACACGAGTTGCAGAGCGAAAGTTGCACCACTTTGCAACTTTGCACAGCTTGAATTTGACATGTTTTCCATCAAGTGAAAATCTACCGCCACAAGAAAACCACTCCAAGATAGCCAAAATCAAGAGAGGTTTTTCTAGAGGGGTCCAATGCCTTTCTGTAGGATTAGATGAGAAGTTTCTAAGCATCATGGTATCCAAGTAATAGCATGCTGAAGTTTGCAGCTATTTTGCACTTTGGACCCTTAAGGGATCGATCCGGTGGAACATAGCTCGAGCGATTCCATGTGTTTCGGTGTGAAAGAGGACCATGCCTACCATAAACATACCTATTCAGACATGTTGGAATATTCCGCTTGCTCACACAAGTTGTAGAGCGAAAGTTGCACCACTTTGCAACTTTGCACAGCTTGAATTTGACACGTTTTCCATCAAGTGAAAATCCGCCGCCACGAGAAAACCACTCCAAGATAGCCAAAATCGAGAGATTTTTTTCTAGAGGCGTCCAACACCTTTCTGTAGGATCAGACAAGAATTTTCTAAGCATCATGGTATCCAAGTAATAGCATGCTGAAGTTTGCAGCTATTTTGCACTTTGGACCCTTAAGGGATCGATCCGGTGGAACATAGCTCAGAGCGATTCCATGTGTTTCAGTGTGAAAGAGGACCATGCCTACCATAAACATACCTATTCAGACATGTTGGAATAGTCTGCTTGCTCACACGAGTTGCAAAAAAATGTTGCACCACTTTGCAACTTTGCACACCTTGAATTTGACACGTTTTCCATCAAGTGAAAATCTGTCGCCACGAGAAAACCACTCCAAGATAGCCAAAATCGAGAGAGGTTTTTCTAGAGGGGTCCAACGCCTTTTTGTAGGATCAAATGATAATTTTCTAAGCATCACAGTATCCAAGTAATAGCATGCTTAATTTTGCAGCTATTTTTCACTTTGGACCCTTAAGGGATCGATCCGGTGGAACATAGCTCGGAGCGACTCCATGTGTTTCGGTGTGAAAGAGGACCATGCCTACCGTAAACATACCTATTAGGACATGTTGGAACAGTCTGCTTGCTCACACGAGTTGCAAAAAAATGTGTACAAATTGTTTACATGACCTTTATATGACCTTTTTCACATTGTTTACATTTCAAAATTCAAAGTTTGCAAATTTTCCTACTCAAGGCATTTACAAAACAAGGTGCTACTACACCAAACATGAACTTCAACCTTACAATATTTGAGTATATCTCATTATGTAATTAAATCTTACTACAATGCCTCGGCACTTCGTTCTCTCAGATCTTTTACAATGTCACTCATACATTCAAGATTCTTTTTAAATGTCTACATCATAGGTGCTCATCATGAGGTTAACTTCAAATGAGTAACTTGAGATTCCCTCGCTAAGCTTCACATGATCTCTTATAATGGCCTGAAATCAAAATTGAGATTTTTCAAAATCATCAAACAAGGGCGTGTTTAATTGCTTTTTTCAAGTGATTTCATAGTAATGTCTTAAATCAACACATTTCAGAACAGAAAGATCAATCGCTTCCAGTAGTTTACTTGGCCAAATACGCAGCAAAAGAGAAAAAGAAAGAGCATCCAAAATGGAAATGAAATAAAAATAGATAGCACTTGAGATGTTGTAATGCAGGCATCAAAATAAGGATGTTGCATTGCTTTTCTAGTTGACATTCTCTTCGATGGCTCATATATCAGCATTTTTTGCAAGGGGACACCAATCACTGTAAAAGAAGATGATAGCATTGGAATCAAACAAATTAATGTGCATACAAGTATAAATTAATAAGAACCAATGTGTATATACTTACAAATTAATCCAACGAACCATCCGGGTCTGCTCTACTCTTTATTGTGTCAAGTATTGCCTCATGGTCAGACTCACGGACCTTCCATAATGTCTTGTTCAAAGGTCTACCCCCATATTTGGTCAAATGAACATTGGATGCCACGACAAGGTTCGAGTAATGAAGAATCTTACGATGCATGTCAAAGTCCTGAAATAGCCAATGTTTAACACTTGAATGTGGGTACCTTCTAAGCCATGTTCCAGTAACCACAATTGAGCCTGTAGGATATTCGATGTTTTCTCCATCTATAAGTGGGACCTCCAATTTCTTTTTGGTCTCAACACAACGACACAAGTAATAGTTTGTTCCCTCTTTATTGTCTTCATCTGCAATAACTGCATAAACATGCCCTGCATTCATATGTGCAAAAAATCTCTTGGAATTTGTCAACATTACGAATACAGCACAAAGTAAGATCTAATGATATGGAATTTCAACAACTAAGAAAGTAGATTTATCACCTCGTTGAACTAGATCTTATATGTGGTCAAAATTGACCGATGATTCTATCTGTGTCAGTTCCAATGTCTTCGGAGGGTGATACGTGTGAAGTGGGCAAAGATAACTTGTGAACCATTTGTAAACCCACTCCCCTGACTCACAATCATTCCAGTCTTGCATTGTACATGAAGAACAAAAGCATGCCATCTTTCGTGTATCGATACTCCATGAACCTGTATTTGAGCTAAGGAAAAGTGTACCTCACTTGATCCTATTAGTGTAAAACAGTCTTCATATGGTGCAATGTTAGTATCATCCATCAACCAAAAAAATCTATGAACTGAAGATGTACCTTCATTACCTGGACCCATCAAAGCATTACACCACTCGACGATTGATTTTGCATCTATCAACTTTGCACTGTCTTTATACTTTAACTCTTCTCGTATATCGTTTCACGAGACAGCCTCGCACTTATCATGTTCTTCTATACAACTACCAAAATTCCATATATGTTGAACACTCAGAATGACATGCATCCTGCACAGAGAATGCGTATAGTTCTTAAACCGTGGTTGTACGCCATCGCATTCATATATATGTTGATCGTATTCTATGCCCTTCTGAGCCAAACCACTGTAGAACATCTGGAAGCAACCTTCACAAACTCTGTAGAATGTGTGTGATCATCACTAATGTAAAAGTGGTACTCCCTCATTACCTTCCTTTGCTCATCTGTACTATCAGATGCATGCATGAATGCTATGTGCACAAATATCGAAACTTGTGTAGAGTTGTAATATTGTGACTGCACCTCATGTTGTGGTTGTAGAGTGTAGTTCTCTGCAAAGTCAACCACGGATACTATGCTTCCAACTAGAAAGGTGTCCTTGCATAGCTTGAACTGCGTGTCCAATCATCGGGCTCTATGGGTATGCATTGCATACTCAAACAGTATACTGTCACGAAATGTGGTCATAAATTTGTACACTGGAATCTTCACAATAACCAAATCACACCTTTTTGCTTGAGACCCATCTTTTGTAGCATATGCCACTATTTTATACTTCCCGGACTCTACTAGTTTTTGTCCCACCTCATATGTGCTTTCCATATGTTGACATACTAGCATACGCTGGAAGCCACCGCAACACTCGCATGAACCATCGAAGCATGCTGTCCTATAGAATATCTAGCCATCCTCTATTTGACATAAAATTTTTGATAAGAACTCTCTTGAAGATTTTGGTGGGGCTTCTATGCCACAATCCTGCAAAAACATCGTTAGTATGAAAATCTAAACATATAGAATGGTAAACATCGTAATGGTTAGAAAATTCAATATGTAGTCTATAACAACAAGTAGTGCGTGTGTGATTTATCTTGACATAAAAAGGTTTAAGCAGTTCAAAATATCTTTGAGAAATACTAATTTCAGGATAATCATTTTCAAATTTCCGAAAAATTTGGGTTTGAGTCATATCCAAAAAATGCTTTGGATGTGGCTCACGATTCTGACTACCGATTCTCCTTCTTACCACATCCCTTTGATTTGGAGATGGCCTTATGTTATTCTTCCAATACTCTTTAATTAGTGTTCTCAATGCTTCGACAACTTCTTTATCTTTTCGTGACAGTCTCCTCGAGAATGCCAATAATTCATTTGTATCATTTCCCTCAATTCTTTGCCGCCTTTGAATGGCTCTTGATAAAGTTTTTCTACTAATTCCTATTTTTTCACTAGTCTTTCTAATTAGGTGAGCTCTCTTTGTTTGACAACTTACCAAAGTCGATGTAATCACACGTCGGGTGAAATTACTATCCTTTGAGCGTGAGGTCTTACCCACACTCTCATAAGCATCCATTAGATTCTTCACAATAGTGTCTTCACTCGATGCATTCGATGTTCTCAACCCAAGAGTCTTCATGATGTTCCTATACTTTACACCCTGCATCATTTCAACAAATAGTTGACATCTTGTAGTCTCATTTAGCCTTTCAAAGAATCTTTCCCAAATCTTATCACCATATCTTCTACAAGTGCGTGTTGAAATCTTACCTTCCATGTGCTGCAAAATCTCATCATCAATATTAATCAAATACTTTGGTTTTCTACGCAAAATTCTTGGTGGTGTTCTCCTAGGTACATACATCTCAACATTAGGAATTTCATCAATATTTAATTGAGTTGGGCTAGATTGCATACCTTCGATCCAGGGTGGAGAAGAAGACATACCTTGAGGTTCAAATGGGAATGATGGCATACCTTCTTCGTCAATTTCGAGTGATGATGTACTCTCAACTTGAGATGTGTTGGATGGTGTCCAACAATATTCACTTGCGGTAAATGGTGTCCCTCCATATTCACTTGCAGTAGATGGTGTCCATCCATATTCACTTGTGCTAGATGGTGTCCCTACGTATTCGCTTGTGCTTAATGGTGTCCCTTCATATTCACTTGTCGTAGAGGGTGTGCCTCCAACTACGGTATCTGAATCTATCTTACGATGATGCTTTCGCATTCATGCCTTTTGTGCTTCCAATTCCTTTTCTCTTTTTGACGGTTGAGGTTCCTCTACAATCGGGTTGTTTTCATCAATCGTTTCCAATTTCTTCTTTTCATGATATGCCGCCACCCGAACTCTCTCCTTTTCTTTCAAGGTTTCGTTCTCTTCGTCTGTTAGTTTCCTCTTTGTCTTTTTCTTTGGCATGGCAGATAATTTTATCTATACCATGGTAATGAGATGAATATTCATTCCTAAAAAATTTATCCATTCAAGATAATTGAAAAATATATGTCATTGAAGGCTTCATTTAAATAATACTTACAATCATCTTGTACAAAAGTAGTCTTTTATTGTTGATGGTTCTAGCCAACCACCAAGGGGATAAGGACTATGATGTAAAGTCCCAATAGTGTTTTTGATGTGTGAGTTAAGGAAAACTTAGGGTAGTCTAGAGCCTTGAAGTTTGGAGAAGCCTGAATGATGAAATTAGGCAAATTAGTCCATGTGGACTTGGCAATTTGTCCTAAAAGTGGGAAAAGGGCATTAATGATACTCTAAGCCCGACCCAAGGGTTCTAGCACATGGGAAAAAGGTATATAAGTTCATAAAAACCCTAATTGAGCATGTGGGAAATCTATTGTACGATTTCGAGTTTTGGAAGGGGAATTTGTGAGTTGGAAGAGTGCAAATTTCATTGAATTTATGTTTTTGTGCCTTCATCCAGTCAAGAATGGATTGAAAGGACCTGTCTAATGCTTTGAGTCTTTCAATTGTGTCACTTAATTACTATTTGAAGCATTATATTAGCCATTTATTTTAATTGCTTTCTGTTTTGCAAGTTTTTAGAGTTTTTGGTCTCATAGCCGGTTCATGCCAGTTTTTGGAAATAATGATCCCCACTTGAATTCTCGTGGCAAGGCTACCATGGCAACTTGGAATCAAGTAGGGGAATGTTTTTACAGTGTACATATGGTGTTTGGTGTCTTGGTTTGCAGGGGAGATGGTGAATTCATCAAGAACTAGGCGAGTGCAAGTGCATTTTGGCTAGTGGCTTGGAGAGGACAGCAGTAAAGAAAGTTGCTAAATGGACTGGTTTGTGCCAATCAAGAGCAAGAGAGTGTGGGCACACATATTCCAGACATGTGTGTGCAAGGAGGAGAGTTGAGGAGGTCATTGAATACCCTAGGAAGACCAAAGAATAGGTCTTGGGAAGAGAAAGATCGCTCTTCAAAGATAAGACTCCCCATCAATTGTTGAAGGACTGGTCTATGTAATGAACTTTTGACCTTGTGCAGGGTATTTTGAAGATGTTTGATGCTTTGGAATGGTCTGGGAATGGTCTTAAAGTATGAATTTTGGTGAATGGTTCTGAATTTCTATAATTGGCAAGTGTAAAATAGTAATTGGCAAGTGTAAATAATTGTGTATATAATTTGCTAATTTAAAATGTGCATTGACAACCTAAGGTTATAATGACAAACAAAAATTAAAGAAAGCCATAATAGAATGAAAGAAAATTTGTAAAGACTTAACATACCTTAAAAACCAGACTTTCAAATGGAGGAATTCAACCCAATTATGTAGCCTTAGCTTCTTCTTTCTTCAAACTCCACAACAATTTGACTTGTTCAAAAGCTTGTTCCCTTCCACACTTCAATTGTATATCAATTTTCAATGGAATTCAAACTTCAATTGATATTATATGTCATGCAAAGGTGGTAAAAAGATCATGGAAAAGGTGATGGAAAGTGAAAAAGATGCTTGCACACTTCACAACATCATCAAATATATATTTTTTGTCGGAGCATGCGTAGAACCAAGGGAATATGCAAACTGTGGGCCTTCAAATCATGGGTATATTGATTTTTTTACCATTTTAGTAAACTACAAAATGCTCTCGCGTTATACCGTGCACGCGTTATAACATGAGCGCGTTATGTTAAATTAAGTTTTCTTAGTGTATTTTTTATAGTATAGGGGTTTCTAAGAGAGTGGGAGGGAGAGAGGGGGAGAGTGGAAGATAGAGAGGGATGGAGAAGGGGAGAGTGGGAGAAAGAGAGAGGGAGAGAGTGGGAGATAGAGTGGGAGATACAGAGGGAGGGAGAGAGGGGGAGAGTGGGAGAGAGTGGGAGAAGGGGAGAAGTGGAGAGTGGGAGATAGAGAAAGAGGGAGAGTGGGGGAGAGTGGGAGAGAGTGGGAGAGTGGAGGAGAGTGGGAGAGAGTGGAGGTAAGTGTATAGGGCTAAGTGTATAGGGCATAAGGATTAGGGTTTAGAATAATGGGTATAGGGTTGAGGGTATAGGGCTAAGTGTATAGGGTATAGGGATTAAGGTTTAGAATAATGGGTATAGGGTTGAGGGTATTGGGTTTTAGATTGAGGTTTAGGGTTTAGGGTTTAGTGTACAAGGTTGAATGTAGGGTTTAGGGTTTAAGTATAGGGTTGGGGGATGATGTTCAGGGCTTAGGTTATAAGGTTGAGGGTATAGGGTATAAGGATGAGGGTTGAAGGTGTAGGGTTGAGGTATAGTGTTCAAGGTTGGGGTGTAGGGTTAACTATATAGAGTATAGGGATTAGGGTTTAGAATATTCAGTATAGGGTTGAGGGTATTGGGTTTAGGGTTGAGGGTTTAGAGTACAAGGTTTAATGTAGGATTTAGTGTTTAATTATAGGGTTAAGGGTTCAAGGATAATGTTTAGGGTTTAGGGTTTAGGAATAATGTTAAACATAAAACCCTACAATCTCAAGTCTTAACCCTATACCTTATACCCTTAACCCTACAACCTAAAACCTAATCCCTATACCCTATACACTTAACCTCATACCCTTAACCCTGAACATTATACCTCAACCCTCAACCCTTAAACTTGTACAAACATCTTAAAACCTAAACCATCAACCCTAAACCTAATATCCTCAACCCATTACCCTCAACTATATACCCAATATCCTAAACCATAATCCATATACCCTATACACTTAACCTTGTACCCTCAACCCTAAACACTATCCCTCAACCCTCAACCCTCAACCCTATACCTTAAACCCTAAACCCTCATCCATCATCCCTATACCATATACCCTCAACTTTATACCTAATATCCTAAACCCTAAACCTTATTCCCTATACAATTAACCCGATAACCTCAACCCTATACCTTAAACACTAAACCTTACACTCTCAACCCTCATAGGGGGAGAGAGAAATAGGGGAGGGAGGGATTGGGGAGAGAGAGAGAGAGAGGGTGGGAGGGAAAGAGGAGAAAAAGATAAGTAGAGAGGGAAGGAGAGGTAGAGATACATGAGAGATAAAGAGTAGATAAGGAAGTATAGATGGAGGGAGAGGTATGGAGGGAGCGAGAGGGAGGTGAAAGAGAGGTGAGATAGAGAGAAATAAAGAGAGTTTGGTAGGGAGTCAATTTCATTGAATTGCCAAGCTAGTGGGCCCACTAGCTTGCCAATTCAGTGAAATTGGCAATGTAGTGGTCTGTTTGAAAAAATGGGTCCAAGAAATGGGGTCTCCCAATGATGTAAATCATCGAGAGACCCCATTTCTTGGACCCATTTTTTCAAACAGGACAAGTTAGGTTGCCAATTAGTGAAATTGGAAATGTATTGGTCTGT
>CM021106.1:103925230-103988598 GCA_007115665.2 Sequoiadendron giganteum | reverse complement strand
CAACCCTTAAGCCTTAAACCCTTAAACCATAATCCCTCATCCCAGAACCCTCAACCCTTAAACCCTAATCTCTCAACCCCTATACCCTCTTAATCCCTCAACCCTCAACCCTTAAACTTTAATCCCTCAACCCCTATACCCTCTGAATCCCTCAACCCTCAACCCTTAAACCCTAATCCCTCAACTCCTATAACCTCTACTCTATAACCTATTAATCCCTCATCCCTAAACCCTAAACCCTTAAACCCTAACCCATAAACCATAAACCCTCTACCCTCTACCGCCAATCCTATACCCTCTACCCTCAACCCTAGTCCCCCAACCCTCAAAACCCACTTAGTAAAATCTCTACCCTAATCCCTCAACCCTCTTGACCCTTAAACCCTCAACTCTTAAACCCTTAAACACTCAACCCTAAACCCTCGACCCTCAACCCTAACCCCTTAAACCCTAAACTATTAAACCCTTTACCCTCTACCCTCTAACCTCTACCATCAACCCAATACTCTCTACCCTAATCCCTCAACCCTTAATCTCTAAACCCCTATAACCTCTACCCTATATAGCGGACCCTCAACCCTAATCCCTCAACCCTATACCTTAAACCCTCAATCTTCAACCCTCAACCCTTAAACCCTCTACCAACCCTAAACCCTCTACCCCTTACATTGGACCCTGAACCTAATCCTTCAACCATATGCCCTCAAAACTATACCCTAAACCCTCTACCCTCAACCAAGTAAACCCTTAACCCTAAACCCTTAACCCCAAACCCTTCAACCCTAAACACTTAAACCTAAAACCTTCTACCCTATACCCTCAACCAAATACCCTCTACCATCAAACCTATTCCATCAACCCTCAAACCTTAAACCCTACTACCCTAGAAACCATCAACCCTATGGGTCCTCCATCCTAATCCCTCAACCCTATACCCTCAACCCCTATCACTTTCTCTCTATCTATACATCTCACCTCTCCCTCCTTCCCTCCCTCCCACCCTCTCTAATTGTCTCTATGTACTGTCTCCCTCTTTCTGTGTACCTCTTGTTCAATCAATCCCTACCACCCTCTCTCACTCCCTCTCTCTCACACTCCCTCTCACTACCTATCTCTCAAGTCTCTCCCTCTCACCCCCCTCACACTCTCAAGTCTCTCCCTCTCACACTCTCAAGTCTCTCCCTTTCACACCCTACCTACATAGCCCTCTCTTTCTCTTTGTCTCTCTCTCTCCCTCTCCCTCAATTCTCTCTCTCCCACCCCCCTCTCTCTCCCTCCCTCTATCCCTCCCACCCTACCTAGCTAAGTCCCCCTCAATCCAACCCCTTCTCTCCCACTCCCTCTCTCTTAAACTCTCACTTCGACCCCCTCTCCATCTCTCTAGACTCTCTCTAAACTCTCCCTTCGTCTAAAGACATACATAAATGCATACATACAAGAATAATACATTTGTACATATAATCTTACATCCATACAAGCATACATACATACATGTACATAAAAATATATCAGCATACATAAATATATTAGCATTTAACATAAAGTAAGAAATAACGCGAGTGCATTTTAACGCGTGCACGTTATGGCTCAGTAGACATGTTCCCCGTAGAAGCAAAAACCATGTAAAGTGAGAAATAATGCGCGCACGTTATAACAAGAGCGCGTTATAACGCGCTCGCGTTATATCTTGCTTTGAGAATTACCAAACTTTAAGCTTGGTATTGCCTTGGAATTCCAACCCAAAGGTTTGGAGGGCATTCCCAACGACCAGAGACGTGTTTTTAAGAAATCCACCATATTTCTCATAATCGAGTTCATGCCCACTGTCAGGATTGCACGTGGTTCAATATCGAAAAAATCAAGCACATGGGTAATGTTGGGTTATCTCTTAGCTATCCAACGATGTAATTGTTTTCACGTTCTGAAAATGTTAAGTCTTTCATCCATAATTTATTTTATCTGTATGTCTTTTTTTTTGCCAAAAAGCAGTGTTTGGTATTTTTTTCGTTATAAATTAACCGTTCATCAATTTTTCAAATAAATTACATTTTTAGAAACTAGACTCCATTCTACAAAATTAAAAAATTAAAAAAAAAACAAATCAATTAGTTTCCAAAATTTGTAGGGGTAGCACGGCCAAAATTCTATTTTTAGGATATGTCCACTTCGCAAATTCGTAAAAAATCAAATATTCATTAAAAAATTATCAGAAAAATCATGCATCAACTACATACTGTTAGCTAACTTCTGACCATTGCGATTTTAAAAATACTAAAAAAAAGTTCACCGTATGAGGGTCGTACAAGAGTTGCTATGTTATGTTTTTCTGACAAAAACAACACCAATTTGTGTACGTCCCTTGTTTGAACCCCTTAATCTCAATCATTTTCAAAATAAATTAGTAGTTTAGAAAGTAGACTTGGAGCACTTGAATCCTTCTTTTTGTTCCATCTCAAAATTTTGAGTCTAAGTATCCTCAATTTCACATCAAAGGTCAGTATTTCCCGATTTCAGGAAAAAGCTGTCCACTTAAGTCCCCTTTTTGGGAACCATCTTTGTGCACTTACCCTTTGGTGATAAGGGAGAATGAGTAGGCACCTCTAGTGGCAAAGAAAGAATTGATGTGAGTTGAGGAATTCGAGAAAACTTCAGCTTGGGAGGTTTATCTCCCAAGGGTATAACATCACTCAATGGTATAGAAACATCTTTCCTCTTCTCTAAAGGGTTTTAAATAGAAACTTCAAAACTTTACTTGGGGTCCATTGGAGTTAGTATTTTTACCTTTCTAATGAGACACCCCATTCCATTTCTCTTTAGATTTTGATGTGGTAGCCTCTATATTCTTGAAAGCCTTGATCACCTAGGGAGGATATTTGACCTGGGGAGTGATGAGAGGGAATCCTTAATTTTATGCACTATAGACTAACACCTAAAATAAGTGTTAGGCATATTAAGGTAAGGCACTCACTAGGTGTGACAAAGGTTGCCAATCTAAATGTCTACCAACTCTTTCAATCATATGGATAAATCAATCTTAACATATATGTATTTTTTAGGATGATCTTGATAAAAATGATTAGACTCCACACAAATAACCTTGCCCAAAGAGGAGGCAATAGGGTGCAAAACATTCCAACAAGGCAAGGGAAGACCCAAAAATTCAAGTCATGTTGTAAGCACATCAAGTTTCTTTTCATCCAATACTGTGAAGTCTCATGACCAAGGTTGAAATAACAACAAGGACAAGTAGGCATACCAAGGGGCATGTTTAAGGACTACCTAAACATGGTTGACCTCTAAGAATTGAAAAAATAAAACCCCCTTTAATGAGGTTTTAAATAGCATAAATTTGGACCCCATGAGAGGCCTAATTCTTGTTGACCCATTCTCAAAGCATTCTTTTAGGGGGAGTTCTCTCCAAAAAATATCATATAAGAGTGAAATTCTCTAAATGGCTACAAGAACTTTCAAATTCAATGATGAGTAGAACCACATTTGCCAGGGTTACAGAATGCATACCTTGTGAAATAATTTCAAATCAAACCTTTTGGGATGCTTACTCAGAGGAGCCATGTTGCAAAGTTGCCAAACCATTAACACCAGCTAAAACTGCTAGAGTGACATCATTTAAGGCCATATAAATAAAAGAGTAAAAATGAAAGCAATAAATGTAGCCAAACTTTAGATTTCCTATGCCAAGGGTGCCAATTTATAAAAGAGGGGCCAAAGGATTCATAAAAACACAAAACCCTAGCAGAGCACTCATCAACCTCCAAAAATTTCTTCCTTACAATTAGTTTTCATAAATAATTTTTAATAAATATAACCTAACTAAAAGGGTAGGTGGTGATTTATGGAAGAGGTATCAACAATGAAGATCCAAAACCAAAAATTATAGCAATTAATCACAAATAAATGGGTGGATCCAAACTTGAATCAAATTTGAATCACTAATGTTAAAGTAATAAACCCTGGGAACAAAATTTAGAGTGGCGTAAGGAAAACAGGCTCACCAAAAATGTAAAGAAATAAAACATATATTTACATAAAGTATGGGATAAAATAATTAAATAACCATCATAAAGACATACCTTAAGAGTAGGAGCTAAGAATAATAAATATAATGACTTAAATCAGTTTAATTTAAATAAATAAAATAAGGTTTGAGCTCTTGGTTGTAAAATTGACTCTCCCAAGTGTTTCAAGTGTTCCAAATTGATTCATTGTTACAAAAAATATAGGATTTATATTAATTGAGTGCGTCATAATTATTAGTATTATGTTTCTCTAGCTAGGTTACTTCCAAAAATATGTATATGCCCTATGTAATTATAGAATCAATCCTACAATTATAAATCTTACACTTATAAGGGAATGTGGTCTAAGATAGCCCTTAATCTTGTAAAATTTTCACCTTTACTTCTAAACTTTCTAAAAAAAAATATCGGTTCTATGAGATTGGGAGTTTGCACATAATATGGATTTTATCTACCTTGTGTCAAAACTTTTTAAGGATATCAATTCAAGGACTTTGAATAATGATTGAGGATAGAAAGTAGTCATGTAGTATGCCCTAGAATATTGATGCACTATTCATATCACTAGATAATTCTTTCAATTCTACATAGTGTGTGCAAGAAGTGTTCATTTTGTAGATCTCATAATGTTCTAAATAAATTAGGATTGGTACTTATATACTAAGCCAATGGTGCAAGTAAAACATTTCACACTTCAAGTCAGCATAACAATTAACTAGAAGGGTTATGTTGGTTCTAAATCTTAATTAAAATCTAAAATTTTAGGCCCATTTCTACAATCATGCATCTATCCTTGATCATTTGCCTAGTTCCAAATTCAACTAAGGATGAGAAATGGGTGAATCTAAGGATCAAGACTAGTACATGTGAAATTGAGTATAAATGGAAATAAAAATGGTCAAATTTATGTACAAATTCCTATCAAAATTTATAAAACTTATATGCTTATCATTGCATAAAAAATAAATCTAATCAAAATAAATTTAAAATAGAAAATATTACAAAATATATAATTTTTACCATTACAATTATCCTTCAAACATCATTTTACTTATATCCTAAAATACTTAAAAAATAATATAAAATCTATCATTAAACTAAGATTATTTTTTCTCCCTATCTTTATATAGACATATCACAAGAGTTTTAACTTATTCCCTATATTTCGATTTTAAAACTATGAAATTGAATTCAATAAATTTAATATTATTTATCGTTGTATTTAGAAATTTATAATCCTCTTTTAAATTATTAGTTGGAGAAGCTTTCTAATGTATGCATGTGGTTATTGCACATATTTTTAAGAGTATTACACGATATATTAAGTTTATAAGTATACAATTAGGATTTGTGATTATTGTGCGTAGTGCATGGTTTTTCTATAAGTCTAAGATATAATAAAAGTAGGTTTCTCAAGTTTATAGTTATTATGCATAGTTTATAAGAGTAATATATAATAAATTAATTAAAATTTTGTTTTTATTTTTGTAAGGAATATTTTTTTAAATTAATATAATAGTTTAGAATATATCTTAGTAAGTTTTTATTAAGTTTATTTTATTTTCATTGTTATTGGCTAAATGTTTCTTTTAATAATTTTGAAATTTTTATTATATCTAATTTGTTTTCATTGTGATTGTCACATTTAATGTTTCTTGTTCTTATAAAAAAGCAATGTCTTTTTTTAATAAATCTCATTCAAGTATACAGATTTTTACACATTTAATTACAGTTTTAAAAATACTATGAATAAAATATAATCAATCAAATCTAATTTCATTTTTTAATAATTCTTCTATCATTTATAAAATATTAATATAAATATATTAAATACGTCTATTTAAAAAACATTTAGAAATATTTTATTTTACTTTAGAATTATTTTGTTTACTACATATTTATTTTATCTACATCTTTTATTTTTATGTGAAGAGTTATTTCACAATAATATATATGTATGTAACTTTTCATTTTACTTTTTATTTGAATTATTTTATTTTACTTTCCAACTATTTTATTTATTATATCATAAGGATCATTTTAATTTACTTCACAACTATTTTGTTGACTGCATACATACATGGATACAAATTTAAATTTAAGAATTGTTTTATTTTATCTACATCTTTTATTTTTATGTGAAGAGCTATTTTAAGTAATATACATGTATATAACTTTTACTTTTACTTATTTTTATTGGATTAATTTAATTTTACTTTTTTAAATGATATCATTCATTATTTAGTAATTCTTTTGTTTTGTATTTACTTCAAGATATATATTTTAAAATTTTGATGTATTTATATTTAGACAATAAATACTGATATAAATAGTTTATATTTCACCATCACAACATAAAATTTTAATGTCTTTATTAGTCCATAGACTACATATAGTGAAAGCCTCCAAAATCTAGCTAGATAAATATTGATTTTTCAACTAGATGGAAATATTATATTTCCCTTTGCAATAATTTTTCACTTATTACTAATTGTTTCATCCAGCTACATACAACTATAATTTGTAGCACATATTAACATACATATAGTTTTTTATTGACGTAATCCTTGAATCTCTTTTAAATGCAAGTGCTAGTATTTAAAAAATAAATGTGGTTCTAAATAGTTTTTTCCTCACTTTCTTTCATAATCATCGCATCATATGTAGGTTACACCTCCCCATATAATTATGTATTGGACATCATACTATTCAAATTAGAAGTCTTAGGACATGTCCCCATGTTGTTGCTTAGCTTATTTTGGTTAGCAGCCACTGTTTAACTTATTTAGTAAACTGCTTGATTTATTTGTGGAGCTGGTGGCCCCATGAAAGTTAATTTTGCTGCTTATTTTTAAGTAGCCAGCTTAAATTTGAATTTATAATATTTAATAATAACTTGTGCAATTAAAAATTGAAAAAAAGAAAGGAAACCAAATATTAAAAAAGAGGGAAAGAAATCTGTGAAGCCATGTGGCATTTTTGACATTATGCAGTTGCTGCTTATTTTTAGCACCCCTTTTTTCCTTCACAGCTTATTTTCAATTCTTAAGTAGTAGCTGCTTAAAAAGATTCCAAATTATCCTTTTCTTGTTCCAATTTTTTTTGCATGGGGACACTCCAGCTGCTTAAACTGATTAAATTTAAGCAGAAAACATGCTTAAGCAGCTGCATGGGGACAAGAGGTTATAATATAATGAATGAATGATTCATAAGACACAACACTTATCTTGAAAAAACTTAATGATTAAACATATTTAAGTTGAAATAATACTCTAATAAATGAACTACCAAAAAACTCCTATACTTATTATTTACATCAATTTTCTGGATTTGATTGCATAAGAATTTTTGCATCAACATTTCTGATCACACTCCTAAGATTGCATAAGAATTTTCTCCTTCAGCTCTTACACTCCATAAGATTGCGTAAGAATTTTCTCCTTCAGCTCTTTGCTTTCATCCTGATGATGGATCAAATTTTCTCTTTCAGCTCTTACACTTCATAAGATTGCGTAAGAATTTTCTCCTTCAGCTCTTTGCTTTCATTCTGATGATGGATCACAGTGTGTGATCCCAAACATCGATGCAAAAATTCTTACACAATCAAATTCAAAAAATCGATATAAATAATATGTATGAATTATGAAAACTTGATATCTCTAACTCTTATACTTGTCTGAATACAATTAAAATCCCACAAAAACATCATATATTTAATATTATAAATCTAATATAATCTAACCTCACATATTTAATTTCCCCTCCCTAAATATTGAGCATCATTTAAGAAGACTGAATCAATTTTGTTCCATACTGAAAAATATCTCACTCATATATTATATTGCAGTTCATTATTACTGCAGCAAACAAATTACACCTGAAAACTTTACGCAACTCATCCATAACTCAGGTAAAAGATAGAAAACAACAGCCAAATCTGTGTGCTTTGAGATTTGGAAAGATACCCTGTAAAGTAATTACAATTGAACGCGTTACCCAGCAGATCATTCAGCTCTTTGTGGGCATATAAGATTCGATAATCAGCTAAAGTTAACCTATTTGTTGATATTAACAAGTGATTAAAGAATTCGCCATTTGTGATCATAAATTATTCAATAATCAACTCAAGTTAATCAGCTGAAGTTAACTCATACGTCGCTATGAACAAGTGATTAAAGAATTTCATAACTTATTCAATAATCAACTCAAGTTTACTCAGTTGCGGGAATAAACAATTGATTGGAGAAGATCAACCTCGAAGGAAGCTTCGCGGTGGAAGCAAAATGCCAACGCCATATTCACATCATCCTTTCCCACCCAGTACGATCTCTAACTTCTATATGAATTTGATATGATTTAATATGAGTTTGAGCTCTTGGTTGTTGTAAAAATGACTCTCCCAAGTGTTTCAAGTGTTCCAAATTGATTCATTCTTTAAAAAAATTAAAAAATAGGATTTATATTAATTGAGCACATCATAATTATTAGCATTATATTTTTCTAGTTAGGTTACTTCTAAAAATATTTATATGTTCTAAATAGGAGAGAGGGGCTCATAGTGGAGCAAGGTTCAATAGTGGGGATAAAAGTACTCCTCAGTGGACCCCATAGTGAAGCATCTTAATATCTAATTGTAAAATACTTTTTATCCATAAAGTACACAAATTAACAAATCATGTGATGCCACATTAGCGCACCAATAAAACATGACTTAGTGCACAACTATCAATCTCACTTTTTTGAGCCTTTTTAGATACCTCAACAAAAAGCATGCTGATGTGGCATCATATTTGATGATGTGGCCTTAAAATGAAATATAGAAGCATGTGAGTTGTCAAATAAGCTGTTGTACAAAATTGGGAATGATTTGAAATGTCCACATAGGATTTTGAGAAACACAAAGTTAGGGTGCTCCACTATGGACCCCTCTCCCCTAATTATAGAAGCAATCTTACAGTTATAAATCTTACATTTAAGGGAATGTGGTTAAGATAGCTCTTAATCTTATAAAATTTTCACCTTTACTTCTAAACTTTCTTAAAAAAATCTTGGTTCTATGAGATTGAAAATTTGCTCATAATTGAGATAGTATCTCTCTTGTATCAAATTTTTTTAAGGATATCAATTCAATGACTTTGAATAATGATTGAGGATAGAAAGTAGTCATGTAGTATGCCCTATAATATAGAAAGTAGTCAAAACACTTCTACTGTTGAACTTCTCACACCTCATAACTATCATACCTAGAAGGCATTCATGACACGTCTTCTCATATCAAAGGGGTTGTGGTCCTGTTTACATACAGTTCAACCAGTTTTGACAAGGCCATTTGAAGTTATGCAACATAGAAATAAGATGGATGAGGCTATGGATTTGATTTCCTTACATGTTTCAGATAGCTTGTTTTTTCATCTTGATGCATGTAACAGTCCTCTTGAAATGTGGATGAAGTTCAATGATTTATTTGGTACCATCAATCAGTTTCGTGCACTACAGATTAAGGCAAAGTTGACTTCTCTTGTACCTAATTCTTTTCCCACTATTGAGGATTTTTTGATGAAATTCAAACAACAAAGATCTCTTATACAGGGTTGTGGTAAGGTTAAGACTAATACCGAATGTATTTACCTAATTTTGTCAAAGCTTCATGAGAACTTTCAGATATTTTCATCTACCTTCTATTCCACTATGGATGCCTTGGGCAATCGATTTACCATGTGTACTTTTGAGGTGTTTTTTGATCGTTTGACACGAAAGCAATCCAAGATATCACAATTGGATGCTCTCATAGGATCACTGCACCAAGCATTGGTAGCGCAGTCATCTCAAGGGAAGCAGAAGCAGAAGAAGCAAAAGCAGAAACCACAGACCACAAAGAATTGGAAGGATTCTAGTTCACATAACACTTCTAATTCACCTTCTCCTAAGGGGGAAATATCGAAGACAGACAGACCTAAGTGTGTTTATTGTACTAAGCCAGGACATGATGAGTCCAAGTGTTATGAGAAGAAGATAGATGGATATGCAAAACAGGTTTCAGATTTGACAACTCTCCTTGAGAGGAACCATATTCATCACTCTTCTTCATCTACTTCAGGCGAGTCTTCTTCTTCACCATCATTCCAGATAGATGGACAGGCCGCACATAAGGGTCATGCATTATGTGAAACCACTAGTTCACATTCATCTAGATGGCTATTGGATTTAGGTGCTTCACACCATATGGCATCTTTTAAGGACATGTTCTCATCTTTCGAGGTTGTGTCCTCACCACACATATTGATGGGTAATAACACTTATATGAGTGTATGTGGGAAAGGTTCTATCGACATTGATGATGGTACATTCAATGATGTACTATGTGTTCCATCTTTGTCCACTAACCTTATCTCCATCTATCAGATTGCTCACAATGGGACAGGGAAGATAGTTGAGTTCACACCTGATTCAGTGCACATCAGAGACATTCAGACTGGCAACATTGTTGCAATAGGGACAGTTGATTATTCTTCCCAATTGTATGCATTCACACACTTTGGTCCACCATCTCCCTCTCTTTCTAAAAGAGAGCATGCAGTATCTAAGGATAAGTTCAGTCACTTGAACTTTTGTGTTCTTTCATTTGTTCATGAGACTAGTGTTGAGACTTCTACACCTCTTCCTCCTATTGAGATCACATATGTTCATCAGGATTCCTTTTCAGTTGTGACTGACATTATTGCTCCACTCATCGAGCCATCAAATGCAGTTGTTGAGGCCATATTAGAGGATATTCCTTTCCTCACATATGATAGATTCATCACACCTATTATCCCTTCTTCACTGGAGATTCCATTTTAGGATCATCTTGAGTTGTTTGATTCACCATTTTGTTATTCAAACACTCATGTTGCAGTTCAGTTCTTCAGTGAGCATCATCCAGGACTTCCATTTTCACCTCACATCCAGGGATTCCCTCTTCCTCGACCGTTGGATCTATTTCTTCCTCCGAGGAGACACATTGGTTTGATCATTGCCACAGGGTTCTTTCATTCTAGGGGGGCTTTGGAGTCTCCACTCTCTCTCATGGGGGGGTATCTGATTGTATATTTGCATATGTTTTTGAGAGAGTCTCTTGAAACATTCCATTTGTACTTTCTTTTTGCATCTCTTTTTAGAGTAGAGTTTTTCCCAGGAGGTTTTCTCTATTTCTCCACTTTACAGAGATTTGGTTGTATTCAGGTACCTAATCAAGCCTAGTTGTCGGGACCCTTGTTTGCTTTCATGTATTGTAGTTACTTTTGCTTTCTTGCACTTGTTTGTAGCTACACTCTTGCTCATCTTAAGGGGGGTGTTAGAGTAAAGTTTTTAACTTAATTATGCTAATTAAGTTACCTTTATTCCTCTCTTAAGATTTCATTTTAGTTTGCATAATGTGACATTTAATAATTATATTAATTATTAAATGTCTTCCTATTAGGGTTACTTTTAGGTTTTGCATGATCTCTTTTCTTAAAGATTGATCCACTGTATATTTTTCATTCTCTTATTCTGATAATATAATCTCTCAATATTTCAGAGCTTCAAACCCTCGTTTGTTTTTTCATCCATTCTCTTCCCTGTGATAGGTATCCATTTGCATGCAGGTGTTCTTGGACTCTAAAGTTGGTTTTGACAACTTCTACACTATTCCTAATCACTAGATAATTCTTGAAATTCTACATATTGTGTGCAAGAAGTGTTCATTTTGTAGATCTCTTAATGTTCTAGATGAATTAGGGTTGGCACCTATATACTAAGCCAAGGGTGCAAGTAAAACATTTCACACTTCAAGTCACCATAACAATTAATTAAAAGGGTTATGTTGGTTCTAAATCTTAATTAAAATCTAAAATTTTAAGCCCATTTCTACAATCATGCATCTATCCTTGATCATTTGCACAATCCCAAATTTGATTCAAGGTGAGAAATAGATGAATCTAAAGATCAAAACTAGTACATATGAAATTGAGTATAGATAGAAATAAATATGGTTCAATATATGTACAAATTCCTATAAAAAATTATAAAACTTTTACAGTTATCATTACATAAAAATAAATCTAATCAAAATAAATTTAAAATAAAAGTATTACAAAACATATAATTTTCACCATTACAATTATCGTTCAAACATCATTTTACTTGTATTTTAAAATACTTAAAAAATAATAAAAAATCTATCATTAGTAAGATTATTTTTTCTCTATATTTATATAGAGATATCACAAGAGTTTTAGCTTATTACCTATAATATTTCGATTTAAAAACTATAAAATTGAGTTCAATAAATATAATATTATTTATCGTTTTTATTAAATTTATAATCCTCTTTTAAATTAGTTGAAGAAGCTTTCTAATGTTTGCATGTGGTTATTCCACATATTTTTAAGAGTAAAACACGATATATTAAGTTTCTAAAGTATAATTTTATTTTATTTTATTTTTTTTAATTCTAAAGTATACAACTAGGATTTGTGATTATTGTGCGTAGTGCATGGCTTTTATAAGTCTGAGATATAATAAAAGTAAGTTTCTCAAGTATGTATATGAAGTTTATAGTTATTGTGCATAGTAATATATAATAAATTAACTAAAATTAATTAAAATTTTGTTTTTAGTTTTATAGAGAATATTTTTTTAAATTAATATAATAGTTTAGAGTATATCTTAGTAAGTTTTTATTATCTTTATTTTATTTTAATTGTTATTGTCTAAATGTTCATTTTAATAATTTTGAAATTTTTATTATATCTAATTTATTTTCATTGTGATTATCACATTTAATGCTTCTTGTTCTTATAAAAAAAAGCAATGTCTTTTTTTTATAAATCTCATTCAAATATATAGTTTTTGGCATATTTAATTACATTTTTTAAAATGTTGTAAATAAAATATATAATCAATTAAATCTAATTTCATATTTTGTAATAATTTTCTTATCATTTAAAAATATTAATATAGATATATTAAATACACCTATTTAAAAAACATTTAGAAATATTTTATTTTACTTTAGAATTATTTTGTTTACTACATATATGAATATAAATTTTAATTTAAAATTTGATTTATTTTATCTACATCTTTTATTTTTATGTGAAGAGTTACTTCACAATAATATATATGTACATGTAACTTTTAATTTTATTTTTTACTTGACTTATTTTATTTATTCTACAACTATTTTATTTATATATTAAAGAATCATTTTATTTTACTTTAGAACTATTTTGTTGACTACATATATACATGGATACAAATTTAAATTTAAGAATTGTTTTATTTTATCTACATCTTTTATGCCGAACGCATATCCAATATGAACAAGACCAACTTGAAAAGTATAATCAACGACTTAAATTTATTAATAAACCTTGCCAACGATTGAACTCATCGTAGCCATTCATTTATCCCGCCGATCTTTATACTATTTTTAATTTGCAACTTGTAGTTAGGCGGCTATGACAACAACTTCATCTTTATTACTAAAGGTACATGCTCATAATTCACGCGGATTTAATTGGATGCTTGGTTTGCTTTGCATCCTCTTATCCTGTCATTGTTGAAGTGAAAAGAATAGAGTAATTTGATGAAACGAACTGAACTGACTGTGGCAATCAACATTGTACAGGGCTGGAGAAGGGATGCAAGGCCATCGCTCTGATATGATCCATTGAAATGTTAGTGCCTGCCAACTGATTTGCTAGTGTCCTTACAATAAAATTTATGGTATTCTCAAACTTCCCTTCTGCTCAAACCCAATAACCTCCTTCGCATTTGCCACAAGATCGGCAAAGAGAAGATGGTTTAAGAGATAGTTATTCTAAACTTGGTCTGCTCCACACCCACGCGCACCATCACACCATCCTCTCCGTTTACAGTTCTATACATTTCTCTTCAACTATGTAACAACTGCAACAGTTGAGAGGAACCACCAATTGCTATACATTTCTTTCATTGGAAAGAGGGACCACCATGTGAATAAAAGGCTGTAAAAAGGCAGTAGGCAAGGCACACTCTTGAAATTCAACAGAGAAGCCTTGCATTGAATCTCAAAGAAAAATTTCTCAAGTCAGAAAAGAGACAAGAATCAACACGAATGAGAGGAATTCTCAATAGCTAAGCTCCAAGGTAGAGACGTTAAATTCATTAAATATCTGTGTATCCTGCTCTGGAACTCATGCTCTAGTTTGTACAAACCTCTAGAATTGGTGTTTTAGATATGCGTGACTCTTCCATAATCTCCTTGTGTCCTCAATTCACCTGTAATTTTTATTACATAAGTAACTTCCACTTATTTTGTACTATCTCGTACCATGACTCTCTATTATTGATCGACCCCTATACAGAGCATAAACCTACCATGAATTTAAAATTCAAAAAAAACCATATGAAAACATCTACTCAGCCTTAGGCCTTTGCTCGCAGGTCCATAAACCATGTTCCTCTCTACACATTTAATCTTCCTTCCACTGGCGGGCTTCATTCCTTTTCTTCTTGGCTTAATACGCAACCAACCTCCTTTCCAATGACTTCGATGGTCTTTTCTCACCATTCCCATGCTTTTATTTTCATCTGTTTTAAACTTGGCATGTTTAATCTTGGCGGACTTCCTTCATGTCTTAACCATGGCCTCTCGGTCTTTTTCTACCACTATGCCCCTTAATGAGAAATTTCCTTCAAGGTGCGGGAAGGAGGAATCTCTCTGTTTCTTTCTAGTTCCTCCCTCCTTTCCACCGCAACCTTATTTCCTTTCCACCGACGCCCTGCTTGCCTTCACTTCCAGGCACTACTCTTTACATTAACACGACCCCTAAACCACCTTACATCCTTATTGCTGATGTGTTTTGTTCACCCAACAAATTAAATATTTTCCTAATTATAAGTTACTAGCCATGGAGCTGCTCCTTCATCTCTATCTCCTTACCCCGTTCTTTCATTCTTCTCCCCTCTATCTCAATTGTTCCTTCATCTCCATCTCTATCTCTCCCCCTCTCTATCCCTCCCTTCTTATTGTAGACATAACATGAGTCTGTCCGTAATGGAGCCTAATTATATATCTAATTCAAAAGTTTTATTTCATTCATGTTTGGATCCTTATATGTGGATGTATAGTTGATTTGAAGCTATAACCTCTCCATTGAGACCTTTGTAAATGTATGCATAAAAATAACCCAAAATTTATTTTAATTGACCTTCCACACTTCTTCGGCGTACCCATTGTACACTAAGGTGCAATTGCTAGTTTATTTTTAGGTGAAGAGCTATTTTTAGCAATATACATGTACATAACTTTAACTTTTACTTGTTTTTATTGGATTAATTTAATTTTACCTTTTAAAATGCTCTCATTCATTATTTAGTAATTCTTTTGTTTTGTATTTACTTTAAAGTATATATTTTAATATTTGATGTCTTTATATTTAGACAATAAATATATATAAATAATTTATCTTTCACCACCACAACATAAAATTTTAATGTCTTTATATTTAAAAATAAATGTGGTTCTAAATTTTAATGTCATCACCACATCATATGTAGGTTACACCTCTAGATATAATTATATATTGGACATCACACTATGCAAATTAGAAGTCTTATAATATAATGAATGAATGGTTTATAAGACACGACACTTATCTTGAAAAAACTTAATGATTAAACATATTTAAGTTGAAATAATACTCTAATATATGACCTACCCAAAAAAATCCTATACTTATCTAGATACAATTAAAATCTCATAAAAACATCATACACTTAATATTATAAATCTGGTCTAATCTAACCTCACATATTTAATTTCTCTTCCCTAAATATTGAGTATCTTTTTTTTAGACTGAAGGAATGGCATAGCTCCTCCGCCCCACCAACCCCCTCTTAAACTATAGTGCACCTAGTAAACTTTTTTTCACGTGACCAGGATGCTAGCACGACACATCCTCCAATACCACAGGGATAAGGGGGAGACTAGACTGCAATATAATGCTTTAGCCAATCGAACTAGACCCCCCCTTCCACTTTTTTGACGTGACCTCTTATGTTTAACATGATGCTTTAACCAATGGAAATAGACCCTCACCCTCCCTAAACATTGAATATCATTTAAAAAGACTGAATCAATTTTATTCCTTACTGAAAAAATATCTCACACCTATATATTATATTGCAGTTCATTATTACAGCAGCAAACAAATTACACCTGGAAACTTCATGCAACTCATCCATAACTCGGGTAAAAGATGAAAACAACCGCCAAATCTGTGTGCTTTGAGATTTTTTAAAGATACCCTGTAAAGTAATTACGATTGAACGCGTTACCCAGAAGACCATTCAGCCTTTTGTGGGCATATAAGATTTGATTTTCAGCTAAAGTTAACCTATCTGTTGGTATCAACAAGTGATTAAAGAATTCGCCATTTGTGATCATAAATTATTCAATAATCAACTCAAGTTAATCAGCTGAAGTTAACTCATATGTCGGTATGAACAAGTGATTAAAGAATTTCATAACTCATTCAATAATCAACTCAAGTTTACTCAGTTGTGGGCATAAACAATTGATGAGAGAAGATCAACCTCGAAGGAAGCTTCGCGGTGGAAGCAAAATGCCAACGCCATATTCACATCATCCTTGCCCACCCAGTACGATCTCTAACTTTTATATGGATTTGATATGATTTAATATACGTAGTCGCATTTTAAAAGAATATTTTTATTACAGAGGGCCAATGTCTTCTGCTCACGAATCACAGATGAAGAGTAGACAAGGCTGTGGTGGCCCACTGTTCCGTCAGCCATAGATTAAATCGAGGAACACTCTAGTTTAAAATGCCAAGAAAAGCCAAAGCCCACGATAGAAGGCCTTGATTTACCCAACTAAAACCCAGCTCGGAGCATTGATAAAAGTACTAATCTTATTGGGTATCATATTATATTCTTTAACTCCCTTTCTTTGCTTGTCATGTCAGTTGTCTCCTCAAATTTCGCATATGAAAGGCCCGTCTGAAGGTGGGCAAGTTTCCTCACTGGGTTGATTCTAATTTGTGTTGTTGACTTGATCCTTTAGCCGGCTCACAATAATTTGTGTTGGGTCAATTTCACAGGTTTTCCATCTAAGTACAGATCAGAAAAACTGAAACTTTCAGGATTCGGCTTCCTTACTGAAGCCAAGAAAGTTCCTGCGGTGGATTGTAGAGGCATGGGATCTTTAGACACTTCTCCTAAATCTGTTCTTGGCGATGGTCCCTCTAAGGTATGATTGCATAAACTGAAATTTTGAGTCTCATGTTTGAGAATAAATAGATTTTTGCCCCATATCTGTATAACTCTGTCTCTTGATTATATAGGGACCAGTTTCAGTGTATTTGCACCAACTTGGAGACTATATACCAGTTGGGGGACCTTAACTAGATAATGTCACTCTTAATATTTGTGCATCTGTACATAGGAGAATGTATGAACATTTGGCAGTGGAGTGAGTTTGATTAGGAATTTCATACCCAGAATCAATGCAAGTTACTTGGAGGACACCACTTATGGATTTTCCTTCCATCCAGTTTAGATCCCCAAACATTGAGATAGGAAATTGCTGGGATGGGAGCTTCTTAATTACTTTTGACTTAGGGTTTCTGAGTATGAGCAACTAAGATCTTAAGGACTGAAATTTGTAGAAGAAGATGCTGTGTTCAAAGTTTTTTGCATCCATTTTTGTAATGAAATTTTTGTTGAAATTCAGACATGGATTTTATATGAGTATTACAGATACATGCTGGAAATTTGTCTTTTAAAATGCCATGTTCAACGGTTTTGCATCCATGTGTGTAATTGAAAAAGTACTCTGAATTAAAAAATTCAGAATAATCAGACATGGAATGGTTTCAACTACTTCTTAACTGAGGCTTGAAGTATGCCTTGTATGCACCACTTCCGACGTTCTTGAATTGACTTGTTAATGGATGTGAATACATTGAATGTGGAAAATATTCTAACTGGTCTTTATTTGTAAAGTTCAGACCTGAATTTATAAGGACTACTTAGTAATGATCAGAGGACATTAGTCAAGTATGATAAATTATAGATTTCTTTTGCATTTGCAGTTGGATCGGAGAGCAGAGGTGGTGGAAAGATCAAGCAACAGCCTGATTGTAGCTGTAAGCCCACATAAAAACCATCTTATCATTGTCTGATTGATTTGTGATGAGAAGAGACATGGGTTCTGATTATACTTTGTTTTTGCAGCCAAAGAGATGTATAATACCACCACACATCGTTGCAGAGGCCATGTCTTCCTTGCACGGATTGGACTTGAGGTGGTCTGGTCCCATCACTCCATCAGAAATGAAGTATGTAGAGAAGTATGTATTGGCTCGTTACCCAGATCAGTATGAAGGATGGGTTGTTGAAAATAGCCACAATCTTTCCTTGCCAACAACACCCAGTTCAGATGATGGATCCATGTCTGATGACAGGCGCAAATCCCCCAGAAATCCAAGGGACATTTCTCCTTCCTTTGGAAATAATCTCCCTGATCTGGGCAAAACACAACTGGAGCCTTCAAGGCTCCTGGACATACTCACAAAGAAGGCCTCCTTCCCTGAGAGCTCCATATCAATACCAGAGATTCATGCCAGAAACAGAGTTCTCAGGCACTGTGGATTGACAGATAATGATTATATGGTGGTCTTTACACCAGGGCACAAAGAAGCCCTTATGTTAGTAGGTGAGAGCTACCCTTTTTTCAGGGGTAATTTCTACATGACTGTTTTAGAAGAGGATGTAGATTGCATCCGTGAATTTGCAACCTATAAGGATGCCAAGGCTATTCCTACTCCTGCAAGCTGGTTGAATCTGAGGATAGCAGGCTCAATGCTTAGCCAGTATTTCAGGAGAAAATGCAAACATTCACCCAAGGGATTATTTGCTTATCCTGCAGAAGCTAAAGGGATTAGGTATTCCTTGCACTGGGTTTCAGAAGCCCACAGAAGCAGTTGGCATGTGCTCTTGGATGCAACAGAGCTTACAGTGGGAGAAGACCAGTTGAATCTCACTTTACACAAGCCAGATTATGTGCTTTGCACTCTGAACAAAACTTTTGGACATCCTACCAAAATAACCTGCCTGTTAGTTCGCAGGAAATCATTTGATACTTCCCCACAATTTGCTTAATTTTTTTACTGTCATCATTATACCTATGTCTTTCTGTTTGTATATTTTTAACTGATTCACCCTACCAATGCATAGAGTGACTCTTCTAGTCCAAGAGGCATCCAAATCAAATCGAAATATATTTTGTATGTAAACCTGAGTATTTTATCCTACTGTAATCAGTAATATATACTAGCTATTCCTTAAGTTATATCCTGATCTAAAGATGGACCCATGAAAGAGCCATTTCTTGGACAGATGGTCCAATAATTGTATCTGGACCTCTGATTAAAAGTGTTGGCAAGCATATATTACTGAATCTGAGTTGAGTTCCGTATACTTGTCACTTGATGTAGAATTTAATATATGCCATTCAAATGATGCTTAACAACACAACAATTGTGTTGATTAGAACATAGAAATTAATGTTATTTTATATATCATTATTTGTTGTTGTTTTGCCAGCATAACTGGACATACAGTTTACATTCAGGTCTGGCATTCTTGGCAAAGAATAACTATGGATAAAAAATTGAGTGCATAGATATCAACATATCATATGATTAATTAAAAGACTTGAATTGGGTTGTGTCAATTTAGTGTTCAACTTACATAAAATTCATGTAATGCAGGAGATAGGTTTGCCTAGGGCAGTGTCAAAAATAGAGGTATTGCCTTTCATTTTTAAGGCATATCTTGGCTTGACTTTGACATTGCAATTTTAAATTATGCATTAGTTTAACTGCAAAAAGAAATAAGTAAGGACAAACAATTCATTTGAAGATGACCTTAACAATATTGTAATATCTCCCTCCTTGTTAGAAGATGATCTTATCAATATTGTAATACTTCCCTCCTTGTTAGAAGGAAGATTGGGAGCATATGCTAGGGAGCACTGGGTATTTGTGACAACATTGCTAACATTGTTGTTGACTTTGACCCCCCTAAGCTTAAGTTATAGATTGTAGGTGACTACTTAACATTCTAGTTGTGGATTTTCATCAATTATTTAGAAAGTTATAATGAGTTTTATAAGGCTTTAGATATGGATGAGTAAATATTAATTTATATAAATATTTATAATTTAATTAAATTTAATAAGGAAATAAATAAATTTATTTTGATAGAGAGTTTGGATTGACAATGTTATAGAAATATATTAATAAATGTTAAAAAAATAACAGTATTAAGTAAAGGTATTTAGCTTTTGATTTAATGTTGGTGTGTCTTATGATAGATGTTAATTAATTTATTAATGTATCACAATCTAGAATTTTGTTAGAAGATCAATATCGGACTATTGAAATCTTTGTGTCTTATTTTAGGCAATTTTTTCATTTTCATATTTGAACCATGTTTGCATTTTTTACTTCTAACATGTGGATTAGATCTCTAGGTTCCACACTTAAAAATTTTGATTGTCTCAATGTTTTGAAATGTAATAAATGATTGGTGGTGTTGATGAACATTTTTGGAAGCTTACTGAGCAAGGGCCTTCTCCTTATGTCAAGCCCCCAATTTTGATTTAACAATTTTTATAAGATCGAAGACACACAAAGCAATCGTGCAATAAGTCTAGTCATATAAAACTAATGATGTCATTGTGATGCTAAGTGCTAATGCAATGTGTCATTCTCTCTTCATTGATGATTTCTTAGTAAGGCCCAGATCATCACAATGAACTAGGAATTTTCTTTTTATACAACACCAAGTAGCATCAAATGTGAATTATTTTGCACTTAACTTGACTCATAATGGTTGATTGGAATGGGGTTGGCTTGGGCCATTTTTTAATTTAAATTTGAAAATTTTGGGGTCAGATATGTGCCATAGAATCAACCCATGATAATGAACAAGTGAGATTGAATATTAAATCTAGACCCTTAGAATATGAGAAGGTGGATTCATGTCACTTTACTAGCTTTCACACAAAAAAAGTCATTTTGCATTTAATCATTATCTTAGAGACAACCCCATCAAGATGAGTCGAAAATGAAGGGGTAAAGTGCATAGTATGCATTTTCACCATTGCATAGTTCTTATTTTTAAGTGTAAAAATTATATTATACTGCATATTAATATTTACACATGTTTAAAGTAAGAGGTTTTCTTATTACATATTGTTGAATGGTTGAGTTCTATGCAATAGAGAAGAATTTTACTATGTTTGGTTTTTACCTATAATGATTTTTCCAAGTGAATGTCACACAATAAGTTTTGATTTCTATTCATTCTATATAATTTACATTAGATTGTATTTGCATTGCTTCTTTTGAATAGGTTTATCAGACTTCTTTTCTCAATAGATTATCTTGTACATGATATTTTATTTTGTGAATTTGATATAACTTTACAATTTTATGAGTATTTGAGAAAACCAAAATAAATCCATTCACTCTATTAGAAGGAGATTGTCTCGATGATTTTAAACACATTTAGAATGAATGTTAATATTTACAAACCTTTTCCTTGTTGAAATGGCTTGCATTACAAATCTGGTCAAAAAGTCTCCACAAACCATGTTACAATGCCTTATGTATAGTTTTTTTTATGTCTTGGGACATGTGCACTAATGTTGTTAGATAATCAAGATTCAAGTTTCATGATAGTTTAGTTTTGCTAATTTGCCACAATAATGTGGTCGAAACAAGGTAATTTACCAATAAGATATATATTTCCATAGCATATCAAAATTATATGTGCATGTCCTAGGTAACATAATTGTGTGGTGTTGAAGAGTGCATTACCACCATTAACGATGTGTAGAAGGAAGATTATAGAGGGGAAGCTCCTATTGAAAGTATATGGTAATGGATACCTCTTTCAAGGTTTCGAGATTGGATGATGGATCCGCTTATGGTCTTATGTATCTTACTTGTTCCAAAAAAAAGAAATTTAAGGCAGATGGATCCTTGCTCTTTGGCTAAGAAAAAATCGTTGGATCAATTTGGCTTCAAACCACCCTGACTTGGGGTTGGTAGTTTGTAAATGTTTGTTGTATCTTGCTTTTTGTGGTATCATTGTTGTTCCTTTTTGTTGTCTTTTTCTATCTTGTCGCACGCTTAATTCTTATATTTTTTATTATACAAGGGTTTGGGACCTTTCAAAATCTAGAAGTACTTATATTAAACAAAAACATAATTGCTTGGTGCAAACAAATAAAATGAGCCATTTATTTCAAATATCTTTGTTATAATTTTTTATTTGATATTTGACAATTCTAACCTAGGTTAGAAGAATTAAATATGCAATACTTTGGATGGTGGCAAGCTCTTCAAGGAGAAAAAGTAAATTTCAAGGTATGAGAAACAATAATTTTTTTGAGCTAAAGAAGGAAGCTCCAATTCTACAACTATTTATTGGAAGTTCATAAATTCATAAATGTTTTTTATGTTCAATAGACATCTTCTAATTTCTACATGAATAGCTTTTCCTCAAAAATATGATGTTTTCTATTTTAGTAAATTCAAAAGATTCTATTGGATGATACATTTCACTATTTTTACAATTAATTTGTCTATATTGTTGTAACCTACATAAGTTAATCTATTTTGATCATAAAAGGAATGAGTAGCAAATATATAAAACAAGCCATTTATTTCAAATATCTTTGTTATAATTTTTTATTGGATAAATTTGGCAATTCTAATCTAGGTTACAATAATTAAAGATACAATACTTGGGATGGTTGTAGGCTCTTCAAAGAGAAAAATTATTTTTCAAGGCATGAGAAACAAAAATTTCTTTGTACTAAAGAAGTAAGCTCCAATTCTACAACTATTTCTTGAAAGTTCATAAATTCATAAATATTTTTGATGTTCAATATATATCTTATAATTCCCACATGAATAGCTTTGCCTCAAAAATATGGTATTTTCTATTTTAGTAAATTCAAAATGTTCTATGATATGATGCATTTCACTATTTTTACAATTAATTAGTCTATCTTGTTGTAGCCTACATAAGTTAATCTATTTTGATCATAAAAGGAATGAGTAACAAATGGTGGGTATTATATGCTAATACAGAGTTAAGCTACATTGTTACACTCCAGGATTCTCATTGGGTACTCTAGGATCCACATGTCAATAGATTCTTAAAAAAAAATTAATATGTTTGGAAGTCTATAAGTATCATGCATTGTTCATCTTTGTTATTAATCAATTTTGTTTTTCAATCTCATCTTCCAAAATATTATTTGTTATGCAATGATTCTTCAATCTCATTTTTGAATTGTAGTTGTGAATTTTCTAGGTTTGTATGGAACAACATGATCTTCCTACCAAATTTGCATTTGAGACTCTTTATGTATTCTTCTTCCCAACATTAAAGTTTTCTTCAATTAAAAAATCAAACTAAAAATTTGTGGGTTGCATGCATTCCTTCTCTCATGACCAATGCTTCCTATAATCAAAAGTCATTTATGAAAAGTTACCCATAAACCACCACTATAATTTTCATAGGGACCTAAATTATATTGTAACACTTATTTATTAAAGATGTTGGTAACCTACAAGTTTTGTCTAATTATGATAATAAACTAAAATCTTACATTAGGAAACGTTTAGAACATTTATCATATCTTTAATGTGAATTTTGCCTAGCTACATAGATAGTATAGAAATTTATTTTAAGTATCATTGTTGATTGCATTGTTTAAATTTATATGTATAACATTGATATAGATGTAAGCATATCATTGGAGTATATATTGCTTTGTCTTTGTAGATACTAATTGCAAGCAAGCTATTAAATATAAATAAAAGATAATTTTCTTCTTCAAATAACAATGTTTACCATATGAAAGCTCCAAACTTCTTATTAGCAATGACTTTTGAACCTATAAATTTAATTGTAAAATATTATAATAACAAAACACCTCATCACAAGACTCTAAATCTAATCAAAATCATTTTCATTAATTTTGATATTTTGAAACCTATAAAAATATATATACCCAACAAAAAGATCAACACAAATTTAAAATGTTTTGTATAAAATTATTAAAATATTAATCAAATTAACTTACACATCCTTATCAACATACTCATTACACTTTATGAGACAATTATTAATTATTACATTTCGTAAAAAGATTGCTACCAATATTTTTTTATTTAATAAATTTAATACTCGTGACAAGAGAGTGGCACTAAAGAAAAGAAGCTTTTGCAACCCACCTAAGGCGTATTATTTAAGTTAAGCTAATTTTAGATTGTCAATAAGTTTAATTATTTTAATGGAGACATTTGAATCAAGCTGTGTCAAAGAGCGCGTCTAGACCGAACAACTTTACAAATAAGTTATTTCGTGTTTAATTTTTAATTTTGTTGTGTTACTACAACGGGTTAAATTTGACTGTGGGGGGCTGTATTTTATGTATATTACAGTAAAATATAATTAAAACTTAAGATTTCATAATATGAAAGGGGAAATTCAGGGAAGGAAAAAAATCCTAAACAATAATTGTAAAGAAAAATAAATTTTCTTTTTATATTTAGGCTGGGTTAATTTAATAAAATCTATAATGTATAATTGATTTAGATTAATTAAATTGAAATATTGTATATAATAATTTGTAATAATTATTAAAAGTGATAATATAAAAAAATATCTAGTTTAATAATTGAAATATATTCAAAAGATTGATATAAATTTTTAAATTTATATGTTAAAATTAAAAATAGATACTGGTGTATCAGTGTTCTTTTCTAAATTACAATATTTTATTTTAATTATTTTCTTAAATTAGCCCACATAAATGTATATGAATAATCAAAAATAGCGATCTTCAATCATTCATAAGCTCTTAAGATGTTTGTGTAGAATTAGATTCTTTGTAGTCCAACAAATCCAAATATTTAAGCTCCTTAGAATGAGAGAGGACTCATGAATATTTGATGATCTAAGATGAATATATTGAAGAAATAGAAATGCAAGGACATAGCAACACATTGTGCAAAGTTGTGTTTAACTAGCCCTAGGCAAGACAAGTAAAAGGTGCAAGTCAATCAAACTTGAATTTACATTTTTAATTTGACAAGAGTCTACAGTCTGAGGAAGTTCCCACAATCACAAACTTGTCCTACAACATGAAAGAGGTCAAATTACAACGGGTAACATGTGTATGGTAATGTGTGTGTATGGTTGTAATAAACAAGCAAATAAGGCAAGCGTATAAGGATGTGTAAACATATGAATGGGGATAAGGGGTAAGTGTATAAGAATATGTGTAATAATGAACATCATAGAGAAAGGGAGCCAACTTTGCACAAAATTATGTCATTTGTCAATATGCTTATGCATCAAGGCACTCCTCAAAATGGACACAAAATAAAATGGGAAAGGCATGGTTATACAAATTTCACCATTAGATTTTTCCCCTAATTTGAGGAGCCATGTAAAATAATGGACCTTGCTATGATATGATCATGTAGGTTTTCCTTTTGTATATGTACTATTCATACTTAAATTGGAGATATGAGTCTTTGTACACACCTATAGCTATTTGTAGATATAAACATTATAATCTTGATGACTAGATGTGTCATTTAACAATATCTCAAGTATGTCTCAAGTATATCTATGATACAAGGGATTGTAGGAAGAAGAAAATTTATGTAAATTTCAAACCCCTAATAAACCCCAAACCTAAAGAAAACACTTTTAACACCCTAAACTCTAAACATAATAAACCATAAACCCTGCACAAGCTAGTTAAACTCCAAACCCTAATCACAAAATTTTATTTGTTCAACCCTATTTCCAATTATGTTCACAAAACCCTAATTCGCCAAACCTAATTAAATCATAAACCCCTAGTTCACCAAAGTTAAGTAAATTTGAAACTCCTAGCTCAAACCCTAAACCTAAAGTGAACACTTTAAACACTAGAAAAACAACAAACCCTACCTACATCTAAAATTTATTTAAACTCCAAATCGTAAATCATAGAAACCGATGAAAATGGGGTGAAGCATGATTATGTGCTATCACACCCACTTTCAAGGTAATTTCATTCAAGGGTAACCCTAGAGATCTCAATACAAAGGGAAATGGATCTTGCAAGAGGGTTGTCCTAGGAATTGAATATGATCTAATGAGGGGTTCACCGCCAAGTTTAGACTTAGAAAAGACAACGAAATGCTAGATGAAATGAAAACCTCTAATTGAATGCAAACTAACACTAGAAAAGTGAGTGAAATGCAACAAAAACTTTAAAACAGAAAGTGTGCACCTGAGAAACTAGAGAAGGTTGAATGAAGGTCTAAATCACTAGAAATTCTTCTTTTAAGGATGATTGGGACTCATTCGCCAAGTTGGGTGAATCGGTCTTGTTTTTGGGAAACTGGGTAGGAACAGGTTTCTACCAAAAGGGTATCCAGATCTGTAAAATCTTGAAAAATGTACTAGAATTGGACTCATTTGCTAGAAGTGGCAAATCAGTCCAATTGGGCTTTTTTGCAACTTCAAAAGCTAATTTTGCTCTTCTTTATCTACTCTACTCTGAACATGATTGGTTTCTAGATCTGAATCTCTAATTTACAATTCGTAGGTGATTTCCAATGTTCTCCAAGGCTTGATGACAACTTTGACAACTTTGAATGCTTGAGAAAAATTCTCCAATCTTGCTCCTTATGAAATATGAAACCTAGACCAAACCATAGCAATAAGGTGTTGCAAATATGCTTGAAATGGCTACAATGGATGTGGTTCTTGACTCTTGGTTGAATGATGTTGATCTTGCTTGAATCATAAACTCTACATCACAATTGTTAGCACAATAGCAAACATGATATATGGAATTCTTGACGTGAAGATTGATGCTTGAATGCTACTCTAAAATGCTTGATAATCTTCCCTTGAATTCTTTGGAATGCTCTTGAATGCTAGGTCACCTGATTTCTTGTTAGTAGAAAATGAGAGAAAGAATCTTGTATTTATACTCAATTATGCAATAATTCCCAAAATTACAACAATACAAGCCGACATCAGATCTAGGAGAATAAAATCCCACCAGAATTTTGAATTAAATTTTATTTTGGGCCACACGAGACTCATTCACCCAAGGTGGTGAATGAGTCTCATCAGGCATAATGTATGGGACCAAAAACCAAAAGTGTCTAGACATGTGTGAAAACCGGTTTAGGGCCAAAAGATCCAAGTGGGACCCATTCACCCAAGGTGGTGAATGAGTCCCAAATCACTAAATCTAGGCCACACAAGCCAAAAACACTTGAATTATGATTGGCCAATGATTGGTGTTGGGATTATCCTAGAAAAGATGCAATAAATGAGAATTGTGGATACAAAATAGGACCAATTAAAGCATAAGAAAGCCCAATTATTAATGAAAAGCCTACAGAAGTGTGAAAATATGTTATAACACTTTACAACACTCCAAATAACGCAAGATTAATGTTAATTTTGATTAAAAGGAGGTTTATTATGTTTGATTATTTGATAAAACCCTGGAAAAGTTTGAAAGTGTGTTACAACACTTCACAACACTTTAGCAAGGTCCCATTAAAATTCATTAGTTCACAAGGGCCCAAGACTTAATGTGAATGTGTCAATCACATTACAACACTAAATCAAGGAAACATTAATACAAAATCACAAGGAGGGCCCAAACAAGCCAGAAAAAGTAGAAGGGTTACTTTTTCAGTGACTACAATCACAAAACATGATTTATGTAAATCTATTTCCCCTAATGTTTATCAAACCATAAACCAATAAAATAACTTATTACAAGTCAAACCCTACATCATAAAACCTAATCCATACATTAAATAGAAACCCCTACTTTACCAAACCTAAATATATTTCAACCCCCTAGAAAAAACCAACTCCTACATCTTAAACCCTAAACTCTATAAAATGTGCTTATAAACACCCTAAACTATAAACATGATAAACTTGAAGCACATGTCCTAAAACCATAGAAATTCTAAATTGTTATTTAAATCATTAAATGTTTTGTTGAAGAGCATTTATCTTAATATACTAAACCTTCTAATATACCTTACAATACATGGAAGAAAAGATGCATGTGAGATTAGAGTGGTACACAAAAGTAGAGTGACACTAAAAGAAATGGTATTAAAAGTTTTTGGGTATATATAAGGCTTGAACATTAAATTCTTAGCACCCATCACTTCACTAAACCCTCTATGGAGTATCGAGCTTAGCCAAAAAGTATAGATCACTAATAAACTAAATGGAAAGAGATCTCTAAGGAAATAAAGAGAGAAAAGAAGGAAGAGAGTAATATAAAGAAAAATAAATTTGCAATAAAATTTTATATAGTCTCCTTACCACTCCAAGGGACTTCTATAGCCCAAAAATACACCTTTAAGTGCAACATCTTATATAGGATACTACAAGATCACTAATAGAATAAATGGAAAGAGATCTTTGAGGAAATAAAGAGAGAAGAGAAGGAAGAGAGTAATATAAAGGAAACTAATTGCAATAAAAGTTTCTATAGCCTCCTTACCACTACAAGGCACCTCTATAGCCCTAAAATGCACCTTTAAGTGCATCATCTTGTAGGATACCACAAGATCACTAATAGAATAAATGGAAAGAGATCTCCAAGGAAATAAAGAGAGAAAAGAAAGAAGAGAGTAATATAGAGAAAAATAATTATAGTAAATGTTTTTATAGTCTCCTTACAACTCCAAGGGACCTCTATAGCCCTAAAATACACCTTTAAGTGTATCATTTTGAAGGATATGAGAGGGAAATATTATTGAATGTTATGCTTAATACACTATAGAAGGACTTGAAAGAACAAAAATTATATACATGAAACAAAAAATATTAGTACAACGTAGCATAAGTAAGCTAGAAAATAAAAATATAAAATAATACTTCAAAAAAAGGCACTTGAATACATTTAATATTGAGTGAAATATCATGAAAAGGTGAACAGTTTGAACTAAATGCTAAAAAATAGGTGTCAAAAATAAATTACTTATTATGAATCTTAATTTTTGATGCTATTAAATTTGGATAAAGTTGCTAAAACAATAGAAGTGCTTATTTTTATAGATATTTATAATATTTAGCTATAGAAATAGCCACACAAGATCTAGAGGCCTAGTGGAAAGCAAAAAGAATTCAAAAGATCAATATGACAAGCATAAATTATATTCCCATCAAAGAATGCAAATAAATTTGAAAAATGTGTATTTATGAATGAGAAAACCTTAGTTATATAAACCAAGGTGAGACATAGGACAACATAAGATTATGAAAGTGTATTAATCTTGTGCTATGATACATAAAGTGAAAGTTCCCTAAAATTATCTTAAGTAAACTTAAGTGATAACGTGTTAGAGAATTAACCTTATTAACACCAACACCCCCCTAAATGCAACTTGGGGGGAAAAGAAAGCATGCAAAGATACAAGAATGGGTCCTAACAACAATACCACATGAGGTATCCATGTACAAATTAATTTATCACAAACAAACAAAAAATGAGAAAACCTATAGCAAAAAATTATCTCTAAAAGAGAGAAAAAAAACATGAAAAACGCTCTCTAAAAGATGAGGACAAAACTTCATGTGAGGAAAAAGTTCCCCCATAAGGGAGAATGAAGGGAGAAAGATACATGATCCACATGAGAAATGTATTGCATCCCTAAGAGAGATTGTAAATGATGACACTTGCTCGCAATGAAGGGTTTGGTGAAGATATATGCAACCTAATTTGATGTAGGATAATAACACAAATCAATAACTTTCTTCTAAATCAACTCTAGGTGTTATAGCACATGTGGATCTCAATATGTTTGGTTCATTAATGTTCAACCAAATTCTTTGAGATCTAGATAGCACTCTAGTTGTCACAAAATATGATAGATGGTCAAGGAATGGTGAAGACAAACTCAATAAAAATATTTTAAAACCAAACAACCTTGATGATAGCATTAATACCCCCCTATACTTAGCTTTAATCAAAGAAATATTAACAACATGTTGCTTCTTGTTTTTCCCATAAATGGGGCCTAAACTGGCTTAAATTTATAGCCATTTTATGGACTTATAATCATCAAGATCACCAAACCAATCAAAATCTATATATTCCAACCAAGTCTAGTCATATATTTATTGCATAGTGAAACCTCTGTCAATTATTACACATATGTAATGACAGATCATGCATTTCGTGACTTTCCAATGAAGCTCATGTAGTTTCAACATAAAGCATGAAACCATGTCAATGGAAAAATAAATTTTAGAGTAAGTGTGAGACAAATAGATGAGGCTCCCAACAAGATAACAATACAAAATAGCATCAACTAGTGGAGTGTAATACTTCACCTCAAGCTTGAATCAAGATAGAAAGGCAATTAGTGTAGGCTTACAATCAAACATGTGAAATCAAGTCATTAAATCAAGAGCATACTTGGGCTAATCAAGAGTGATATCTAAAGGGGACTGAATGATCTCAACCCTGAGAAATTTGTTGGCACCCCAATTTGGATGTTTCACATTTTTTATCACTCTACTCCCATGTTGTGCATGTTAGGTCCTAAAAAATATTTCCCAAACCCTAGATATTTTCTCCACCTATAGTCCTATGGTTTTTCTTCAAGGAGGTGAAAAGAGTCTCATCAAGAGACTCAGTATTGTCAAAGGTTAATGTATGAGAGTGGGTAATCTCTCATACTCTTTAGGCTCGACTTAAATTGGGGAGGGTATTCCTCGAGGTATACCTAAATAGGAACTTAAATCAAACAAAATAAATAATTATACAACCCAAAAAAAGTATGCCCATGCATAGAATTAACCTCAATAACTATTACTAATTAAGTTTAACTAGTTTCAAATTACCTCTATATATTTTATTCAAAATACTTTGCATACGTATCTAAACATGATAATAGTAATGTAATTTCTAGAGATGATATCTTTGAAAGAAAAAAAAAACTAACTAAGCATGAACATATATTGTAAATGATTCACTTGATAGTGCACCATTTCATTTCATTTAAGATTTATCTATGATTGCAATTTTCATAAAAAATAGTATACAAATGTACTTCTACTTCTTATACTATTGATGAAGTATTTTGATAATTTTCATGGATGTGAAAGGTAAAGATTCTTATTGAATGATGCCTTATTGGGTAACAAAGTTATATCTAACCATGACAAGAAAAAACTTATGAATAATAGTAAAGGTATTATTTAAAATAAACAATTATACTTAATAATCCTTCTTTGAACTCATTGATATTTATCTACAATAGGCAAGAGACCATTATATATACCAAGAATTTAATAAATTTAAATGCTACAACATTTTCAAAAATATATTATACTTACTCCAAAAAATATGGTGGAAGAAATATTACAAGAAGAGGGAGTATCACACCTCTTACTACACAAACAATCCAAAATATCAATTACCAGCCAAGGAGATAATTGTTTGCATACATCTCCTACAATAGCTACCTCTCTAGAACTTAAATATTAGATATAATGGTGGATAAACTATCAAATATTGAAATCCTACACTATTATGTATTGTAAACAACAAAAACCAAAATAACCAACACCTTGAATGACTGAGAACGTGCTTAAATGGATTGACCATCTAAGAAATCAAACACTAAAAGAGAATGCATCTAGATTTGATCCTACAGAGATTTCCCATAATCTAGATTTCATCATAATAAATGTTGTGTCAAAATTTCACCTTTTCAATATGTGAGCATCTAGAACAATGAAAAATTCGCCTCCTTTCCATTCACCATATTTATGAGTATTAATGGAATGTGAATTTCTATGCATAGACAAGGAAGTCACCCAAATAATTTACTAAAATATTGGCCTAGATATGGCATGTAAATCATTAGGAACTACAAAAACAATTGTGGTATGGGTTGAGCATCATTTTTTTCCTTTAAATATATTCCAATTGCATAAAGAATGATTTTTGGGCACCATCAAAATTCATATGGTAGTTACAAGGCTAAATCAGGGCATCACTGAAGCTTTGTGTAGTTTAGGAGTGTAGGTGGGAGTAGTAGAAAGAAATGGTAGGAGATTCCAATAATTCTAGTGCCTAATGAGGCTTTAGGTTTAAGAGGAACCTAGAACCCTAGAATTTTTCCCTTTCACAAACTATGTCACACTTTCAGTGAAATGAAGAACTTATAAACATATATCACATTTTCAATGAGCACAAAAACTCATAAATTTAGTGTAGACACTCAAAATTTATCTTCACAATCATCCTATTTTTCATCTATTAATTAAATAGATATTATTATCTATTTAATTAATTCATTTAATATCTTCTTCTATTTTCATTAATCCACTTAAATCATTAAAATATTATATGCATTTATCCATATTATAAGCATTTATTCATTCAAGAATATTATAAGTATTGAATCATTTGCATAATCAACCATTTAATCCATAAATCATTTCATATTGCTCCATTTGCATTAATCATTAAAATATATATGCATATTAAATCATTTAAATACATAAAAATGTTTAATCATTTATCTAAATTCATAAATCATTAGATCATTTAATCTTTATCTATTGCATAAAATCATTTAATCTGTGGATACAATTCATTTATATCATCCATTCAAAATTGCACTTTATTCTAAATTCATAAACCTATATCATATCATAAAATCCACCCATTATCTCTCTCATTTCAATTAATTTCAATTAATTGCAATATGCATTTTCCCACTTCAATCTTTTTATCCCACATCTCTCCCACAACATAAATCAACAGTGTGAAGACATCTATAAAATCCCTTCTTCTCACCAAAAAGCGGAGACATTTTGATACGTTATCCATCTTCTTTTCCATTCATCACAACTTCTTGTTGCACTTGTGTTCATAAAAATCTAAGAGCATCGAATGCATAAATCAAGAATCATGGTGAAATAGGAAAACAATGGAGCTGATTTTCTTTTGATTATATGTGTTTTGGTTTTTCATAGTTTAATTTTGTTGTACATATGTTTTCATTTAATAAAACACGTAATATGGATAAAGGTTGTACTAACTCATTCCTAGGCATGTAATGCAACACTCCTCCATATTGAATATCATGTAACTACCTGTTATTTATTGTTTTTGAAGCGCGTCTCTAAGAAAAATTTGTTGGCAAAACAAGGATAGACAACTAAGAGGGGGGGTGAATCATTTGTTTCATAATTTAAAACTTATCTTACTTTATCAACCTTTAATCTCAGATCTGTTAATTAACAGTGAAAGCAAGAATCAACAACACATCAGAAACACACAACACCAAGATTTTTGTGTGGAAACCCTGTTAGGGGAAAAACCACGGTGGAGGTTAATCCACAATTATACCTTGTTAAAAGTATAAGAGAAATGAATAATGGGAATGCACATGCATTCAGGCACACTGCCTAGAGCTCACTACTCAAAGGGAAGGCTCACTGACTTACATAAGAAAATCAAATTAAATCCATCTGAAGAGATTGAACTAAGAAATTAGCTTCTTCAAAAGCCTGATGACAATTCCAGTTAGGCACAAAAATACTTCTTCACACTTCGCTCAAACTTCTTTACACTCTGCTCTGCACTCGAATGATCTGATCTTTATTCACACATATCTTGCACACACTTCGTATACATTCACTGAGCATACATACAAATGAGGAAACAATCGCTCTTATATATCCACTACATGAATTTACATCAACAACTTTTTCAAACACAAATAAGGAATAAATGAATTTCAAACTGTCAGCCCAATTCATGAATAAATCTCAATGTGTACCAACCTAAGTCGGTCACAACATAATGAAGACCTAAATCAACATCCTCAAACATGCCAAGCATTCAAAAATTAATTCACAAGGATCCACAACACGCTACCACCATCATGTCGGCCAAGAACATGAAAACTCAAACACACAAAGGAAAAATATTCGATCATGAACACATCAATCAACATGGACATACCACAATGATAGAGCACGATCTAGAAACATCAGTGAACATCTAACAAGCATACGCAACAACTCAATTTACCAAAATTGCATTCTCTTGTTCCAGAAACACCTGCTACAGTAACAGAATAACTATAGGAACTCAAAAACTCATAACTTTCTCCAATCTTGATGCGCACCTCTGAAAATTTCGGACAACATACTAGATAGGCTTAGTAACAAACCCTTTAAATTTATGACTTCTGAATACCAACTTATAGAACTTTCCACCACTCTAATCTTCACAGCTTCATAGACTATCTGCAACATATTTATTGTGATTTGCTCAATCTCCTCGACATATACAGCCTTTAGGACATCAATGCTAATAGTGTTGACATCAATCACAACCACATATCAGCAACACAACCACACCATCCAACAACATTGCCCAAAATCTCATTATCACAAGGTGAAGAAATTAATCTGATGCAGGATGATCTAAATGAGTATCCTTCATGTTGTTAGCGTTTTCTCATTTTCTGGCTTTAGAATGCGCAATAGATTGACAATGGCCATTAATGTCTAGAGTTGAGAGCGCAGTAGTAATAATCTGTGAGGAAGCATTTCATCTCATGCAAACCCTATTTTGAGCAAACCTGCAATCAAATCATCTTGCAATCATGCTATTCTGAACATACTCTGTAATCATACATTTCTTTTTGAGCATGTCTTGCAATCACGCATTTTTCAGCATTCTATTTTGAAATCATGGTGTTTTCAAAGCATTCCATTCTGAGCATTGCCTGCAAACAATTCATTCTCTTCTGAGCGTAGCCTACAAACACATCAATTTAGTCTGCCATCATTTCAATCTACAATCAATTTTTGAATGAGGTTTCCATATATGTTTGCAACAAGTTTTATTTTCCTCTCTGGCATTTAATTTAGATTTTATTTTTAATTTAGATTTTAGTTTTAATTTAGATTCTTTTGTTTTGTTTTTTTTATTTTAGTTTTAGTTTTGATTTTTGTTTTGCTTTTGTTAATTTAGATTAATTTTAAAATTAAATAGATTTAAATTTTAGATTAACTTAGTTTAAATTTTAGATTTTAATTTATATTTATATTTGATTTTTAATTTAGATCTAATTTTTAGATTTAGATTTAGATTTAATTTGCATTTACATTTGCATTTGAATTTGAATTTAGTTCTAATTTAGATTTAATTCTAAATTTGATTTAAATTAGATTAACTTTTAATTTAGATTAGTTTTTAGTTAACTTTAATTTAGATTTTAAATTAACTTTAAATTAGATTTTAAGTTTAATTTTAATTTAGATTTTTTAGCTTATAGTTAGCTTTTTAATTTAAATTTATTAGATTTAACTTTAGATTTAATTTAATTTTAACTTAGATTAATTTTAGGGTTAATTTAGATTTTGATTAATTTAGGATTAGATTAATTTTTATTAACTTTTAGATTAATATATTTTTATGTTTTAGTTTCATTTAGATTTTAGGTCTAATTTTAGTTTGTTTTTGTTGTAGGTTCGTTTGACAAATATTTGAAATCAAAACTTACGTTTGTCAAAGAAAAGATGCATGAAATTACTAATGAGATTTTGATGAAGGATGTTCGTCGAATGCTGGATTTTGAAACCAATTGTCTTTTAGATTAGAAAACATTTCAATTGGTGCTTTAAAATGAACAATTTCCTTCTCTCACATAGATTTAACTAGGAGGTCAATTAACATTGTTTGTTGTGCTTGAAGGGGTGGTAAGTATTATGCTCTCACCTTGTGCAAACTTGGTGATCAGAAAACAAGACCCATCCACTTTTGTGTTTACCTCTTAGAGGGTCTGCCTTGGTGGGAAAAAGTACTCACCCCAAGGGAACGACCCAACCGGTAACAAGATAAAGCCAAGCTACTTCTAGGCAGTATATAAAATGGGTGCTTGAAGAAAGTTCAAGTACTACGAGTGTGGATGTGTTATAGAGATAAGCGATTCCCTCAGTACCCGTGTGGTGCATCAAAACCTATAGAGTGTAACCTCTACAAGCTAGGAGTCCTCCTTATCAAAGCTAATCTTGCCTCATGTATAACCACTTGAACGGATGCCCTTACTAGACACCTCTTGTTTGTAGTTGCCAAAATCCTTTTATTTGTTGGTGCAGGAGGTCATACCTTTGAAGTTGTCCCACATACTCATGGTTCTTAGTAGAGATGAAGAGTTTGTCATGGGAGATTCATGAGAACTCAAAGCTTGGTTGACCCAAGAAGTGAGTGTGTTGGGGGAGCCAGTGTGGCCAAGCTTCTAATTCATCTGCTAAGAATAAGCACGGCTGGAGAAATCCAAGTGGGAACTCAACAAATATTGTCCTTGCCAATCCTAGGATTGTGCATGATTGTTTTTCATCTTAAAATCAAACTTTTTCAAAAACAAATTGAGAAACATTATTTTTGCTTGTGACTTGCATGTGTGTTTAAAAAAAGAATCTCAAACAAATAGAACACTTAATCATCCTACAACATCCTCAAAACATCCCCAAAACCATCAACCAAACATGTCTAACCACTATGCTCCATATTCATCCCCGACCTATGAATGAAACCAAAGGATTGAATATCTTGACCATCATTTGAAAGAGATTGAAAAACAACTAGAATCTCAACATTTGAATGAAGTGATACAATCATCCCATGAAAATTCTTTATCCTCACCCAAAACTACATCGTCCAAGTTCAATGTCCATGACTTTTTTCAAAGGTTAAATGAGAAGCCCAAATTTAAGTCCTCAAACACAAATAATATTGTGCAATCCTACCATATCATGCATCTATCTTCATCCCCCATAATTCAAATTAAACCTCATGATTCTTCCACCCAAGTTAACGATTTCATACAACCATCCTTTCCTATCATACCATCTACATCTAACAATTCATGTCAATCTCTTAGTTGAAAGCATGCTAACATAGACTCCCCTACACATCAAGATCAAAGTATTATTTCCCCTCCATCCAATGATACCAAAAATCCACAACCCCTTCCAATATTTGACCAAGATCCCATCTCTAAAGAACCTCATGATGATCCCCTTATCTCTTTTTGTTTCATCCAAGATGATCCCCTTTCATCTCAAGAGAAAAGTATCCTTCCAAGTCCTCCTTCCCCCCCATCTAATGATTCCATTGTATCCCAAGAGAATGATAGTTATTCCATCATATCCAATGATTTCCTACCATCTAATGATCAAGATATTCTTTTTACAAAATCTCAAGATTATATTCCTCATCAGATCAAGATATACCTATTAGGGTTATAAGGCGGATATCTAACAAGTTAAATACATATTTGATCAATAAAACAGATAAATAAAACACACAGGAAATTATAGCAGAAACAAGACAACACAAAGAATTTAACGTGGTTCACCCAATCTGGGCTACATCCACAAAACTGTAGCCATCCAATGATTTTATTATCCAGTGCAAAACATATTACAATATCACAAATAATTCCATGCTACAACTCTCCATCCCAACTGCTTATAACAAGCTTTTAGAAGCTTCCAGAAATTAGGGTTTACAAAGTTATCTTTTTTCTTTTTCGATGACGAAACAAAAAAGAAAGGTGAAAAAAAAATCTCGGGGGCTGCCACCCCTGAACCCTCACTCGGGGCCCGACCCAGCCCCGAACCCCAACGAGGATACATGAAGAGTGTACAGTACTAAAAAGTGTACAGTATAGCATGAGCAATTGCCACATCCAACAATCTCCCACTTGGAGACTGATCAGGCTTCACACCAACACAATCTCCCACTTGGAGACTGATCTTGGAATACACTGTTGCACTTACAGCTCCCACTAGAGATAAGCACCTTGGACCTTGTTTCTTTGTTAGACTTTTAACCATGAAGACCAGCTAAATTTGAAGAGGAGCTCAACTTCTCCCTTGTCACTGCCTTTGTAAACATATCCGCTGGATTGTCATTTGTATGTATCTTTTCCAGCTTTACCTATCCATCCTCCAATACTGACCAAATGAAATGATATCTCAATTGTATGTGTTCTTTTTTAGAGTGCAAGGCAGAATTCTTTGCAAGATGTATAGCACTCTGGCTATCTGTAAACAAGTGATTTTCAGCCTGTGTTTTTCCCAACTCTTCCATGAAAACTTGCAGCCATATAATCTCCTTTGTTGCCTCTGTTGCAGCCACATACTCTACCTATGTGGTGGATAAAGCAACCACCTTTTGCAACTAATAAATCCAACTCACTGTTGTCCCACCAACTATAAATACATAACCTGTGGTACTCCACCTGGTATCTATATCCCCTGCCAAATCTGAGTCAACATAGCCTTTTAAATCAGTATTAGAGCCCCCAAAACATAAACATTTATTGGATGTTCCTCTCAAGTACCTAAGAATCCATTTTACCGCATTTCAATGCTCAACTCCAAGATGACTCAAATACCTGCTAACAACTCCTACAACATGTGCAATATCCAGTCTCATGCATACCATGATGTGTATTAAACTGCCTACAACTGAAGCATATGGTACCTTGGACATTTTTTCTTCCTCCTCTTGTGTCTTTGGACACATATCCTTATTCAATTTGACATGACTGGGAAAAGGTGTGCTGACAACTTTTGCATTCTCCATGTGAAATATTTGCAACACCTTTTCAACATAATCAGCCAGAGATAAAAACAATTTCTTATTTTTCCTATCTCGTGCAATCTGCATACCAAGGATTTGTTTTTCTGCCCCTAAATCCTTCATAGCAAATGAATTTGCTAACTGTTGTTTTAACTCCTTTATGTGATCCATGTTAGACCCCGCTACAAGCATATCATCAACATATAAACATAAAATAATGTAGCTATCTTCACCTAACATCTTAAAATAAACACAATGGTCTAAATTACACCAGTTGTAGCCTTGCTTAGCCATAAAACTATCAAATTTAGGATACCATTGCCGAGGTGCTTGCTTCAAGCCATATAAACTTTTCTTCAATCTGCACACAAGTTTCTCCTTGCCTTTGACCTCAAATCCTTGTGGCTGCTCCATATATATTTCCTCTTCCAAATCACCATGGAGAAAGGCAGTTTTAACATCAAGTTGTTCTAAATGCAAATCTTCAGCAGCCACAATACTTAAAACAGTATGAATAGAAGTCATTTTAACAACTGGAGAAAATATTTCATCAAAATCAATACCCTTTTTCTATGCAAATCCCTTTACAACTAATTTGGCTTTAAATCATTGCTTACCTCCATCCTCCTCTTTCATCCTGTAAACCCATTTGTTTGGTAAAGCCTTTTTACCTACAGGCAACTTGCATAATTCCCAAGTATGATTTTTTAGCAAGGAGTCCATTTCTTCTTCCATTCCATGCTCCCACTAAACCTTGGTATCCACCTGCATAGCTTCATGATAACATTTTGGTTCACCAACATTAGTTAATAAAATAGAATACAAAGAGGGAGAAAATCTTTCTGGAGGTCTACTTATCCTTGAAGATTGCCTAACATTCACTGGAGTTTGTGGTATTTCTTGTTGTTGTTGTTGTTGCAGAGGATGAGGAACCATAGGAACATTGTTGTGTGTAATATCATCCAACACTACATAATCCTTTTATGTCTTCTCATGCTGCTGCAATAGATCTTTGTACAACAGTTTCTCATTGAATGTGACATCCTTGCTTCTCACAATTTTCTTATTTTCAAAATCCCAAAGCCTATAACTAAATTCATCAATGTCATATCCAAAAAATATACATTTCTTTGATTTTGCATCAAGCTTGGTTCTATTTTCAGAATCTACATGTGCAAATACTTCACAATCGAAGGTTTTGAGAAAAGAATAACTCACCTTCTTACCTATCCATGCTTCCTCTGGAATACCACAACCCAAAGGATTAGAGGGACCTCTATTAATTAAATCAATAGCAGTGTTTATAGCCTCTGCCCACATGTTTAAAGGCATGCCATAATGCAATCTCATAGTTCGTGCACACTCCATTATTGTTCTATTCATGCGCTCAACAACTCCATTTTCCTGTGGAGTCCTTGGAACCATTTTCTACCTATGAATACCATTAGAGGAACAATAATCTTCAAACTCTTTGCTGCAATACTCACCGCCATTATCATATCTGAGACATTTTAGCTTTTTACCTATCTCATTCTCAACCAAGCTTCTCCATTTTTTAAAAGTTTCAAATACATCAGATTTCTGCCTAAGGAAATAAATCCATACCTTCCTAGTTGCATCATCAATGAATGTAACATAATATTGAGAGCCACCAAGAGAAGATACCTGAGTTGGTCCCCATACATCCGTATGCACAAGCTCCAATTTCTCATCTTTTTTTTGTTTCCCATCCTTGAGAAAACTAACTCTCTTTTGTTTTCCATACACACAACTTTCACATAAATCTATATTAACACATTTTAGACCTGGTAAAACATTCCTTGAATGAATTACTTTCATACCTTTTGCACTCATATTCCTGAGTCTATTATGCCATAGTGTTGATTCAGAATCCATACCAGCTATCTGATTTTCTTCCTGTTGAACTGCAGCAACTGTTCCTAAACATTGATTTTTATCTACAATAGCTAAAGTAGAAGGAACAGTATGACTTGTATAGAGATATAAGGTGCCTACTTTCACACCTTTTGCTACCACTAAGGCACCTTTTGTAACCTTTCAATTTTTATCACTAAATGTAACAACACAACCTTCATCATCTAGTTACCTTGCAGAAATTAAATTTATTTTTAACTTTGGAACATGCCTTACCTCATGTAGCAGCCAATGATTCCCATTTTGCAACTTAATCTTGATTCTTCCCTTTCCAAAAATCTAATAGGGTTCGTTATCTCCCAAATAAACCAGCCCAAAATCCCCTTGGACATAATGAAGAAAATAATTTATATGGGGCGTAGCATGAAAAGAAGCCCCTGAATCTAACACCCAAGAATCATCAGCATTGTCAAGGGAAAGAATCAAAGCATCCTCATTAGATTTATTACTTACCACATTTGCCTCTTTATTTCCCTCATTTTTGTCTCCTTTATTTTTTTGAGACCAACAATCTTTCTTTAAATGACCCGGTTTACCACAGTACCAGCAATCCCTCTTATCTCTAGATTGGGATTTTTTGTCCTTTGATTTTCCTCGTGACTTCCTACAACTTCCAGAATTGTTTCCTCTCTCCTTTGTTCTACCCCTGCTTTTTCCATTCAAAACACTACCTGATGTGGATATTCCACCTGATTTTTTCCTACAAATTTCCTCTCTCAAAATAACACTAGCAACATCATCAAACTTCAATGTATTCAAACCAAAAACAGAATTGCTAATAGCCATTACCAAGCTATTCCAGCTTTCAGGAAAAGAACACAGAATCAAAACAGCCCTAACTTCTTCATCAAAGTTTAATTTTACAGAAGTTAATGGACTGGTAACCATATTAAAGTCATTTAAATGATCAACAATTGACCCACCTTCTACCATTTTCATATTAAATAAATGCTTCATAAGAAATACCTTATTCGAAGTGGAAGGATTTTCATATAACTTCGCTAGGGTTTCCATCAACTCTTGAGTTGTCTTTGTTGTTGTAATACTGAACGCCACCGATTGTGCCAGGCATAAACGAATACTACCAAGTGTCTTTATGTCCAAAATATCCTAGTCCTCATCTGATATTGCTAAGGGTTTCTTGGTTTTCCCTTCCAATGGTCACCATGAATCCTTCTAATAGAGGTATTCCTCCATCTGCATCTTCCATAATTAATAGTTATGCCCATTGAACTTCTCAACCTTCAACTTACCCTTGTATGGCATTGTTCCCACTTAACCGTGAGACTCCCACTCAACCGTGAGACCTTCCTGTAGATGATAATAAAATACAACTTGCTCTAATACCACTTGTTAGGGTTAGAAGGCAAATATCTAACAAGTTAAATGCAGATTTGATCAATAAAATGCACAGTAAATTATAGCAGAAACAAGACAACACAGAGAATTTAACATGGTTCACCCAATCTAGGCTACATCCACAAAATAGCAGCCATTCAATGATTTTATTATCCAGTGCAAAACATATTACAATATCACAAATAATTCCATGCTACAACTCTCCATCCCAACTGCTTATAACAAGTTTTTAGAAGCTTCTAGAAATTAGGGTTTACAAAGTTGGATTTTTTCTTTTTCTATGACAAAACAAAAGAAAAGGTGAAAAAAATCTCAAGGGCTGCCACCCCCAAACCCCCGCTCAAGGCCTGACCCGGCCTCGGACCCCGATGAGGATACATGAAGAGTGTACAGTATAGCATGATCAGTCACCACATACCAACAATCTCCCACTTGGAGACTAATCAGGCTCCTCACCAACACAATATCCTCATTCAAGGATACCCTTTCATTCCATGATGATGTGCATCCTTCTCATGATCAAGATATTCCTTTCATACCACTTCCTAATAAAGAGCAAGATACTCCATCTCCTACACCTCATGATTCTTTTCCAAGTCAAGATCAAAGTACCCACCATCCCCATGTCAAGATCCTATCACCCATCCTAATTCCCATCATGATCACAATCCTCCACAAGAGTCTATCACCCCTATTCAAGCTATTCATGAGCCCCTTACCTATCAAATAGGTTCCCTCACTTTTATCGAAGGTGGTTTACTCCAAGATATTTTATTCCTTTCATATCACATCCACCTCACAGTGGACTTGCATCTTGTTTCATAAATAATACATATCCCATTGGAAAACAAATGTGTCAAAGTATGAACTCCAAAGGAAAAGGATTGGGCATTCATGAACAAGGTAGCCTAGAACCCCTTTACATCCAAGAAAATCCATATTATCATGGCCTTGGTTATACACCTCACGCTCAAGATATCGGTATCCATTGTAAGTCCAAATTCCATCAAAATAAACCTAAGTATCCTAGTTCATCAAACCTTCCATATATCCTAGTTCCTTGTCCTAGTCCATCAAACCTTACATCTATCCTTGGTCCTTATCATCCAAATCCTAGTCCATCAACCCTTCCATCCATATTGGGCCCCTACATCCCTCCATCTCCTATTCATCAAGAACAACAAAGGCACACATCCTTGATGCCCTCTCAAAATTCTACCTACATTAACCCATCCATAAGACCTCCATATCATTCATCTCCATCCACCTATCCCATTGCTCTTGGAAGCAATTTGGGTGCCAAGTGTCAAAAGCTTCCATACCAAAATCCACATATATCAAAAGATCAACATGTCTCCTCAAAGAGACATGCAAAAATAAATGAAAATCTGATTCTAAATCATAAATAAAAAATTCAAAGGCCACAAAGGCCCATAAATCAAAAAGAAAAATTTCAAAGGTCACAAAGGCCCACAAATCAAAATGAAAAATTTCAAAGGCCACAAAGGCCCACAAAGCAAAAAGAAAAATTTCAAAGGCCAGAAAGGTTCATAAGGAAAAAATAAAAATCTCAAAGGCCACAAAGGCCCATGAATCAAAAATAAAATTCAAAAGCTATTTGGATTCCTAAAACTCTCGTAGAAGCAATAAAATCTAAATTGGCATCCAAATTTGCTAATCTAAAAGCTTCCTCCAATCATCCATCTAAAATCCTATCACCTTCAAATTTCATTTTTCCTCCATCACTCCACCACCCGTCAAGGTGTGTGCCAATGTTGATATTTCCATCCTTTCCATCTATCCATCAACAATCCTTCCAACCTCCTATCTATTATCCAAAATTCATCCCCCATTATCCTCCTTTAATCCAAACCCTTGCATAAGTCCTTAGATTCTTCTATCATACCATTAATCTACCAATGTTTATGATTCTAATCCTTATTGCCATAGTTTATTAGAACACATATTCAAGGGATATTGGCTGTGAAACTTGAGGCTTGAGTCCTTCCTCCATCTCCCCATCATTTCCATATTCATTTATCCCTATATATATCCTATCTCCCATATTCATCTTTCACTTTACACTTCGGGGAAAAAACATTCCATCTTATCATTTGTATTTTTTATCCTCTTTACATTCATCCTTTACCTTTCCACCTTTGATCTTGACAAGGTTAAGGATATTCTTGAATGTCATGCATCTTATCCTATACACTTTATCCATATCTTCCATTCCATATCCTTCACCTTATCCATATTATACCATCCTATCTAAATGCATCCTTTGTTCCCTTCCTTGGTATTGATGAGGAATAGGGGCAAAATATTCAAGCATTTGTGTCCATATATTATCTAGTTGATCTTGACCATCCTATTCATTATCCTTATCCTTGCCCTTCCATTCCATATCTCCCAACTATCCAAATCTGTGTCCCATTTCATTCCTTTGTTCTTGATGAGATTAGGGACAAAATTACAAATGCATGCTTTGAATTTCCTTTCATATCCTTATGTGTTACCATCTCATCATAGTTCACATCCTTATCATTTATCCATGATTACACTACCCCGAGATGGGTCATCATGTCCCTTTGCAACCACAAATCTTATCATGCAAATCATATTTGAGCCTAGTTGTAGAAAATTATCCAATCCTCATATCTTTTGTCAATCAATCATCAACAATCATCAACCTAATCGTACTTAGAGGAATTAGTGATCCTAATTACTTATCATCATCATGCCTTATGGAATCAATCATTCTTGGCATCTTAATCAATCAACCATTATCATCTTTTGACAAGAGATATGATGTGTGTGTGACATGTTTTGCAATGAATCTTTCATTTTGATCTATCATTTATCCATGGTTACATTACCTCTACTATGGAAGATCCTATTCCTTCAATCACTTATATCATCTCATTCCATCTTAAAATGTCTTGAAAAAGTCCATAAAAATCATAAAATGTCCTGAAAAAATCCATAAAAACCTAAAATATCTTGAAAAATTCCATAAAAAACATAAAATGTCCTTAAAAAACCCAAAAAATCAAATATTTTGAAAAAAAAAAAACCAAAAAAATCAAATAACCTCAAAAAACCTAAACAGTGACACTTTCAAATCGCCACGCAGCTTTGAAATTTAACAAAATCAAAATCCATGATTGACAATCAAGCAAACATTACAACACACCTATCAATCCTCCTTTTCAAATCTGACCAACCGCATAAACTATGACAAGAATCAAATTCACATTGAAGCATGATGCACATTTGTTTGTTGATCTTTTAATTGATTTATGATTTTATCTTTGATGACATGTCTTTTAGCTTCTTGAAGATGTCTTGGACTAGAGAGGTGAGGATGGGGCATGCTCACTTTTTTGTTGTCTGTGGATTGTTTCTTATTCATAGGATGACTTGTCATAGGACATGGCTATCTAAAACCATCGAGGACCTATGAGTCTAGTGTGGATGAGAACATTCCTTGTCTAATAGTGTCTTCCATGCAATAAGTATTCAGGTTATCTAAGGTCTTTATACCTAGATGTTTATACTTTACTGCTAAATAAAAGCACAAACAGTATTCAGGTCATCTAGATGTTAATGTTATCTAGACGCTTATACTAATGTGCGACATAATAAGCTTGATGATGATAAAGCACAAGAAGTTTCATCACTTTCATTTCCTTCATATCTCTTTTCATCCATAATTTCTCCCATCATCCATCTCCTTCATCATTTATTTTTCTTCATGCGCCTTATTTCAAAGAATGATTACTTGGTTTATCTAACTGATGTGTCTCTTTTACTTCAAATATCAAATCAATCAATCTACTCCCTGATCACTCAATCTATTAATCAATCATTGTTTTGCGCTAGCATCCATCTCAATCATCTTAATCAGCTTATTAACCCGGCTATACTGATCATTTACATCAATTGTTCAGTTACACCCATCAACTGTGCATTTTCATCAAATGTGCATCTTTGCTTAATCACTCATGCAAAATCAATTATCTCATCTTCCCCTCATGATTTGTCGAGAGATTAATCTTATCAAATCTTGTTCGATCAATCTTCTCAAGGGGTAATATCATTTGTATCATCATCCTTACCAAGATATCCCTGGGGCATGTATCAGTTAATCAATCTTTTTTTCTTTGAAACAATGCAATAGGTTTGATGCAGGGACTTTTAGAGGTCATAACTTTTGACTTGGATGTTTATTTGGGCTGAAATTTTACATGTGGATGCATTATGAGGTGTCATGTGGATTCCCAAATGATCTTGAGTCGGTCGGCCCCCATTTTGACACTTTTTCGAGGCTTGAAACTTTCATCTTGACCCTCCAAAATGACAATTTAGTGTTTTTTCTGGTTTTTAAAAAGTCATTTTTGTTAATAACTCGAAAAGCATGTTTTGAATTTAGGATGTTAGTTGGAAATTCACCCTAACTTAGTTTTAGGAAGTTTTTGCGAAAAAACTGGACTCTCAAAGTTATGCATGCAAAATTCCAAAAATGGCAAAATCTGCCAAAAAAGGTGATTTTTTGGTTTTTTTGTTTTTTTCAATTTTTTTGGATATAAGAGAATTTTCTCTCATTGTAGCAGCAGATTTGGTGAATAGAATATTTTCATTTTCTAGTTATTTCGAATCTTTGGCTCTCTCACATGATTAATGGCACAATTTTATTGAGTGTATGTTGTTGGCTACATCATTTGGTATCAAAGTGAGAAGATGGCTAGGAGAGGAAGAGGAAGAGGCAGTCTTGCCCAGATGCATAGAGAAATGAAAAATATGCAAAGGCAAGTAGCATAACTTACAACACGGATGGAAAACCAAAGATTGGGTAGAGGGGGAGACAAATCTAATGAGGAGACAGGTCGAGGAGGTGCAGATCAAGATATAGAACATGAAGAAGAATTAGAAGGCATGAGTTTTGAAGAGAGGATTCTCAGGGCCTTAGAAGGAAAAAATGAAGGGATCAAGGTTGATGTTTCAAATTATGCAGGTAGTCTTAAACCAGAGGAGTTGATAGATTGGTTGAATGACATGGGAGAATTTTTTGAATGGAAATACATGAAAGAGGAAAAGAAGGTGAAATTTGCATGCACCAAATTAAAGGGCCATGCAATGATCTAGTGGGATCATTTTCAAAAAGAGCAAACAAGGAAAGGAAAGGATAAGATCAGGACATGGAATAAAATGGTGAAGAAGTTGAGAGGAAAAATTTTGCCCATAGATTATACAGAAACCCTTTTTCGTAGGTTTCAAAATTTAAAGCAAACCTCTCTTCTATGCAAGATTATACAAATGAGTTTTATATGCTTTCTATACATGTAGAGCATAAATACAATGATGAACAAATGGTTGCTAGATATGTTAATGGCTTGAAATTCTCTATTCAGGATGAATTGAGAATGCATCGAGTCGACAGTATGGAAGAGGCTTACCAATTTGCTCTAAAGGCTGAAGAAAAACAAAACGGACAATATCATCAGAGGAATAGAGGAGGAAGAAGGGGTACATCAACCTCATTTTGAGGAGGTTCAAATTATGGAAAAGGAGAGTCATCCCATGGATTGGAAAATCAAGTAGACACTCGACAAGATCCTCTGAATCTAGAACGAGGAAGGTGGGGGGATTTTAAAGAGGTAGAGGTTATGGAAGTGGTAGAGGATGGGAAAACCAAAGAAGGCCTTTCACTTGTTTCAGATGTGGAGAAGAAGGTCATAGAGCATTTGAATTCTCAAATTATAGCATGCAAGAAAGAAATCAAGGAGGACAACCTAGGGTGAACCTAATTCAAACTTAGCATGAAGTGGATGGGATGGAACTAGAGGTTCCACCAGATTTGGGAGAAAGTCTCATGATGGGAAGAGAAATGGTGACTCCAGAGAAGGAGAAAACACAAGCCAAAAGCTTTGATGATTCATGGCTTCGAACCAATATCTTTAGAACCATATGCACTTTGGGTGGCAAGGTATTTTAAGTTATTGTTGATGGAGGTAGTTGTGAAAATATGGTTTCTAAAGAAATGGTAGAAAAATTGAATTTACACTGTGAAAAACATCCTCATCCGTACCGCATTGGATGGTTTAAAAAGGGAAATGAAGTCATTGTTGATAAAATATGCCTAATTAAGTTTAGCATAGGGAAGATCTATCAGGATGAGATATGGTGTGATGTTGTCCTAATGGATGTTTGTCATGTGTTATTGGGAAGGCCATGGCAGTATGATAAAAAAGTTATGCATGATGGAGAGAAAAACACATACACCTTTTGGAAAGATGGCTCTAAGGTGATTTTGTTGCCTCTCAAGGATGGAGGAAAAGGTGAGACCATGTTGTCTAAAAGATATCTTGTTAAAGAAATGAAGGTGGTAGGGTGTTGCTATGCATTAGTAGTGAAAAAAGGTGACGAGGAAGACATTTCACTACCCCCAGAAGTAGCAGAGCTATTGGAAGAATTTGTTGATGTTGTGCCTAATGAATTACCTGATGGTCTACCACCAAAGAGAGATATTCAACATCATATTGATTTGATTCTAGGAGCAACTCTACCCAACCAAGCAGCTTATAGGATGAATCCAACACAACATGCAGAGTTGAATAAGCAAGTAACATAACTCGTAAGTAAACATGTGGTGAGAGAGCATGAGCCCATGTGTTGTACCTACATTGTTAACCCCAAAAAAATATGGAACATGAAGGATGTGCACTGATAGTAGAGAAATTAATAAGATTACCATCAAGTATCGATTTCTTATACCTTGTATGGAGGACATGATGGATGTCCTTGTAGGGGCCAAATATTTCAGCAAGATCGACCTACGAAGTGGCTACCACCAAATCCGGATCCGAGAAGGGGATGAGTGGAAGACAACCTTTAAGACTAGAGATGGATTATATGAGTGGATGGTTATGCCATTCAGGTTATCAAATGCACCTAGCACATTTATGAGACTAATGAACACTGTACTACGACCTTACATTGGTAAGTTTGTGGTAGTTTATTTTGATGATATTTTGGTATTTAGTAATAGAAAAGAAGAGAACCTACAACACTTGAGGATCATCTTTGGTGTGTTAAGGAAGGAGCAACTCTATGCAAATTTGAAGAAGTGTAGGTTCATGCAAGACAATTTGGTATTTTTAGGCTTTGTCATTTCTAAAGATGGTGTCAGAATGGATCTAGAAAAGGTTAGGGAAATTCTAGAATGGCCTAGTCCAAGCAGCATAATAGAGGTAAGAATTTTTCATGGCTTGGCCATTTTCTATTGAAATTTCATTCAAAATTTCACTAGTATTATAGCCCCTATAACAGATTGTACCAAAGGAAGGGAGTTTGTATGGACCAAGGATGTTGAGGAGAGTTTTAAGTACTTGAAGCAAAAGGTAATAGAAGCACTTATACTTGCATTTCCAAATTTTGATCAGGTATTTGAAGTAGAATGTGATGCCTCCCATGTGGGAATAGGTGTTGTACTTAGCTAAACGGGAAAACCTATAGCTTTCTTTAGTGAAAAGTTGAATGAAGTGAGAAAGAATTGTTCTACTTATGATTTGGAATTTTATGCAACTGTTCGAGCATTGAGATACTGGAGACATTATCTAGTTCCCCAAGAGTTTGTATTGTTTACAAATCATATTGCATTGAGATAAGTAAACACACAAAAAAATTTGAATAGTAGACATGCCAAATGGGTCTCTTTCTTGCAGGGTTACAATTTTGTCTTGAAGCATAAGTCTGGAAAATAAAATCAAGTTGTAGATACGTTAAGTAGGTGTGTTGTACTTTTGACCACAATGGAAACTGAGGTGATTGGTTTTGATGCCATCAAAAATTTGTATGAGTCTGATGATGATTTTTGGGAGATTGTGGAACAATTGAAGGCAACAGTATCTGGTAACTTGGATCACTTTAGGGGTGAATATTTTTTGCAAGATGGGTGTCTATTTAAAGGAAAACAATGATGCATACTAGCTGGCTCTATGAGGGAAAACATTATCAGAGAATTTCATAGTAGTGGGTTGGCTAGACATTTTGGAAAGGACAAGACAATAGCCTTGATAGAAGATAAATGTTATTGGCCAAAGATGAAAAGGGATATAATTAGGTATGTAACAAGGTGTCGGATCTTCCAACTGGCTAAGGGACATTCACAAAATACAAGGTTGTATATGCCATTACCAGTACCAACTGCACCATGGATAGATTTGAGCATGGACTTTATGTTGGGACTTCCACACACCCAATGAGGTAATGACTCCATTTTTTTAGTTGTTCATAGGTTCTCTAAGATGGTTCATTTCATTGCATGTAAGAAAACTAATGATGCAATGAGGGTAGCAGAGTTCTTTTTTTAGAATTTATTCGACTACATGGTGTTCCAAAGACTATTACCTCTGATAGGGATACCAAATTCCTCAGTCATTTCTGGAGGACTTTATGGAAGAAGATGGGGACAAAGTTACAGCTTAGTACTGCATATCATCCTCAAATGGATGGGCAAACAAAGTTAGTCAATCAGAGTCTGGGAAATTTGTTGAGGTGTATTGTTGGAGAAAATCCAAAACAATGGGACATGGCATTACCTCAAGCCGAATTTTCTTATAATAGTTTAGTTAATAGATCAACAGGAAAGTCGCCTTTCCAGATTGTGTATGGCGGGAATCCTAAGGGTATTCTATATTTGGTATAGCTACTGATGAAGTCAGTGATGATGGGGAAGTATTTGCAAAACACCTTCAATAGTTGCAGAAAGATGTGAGATAGAAGTTGCAAGACAGTAATGAGAGGTACAAGAATGAAATGGATGCTAGTAGGAAAAATCAAACATTCAATGAAGGTGACTTAGTGATGGTATGTTTAAGAAAAGAGAGGTTTCCTACTGGAACATACCACAAGTTGAAATATAGGAAAATTGGTCCTTGCAAAATTACAAAGAAGATCCAATGATAATGCATATGAGGTCAGTTTACCAAATGATCTAGATATTTCTCATGTGTTTAATAATTATTATTTATATGCATTCCATGGTGAGGATGATGTTGAAGATAGTGAACCAAAAGTGGCATGGCACCACCACATTCTCCATAAGAAGAAGGAAAAGATTGCACGGATTCTTGATAAGAAAACTATCAACACTCGACAAGGGCATTACAACAGGTATTTAGTACAATGGGAAGGATTGCCACCGATAGATAGCACATGGATTATAGACTGGAAAGTGCAGAGGTTGGATCCAGACAAGTGGAAGCAGTTTGAAGACACTCACTTGCAAGAGTTGTGTTCTTTTCAACCAGAGGAGAATGATGCAAGGACTTCTGGAGGTCATAACTTTTGACTCGGATGTTTGTTTGGGATAAAATTTTATAAGTGGATGCATTATGAGGTGGCATGTGGATTCCCAACTAACCCTGAGTTGGTTGGCCCCCATTTTGGCACTTTTCTGAGGCTTGAAACTTTCATCTTGACCCTCAAAATGGCAATTTAGTGTTTTTTCTAGTTTTTAAAGTCATTTTTTTAATAACTTGAAACGCATGTTTCAAATTTAGGATGTTAGTTGGAAATTCATCCTAACTTACTTTTAGGAAGTTTTTGGGAAAAAACTAGACTCTCAAAGTTATGCATGCAAAATTCCAAAAATAGCAAAATCTGACAATTGTCGAAATTTGCCAAAAAAAGGTGATATTTTGGTTTTTTGTTTTTTTCAGTTTTTTTGGAATTAAGAGAGTTTTCTCTCATTGTAGCAACAATTTTGGTGAATAGAAGATTTTTTTTTTCTAGTTATTTTGAATCTTTGGCTCGCTCACATGATTAATGGCACAATTCTATTGAGTGTATGTTGTTGGCTACATCAAGGTTGCATTGTCTCAAAGAGGGGCAAAATGTAGACACTCAAAAAATTTCTTCACAATCGTCCTATTTTTCATCTATTAATTAAATGGATATTATTATATATTTAATTAATTCATTTAATAACTTCCTCTATTTTCATTAATCTACTTAAATCATTAAAATATTATAAGCATTTACCCATACTATAAGCATTTCTTCATTCAATAATATTATAAGTATTTAATCATTTGCATAATCAACCATTTAATCCATAAATCATTTCATATTGCTCCATTTGCATTAATCATTAAAATATCTATGCATACTAAATCATTTAAATACATAAAATTGTTTAATCACTTATCTAAATTCATAAATCATTAGATCATTTAATATTTATCTATTGCATAAAATTATTTAATCATACATTTAATTCATTTATATCATCCATTCAAAATTGCACTTTATTCCAAATTCATAAACCTACATCATATCATAAAATTCACCCATTATCTCTCTCATTTCAATTAATTTCAATTAATTGCAATATGCATTTTCCCACTTCAATCTTTTTATCCCACATTTCTCCCACAACATGAATCTACCGTGAAGACATCTATAGAATCCCTTCTTCTCACCAAAAAGCGGAGAAATTTTGATACATTATCCATCTTCTTTTTCGTTCATCACAACTTCTTGTTGCACTTGTGTTCATAAAAATTTGAGAGCATCAAATGCATAAATCAAGAATCATGGTGAAATAGGAAAATAATGGAGCTGATTTTCTTTTGATTACATGAGTTTTGGTTTTTCATAGTTTAATTTCATTTTACGTGTGTTTTCATTTAAGAAAGGCTTCATTAGATTTATGCTGGAATTTTGATTTGAGTTTATAGATTAAATCATTCAAGTTTCAATTTTCAGCGTAGACACTTAGTGTAAACAAGAACCTTGTGACTCTCTTTGCTTCCTTCTTCAATCTTTCATACTTTTGCTAATGTGGAAAACCACACCGCATTTTTACAATTATGAAACATGTCATCCTTTCATAGAGTTTGCAAACTAGTAAACTTTGTGACACTTGAACTTATTTCTTCCTTCATCACACTTTTATAGAATACACAAACTAGCAAACTTTGTGACATCACAAACTTGGTGACTTTTCTCTCTTTCTTTATCGAGGTATCAAGAAACTTATAAATTTTGAAACCTTTATTCCATCTTCCTTTGTTTTGCATTTTTGGCTAGTCAAACGCATGAACTTTATGACAATTATAACCTTAGTATAATTTCACTAAGTTCACAAACCATTAAACTTAGAAATCTTGAATTTCTTCTTTGTTGGGGCTTGAGGAAATTGGGGAAATAGGGAAAGCATGAAGGGATGGAAAACTATGAAATTCCGAAACACATAGAGTAATTTGATAAAGACTTAATGGAATGTCAAGATGTCAAAATTTTGGTTAAGGTATGATTGGGATGACAATTTCGAAAAGTATGGAGGCATTTGAAACATTGAAAGTCTTAAAAACCAACACTTAGACAATTTGGAAAGGATTAAAGTGGGATGCAATGATCAAAAGGGATGGTGTGAAGGTATGAATGACCCTGAAGCTCCAAAAATCTAACAAAAAGATAAAATCACTAATAAAAATGCTAGGAAGAGATCAAAATTAGAATTTTATGGATTTTTTTCCCTTTTGGCACCTAGGGACCCATGTATGATTTATCAAATTGGTTATAAACAATGGTTCAAATGAGGCATGAATGATAACAAGGCCAAATATAACTAATACACACAAAAGTGAAGGGATTAAAAAATAATTGGCATTATAAATTTAAGTCCCAATAGGCTTTGATTAGGTATGTGTGTCTCTTGTGGGCATAGTGAGAATCCAAATCTTTGAGAGCATACTGAAAATGGGGAAAAAAAGGGATCAAGACTAACTTACACTTCAACATGAAAAACAAGGGTCATGGTTAAACAAACAAAAAATTATATACAAGGCCAAACACAAGAAAAACATTATGTATAAAAAGAGACTTAGTATTTCTCACATAAAATAATAATTTTAATTTTGGTCATGGATAGGTAGCTCCATCAATATCCCTACCAATTATTTCAAATGATGTACATTTACTCCATATATTTTTGCAACTTCATATGGACCTAGTCAGAACTTGTCATGTTTTCCTTTGTCCTCAAATATTGCATTTGATAGAAGGACCAAATATCAAACTTAGAAATTCCTTTGTAATGTTCACTTTTCAAATAAATACTTTTTCATTTTCTTATTTGGCAAAGCCTTATCATGTTCATTTTTTCTTTTTTCTTGTAACTCTACTAGTTCCATGACTCTATTAGCTATTGTAGCATTTTCTATGTCATCAATATTCGATAGAAACTAAAATAATGGTTATCCTAAATTGAGTGGAATATTTGTATCTATCCCATAAACAATTTCAAATGCACTCGCTAATATAAGCCTTGTAATTTACCCTATCTACTTGAAGTGCATACTTTATTTCATTATCCTACCTCTTCTTGTTTAGGGTCACTATTCTCTTTATTACTTTCATAAGATTTCTTTTGTTGAACTCATCTTGTCCATTGCCTTGGGGATGGTAAGGAGATGATAAAGTGAAACTAATTCCATATTCATTACATAATTCTTAAATATCTTGTGATTTATAACACATGGCATTATCTACTATATTTATTGAAAGCACACCAAATATAGTTATTATATTATTCAACAAAAAAGCACTTACCAATTTGATGTAGCATCACTAGTAGGGATTCCTTCAACCCACTTGGTGAAGTAATCAATTTCCACGTAAATCTATTTATATGTGTTCTTAGATTTCTCTAGTATATCACCTATTAAATAATCTCCCCATTGTTGAAAAGGAGTATTTTCAATCACTAGTAAAAGAGGAAGAGTGCTTGCAAACTTAATTTTACAAGGAAACATCTTATAGGAATCAGAATTCCTTATTTTCTTTACTAAATCCTTGAATAGGGCAAGCCTTAACCTAAGGATCTTATTTGCAAGATCATCTTAGGCTTGGAAGTTCCTCCACAAAATTTCATAATCTAATTCATGAATTATTATGCTTAACTATTCCTTATTCAAATATTTGAGTAGCAATCCATTTGGGTCTCTCAACATAAAAAAAGAATGGACTAACACATACCTTTGGAATTGTAGTTTTAAATTCCTTTGTTAGTTTTTATTCATTTAAAGTGAACACCTCATATTCATTAAATATAATATAATATTCTTGTAACATGGATTATTCTTCAATAGACAAATATTAGGCTCATTATCATCACTATTTTCATTTACATCTTCTACCTATAAATTTGAATCAAACATAAGTTTGGATAAAACTTGGCCTCTTATCAACTTGGTTGTTGGAAAATTAATATCATACTCCTAAAGTTTAGTTATACATTGGCATCTTTTCCTTGAAGTTTATTTCTGAATGAGGATATCTTTCACATTTGTGTGCGGAACAAATTCAATTACCTTTATACCCACCAAGTATTCCAGGTATTTCTTTCACTATCTTAACCAAATAATATGCATGATTATCCATTTTTGAATATTAAATATTTCCCCTTGTAGGTAATTACTAAAGAATGTAATAGGTTTTTCATAACCCTCATCATTATTTTGCAACAAAATAGTAGAAATAGTATAGAAAGAAGCAAAAAAATAGTTGGAAAGGTTTGATATAATCTAATCTTACAAGAAAAAGTGCTTCTTTAATGGCCTCTTTGACCTTGACAAAAGTTTCAATGAGTTTATCATTCCAAGCAATCAATTTCCCTTTCTTAAGAATGTTGGAGATGGGATTACTTTTCTTAGCAAAATTAGACATAAATCTTCTCAAGAAATTGATTTCCCAAAGAAGGACTAAATTCCATTAACTATTTTAAGCCTTGGGATTTGATCAATTTCCTTAACTCTATTTAGATATATTCTTATCCTATCTTTGGACACAATGTGGCCTTGCGATTTTCCTTCTTCCACACCATACATTTATTTTTGGGGATTTCATGCAATCCCATATTCTAGGCATCCTATAAATATCTATTCCAAATGTTTGCAATCATCTCTTCTATTTACTTGTTCATTTGTCTTTGCAAGCCTTCTCCTGGTTAGAATTCCTTCATTCTTGTCTCTAATAATTTGATCCTCTAAATGATTCCTTTGAACATATTAGGCAGGAGTCTTACTGTGCTTTTCTACTATTGCTTCTTTCTCTTCAACCTCTTCTTCTTTTGAGCAAGGAGGTGCATCAAATACATAGTCCTCAATTTCATACATATTCTAATGTAAATCTTCATTAACCTTAATATTTGTGCTTTAAAATATCCTTCCTAGTCTTTTATTGTAGCACCTATATGTTTTACTCTAAGATGAATATCCTAGAAAAATACCTTCATCAACTTGAGTCAAACTTCCCCAAAGTATCTTCATCTCTTCTAATGTAGAATTTTCTTCCAAAGACTCTAAAATACTTGAAAATTCTTGGCCTTTCATACAATAACTCATATGGGGTCTTAGTGTTTTTTAGCCTTAACAATCCTTTGAGAGTATAGACTCCAATATGAACTGCCTCTCTCAAATAAACATCAAAAATATTTTCTTTCATCAATATAGTCCTTTCCATCTCTTGAATAATCGTATTCTTTCTTTCCACAACCCCATTTTGCTAAGGAGTTCAAGCAGTAGATATAGATTCCTCCTTATTCCATGTTCTTCACAAAAATTATTTAACTCATTTCATGTGAACTCACCTCCTCTATTATACCTTAAGCACTTGATTTTACCATTCATTTCATTCTCAACCATTGATTTAAAAATATTGGATCTACTAAAAGAATCATATTTATCTTTCAAGAAAGTAACCCATGTCATCCTAGAGAAATCATCAATAAAAAGCATGAAATGCCTTTCTCCTTTCAGACTTTTTATTTTGGTAGGTCTGCATAAACTAGTATGTATCAATTCCAATGGTCTACAGGAAGAATACTCTTTAGACTTGAAAGTTATCCTTGTCTACTTTCCAAACTGACATTCCTTATACATAGTACTTGCAATCTTGATTATATTAGGCATATCTCTTACTGCATGTGATGAGCTAATTTTCACAATATTGACAAATTTGATGTGTCCCATTCTCCTATACCAAATCGAGCATTCACTTGTTTGTCCCAAAATACAATTCCTTTCATTGACATCCCTTAGAGTGTATATGTCACCATTAGTCCTAGATCCTTCTACAACCAATTTTCTAGACTTTTCTATTTTGATTTCACAACCTCTTTCATTGAATATGAGATTGTATCCATTTCTGCACATCTGAATCGCACTAAGAGGATTATTCCTAAGACCTTTGACACAAAGAACATTTTTTGTCTTGTGCTTTCCATCATTACCTATTGTACCTTTTCCACATATTTGTATTGAAGTATCATCTCCAAGCTTGAATATGCCTTCATTCTACTTCACAAGCTTGATAAACTTGCTCCTATCCCCTATCATGTGGTTAGAAAAATCACTCTCCATCACCCAGGATTTTTCCTCATCTTTTGCATGAAAATAAATACACACAACACTTGAATCTTTAGTTTCATCTTCAATCTTCTTAGTATCCAGGAACAGGATTTCATCCTCATTACCCAGACCACTAGATTTATCATCCTTTGAAGAGCAAGAATCTTCCTTGGAGTAGAGACTCTTTTTGAGCTTATTTCTTCTTAAATCTTTGTTTCTCTTTTCAAAATATTTAAAGGTACATTTAGAAGAAAAATGACCAATCTCTCCATGCTTAAAACATTTGAAAGGTAGCTTACCTTTGTACTTGTCGATACCCCTCTTCAACTTCCTTACAAATTTTTCTTCTTCATCAATTTCACTACTCAAATCAAATGCTTCATGTACAACTCCTTTTTATTGGCTTTGAAATTTTCTTCCTTCTTTGAATCTTCTTTTTCAAACCCTCTCATTTCAAATGTATTAAGGGAACCATATAATTGATCCATTAAAATTTTATCTAAATCTTTGGCTTGCTCAATAGAAGATACTTTAGGACTATAAGATTTAGGAAGAGATCTCGGTACCTTTTTAACCACCACTAATTCTTCCAATTCTTCACCAAGCCCTATGATTGCATTTACCATTTCATCTACCTAGAGAAAATATCCTACAATATCTTCATCCTCTAACATTTTTAGGTTGTCAAACTTTCCTATGTAGATCTAAAACTTGGCTTGTTTTGATGTATCCTTCATAAATGTCATTGATCTTATCCCAAACCTCGTTTGCTAATTTGCAGTACATTACTTTTACAAGATCAAAATCTACTAGCCCACTCAAGATAGCATTCTTAGCCTTTTCATTGTTCTCATAGGCCCTCACCTCTACCGAATCAGTTAGAGGAGTAGTAGGAATAGTGTAGCCATCCTTAACTGATTACCAAACACCAAACCCTAATGAGGTCAGATAGGTTTCCATCCTGAATTGCCATAAAGTAAATTTTTTTCCATCAACCTAGGTGCCTTGTGAGACCCTTCTTGTGCCATCCCAGACCTTCCTCAAGCTATTAGACTTCTTCTAAGGAACTTGGCTCTGATACCAATTATTGAACACTCAAAAATACTAAGAGGGGAGGTGAATCTATATTCTATCAAATCTCAAACCCTTTGGAAAAATCAAACACTTTAAACTCTACCACATAAGCAAGAACATGAAAGATTAAATAAATGCACAACACAGCACAACACCAAATATAGATGGAAAACCCACAAGGGAAAAACAACGGTGAGAAAATTTGCTAAGAGCTACTGTCCTAATACAGCCTCACAAGATGAACAACATTTACAACTTTATTTTAGGGCTACAAATCAAGGAAGCTACAACTCTAAGATAACAATTTTAGGGTCACTCCCAAGGAAGCTACAACTCCCTAATTATAAAACTTTATTTTAGGGCTACAATCCAAGGAAGCTACAACTTTTTGATCTAAGCACACACTCAGGAATGATTATAGAATGGAAATCCTCCCACTATCTAAAACTGATAATTAAGCTCAATCCTTTTGATGTCACTTCTACAAATGTCTTCTCAACTACCTACTAGCTCACTACTTTCAATAATTAAGAATTTTTTCCTTTGGTTCACTACCTCCAGCAAAAAATTACTCACATTCTTCACTTTCCTTCTATCATAAAGATAAAGATTAAATTGGATAGGATCTACCACTTCTTCTCTTTCTCTTTTAGTCACTTACACAATTATCATAATGCATCACACCAAATCCATCACCCTAAGTCAACTAGGTTTACAATGTATACATGATATTACACTTATTACATCTCATGTCAGTCTATAACAACAAAAATATTACATCTGCAAGTCAGCCAAAGATAAAATGATCAACATGAAATGTGTAGATGGAAAGACCCAAAAGACTACACGCAACACCAAGAAGAGGAACACACTTTTTGGATTCCAACACGTGCTTAACCCGTTCCTAAAAATTCTTCACACCTTCAATCTTCTATGTACATCAATCACATTCTTTGTAAATACAAAATAGGTTAGCTATAAGCAAGAAAAATATGTAACTTGTAGTATGTCGGCCCTCACATCATTGGCAGTACACATGAATGATAAAGCATTACTTGCATTTCTCCCATATGAGTCAGCATGACCCATATAAAATCTTCAAACACTCCATAATCTTCACTCACACTTTAACTTGCGGTGCACATCATCAACATGCTTTAGTCAACCTCAATAAGAGCATAACTTCACAAAATGATGTGAAACATTTGTGTGGTACTAGAAACAAGAAACATCTTCATGCACTTAAAACCTTAGATACTATGAGACATGTGGAATGTCCAAACAAGCTCATACAACTAAAATTCACAACCTTCTGTTAGTGCAAGTAGACAGACATTAAAGCTAGTCATCGGACAACACAATCTTGCACTCTACCACTTCCAAATTTCATTATGGAAGGCATATTAACATGAAACTTTGGATATAATACCTTCACATCTTAATAAACTTAAATTTTGAACCGTAAGACCAAATCTTCAAATGCAAAGAAATGCAAATCCAACCTTTACACCTCCTAGAACATCCTCACAAAATCAATGTGGTCTTCAATTTATCACTCTCAAAAACACCTTTCTGATAACTCAAATGATTTGAAACTTGGATCACACATGCCTTGACACAACCTGAAGCTAACCTCCAAACCACAAGAGCATAACATCATCAATAGAGAAATGTGGAGCATTTCTCAAAGACTTGAGAAACCAAATAGCTAGACTATAACACTCTTCACATAACTTTTGACATCAATGGCAACAAAACTGCAACGGGTTTTTCCCCATGTATATCTTGTGTAAAGTTTAAAATATATGCTTGTAAGTGTAGACACCTAAAAATATCGTGAGCATATCACACATCCTGATTTCACTTATTAACACCATTTTCTTATCATTATCATATAATTCACCTATTTCCTCTATTTAATTAAATAATGTCTAATTATTTAGTTAAGTTCACCTTTTTCTCCTATTAATTTAATAACTAAGGTTATTTGATTAATTCATCATAATTCGTCATTTTCTCTCCTTTTGATTAAATAATGTCAAATTATTTAATTAAATTCCATTCATCCTAGATTTGATTAAATAATTCTTAATTATTTAATTAAAACTATTAATTCTTTCAACTTGCACAATTAAAATATTTTCATGAATTGTTTAATTAGCTAATTTTCCTCCAACTCTTAAACTTACAAAAAGAATATTCCATAGGGAATATTCTCTTTTTAAATTTGAATTCTTCCCTCCAACTCAAATTATCTCCAACATGATTCCTAAAATTAAGGGATGTTATTGAGTCTCTAATGGATTATTGACCCTTGATCTAATCTTTGATCCATACCTTGTGGATTATCAACCACTTGATCAATCTTTGGTCCATGTTCACCTCCCTAATATTCTCTCATCCATTGATCATCATTTTCAATCCTCTCCATTGATCAAGATCTCATGAATATATAAATAACAAGCCCATTTCATATCATTTCATTCACAATTCTCATAGCAAAGCTACCCTCTAGAATCTTTAATGCTCATTCTTGAACATTCTAGAGCATTTCTTCTGAATCAACCCTCATCAAGCATATTCAATCAATATTTTACAAAAACAATGGATAATGCATAAAACTAACCAATCCACATCCATCTCACACTTACGTATCAATCCACGGTGAGATTAAGAGGTTTACATATTAGTTTAGATTCAATTGCTTTGAATTTCATGTTTATTGCTTTGAATTGAGTCTTTCTAGTATTGTGTAATTGAATTTCATTGAGTATGGAATTTGATTGATCATAATATTCTAGTTTCTTATTGTTTAAGATCCTAATTGCTTCCATTTGAATGTTATTTGATCAATTGAACTTACCATGTGAACATATTGGCACGCCCGGTGGGACCCACATCCATTTCTAATCAATTTTCTTTGATTTTTGTTGGCCATTGTAGGTTACAAGGGAAGTTCGACACTTTTGCAAAGTTCCAACACCTTTGCAACTCAAATCCCAACATGTTTACAAAACTCCAACGCCTTTGCAACAATCTCCAATGCTTTTGAAACAAACCCCAATGCTTCTACAACCTGAAAACTTAGTTTAGGGCTTTTGCAATACTCTAACGCCTTTGCAAGAAATATTGCAATGCCTTTACAATATTTCCATGCCTTTGCAAGCAATATTGTAATGGATTTCCAATATTTCCATGTCTTTGCAAGCAATATTGCAACACCTTTGCAATATTTATATTCCTTTACAAGCAATATTGCAAAACCTTTGCATGTATATTACCTCGCCTTTGCAAACAACTGCCCTGCTTTTGCATATTTGCAGTGTCACTTTTGTCTGACAGTCTGACGCTTTTGCTATACAAATTGGATGAGAGTGAAATTTGTAGTTCAATCCATGCACGTAGTGTACTAGACTTTCACTAGTGGTCCAAGGTAATTTTGGATCATGAGGAGATGTCTAAGTAGTTGGTGGTGTTCACAGATGTTCCACCCACTAAGAACCAATTTGTACTAGAATCTGACCTATCAAGTGTTTTCTATAGTAGTGCATTGTGGTGCTATCAACATGAGAAGTTACTCACCATGTCTAGTCCTTGGTTGAGGTGATAAGATGTCTTGTTAGGATCTAATCCTCTCAAGATGAGGGTCGTTGAGGTGGTACACATGACCTTAGCATACCCTATTTACCCATTCCTTGGATTTGGATTAACACGCAAGTGTGGTGAACCTACTATAGTTAAACATCCTTGTAATACCACTAAATAGGTTGTACTTCATGGATTTTTTTCTTGTGGAGACCTTGTGACACTATTTAGTGTGGCCTTGTGGAAGAAGGACACACAAAAAACATCCAATCACTCAATCGAGTCAATTTACATGTTGTATACTATGTTTTTATAAAATTAAAACATCAAACAACTAGGTCAATTCATATTTTAAAGATCCTCTAAAAGAATAACACATTTTTTCCAAATAGTGTGACACCTTTGCGCAAACCAAACGCTTCTATTTTTATTGAAATGGTGCTTTTGTTTGCATATCAATTCCTTTACACATCTCGGTGCTTTGTTAGAGAAAATAGAGATCTATAGAGCAACACCTTGGTTCAAATAGTCTGAAGCTTATATTGAACATTGGTGCCTTTGTAGATACTATGAAACTTTTATAGTAAATGATCAAATGATCCATTTCAAACAAAACAAACAAATTCTTTGTTTACTATCATTTTGGGCTTGTGACTAGTTGGATCATTCAAAACAAGATGTTGCCACAATAGTGTGTCTCACTTTTGAGACATCCTAACTTTTTTCCTAAAATCACTTATTTTTAGAAAAACTAATGATTTAAGCCTTGAGAGGCTCCATATAAAGTGTTTTAATTGAAGAGGGTTAGATAAAACCCCCTTAGATCAAACCCCCTTGGATTGAGCTCCTCTAGTATTAAATCATACCCATAATGGAGTCTCCTTCGCACCTACCAAAATGATAGCAAAAAACACTTTCTCTTTACCTTTTGAGGGATTAAATAAAGTCATTTAGAAATTATATTTTTCAAGATTATAGCTCTCGAAATGATCTTTCCAACAAGTATAGTTTTGATATTTTTTTCATTTTATCATGTATTTAATTTTCAATTTTTACTAAACATGCATTTTTCACCGAACATCAAGTTCTTTGTTCTATAGAGGTAGAAAAATAGTAAACTATTGTAAAAAAAAATCAAAAAATACCTTTTCCCTAGGTATT
>CM021106.1:103765884-103917568 GCA_007115665.2 Sequoiadendron giganteum | reverse complement strand
TTGCTGACCTGAAGAAGTCTTTTGAAGCTAAAAAAAAGGAGTTGTTGGACATGATTGAAATGCATAGAAGTTAGGAGCTTGAGGTGGCCAATACCTTAAGCAATTTGAAATAGTGTCCTATGTGTTTTCTTGTCTATTAGTTGTGTGTTTTCCTACTCTTGGGTCTCAGTTTCTTTCTTGTTGTTTTGTTGTTTGTAGGTGTTGTTGCTAGCTTATTGATTTATTTTTCGAGCAGCATTTTGTTTCTTTGGTTGTGTTGGGTTTTTAGGTTGCTACTAGTGTTCTACTGTAGTATCTCTTGAGCAGCATTTTGTACATTTGGTTGTAAAGGGTTTCGAGTCCCTTCAAAACCTGATTTTCCCATATAATCAAAACTATGATTCATTCCAAAAAAATTGAAGTTCATTTCAAATATTTTTAAGTGTACAAGAAGGTACAAGAATCACTTCATTCTATCATTTGTATTATGATACATTTTATGTGAACAAGACAAAATTATCTATACATCTTAAAAGATCCTAATTTAGACATCTAACCCAACTATATTTATTAAGGATGTTAGTTATTTGTATAAGAATTTAGAAGGATATCAATTTTATTTTTTTAAATAGACTAGAATCTAATATCATCACTTAAAAATGTTAAGATGGTATACTAAAAATAAATACATATATTTTATCAAATTTATTCAAGACTTGAATCTATCATCTTCAAACTAATGTTTATATAAAAAATTATAGAATAATGGATTATATAAAAAAAAATCTATGAACATAATTTGAATGTTGAACCTTTATAAAAAATTACTAATCCGTATTCAAACATTAAGATTATTCATTTTACCTAATATATGCTAAAGATTGAGAAATATTATTGATAGATGTTTGTACACAAGACAAATGAATTAATACTTTATTTCTACACATCTTTCATTATTTATTTTTGATTCTAAAAGTGAAAGTACCTAAACTATGATTGAAAATTTATTAGTTTTAACAAGGTAAGCAACTCGAAATTAAAATTAAATTATGTATCTACAATAGTATGAAGATGTGCGAGGGGAGCTCTGGATCGCACTAGGACTGAAAACATACTCACAAGGAAATATGTGAGGGCGAAAGGACTAACAAGGAGGAGCATAAGCGGTATGCCCTTCGTTCTTCGTCTACACAAGAAACCCTAGAAACAACTTTCCCTCCTCCGAAGGCACAAATTTTGGAACCCTTGGGGTTTGAACTTGCTAGGGCGGAATTGGACAAGACTCGCATGCCTCTTGCCTTGGACCTGGTTGCCTTGAAGGCTTGCAAGAACCGATCAAACCCCTATCATGAATGTTCACCTTTTTGTCTGGAGCAACTACTCCGAGCGCCTCCTCGCTTGCCTAGTCCCATGCCCTCTCCAGTGTCACCTCCCTCCTCCATTGTTGAACTAGTTACACGATCTGGAGGCTCCACTGTTTTGATTGGGGACATGGAGGTGGTTGTCTCTTATGACCCCATCAATTGCTGCCTCTCTGACAGCTGCATAGAGGAAATTGTTGAAGATCTTGGCAATCATTCTCTAGTTATGAGGTGTTTGAGAAGGCGGCCGACAATTGACTCTATTCTCAACTGGGTGCAATCTTCATGGAGCAACTTATGGCCTCTGAAGATTGAATCGTTGGACTTCGGTTTCTTTTTCCTCACCTTCAGATCTACCGAAGACTGCAATTCTGTGCTTCAGAGTGGACCTTGGTTCTTTGGGAAATCGGGCCTCTTTTTATTGCTCCTTGGTCTCCCTTTTTTGACCCTGCCAATACTAAGATTATTAAGGTTCCTGTTTGGATCAGACTTTATAACCTTCCTCTGGTTATGTGAAAGACGGAGCTCATTTGCAATCTGATCAACCATGTGGGCTCCTTTGTCAAACTAGATGTTGCTGAAGGGGCTCCATACCGCAAATTTTATCGGGTATGTGCTATGGTGAACATCTCAAAGCCCCTCACTCACTTTGTTCGAATTATTTCTTCTCATGGTATCTAGACTCAGTTTTTAAACTTCGAAGGCCTTCCTTTTGGTTGTTTCCACTGCAATTTGTTCGGGCACAATGTTGAGGCATGTTCTCTCCATCGTCAGGGAGGTTCCAGATCGGTTAGGCTTAAAAAGTGGGTCAAAAAGGTTGGGTCTCTGGATGTTGCCTTTATCTAGTGCAACCATGGCATGTTCATGAATTCCACTCTTTCCCCAGAGGTGGAGCTAGAGCAGTCGCGGTAGACTTCTCCTACCCCTACTACACATTCCTAAGAAATTGTGCTAATGGTCCCTCATGGGGAGGATGATGGCTTAGAATCCGATGGCACTTTTCCTTTTATGGATGACACTGATGATCAGGATCATGATTTTTTTGATCATGATGTGATTCTAGAGCCACCAAAGAAACTTGAGATTTCACAAACAATGTACAACAAAGTGAAACCGGACTGTGGGGGCTCAAAGCGAAAGGTGGGAAGAAAATTTGAGGCTGAAAAAATGCATATTAAAGGAAAGGAAGCGGTGGAGGAGGGATCTCAATGGACCATGGATGCCCTCTTCTCTAGAAACAATAGAAAAACTTAACAGATTTCTAAGTGTGGTTGCACACTTTTTCTTGTGAGTTTTTTTTGAAACATGTTGTATGTCTATGGTTTTCTTCTCTTTCTTCTTGTAGCCCTCTTTAGGTTCTCTCATTCCAAAAAAAGTCCTTTCTCCTCTCTTCTTTTTCTTCTCTGTCTAAATGATAGCTCGATGTATCTTATTCTTTATGTTTTTAATACAGGGAGTGGGCCCTAATCACACAGCTTACTTATCAAAAATAAATTAATTAATTAAATTACATCTTTCGGGAGTATCTATCTATAGTATCTTTGGATGTTAGTCGATCAAAGAGGAATTCACCAACAACTAGCGATGAATTTGGAACAAAACCTCATCATGGACCTTGAATCAATCATGCTCTCGTTATTCCTATTCAAGATCCTGCTGCGTATGATCACTGGGACGTAGCATGAAGAGATTTGCATCCCAAAATCAACTTTAAAACTTCTATCTGAGACACCACCTATCCTTTTCTATTCAGTTCTCCACGCCTGAACGAGTTTAACATGTGGGGGGAAGAACAAACTACTTTGGCTGGTTCCTTATCCAGATATCACTGAGACTACTAGCTTTACCTTGGATTTCCAAGGCTGGATACATGCAAGGTGTTCAGTAATAATTCTTATTCTTCTCACCAGTTGGCCTATCCCATTCAAAACCATTCTAGAAAGGGCTTGGTTCGCACGATCCAAAACTAATTTCACCTAGAGAAAAATGATTGCCAATGTTGATGCATCGTTCACCAATATGTCATTGCCAAAGATATTAGACATTATAGATAGTCGAGGCTCTATGGCACTGCTGGTTTTGGCAAGTGAACAAGTTGATATAGTGTTTTTGATAATCATCTCCCGATGTCCAAATATGCATAAATACCACTCCAAGTTGGAAGCGAGAATATGTACCGCTATATGATGTTTCAACTTATATAAAGGAGAGGATATAATGTTTGGTGTCTCGATTCCTATGGAATATAACCGACTGGATATATTTCACCACTTCTAGGCGATATAGGATTCATCGAATACATCATGCAAAGATAACAGTTCAATAGATTGTACAAAGAAAATGGCATACCCATAAAACCATATGCTTACGATTGTCTCTTGCAAGACTTGCACCTGCATAAAATCATGATCAGAAGCCATGTGGTGCCCTATTTGTTGTGGAAAGGTGGATAGACATCCATTTATTTATTATAAAAATTGTGCTTGAGTCAGATGTTTTTTTTAATAATGCCCTCTCACTTACATATATATATGCAAAATGTGCATTTCCTATGTTCATTGCATTTCATTAGGTTGGCATCTCGCGTCAGCAATTCATCAAAAGAAAATTCATCGTTATGAAAAATTCACAAACATTAAAATTCACCGTCATCAATTTATCAAGTTTTTGAAATATATTTAAAAAAATATTGGTGAATTGCTAGCTGTGAATTTTACTTGACGGTGAATTTTCCATAACCGTGAATTGTTGGCGGTGAATTTTCTTTCCGTAAATTGTTGGCGGTGAATTTTCCTAGAGCCCATTAGATTGTTATAACTATTAGCAATAATATATGTGGCGAAAAATTGTGTTCTAATGGATGTCCATACTCTATCTTAGGCCGCCATTGACAGTGGATGCAGAGGAGGATGCTAGGAATGTCATGGAGCATAAATTTAACTCTGCATGTTTGGGGACGATAATCCATTCGATGTTTTTGAAAAGATAAGCAGCATTTACAAAGTGTTGTACCCTTTACACAAAAAGCCAAAAAGGCCAAAAGAAAGCATAGTTCAAACAAAAATTGAACTAGAAGTACAAACAGAAACAGCTGACCAATAGCTATAAAAAAATAAAAATTAGACAACTCCTGAAACAGAGAGGTCTAAACTGACTCCCCGAACCCATGGCCTAGAAGAGGCAACAGATTTGGAGAGACCCTTCTTCTTCCGCAACACAACCGACCAGGAAGGTTCGGACTCGAGAACCAACGAGCGAGGCGAGGGGAGCGGGTCCACAGCAACCACCTCGGAAGAGGAGCCACCACGCAGCGAGGGAGTCGACAGCGAAACAACGGAGACAGGAGCTAACAAAGGTCCAACAGCATCGAATAACGAAGGACTGGCAGGTTCAGGCTGAGCATCGACAACAGAAGGTTCTGACGACACATAGACACTAGCAGGCACAGATAATACAACATCAGCAGAAACCATCAGTGGCACCACGAGAAGGACAACCAAAAGAGGAGCAAGGGTAAGTTCCTGAGAAGAAACGATAGGGTCAACCTCCGCAGAAGAAACTCCCGAAGGAGGAGAACCCACCGTGCAATTATCTGAGAGAGCATCCTTCCACCAAGTCGCAGTGCCTTTGTGATGGGCCAGAGGGCAAGCAGAGGCCAAGTGACCCACTGAGAAGCATTTCCTACACCAAAAGGGGAGACCCTCATAGTCCAAGAGCAGCTTCCAAGGTCTATCCTCCACTAATAAGACTACATCACCATGGAGAGGTTTGGAGATGTCCAAATCAACCAACAACCGAGCCACTGTAGTATGCCCCAGCTCCCTAGTCGTAGAATCAAACATTAAGAAGTGTCCAATGGTATTGCCAATAGCTTCATAGCAAGATTCCTCCCAAAACTGGAGAGGGAGATTTGGCAAACGGACCCAGACTGGTCTGGTGTTCAACAGCTTCGTAAGGGGATTGAAAGCATGAGACCAAGGCCTGATGGACAGAGAATGAATACCCTATATCCACCCCCTATCCAGCACATAGTTTCGCTTCGTGATTGAGGCAAAGGTAGCAATGAAAAAACCCCTAGCACTAGAGTAGAGCTCGATCTCCCCAAAGACCAACGGCTTCCAAGAGATAGACACCCAATTATGGAGATCAGGGAGGGAAGGCCATAGGCCATTGAACCTGCAGACCACTCCCAGCTTCAAATAAAATTCTTTGTTTTCAAGTACCTCAAAGCCACAAATCACAAGGAGAGAATCCTTAGCACAAGGCAGAGGCTGACGAGCCTGAACAAGAGGTCGAGCACCCACCTTAGCAACCTCGGAGAAGGATTTTACCCGGCCAAATGAACCCCCAACAACAGGAACCACTCCAGGAGCAGAGCTCACAAAAGCATCAATCGTCGAAGAAGCAAAAACAGGAGGGACAACCTACACACCCGGAGGGGGAGGACCCCCACAAGCCCGCACTTCACAGAACATAGGATCAGAAACCCCATCAGAGAACAGATGATCCGTGCAAGGAGGCACCACAGACCGAGGGAAACCAGCAGAAGAAGGGACTCCACCGGTCACCCCCCAACAGCCCACACCAGGCCCACACCAACATCAAACAAAGGCAGATCCACTGCGTCCCTGTTAGACTCAACAGTGTTGTTCAAATGCAATTTTGCCCATTTTTTCCCGCTCAGTGCCATGTTCTCAAAATTTCTTTCCCACAATTGGATTGTTCAAGTCTAATATTAGGTATTAAGGTTCTAATATAATCCATTCGATGTTAGTTCTATAACGCTCAATCCTTTTCCTTGAAGTAATAAATTTGTAAAAGAAATCGTATTCCTCTACTTTGTGACTCAAAATTTATGTGGATAAGGAGGCCATGATATTTATCCCTGACTGTATGTGCTACAAAGTCATCTTCATTAAGATGCAGAATGTGGTTGCCTTTGGTATTTTAGGCTTCATGAGACTAGGAGTTGAACTGCTTGGCACATAACTCTGAGTTGAGAAAGGTAGTTATTTGAGTGAATATATTTTGAGAGGTTGAGATTCAAATTGAAATTTGTTGGGAAGTTTGTTCCATGGTGGTATTTCATTTAGGGTCGATCACTCATTGGAAGTTATTCAATCCAAAAGTTACAATATGAATATTTATCTTAAAATCATAAATATATATATACTTTATGTGATGTCAAAGAAAATGTAAAGTCCATAGTATCAAGTATGCTTATTATCTTGTTACAAGAACCGTGCAAAAATACTTTTAGATAAATATCATTTAGTTTTGAATGAAATTTTCATGACTTGCTTCATTATTTATGAAGTAATTATCGTACCTCTTGCCTCCAAGAGATATTATATCATGTATACACAATTCAAAGAACATAAAATATTACTATGAAAGTAAATGTTAATCATAAAATAATATACAATGTCATTTGCTTAATAGAAGAGATAGTGACTACTTCAACCAAGTGCCAAAGTTTAATCATCTCAAAAGAGGATTACTTGTAGCATACTTGATCAACATGAAAATTTTACTTTGAAACATGTTGACTCATCATAACTGTGCTCTAGATTCCTATTCTAGAATTTATCTTTAGCTTGTCATCTAACCTTGACTTTGAACATAAAACTTCATGTTCATCCTTTGTGTAGGAAAACTTTTTTTCTAGATAGCATATCTTCATATATAACTTATTAAATCTTTTCCAAATATACCTCTATACATCAAAGTGTGTGCCCTATACAATTTTGCAATCTTGAACACCCAAGATCATCAACCCTTCATTTGGCATTCTTCACCCTATTGAGATATGATTTTGTGCCTTGAAAAATATTTATAACATCTTCACTATTTGAACCCTATTATCTATCTGGGATAGAGATGCATTTGAGATCTCTTTTTTAACTCTTGCAAGATCATAGTCACGGAACAAATAGAATTTGAATAAACAAGGCAAAGATTGATCAAATTTGATATACATTATATTGTTATAATCAAGAACTTTTTTATTAAGGAGCAATACTTGATGCTACAAAGGCATGTACAAACAGGTAAAGACATTCAAGAAGATGACATTTTATTTTTTTGCCACTATCTAAGGAGGTCAATATTTTCTCTAAAAACTCTAAATTTCTTGGGTATAAATGCACCTACTTATAATGTGTGGCTATCGCCCTCATAAATTGTCCAAGGAGCAAGCTTGGAAAGGATAGCTCAAACGCTGCTTAATTTTTCTATGGATCATTATTATATTTTTAGTAGCATGACTATTTTTTTCCTTAAAAAATACATGAGAAATTATTCATGCTTATGTTTATAGACCAATATTTTGTGATCATCGGTAAATGACAAATGTGTATAATTAATTATGGTCCTTATTATTCCTATACCAAGAATCAAATTTACTTGATTATTGTATTACTAACTACTTTGTTGATTCTATTTTAGATTTTCTTCAAACTAAATGGAGCATGTGTTATTCCATGTATGGAGTAATACTTTAAAAAGATATATTCTATGATTTTTTAACCAAAACCCAAAATACAAAATTAACTCTTGAAGAATCAATGTGGGTTTGAAGAATTATGGAAGAGTTTCAACTAGATACTTATAAAAGTGCCACCTAAACTATATGATAACTAAATATATTTTAGAAAAGAATCTCATTTTCAAAGAGAGAAAGGCATATTGAAGATTATGGGCACATCACTCAAGTGATATTATTTCATCATAATATTTTTACTCAAGTGAAAGTATTTTATCACAAAAGTTTTTTTTTTTTTTTAGCAAAAGGCTAGTGCCTATATATATTTATATTGAAATAAGATTGAAATTACATTATATATGTTGTCATACTAAAATAGTCACAACCAGCTTCATGCTTTTCTAATACAACTCTATTCTATCATAGGCATTGTGTTTGATTCATCCCTACTAAATTTGAAATATCACAATTATAATGCCAACATATAGTATGTATATTTTATCACAAAAGTTATCTCTAATTCTAATCAAGAAAATTTATTTTATCATAAAAATTCTCCCCAATTCTATTCAAGAAAATGTATGCTATGAGAAAGAAGAAAAATATTGAAATATTAGCCATCACTTATAAAACCTTTGGCAGTGATTGGCCTTAGGTCATGTCATTGAGGGGGTGTGTGCACAACACCAGTTATGGATAAATCCTAAATATAAGACCTAACAAGCATAATATAAGACCTTTAGGCATATTTTGCACTCCAAATTCAAATAAATGCTTGGCCTAAGTGATGCCATTGAGGGGGAGTATGCATGTCAATGCCTCCACCTAGTGGCTAAATCCTAGATGTATAATTCCTACGGGCATCTATTAAAATTATTCTCTATGTAAATCTTCCACTTATAAAAGCATTGTATTAAGTCCTACGGGCACTATGTAATGAACTTGGGGTGAGGCTGATTTGAGGAGACCTAGGCTCCAATAAAAATCTTTATAAGACCTCGTATATAGCATCACTTTTAAAACATTAGGATTATAAATTATGACAAGGTGCTTTCATGTAGTCTATAATGCATGACTTTCATCTTGGCATATATTTGTGTCCTTATTTATCACTGTCAAAGAAGACCTACATTATTGGAGTACTTCATTTCTTCTTTTATGGAAATTGACATGTGATGCCCCCTATTAACATTAAGGGGGATTGTTAGAACATAATGTTATTAGGGGTCATACTCTCATAACATTTATATATTGTTCTAATATAAGGTTATAAAACCCCATGTATTATATGCTTATTAAGCATATCTTATTTGAAATAATTATATAGTCTAATAATTAGATTCTTGAATAGGTGTGACTATACTCTTTCAAGTATTATGTAACCCTTTCTCCTATATTTAAGGAGGTTCTCTCTCATTTGGGAGATATAGAATTTGGAGATTACATAATGAACTATATCACTATGTACATGAGGTATTATTGGCCATGTGGATGTATGGAGAAGTGTTCCCCATGTTCAGTCTATGCTATAATAGACCATTATTGTAAGTGTTTTAATAAAATGATGTTTCATGGGGTTTTTTACTTGAAAAGGTTTTCCCTATGTATAGCTTGTGTAATGTGAAAAATCTATGCTTGTATGATTCTCATTTTATTTATTTTATATCTTGTTTATAATGATAAGTATCCTAAGATCATATTTTTTAACAATTTTATGGTAAATCCTCTAATTGATTTCTCTAGACTTTAGCCATGTAAATGATTTGATTAAAATTCCTCAAAGAAATGTGCTCACATGGATTGTAAACATTGTAGGGAACACACAATTTACATATGATGAAAAGGTTTTAGAAATTTCAAGCAAATGCAATTAACAAGTGTGAAGCCAAATTCCATGACCTTTGCTAGCATATTCCCTACATATGACAAAATGGGAGCTTTGCAATAGGATTGGAAATCCACCAAAGCATAATGAAAGGGAGATTTTCATCAAATATTATAGTAGAAAATACTCTAGTAGATATGTATCTGAAATGTGCAAGTATAAAGCATGACTCAAAAGTAAAAAAAAATTGTGGGCATCTTCATTCTATATATTATGTTTGGATGAATCCACATTTATGCATGATAGATAAGTTTTTTTCTTTGTGACATCTTCATTTTATATTATATACAATTGAATAAACATCATGCATGGTAGAGCACAAGGATTTGTGAGGGCATACAAGGTCCAACACTTCCAACAAGAAAACTAAGGTGATTATAGGAAATTATGTCAAATTTTGGTGAGAAGGAATTGAATTTGCTCGCTAATGTTTTGAAAAATTGTCCCTTGTTAGAAGCAATGATATTTTTTGCAACATACCACGTAAAGAAAAGTAGCCTTCATCTCATCTTCATTTATATCAAGTTCTTAAAAAACCCTTGAAAAATAAAATATAAAATTCCTTTCTTCTTAAGGCTCTTCCACTTTGGCATAGCATGCTTGTTTCTTCTACTACTATATCAATATATATAGAATTCTTATTATAAAACATGTTGCAAATAGTGAGGTATTAGTTTTCAATGGTCATGTGCTCTATTTAACAAAATCCCTCGAAGAAATTTGCTCACATTATAGTAAAGATTGTAGGGCACACACAAATTAGATTTGTTGAAAAGGCTTTAGAAACTCTCAAACAAATGTAATTGACAAGTTTAAATCAAAATCCCATGACCTTTATCAACATCACCCTTATTTGTGTCAAAGGTGTGGACATTCATCAAAGCATAATAAAAGGGGGTTTTTTGTCAAATATTATAGTTGGAAAGCAAGAAATGCTTTGGAAAACATGTATGCAAAATGTGGAAGTATAGAGGCTATCTCAAAAGTTCAATTTTTTATCTTATTGGCATCTTCATTTTATATATTATGTATAATTGAGTCCACATTTATGCATGGAAAAGCACGAGGATTTGTGAGAGCATACAAGATCCAACACTTCAAATAGGAAAATTCTAGAGATTAGAGGAGACTATATCAAAAACTGGTTAGAAGGAACCGAATTTTCTTAGTTGCATTTTGTAGAATTGTCCCTTATTAGAAACAATGAGTTTCTACATCGTCCATATTTTTGAAAGTTGTCAAGACCTTTGACCTAACACTAAAGATTTTTTATTGTGTAATGTGACTATGCAAATTCAAACCACCCTATTTATTCTATGGTCCCCTATTCCCTCTACTTTGTTTCATGATAAGAAAAATTCAATAGAGATATATGTACAATTATCTGCATTAGGAATGTTAGTCTAAGACAATACCAAAATCATCCTCGCAATCTTTGAGGTGCTTACCAAACCCATTCTAACTAACTAACTAAAAGGAATGCCCAAGAATTTGGCTGCACTATGACTCGTTTACTTGAGAAAATTGACCATAGCATTAAATTTGTAAGTGTCAAATTACCACTATCCATTTGTATTTTTTTGAACTTCTTACTAGTACAATTGAAAAGAGCAGTTTTACTTCGTATAACCTTAAATGATTCTCGTCTAATGATTAAAATATATATATAGAGAGAGAGAGAGAGATAGAGAGAGAGATTCATAAAGAGGTTATTGATGTAAGGATAAATTTGTAGTTGTAAGAAAGATGTTTTTAAATGAGAACTTACTATGAATTATTAGTGGCCTGGAAAATCGAAACATAAGAATTGTAAATTATTGTTAATACAGGATGGAACAATTCTCCTATATGAAAGAATTTACCCATCTAAATGTATAATAGCCAAATGTGTGCATTCAGATAGTTCACTTTATTTCAATGGAGGGTCTTTATAATTATTATGAGTTACTTACAAGTAGAAGAACAGATTAAATACTCTAGAGGTACTTGTGTGCCTCCTCATGTATCCTTCACTCATGTCTTTTTATTAAACAATGAGCCCATTAGGTTTCGGCTATCTATCCATTTATTTGTAAAAAATAAATTGATCACTGCACAACAAATATCTGCTTAAAATATTAAATAATCCCATAATCTATAGCTTTGCAAAGTACAGGAACTATCAAGTTTACACGATTTCCAACAGAGATCAATTAGAGTTTAATGTGTTCCTATGCATAAGAGAAAAATTCATGCTCACATCCACTTATGTCATAATTTTGGCCATGTTAGAGGAGCTCTTGGGCAAGTTGTCATCAATGCCTACAAAGTTGGCTCTAGGCCCCTTGGGCTGTCAATCTATGTAATAGTGGACTTCATACAACTGCGTTGGCTGAGAATGGGATGCCAACAATCCAACATAAGTGGCTATCCCACCCACACAAAAGGTCTCCTAAAGATGGCTTAGGTTTTGACAATAATGAGACTACATATTGCAGCAGTTGACATTGTCAACATTGACTTACAAGGGGGGAAAAAGAAGAAATTTTGAAAATGTGTGTGGGTGGGAGAAAGTCTGCTCTGCAACGGGCCGATGTTGGGAAGGCAGCGTCTGTGGACGCGAAGTTGGTCGCAGGTGGTGTCCGCGTGCTTCCGGCTAGGGGTGTGGATGGGGGTTCCTCCTCTACTCCAGGTGCGTGCGATGGGGGCGTTGTCCTTGTTCCTACTAACTTTGGCCTGTGCTCAAACGACGTTTCACGTTCTACTAAGGCTCTGAGCTCTGCAACGGCTCCTACAGTTCCACGCTCTGCTTCCGCTCCGGCTCCAACAACGCCTTATGTGCCTAGTGCGGATGGGTTTGGTTGTGGCACGGTCCTCGATCTCTCTCCCGTTGGGGGCTCCTCTGCCCCGGTGCCTGTGGCTGAGCTTGTTGGTGGGCTTGCGGGCTCTGCTCCTGCCCCTTGGTTGGATCCTCCTGCTGTTGCTGCGGGGAAGGCCAGATCTTTTTCTAATGCTGCTAGGGGGGGTGCTTGGCCTCCTTCTCATGTTCGTAGGTCTCTACCCTGTGCCTGGGATTTCCCTGTGGTGGTTTGTGGTCCAGAGATCGTGGAAAATGAGGAATATTATTTGAAAACGGGTGTGGTCTGTAGATTCAATGGCCTGTGGCCCTCCCTCCCGGATCTCCACGACTGGGTGACGGTTTCCCGGAAGCCTTTGGTTGTTGGGGAAATCGAGCTCTACCCTAGTGCTAGGGGCTTCTTTATTGCTACCTTTGCCTCCCCACTAGAGCGAAACAGTGTTCTAGACAGGGGGTGGATGTGGGGTATTCATTCTCTGTCCATCAGGCCCTGGTCTCGTTCTTTCAACCCCCTTACGGAGTCGTTGAACACCAGACCTGTATGGGTCTGTCTACCTAATCTTCATCTCCAGTTTTGGGAGGAATCATGCTTCGAGGCCATTGGCAAAACCATTGGTCAATTCTTAATGGTGGATTCTACAACTAGGGAGTTTGGGCATACTACGGTCGCTTGGTTGCTAGTTGATCTGGACATCTCAAAACCTCTCCATGGGGATGTTGTTTTGTTGGTGGAGGACAGACCTTGGAAGCAACTCTTGGACTATGAGGGCCTCCCCTTTCGGTGTCGGAGATGTTTTTTTGTGGGTCATTTCGCCTCTGCCTGTCCTCATGTCCGGCGCAAGGGCGCTGCGACTTGGTGGAAGGATGCTCTCTTGGACTACCTCACGGTGGGCTCTCCTTCAGATACTTCTTTTGTGGGGGTTGAAGAACATGTTTATGCTCCTCTCCTGGACATCCCTACTGTGGAACCACTTCTGGATCGATCTGTTGACGCTGTTAAGACTCTGCCTGACCGAACCTCAGCTTCTGTTGTCATTGCTCTGTCTATTTATGTCTGCCCTTTGTTGAATGCCTCTATTGTTCTTTTGGTTGACTCGATCTTTGTTGCTTCGTTGTCGTCTCCATCGTGGCTTGGTGGCTCCTCTCCTGTGGTGTTTGGGGTGGAGCCACTCCTCTCACCTTCCCCGTCGATTCCTAATTCTGAGCCTCCCTATTGGTTGTCCTATGGAAGAAGAAGGAACTCCCCCAATCTGTTGCTGCTTCTCGGCCCCAGATTCATGGAGTCAGCCTTGACCCCTTTGTTTTTGGGGTTGCTTAATTTCTTTGTTTTTCTATTGCTGTCAGTCAGCCGTTTCTGGTTGTTCCTCTAGTTCAAGTTCTGCTTGAACTATGTTTTCTTTTGGCCCTTTGGGCCCTGTGTGAAGGGTATAGCACCCTGTAAATGTTGCTTATCTTTTCAAAAACATTGACTTACAAGGCATAGTAAAAGTCGAAACCATGAGCGGGAAATCACGTTGTGCCTTGCATTCAAATGGCACAGGCGTTGGCTTGGGCGCGGATGTGAATGGTGTCGGCATGCTTGGCCTAGGCGCGATGTCGTCTACTGGGGGTGTGGCTGGTGGGGGCCCTTCCGATGGTTGCCCTCTGTTTGATCCCTACGCAAATCTCCCTCTATGCAACGTTGGAATGTCTTCGGATCAGTTAGACTGTGAGGTGCGTGCTTCCTCTCCTCTTGGTGTTGTACAAGATGTCCCTCCTTCGATTACTATTTTGTGGGCTCTATTCCTGAGTTGGATGTCCCACCTCCTGCTGGGGGTTCTTCTAGTTGGGTGAAATCCTTTTCTAAGGCTGTTAAGGTGGGTGCTTAGCCCCCTTCTCAGGCTCGTCAGCCTTTTCCCTATGCCTAGGATTCTCCTGTGGTGGTTTGTGGTTCTGAGGTAGTTGAAAACGAGGTTTATTATTTGAAGCAGGACGTGGTCTGTAGGTTTAATGGTCTGTGGCCTTCCCTCCTCGATCTCCATACTTGGGTGTCTAACTCCTAGAAGCCGTTGGTTTTTGGGGAGATCGAGCTCTACCCTAGTGCTAGGGGTTTTTTTATTTATACCTTTGCCTCCTTTGCGGAGCAAAACTGTGTGCTAGATAGGGGGTGGATGTGGGGTATTCATTCTCTATCCATCAGGCCTTAGTCTCATTCGTTCAATCCCCTTACGGAGTTGTTAAACACCAAACCAGTCTAGGTCCATCTATTGAATCTCCCTCTCCAATTTTGGGAGGAATCATGTTATGAAGCTATTGGAAACACCATTGGACGCTTATTAATGGTGGACTCTACAACTAGGGAGCTTGGACATACTATGATAGCTCGGTTGTTAGTTGATTTGGACATCTCCAAACCTCTCCATGGTGATGTGGTTTTGCTGGTGGAGGACAAACCTTGGAAGCAGCTCTTGGACTATGAGGGTCTCCCCTTTCTGATGCAAGATAGGGCGGTTTCTAACTTCTCTATATGCTTCTTGACTGATCAGACTAATCCCTCTTCACAATTTGGGTGACTTTCTTCATTGTGACTGTTGTGGCTTAGTAGCATAAGGGACACACTTATTCAACTATATCTTCTGATATAGTTTTCTTCATAAAATGAACTACACACTTTTGAATACCCATTACCCTACTCTACAACATACCCAAACCCTGACCAAGGTTGCTTTGGACTGAACCACTCCGATTAGACCTTCGCTCCACCATGGCCTAATTAGGCCTCTTTTACAAAGGAGGTATGCCTAAAATGTCTTCCCTGACCTCAAAGGTCACATGCACATTGTGTGCCAATCACAAATACAACATTTCTTGTGTTATCTTCACACCACCAGACTGCAAATCTATTGTCCCCTTCAAAACCAGTGTTTACATCATGGAAAAACCACTCTACCAGCCACTAGCTTGGTCTGAGAACTGATTCTCATCACCGCCCTACCAAACAATAAAAAGAAACATCATTCTATACTCCTATAGGCCCATTCCACATATTTGCAACATTCAACAACGGTGGAATGGCCTTCAACTGTTCATTTCTATCTACAAACCCTTAAAACCCTACTTACAGGTCAATTTTTAGAAAACAACGTGGATCTCCCTCCTCAATGAATGAAATCCCCTTAGATATGATTCAAATTAGAGTTAACACAACAGTCCTCTTAATTCCACAAACTTTCCATTGTTATCTGACTGTACGAGTTGTTCAAATTAGTAAGAAACACATATTTTTAGGTAAAAGCACAAAAATCAAACTTTCTTCTTTTTCATTATTTCAAAAAACTTCATGCAACCACCTTCACCGAGAGATTTCTCTGCTTTTTGATGACTTTACAACTTGTTTCAAAGTTCCAAATGGAATACAAAACAATCTGACTGTTGGGCTTCCAATTACCCCCCTAAATTAGGCACAAAATACTAATCTATTTCAAAATATTAAAGTAAATATTGAAATCTTTCCAAGCTCGAACCACAAAAGGTTTCCAAGTCATGAATTTGGCCACCTAGGCCTTATTACAAAACCAAAATATCATTTCCTAAACCTAGACCTTAACTTCTAGGCAAAAATAGACCAAAATTGTGAAAACAGTGAAGGTGCTCTGCACCATACACCCGAGGATGAAATGATTTCATTCTCCTGATGAAATGAGGTCTTCAACAGAGACTCCATGTTGAGCAATGTCCTCTTCTGTCATCCAGGTTGCATCTTCCTCAAGCAGTCCATGCCACTTTACCAAATGCTCTCTATAAACCTTTCTCCTTGTTCTCTTTACCTCCCTTGAGTCCAACATAGCTTCAAGTTTCATTGGTTGAGTAGGTGGAAGGTCCTTAATCCATTCTTCTTCATCTTTTTCAGGTTTGCCTGCTTCTTTACCTGCAAAAACAGTTCCCTTGAAGGGATAGAGGTCAATTATATTGAAAATTGGTGAGATTGCAACTCCTTGTGGGAGTTCAATCTCATATGCATTGTTGCCATACTTGTGGACCACCTTGCAAGGTCCTATCTTCTTCTTCATCAATTTGGTGTACTTCCCCTTGGGTAGCCTCTCCTTTCTTAGATGTGCCCATACTAGATCACCTACTTTAAACTATACATCTCTCCTTTTCAAGTCTGTTTTCTCCTTATACTTGGCTGCATGTTTTTCAAGTGTCTCCTTGACCTATTTGTGTATGTCATGCATTGACATAGCAAAATCCTCACCTTGTGCACTCCTTTTCTCCATCCCCATCAACTCTCTCAACTCACAAACACCTCTTGGATGTCTTCCATAAACAACTTCAAATGGACTTCTCCCCATCCTCCGATTGATGGAGTCATTATAGGCATACTTTGCTTGTGGCAATATCAAATCCCATGACTGACTATGCTCCTTAGTTAAACACCTTAACAGATTGCCCAATGACCTATTGACAACCTCAGTTTGACCATCGGTCTGAGGATGGTATGCAGAGTTGAATGACAAATTGGTTCCTAACTTTTTCCACAATGTTCTCAAAAAATGGCCAATGAACTTGGCATCCCTGTCAAACACTATAGATAATGGTAGCCCATGAATTCTAACAATCTCCTTAAAGAATAGATGTGCAATATGTGATGCATCATTAGTTGATTTGCAAGCAATAAAATGTGCCATCTTACTAAACCTATCAACCACCACATGCACACTGTCATAACCCCTAGAAGTTCTAGGTAGGCCTAAAACAAAATCCATGCTTATTGCTTCCCATGGTCTACTTGGTATGGGTAAAGGCTGATACAACCCAGCATTAGAATTTTTCCCCTTTGCTCTTTGACAAATAACACAACCTTCTACATACCTCTTGACATCTAAATGCATCTTGGGCCAGTAGTAAAATCTCTTGATCTGATCCAAGGTCTTGTCATGACCAAAATACCCACCAAGGCTCCCACTGTGCTTTTCTCTAACCAGACTCTCCCTCATAGAGCATTTTGGGATGCATAACTGAGCTCCCTTGAAGAGTAACCCATCTTGTATCACATAGTCCTCATACTCTTTATGAAATGAACCTCGAGATTGCTCACAAACTGCAAATACATCATGGAAATCTTCATCAGATTGGTACATACCTTTGAGTGATTCCACACCCACACTATGAAGCTGCACCTCTTGCACTAATGTTGCCCTCCTACCTAGAGCATCTGCCACCTTATTGGTCTATCCTTTCTTGTGTTTTATGGAAAATGTGTAAGCTTGTAGGTACTCCACCCATTTCATGTGTTTATGGTTCAATTTCTCTTGGTTGTTTAGAAAACTCAAAGCATGGTTATCTGTGAACACCACAAATTCTTTGGGGAGCAGGTAGTGCCTCCAGTTCTTGAGGGATTGCACCATGGCATATAGTTCTAAATCATAAGATGAGTATTTTCTCTTTGCCTCATTTAATTTTTCACTAAAGAAGGCAATAGGCTTCCCTTCTTGGCTTAGCACTTCCCCTATGGCTAAATTACTAGCATCGCATTCTATGGTAAATACTTTAGAAAAATCATGCAGAGTAAGTATGGGTTGTTGTGCTACCTTTTGTTACAAGTATTCAAAACTTTGATCAGCTTCCTTGGTCCATTGGAATCTGCTCCTTTTCTCTCCTTTGATGGTGTCTTATCATTGGTGCTATGGTGTGACTGAACCCCCTTATAAACTTCCGATAGAAGTTTGCCAAGCCATGAAAACTCCTCACTTCTCCCACTGTTTTTGAAGTAGGCCAGTTAAGGATTGCTTCAACCTTCTTTGGATCCATTTTTAGGTTACCTCCTGAGATTACAAAGCCCAAGTATATCAACTCTTGCTTCATCCATTCACACTTCTTGAGGTTAATCATGAGCTTCTCTTCATGTAGCTTTCCCAACATTCTGTTCAAGTGCTCCAAGTGTTCTTCCTTTGTTTTGTTGAATATCAATATATCATCCAGGGATACTACTACAAATTTGTTAATGAAATCTCTTAACACCTCATCAATGAGTCTCATGAATGTGCTAGGGGCACTTGATAGCCCAAAGGGCATCACCATCCACTCATAAAGGCCCTCATTGGTCTTGAAAGCCATTTTCCACTCATCACCCTCTCTAATCCTTATCTAGTAGTAGCCACTTTTTAAATCTATCTTGGAAAAGTATTTTGCCCCTCCCAAGCTGTCCATGAGGTCTTCCATCTGAGGTATGGGAAACCTATACTTAATGGTTATCTTGTTCATGGCCCTTGAATTTGTACAGAGCCTCCATTCACCATCTTTTTTAGGTGCCAAAATTGTTGGCACAGCACAAGGACTGAGACTTTTCCTCACTAGGCCCTTGTCTAAAAGCTCTTGCACTTGTTTCTTAATTTCCTCATTCTGTTGAGGTGTCATTTTATAAGTTGCCTTGTTAGGAACGCTTGCACCAGGAACCAAATCTATATGATGACTTACATCATGGATTGGAGGTAAGGAATTAGGCAACTCCTTCACCACTATGTGCTCATACCTATCAAATAGAGTATGCACTTCTTTTGGGACTTCTTTCTCACTGTCCTTTGTTGCTACCTCTGAAATTGGTTTCCCAACAATAGCAAACCCAATCTTCTCTTCTTCCAAGTCTTTTAGGAACTCCTTCCCCTTCACCATCATCACATTAGATCCTTCATGGACTGTACTCTTGTCTTCCTACAGTGGCTCTAATATGATCTGCACTCCATCTTTTTCAATCTGATACTCATTCTTGAAACCATCATGTTGTGCTTTCCTGTCATATTGCCATGGCCTACCAAGAAGTAGGTGGCAAACATCCATGGGTACAATGTCACAGAGCATCATATCCTTATAAGGGCCAATGGAAAACTCCACATAAACCTGCTCATTCACAAGAACTTGTTGTCCCTTGTTCAACCATGAAATTTTATAAGGATTAGAGTGTGGTATCCTCTGCAATATAAGCTTTTCTACCATTTTCCAAGGATGCATTATTATCAGTGGAGCCAAAGTCAATAATGACCTTACATACCTTTCCCTGAACTTTGCAAGTTGTTCTAAATAAAGCTTTCTTTTGAGGTGGCTCCTTTGAGGTAGGCACTTTGATCAACGTCCTCCTAATCATCAAAGGCTCCCCTGATTCTGGCTTAGCTCAGAGAGTTGAAGGTCTTGCACAAGAAGTTACACTCTCTACCTCTTCTTCTTCATGGACAAGCTGAGTTCTCCTTTCTCCACCTTGGTAGCTCGAACTAAGTTTGTTTGGACACTTCCATGAAAGATGCCCATATTGGTTGCAGTCAAAACATTTCCCTGAAAAGGAATTAGATCCCCTTGCTGGTCCATTAAACCTACCTCTACCTCCTGGCCTTCTTCCCCTAAAGGCCCCTCTTGTTTCCCCACTTTGTTCTTGAGTGGTGCCTTGTTCACCTTGTGTCTTTTGGAAGCCTCTTCCTCCATAATTACCTCTACCTCTGAAACTTTTACCTTTGCCCTTGGTTTGTTTTTCCAACCTCCTCTTTATCTTCTCCTCAGCTTTGGTAGCCACTTGGAAGCATTCTTCCACTGTTCCAGGAGTCATCAAATTGATTTCATCTTGCATTGTTCCCTTCAATCCATTTAGGTATCTAGCCACTCTTTCCTTCTCATTCTCCATGTGCCCTAACCTTATGGTCAATTTATGAAATTCCTCTGTGTAAGCAACCACATCCAACTCTCTCTGCCTCAAGCTTTGCAGTCTTCTATAAGTTTGTACTTCATAGTCAGCAGGCAAGAATTGGTGCTTGATCTTTTGCACCATGTGGTCCCATGAATTGATTTTAGGCTTGAAGTTCCTTACTCTCTCTTCTTGAGTGTAATTCCACCAGGTTAGAGTTGGTCCTTTGAGCTTTGTCTTAGCCAATTTAACTTTCCTGTCTTCGGGAATCTCCTTGAACTCAAAGTAATTGTCAAGAGCATTAATCCACCCTATGACTTCTTCTCCATCCATCTTTCCTCCATACATAGGGATTTCTATCTTCACTTCTTGAGCCTCTCCTCTTGCTGCCTTAAGCACCTGCAAGAACTTCTTTTCATCAACCCCCAACTCCTCTTGGGGTTTTGCTTGAGGGTTTTCCTCTTCACCCTCCTCTTTAGGGTCACTCACCTCAATGATACCCTTAGCTCTCTTCTCCTTCCTTTCAAGAGCTTCCATCCTTTCTCTCAAGGCTCGGATTTCTTTAGCAACTTCTGTGCTACCCATCTTTGGAGGCATTTTGTATTGTTCCTTGTTCATTGTTACTTGAACTTTCAAACTTCTTTTACACACGGACCTAGAACCTAAGCTCTGATACCACCTGATGCAAGATAGGGTGGTTTCTAGCTTCTCTCTATGCTTCTTGACTGATCTGACTAATCCCTCTTCACAATTTGGGTGACTTTCTACACTATGACTGTTGTGGCTTAGTTGCAAAAGGGACACACTTATTCAACTATATCTTCTGATATAGTTTTCTTCATAAAATGAACTACACACTTTTGAATACCCATTACCCTGCTCTACAACATACCCAAAGCCTGACCAAGGTTGCTTTGGACTGAACCACTCCAATTAGACCTTCTTCGCTCCACCATGGCCTAATTAGGCCTCTTTTACAAAGGAGGTATGCCTAAAATGTCTTCCCTGACCTCAAAGGTCACATGCACATTGTGTGCCAGTCACAAATACAACATTTCTTGTGTTATCTTCATACCATCAAACTGCAAATCTATTGTCCCCTTCAAAACCAATGTTTACATCATGGAAAAGCCACTCTACTAGCCACTAGCTCGATCTGAGAATTGATTCTCATCACCACCCTACCAAACAATAAAAAGAAACATCATTCTACACTCCTACATGCCCATTCCACATATTTGCAACATTCAACAACGATGGAATGGCCTTCAGCTGTTCATTTTTGTCTACAAACCCTTAAAACCCTACTTACAAGTCAGTTTTTAGAAAACAACGTGGATCTCCCTCAATGAATGAAATCCCCTTAGATATGATTCAAATTAGAGTTAACACGACAGTCCTCTTAATTCCACAAACTTTCCATTGTTATCTAATTGTACGGGTTGTTCAAATTAGTAAGAAACACATATTTTCAAGTAAAACCACAAAAATCAAACTTTCTTCTTTTTCATTATTTCAAAAAACTTCATGCAACCACCTGCACCGAGAGATTTCTTTGCTTTTTGATGACTATACAACTTGTTTCAAAGTTCCAAATGGAATACAAAACAATCTTATTGTTGGGCTTCCAATTACCCCCCTACATTAGGCACAAAATACTAATATATTTCAAAATATTAATGTAAATATTGAAATCTTTCCAAGCTCGAACCACAAAAGGTTTCCAAGTCATGAATTTGGCCACCTAGGCCTTATTACAAAACCAAAATATCATTTCCTAAACCTAGACCTTAACTTCTAGGCAAAAATAGACCAAAATTGTGAAAACAGTGAAGGTGCTCTGGCACCACTTTCGGTGTAGGAGTTGTTTTTCAGTGGGTCACTTGGCCTCTGCTTGCCCTCATGCCTGTCGCAAGGGCGTTGCGACTTGGTGGAAGGATACTCTCTTGAACCATCTCATTGTGGGTTCTCCTCCTTCGAGAGTTCCTTCGGATAGTTCCTCTGTGGAGGCTGACCCTCCCGTGACTACCCAGGACCCTCTTCTAGCTATCCTTTTCGCGGAGCTTTCTGTTGTCTATGTTCCGTCAGAACCTTCTGTTGTCGTCGTTTTGTCAAAACCTGCATGTCCTTCATTGATTGACTCTATTGGACATTTGTTAGCTCCTATCTTTGTTGCTTCGTTGCCAACTCCCTCGCTGCGTGGTGGCTCCTCTCCCAGGGGGTTGTTGTGGATCCGCTCCCCTCGCCTTGCTCATTGGTTCTCGATTCTAAGCCTTCCTGGTCAGTTGTGCTGAGGAAGAAGAAGGGTGTCCCCAAATTCATTGCATCTTCACAGCCTCAGGTTCGGGGAGTCAATTTTGACCCCTCTGTTTTGAAGGTTGTCTAATTTTTTGGTTGTTCTACAGCTGTCGATCAGCTGTTTCTATTTGTTCTTCTAGTTCAAGTTATGTTTGAACTATGCTTTCCTTGGGCAGTTGGGCTTTCTGTTTGAAGGGTACAACGCCCTATAAATGTTGCTTATCTTATCAAAAACATTGACTTACAAGGCTAGATTTCCATCGCAATATGACAGGTTAGATTGTCATCCAACCTCCACAGCTCCCTTGCATTCCCTTTTTAGTGTGGAAGGATAAAAGAAAACACATATCTGAAGATCTCTCTTATTGAACTAGGCCTAGATTGTCTTCCAATAAAATGTTTTCCCCTGCCTTGATTGTACAACATTTAGATATGCATTCCCCTACCTCCAACAACTTGCAATTATACGATCCATTAATGTGTGCATGTTTATGATGCTTCTCCTTTTCAACCAAGCTTCAACATACTTAATATATTGTACTGGAACAATTTCCCTCAATCCCTACTGGGAATTACTAACTAGAAGATAAGTAGCCTCCCACACCTTTTTGAGATTCAAGAAACAAATATATTGTACTTGGATAGCTATCAAATTCACATAAAAACAAATTCTTCTATAAAAAGACACTTGAAAAGCAAACCATACACAGAGGCATACACATAGCTTTTGTGTTGAAGAATCTCTTCATTTGAACTAGATGCTCTTACCATTTCTTATTGGTGTTCTAATTTTCTCCTCTTGGAACAGCAACTGCTAATATATTAGCTAGTAAACTCAACAAAGAAGCCCAACATAGGAAACTGTTGGTAAGGGAAAAGAAAACATTTGAGAAGTGGCCAAAGATAAAATGTACTTGTCACTATAGAAATCATTAACAAGGAAAATGGAGTGGCCAAGTGTTAGTGTCACTGGTTGTTTTCTCCATGAAGAAAAGGAGACCATTATTGGGTTGCCCATTCATATTTTCCCAAGGAGACAAATAACCAAGTCAAAGCAGTAGCCTTTATTAAAAGGCTGCAAATGGCTGCAAATCAAGGATTAGGAGGTTAAAAATAAAAAAGTGACTTAAATTATGATTCATGTTGTGAAGATGGGTACAACTCACAATTGGGAACTAAATATTATTCTAAATGGAGCTTGACAAGTCGGTAACTTGATTCCATCTACTATGAGCATTCCTATAGAGGCAAATAAAACCATTTGGCCAATGTTGGACTTGACCAAGGTCCAAACACAAGCATTGAAGTATGGCAAGGAGTCAAAGCCCTGGTGGAGTATGGCATTACCTAACTAACGTAGGACATATGGCTTTTTAAGCACCACATCGTTACATCTTTGGCCCCTCTAAAGAAGAAAACTTATGATTGCAAGGCCTAGCTAGAAAAAAAATAAACAAAAATAAGTAACAATCAAATACATCTAAAAGTGGTGGCAGATTTATACATTGGCTCTGTGAGACATCATGTGGGGTGGTGTCTTGTATGATGGAGATATATGTCCCGAACATACCCCTTTACAATAAACTACCTTAACATTCACTTATTCGTTTTTCATTTCAATTCTTATTTGCATCTCAAATCAACTAAACACTGTTATCAAATTCATGTGCTCAACTACTCTCAACCTGCTTCTACAACAATGACTAGGATGACAATATTCTCTTAGGTAAATCTCTAATTTCCTTGTGATGGGAAATGTCTTATTTTGGGGTCAAGGAGCACGTACAAAAACCTATTTTATTTGGAAAAATAATATTAATTTATATTGACGAATAATCATTTAATAAAAAAGCCAAATTATCTAAAAAAATTGAATACTAACTAATTATGATCAACTACTCTAAAGCTATCAACCATATTTTTGACGCATAAATATAATCTAATTAGGTCCTTCTAATTAACTAAGAACAATTTTCATCTTTTTTAGTTCATTCATTATTTACAGTTACTTTTAATTATCATTTGTTAATTTAGACAAAAATGGTAGATTGTATTGCAATTGATTTAGTAACATTTGTATGAGTAAAATATTGCCGATAGCATACAACCTTGAAAGATGATTTAGAATATTTCATCCAATAGAAATCATCACTGACATCTAAATTAGATATATTACATTTAAGTACATGTCAAAATAATTAAAGCACAACCATGACTTACAACATCTATGACTATTCTATCTTTTACAACTCCAAGATCTTGACCACTCCAAACTTCAAAACCTGAGCATTCTTTTGCATGTAATTCAGTTTTGGTTCTCATATGGTCACCATCTGTGTAACCTGTGTGATATGTGTGTATAATATCCTCCGTCTTTGCAGATATTGTAAGTGTATTGGGGCCCAAATTAAAGAATGCAATATAAGTTTCCCCTACAAAATTTACATGTTGGAAAAGCATCTAAATAAGTTAATTCTTTCAAATATACAAACATTTCTTACTAAAAAGAGACTACCTGTATAAAAAACTTTCAACATTGGATACACTACCTTAAAAATGCATTAATATAAACACTGTAAGGCATCTTTCTCTTCCTAAATTTATAGAAGCAAAGATGATAAAGAAATAGACATTACAGTTTTCAAAGTAAATAAGAAGGCACTGTTACAAACCTTTTGAACCACTTGCTATCCAAGCACGTGCATTGTCAATTTGGTTCAGAGCTTCAATAACAAAATAAATTTTTAATGTTATGTTAGCTAAACTAGTAATGGAAAGGCCATATAATTAAAAAGAATTTGTTCTGATTTATGGCTAGAGAAAATTCACCTTCAGCTTTAGAAACACTTGCACAAAGGCCGCTGTAAGTATTTTTAAGTGCTCCATCATTTGTTAGTTCCCAATCCTATCATAAAATAACCAAAAATATAAATCAAGCAATAAGATAAAAAAATAGGTAAAACATAGCAGTGTTATGAAATCCAATAAAGTTTAATAGATTACCTGGCTTGCATGGCCAGTACACGGCGCAAAGTGATTGCTTTTTAATTGACCAAATGTGAATGCCTCATTTGGAGAAGAGTCTAAACACACTTCCCCTATGATAGATCCTAATAGACGAGATCGTCGATTGTTCTCTGCGGGTCTAAGAATACGTGCAATGTATTAGTATTGTAATCCTGTTTGAATTGTAGATATAAGAAAATTATATTATTGTAAAATCTAGAATCATTCTTTAAAAAAGAAACTTGAATTCAAATCAAATGTGCCATAATATCATGCCTAATGTCTATGCCTTACAATGATGCATTAATTTGAGTTCTATGATGTAGGCATATCCCTTGTTTATATCTCATAGCCAAGCTATCATTCCAACAAACTTCATTCATGTGTTCCTTTGTAGTTCTAATGCCCCAGTTCTTTGTATTCTTTACATTGCAACTTGAAACCCTTAACAGGAATTCAATGCTTGAACCAAGTTTTGGGCTTGCTTTTAGTTTATTGTGAGGATTCCCTCGAACAAAATTAATTTGAGAAAACTGTAAGAAAATAAATCATTGTCAATACAATTTTAGATTAAAAGGATTAAGCATAACACATAAATAATGATCAAAATTTAAGTCACATTAGTAATTCAGGACATACCTCTTTATTATTGGTACTGTAAGCATTTATAGCTAACAAGGTAGGATTCGTAATAAGACTCATTGTTATATCATCAATATGCCGCAAATCACCTCCAAACATAAGTGGGGACTTAGCCATGGACCACAAAGTCATCTACAGAAAAGAAGAGATCATTTTTAAATATATTTTATTTATGTCTTTCATTTAATCAACCCAACAAATATTTTATGTAGTGGAGAAATGAACCACACCTGAACCCTAATAAGGAGCCTACAAAAAAGCCCATCAAAAAGAGGACCAGTGACTCAAAGGTAGAGCACCACAGCATGCATATGGGAGGTCCTAGGTTCAAGTCTCATCTAGTTCATGGAAATAACATGGTATCAGACCAAGACTAGGCATCAAAGTATGGCTCAAGCAGGGGTGTCAGAGAAATAGGTTACACTTGAAACATATTAAAGAGCATACTAAAAAGCCCCAAACACAAAGAGGAACGGTAGCTCAGTGGTAAAGAACCCTAGCATGAACATAGGAGCTCCCAAGTTCAAGTCCAAGCTGGTCCGGGGAAAGAACATTGTGAACTAACCTGAGTCTTTTGCTCTTCGTGAGTAAGACTACAATAACGATGTGGGCCTTGATTTACCCCTGTCAAAGAGAAACTGAAAATTAATTGAGAAAAAAATGTATATTCAAGATTTTTAAAGGTAGCATGCAACTTCTACATAACCTAGATCTATTTAACCAATCATATGTGCTGGACTCCTAAACAAATCAATTTTTTAACTATAATCACCACCTGGATCTGTAAGCCACCCCAATGGAAGCATGTCCAAGTCTGGCCAGGACAGTCCAAGCAATCCTTGTGCTCCAATCAAACCACTTGATGCAAAGCCTCTACATTCAATAACAGCTACTATTAAGAATTGGATCATATTTTACAATTAAATTCTTAAGCATTCGAAAAATACAACTATAGCTGTCTAATAGCTTCCTCTAACATAGATTACTTAAATTACAAAAAAATTAAAAATCCTGAACTCCTTTACCACCTTGACACATCAAAATGTGATTGAACATCTCTCCATGTATCCCAATCATCACCAGTCACTCGATACATGTTAACCAAACTACTAATTTTCATGGCCATATCTGGTGTGGCATGTGTCCCAGGTGAAAGGGAGTATAAAATTGGCCGTTCAAGCCCTCTCAAAATCTGTAGGCAAAACACATAGCATTAATAATAGGAAAAGTATTTGTTCTTCGATCTCTCTAAAAAGGCATGATTAATACTTCTTATCTGAGGATCAGGTGAAGAAAAGCATTCCTAGACTACTTTCAATATCACAAATGTTTTAAAAAATAATTCTGAAGGTGAACACATAGCATTAATAATGGAAAAAGTATTTGTTCCTCAATCTCTTAAAAACGGCATTGTTAATACTTCTTACCTGTGGATCAAGTGATGAAAAGATTCCTTGATTACTTCGAATGTCATAAATGTTTTTAATATAATTCAAGTCCCATCCATAGTAAATAGAAACAATCAAAAGAAAGAAAATGGAAAAAACTGGAATGTGATTGCATTGTAGTGTAGGATCATTTGAAATTTTCTAACTACATAAATTATATGCCAACCACCACTAAATATAAAGCGTTACCTTATTAGGCAACTCCTATCTTAAAATGGATATCAATTTAATTTTCTTCCAACCTCAAGAAAACAAAAGAACCTTACCAGCCATTGAATTATATATAATACTTCGAACCACTTTACAATAAGGGTAACCATGTATTAAAATATTTATGAATAATATTCATTTCCAGTTCTAACATAATCAAGGAAAAATATTTTCCATTAAATTCTTACATTGCATCTTATAGCAACAAGATTCCTACAAAAACACTATAGAATCTATATAGTATCTTGTTAATGTGCATTCTTGTCAAGTTTTGAATTATTTGCAGTCATAATTATGACTACATTGTTAGATATTTTGTCTTAATGTTAGGCGTATTTTTAGAGATTAAAAGCTGCCAACTTAAGGCACTATCGTTGGTTTATTATTAGCTGTATTGTGGGCAGGCAGTCTGCAGACTTTATTTAGGTGTTGTTTTTTATTGCTTTTATTTTGGGCGGCTGGCTTATTTTATATGTTTCTTTTGTGATGAAAAAAGAATCTAAAATTAGGGTTGCTTTGTTCTATTTTGTAGCACCGAGTTCAAGGGTTATTTATAACATTGTGGCATATCTATATTTTATATTCAGAATTTTCCAGAATAATAAGTTTTGCTTTTTCCAGCAACTGCAGAATTCCGATTTCAGTTTTACCATTCTATTATTTATACTTTCAGAAGTTTGTGTATGCATGTTAGAGCACTCAGAATTGCATGTTTTACAGGAGGTTAAGAAAGTCAACTTGTTTCAAACCCTAGAGTGCCGAATCTGCATGCCATGTACTGAAAATTTTAACATTATAGGCCCGACTTAGTATATATCCTTGCATACCATGTGCTTTACATAGTTTGTCAGCATAAATTGTTTTGTTTTGCATACTACTATGTTTTTAGATAAAATGTGAATTTACCAGGTCCTACTGACAACAAAAAATAGAATTTAGAAGAGTGAAAAATAGCATATAGATGATTTCATGTTACCAGGCATGGACTCAATGAGTTAAATGAAAATGTAGAATGAAAAAAATCACGTGCATTTTTACATGACTGCACAAACCCACTAGAATGCTAAACCAAATTTATCAAATACCACAGCTACTTGATTTCAATATGTTAGATTGAGCCTCGCAAGACAAACTATTCCTTGAGGATGCAACTTTTGCTTTTACAAAAGGAAGCAAATGTAGATCATTGTAATAAAGGAAATCAAGCAAAGTTGTTATGTGAGTCACACTTTCTATTTTTGGAAGTTTTGTTCAACAAGGACTCTGCAACTCAGATTTCTTATACTCTTTTGAAGTCATGTTTTTTGGAACTTTTGAAGATTGTTGTAATCGTGAATTTTTCCTAAGAAATAAAATACGAGAGATCTTTGACCGTGGTTTTTTCCTGGTATAATTTTACCAAGTTTTCCATGTAAATTCTGTGTTATTTGTGCTTATTGTTTTTCTCTGTTTATTCTGCATTGTAAATTTTCCTACAGCCTTGAGGTCAAATGACCCATCTAAGCTAAGTTACTAAATCATCTAGATTTACTGCCAATTCAAGTACGGTATGTCCCAGAATCAGATGCGTTCTGGAAACTCTGCAAAATTGGAAAGGGTTTGATTTTTTTGAGTCTGAAACGTTTCTAGGTTTGTCTGAACAAATCCCAATGAATCCCAAGTCAACGTGGTGGTTCCAAAGTGTTTCAAAGATGATTTTTCCGCATGGTAAAAGACAAAAAACCTAAAAACGAGCTTCCATTTTATTTAGGATTTTCCCAGCTTCCAATCATCGACGTGGGTGAAGCAAGAATTGAATTTGACAGTGAAAGAGGATGCAGGGCTGCAGGGAGAAAACACAAGGTGAAAAAGGAGAGGTCGCGTCCACCACAGTCCACGTCCACCATAATTTTTTAGGTTTTTAATAGTTTAAAATTAAAACATTAAAAGTTTGAATCCCTAATTATTTTTCTTTGTAGTTTAAATTTATTCTAAGTTACCGGTTCGGGTTCGGGTTCGGGGGTTCGGTTCGCCGGTTCGGCTAAATTTTTTGGGGGGTGGGTTCAGTTCGTTTTGGGTTCGTTAGTACAAAAAACATGTAAAAATATATATATATATATGCAGCCTAGAAGCATGAATTAGGATTAGGATATCACATAACATCATATAAACAACAAAACCACCATAAACTTGAATGTCATTTAAAACATTCATATAAACTTGAATTATGTTGCTGCTGTTCACCTTTTCCAGCATGGCATGATGATACCAGGTCTGGTCATTCTTTCAGATGTCTGATTTCTGATGGCTGGAGAAATAATCTGAGTTGCTTCTATTTCTGAGTCTGAGTTTAATGTAAGCTTGTAAAGGAGCATCAGGAAATACTTTGTAACAGATTGAATAGCCAGTGTATAAGCATAGGCCCTGTTGCTATAGTCCATTCTATTGAAAACATATTGTCATTAAGTTCTAAAACAATTCCTCAGTTGGTTGTAATCTGATATTAATTTCTGAGCATAGTATATTGCAAAAACCAGTCTTAAATGAGGCCAGAAATAATCTAGTTTTGCTTGCCAATGATATATATGCATGTTCTTAGCTGTGTCAATCAATCTACCTCTGTCTTGTGTTAAGTTTGATTAAATAGAATATCTATCAAACTGGAAAAAAATGCTCCAAAAACCACTTTTTGGATACCAAATATTAAAAAAAATGCTCAAAAAACCACTTTTTGGATGCCTAGGCATGTGGGTTCTGTCTTGGTTCGCCTGGGTTCTGTTTGGGTTCTGCCCGGGTTCTCTTGGGTTCTGCCTGGGTGAACCAGACCCAAAAATGAAGGACCCTGGTCAAACCTACAGGCGAACCGAACCAGTACCCGAACCAGGAGCGAACCAGGACCAGAACTAGGGGTAAAATAGAAGAACCCGGTAACTTAGAATTTATTATTCATATTGTTTAATAGTTTTAATTTTTTAAACTTAAAACTTTTAAATTTAATATTTTCACCATTATATAATTTATAATATATTATTTATTTTTAATTAACATAATAATATTAATAATATTAAAATCTAAAATTTAAAAGTTTAAATTTATTAATATTAATTGTTTTATAATGATTATTAAATATCATAATATAGGGGATGACCCCGTAGTGCAACGGCAAGTTGCAAGCAAAAGTAAATCTACTATCCACTGTTCGAATCCCACCAGTGGATGGTGGGATGAACACTCGTCGATTGCTGGCCAAGGACTATGCTCGGAGGATGGAGGACGGAGGTTGAATGCACAACAGACGGAGGGAGACATGTGCAAAGGGTGGCAACGATCAATGCTCGGGGAGGTATGGACAAACAACAGTCGAAGTTGGCGAGCGTCTTGTTGTGACCTATTTCACACATCGCCCCATTGCAAATGGGGACCCCCTTCTTTTTGCTTTTTGGTTTTTTGCCTTGGCGACGCAACTGCTTATCACCATTTATTTACAATGAGGAGTTAGAGTTTTGTAGAAATCATCTGAGCCAAGTAGAGAATTCAAGCCCGTATCAGTGCCTAGATGTCATGGAAGTGCTTGGAAGACCCGGTAGACGAGGAACGCCATTGCTTTGAGTCAATTCTGACACATCCTATTTTTTAGGGATTCTGCTTTTTTGTTTTTTGCTTTTTTTATTTACAATGAGGAGTTAGAGTTTTGTAGAAATCATCTGAGCCAAGTAGAGAATTCAAGCCCGTATCAGTGCCTAGATGTCATGGAAGTGCTTGGAAGACCCGGTAGACGAGGAATGCCATTGCTTTGAGTCAATTCTGACACATCCTATATTTTAGGGATTCTGCTTTTTTGCTTTTTGCTTTTTTTATTTTTGGCATTTTTAGGCCATTCTGGAGTTCCTATTTTTCTAGGGATGCTTTTTGCTTTTTTCTATTTTTAGAAAGTTTCTATTTTTGGAAAGTTTCTATTTTGGGAAAAGTTTCCATTTCAAGATCCTACCGACTGTGAAGCCAATGTACCTCCAGAATGAGCAAATCAACAGAAAAATCAAGGTAAAAGGTAAGAAGATCGATAAAAAAATGGCTAAGTCTAAGAAGTTCGCCAATGAGAAGGAATGGCAGGCCAAGCATGAAGTTCGCCCTTGCCTTTGGCAAGCCAAAGGCAGGCACTGGCAGGCCAAGAGTGAAGTCCGCCCATGGAAAGGAAGCCTCCAAGATCGCCATGGCTTGATGAAGTGCAAGTCCGCCCTATCTTGGCAAGCCTCCAAGTCCGCCATGGAATGAGGAAGGGTCAAGTCCGCCCTTGGAATGAGTAGCCTCCAAGTCCGCCCTTGGAAGGAGAAGTGTCAAAGTCCGCCATGGAAAGAAGACTCTCCAAGTCCACCCTTGGACAAAGCAAGACTAAAATGCGCCAATGGCAAAGAGAGGCTGAAGTCCGCCCAACTTATGAAGGTAAAAATTTTCTAAGGCATGAAAAATAAAATATGCCTAGAAAGAGAAGGGATCAAGCTGGCATAAAATTCACTCCTCGGCATGACGGAACAAAATTCGAAGGCACAAAATGAAGGATGAATGGCAAGGCAAACATGAAGTCTGCCCCAACTCAACATGAAATAAATTTCTAAGGCATGGACATAAATGCAAAATGGCAGAGAAACCTCCAAGTCCGCCCAACCCAAAAAGAGAGAGAAAATTTGAAAATTTTGACTAAGTCAGATGTCTGGCTAAGTATAAAGTACGCCACAGGAAGAGAGATTCGTCTAAGGCATTGGCCAAAAATACACCAAGTATGGAGGATGGCAAAGCATCATGGCAAGTCCGCCCTTGCCTGTGGCAGGCCAACCCCAAAGTCTGCCCTTGCTCTGGAAAGACAACTTGCAAAGTCCGCCCTTGCCTGGGAAAGAAATGGCAAAGCATCTTGAAAGTCCGCCATCAACCTTGGCAAGCCAGCCTTCAAGTCCGCCACCCTCTGGAAAAGCCATCATGAAGTCCGCCATAAGGAAGTAAAGAATGGAAAGGCATTGAGGAAGTCTGTCCATGGCATGGATCAGTCAAAGTCCACCCTTGGCAAGAGGAAAATTGGCAAATCTATTGAGAAGTTTGCCCAACTTTGGAGGCAAGGAAAATTTCTAAGGCATTGGCAAAGTGCGCCAAGCATGAGAATGTCTAAGCATTCACCAGGTTCGCCTAGTGTGAAGATGGCAGGTTGAAGACAAAGTCCGCCCAAAAGGAAGTACACATGGTCTAGCCAAAGACGAAGTCCACCAAAGCATGTCTAGCCAGCCTTGAAGTCTGCCATGCACATATCCAAGCCAGCTTCAAAATCCGCCTTGTCCAAGACACAGCCAAGTCCGCCAAGGAGAAAGGGAAAGAATTGGCTTGCCAATGAGGAAGTCCGCTCAAGCATAATAAAAAAAATGGCATGTCAAGTCCAAAGTCAACCAAGGTCAGAAACAAACATGGTAAAATTTGCCAAGAGGAAGCAAAAAAAATGGCTAAGTGTGGAATTTTCCTACAATAAAAGGATCAAATTTTGACTAAGTGTTGGAAAGAAAACGAGAAAAATGAAGAGGAATAAAGAGGAAATGAATAAAATTCTTGCCCAAGGATGGAGTCTGCCCTACTTAGCACGAGCCAAACTCAGAATTGAAGACAAATCCACAGGCAAAGTTCATTCGAGCATAGAGATGGCCAAAATCTTGGCTAAGTGTTGAATGGTCCACATGAAGGCATTACAGAATGAAATTGAATAGCCAAAATTTGGCTAAGTATGGGAAATAATTCACAGAGAAAGTTCCAATTTCCTCCATTTTGGCGAAAGCACAGGAGAGCTCTTCTCCAAATTCAAGGCACTCGAAGGAATTTCAAAGCAGTCAGGAAAGAAAAGTTTAATAACTTCAAGTCTAGACATTTGCTCTAAGGGGAAACTTCCAGACCTCAAAGATTCAGATGCAAGTAGAAGAAAGCAAAATCCTGAAGGAAATCCAAGATCAAAGCTAGGAAGGAACAAACACAAAGGACAAAGTCGTTGGCAAAGAAAGATATTCTAAGGCAAGTGCATGGAAAAAGAACAAGGAGACCAAGGAGGACATCCAACACGTTGAGGTGGCGCATCGTCATCTTCCAACCAATCAAATTGTTCCAAGTCCACATGTCTAGGTTCAATGAACTCGACTTATCCATGGAGTTGGTTTATATTTAGCAAGAAGGACAAGTGTCCCAAAATGTAATTTTCTCATTGGTCGAGAGGTAGTTAATTATAACAAACCCTAATTAGGGTTTTATTTTGTAATCTCGGTCGTTGATCCTAAATCAATCTTGGCCATTGAATTGTAATTGGGGAGCCTATAAATTGAGCTCGCCCCTCATTTGTAAAGTGTGAAGTGAGTTGTATAAGATTGTTGCGACAAAACTATTTCCGTTTATAAAAGCTCTTGTGCATGATTTGCTAAGAACCACTTTTATTTTCAAGTAGTGTGCAAGGTTTTCATATTTCTCCTTCAAAACTTAGAGTAGAATTAAGTTAGTATTTCATTTATATGTTTGTTAGTGGATGATAGATTTGATAGCAGTGGTAGATGAAATTAAGCTCATACTTTTGTTGAATGGATGATTTGCATTCAATGTGTAAAGTTAGTCTGAGCCATTAATTTGTGGACGCTTAACTTCTGTTTGTTTTAATTATCGATTCAAACATGAAAATCATTATCACTTCCGTTGAAGATTGCACCCGCTTTGCGTAGTTGTCCGAAGGAGGCGAAACAAAGTGTGGTTACCCTATTTTATCTAGTCACTGTCGTCTCTTGAGTTCTTAGGAGTAGCTTAGACTTCTAAACCCTTGCCTTTTTGCATTTTTTTGGAAATCTGAAATACCCATCAAAAGAGCTTTCAATGACAAAGCTATCTAAGTCCTAAACTGGCAAACGAATTATAACGTAAGTCCCCTTGTGATTACCAGCAAATCACAACGCCCACTGGCCTTATCCACATGTCATGACCTGACCAAAGAAACATTGGGGTTATTGTATTATCTTTTAGGTATTTGCAATCACTTTTCAAGAAAGGATAAACTGTCCCTTGGGCATTTTATTCTGTGTTCGGTGGCGTACTCAAAACACACACCAACACGTCTCTACGGGGTCAACAAAGGAAGCTCGGTGGTTGTAGGTAGGCGGTTGAGGTGATGGTTGGGAGCACCACGTGAGCAAGTGGAGGACAAATGGCTGGATGAGCCACGAGGTGACAGCAAGAGGGGAGCGATGGAGGAGAGGAGGAGAGGAATGGAGTTGACGTCAGGTCCTGTAGGGAGCTTGGCGAGAATGCAGGCAAGGGTAGTAAACGGAGGAATGTAGTCGGGTCCTACATGGAGCTTGGCAAGAATGCAGGCAGGCGTAGAATGGCGGGGATGAGGTCCCCCGAATGTGGCCTCACTGGTTCATAGCTCCAGTCAAAAGTGATACAGGTGCTGCCCCTTAGCAGCGATTGACCAAACAAAAAAAACAACATAATTTAAACAATTTTAATTTATATTTACATTTATTATTTTAATTATTAATATTTTATAATTTTGTAGTTTAATTTATACTAATATATTAATAAATTAATAATTAATATAATAGATGTAAATGTTAAATAATAAACTTATATTAATATTAAATAATTGAAATTTGAATTACTAATTATTAATTGAAATTCTATATTAATAATTTATTAATTATTTTTAAATTTTTATATTGTATATATTATAATTAAATTATTAATATATTATACTATAAATTTTTATATGTTACTAGTAGTATTAGTTCAATAATTAATAATTAATACTATAAATTATAAATCATAATTCTTATTTAGCATAGGCATGATATGTGGTGTTTTAAATTTAATTCTTGTTTTTACATTTTAAGTTGCAAATATGTATATATCGATGATTTTTATATGTTTTTTGTGAGGACGTACTCAAACATACCCAACCCCCAACAAAATATTTGATGTACCGACGTACCATATCTGCATACCCATACCCATAACCGATTCGGCAACTTAGCATCTAAGAGATACAAGAGGATGCAACTTTTGTTTTTACAGAAGGTAGCAAATGTGGATCATTGTAATAAAGGAAATCAAGCAAATTCATTTGATTAGAATGGATCAATAGCAGAAGGTGCCTTTTGGATTTTAAAAGAATATAGAAAACTTTGGGCTCTGTTTTATCACAAAGCTAATTGAGAGCAGTTTTATCAATATTAATCAACATGCTTACAACTTTCAATAATTGGAATGAGCTTTGGGATTCTTTCTATCAGAAAAGGATGTATCAACCATTGGATTAAATCCTGTTCCAATGGCAAGGAAGTATTTTGGGCCTTATAAGGCTAATATATAGTGTGGATAGTATATGCCACAGAAACTACATATCAACCATTAAATTTAGTTTTAGATCAGTGATTGAGACAAACTCTTGTGGGTTATAATAAGGTATAAGGTCGGGGTCGCTATGACATGGAAGGATCATGAGACATTGGATAAAATTTTGACCAATGGATTTTTGTGCATTTGAGGATACCATAGTGTTTTTGGTCCCATTTAATCATGAAAGAACATATGAGGTATTGACTCAGATCTGATTCAGCAACAAATAAAGACTTTCATGTCTTTAAAGACTATTTTAAAATTTATACTTTGACTTTATCAGGAAAGCGCCACATATGGAAAAAAAATTAACTAAGGATGCCATGCCAAATGTGCAGCATGGAAATCCTTACAAGGGCTTTATTGTTGACTATCATCAACCCATTGGGTCTCAACAAACCAGATAACCATTGATCTACATCAACAATAAAAGAGTACCTATGTGGAAACAAATCAACAATCTACATTGCAACAAGTGCACAACAGTGAATGTTTTGTGAGCTTCTTGCAAGCTTTCAATACGAGCTTTTTAAGTCTTGAAATTTAAACTCTAATGTGGAAATTTAAAATTCTAAACTATAATGTGGAAATTTCTGTACTTTTACCTGTGACACCGTGGAGATCTCATCTACATTGAGGTCGTCTCCAAAGATACAGTCATGCTTGACTGCAACCCAACCACAACAATTACTTCCTTGGATTGTCCTCTTAATCTGGTAATTCCATGACAATATAAGCACTCTACAGATTTAGTAAAGTGCATAAAATTTCTTCTTACCAAAATCCACACCCCAATCAGCATACTGCTGGTAAAGAGACCGCAGGAAAACCCTGCCTGCCTCCACTTTGGTATTCACACTCATGAAGCACTTTGGCATCCACCCACATGTCTGCCGTGTCAATGCAATATCTCTTGCTCTCCATATCCGTCCATTCTCTTCGTAGGCTACTCCCTGTACATAAAATCACCATCAGTGTTGATGCAAAATCAAATTTTGATCATTATTAGTACTTTCAAAATCAAATTTGAATGGGAAGTATCTAATAATTAAGCAAGTGCCAGGTGATATGCAGAGAGCTCCCCTCCTAGACAAGTGACCCCGTAAGAGCTGTAAAAGGTTAAAGAGGTAAAAAAAAGTCACAGTCAAGCAGGACATCAATTTAATGTAGTATACTCTCACTGGCAGAACCCAATTTGATTTATGAGATAGTCTCATTGAATCTTACGGGGGAATAAATTAACATCCCTAGGGTTTGACTTATAATTAAGTTCAAAAGCTGAACATGCAAATCCACCTACATCAAGAATATTTCAGCTAGTAACATAAATTTTAGACAAAAGAGGATGAAATGACCAACTTTCAAGAGATTTGGAAAGTATCTGGTAAAGCTTAATGTTTCTTTTCCAAGAGACAGATTTTATATGGTAAAGTTCTTTTGTTAAGAAATTTTGTTCATTGTACTGTTCTTTTAGAGCTTCCCTATATTTCCACTCAAGAGTAACAGAAAAAAATTAAAGAAGAATTCCCAAATTTATAAACAATAATTGACATGAAAAATCTAGTCCTTATGGCTAAGGCAAGCACAATTTAAAATTGAAAACCATTTCTAGTTTGCTTAGGTAATTTCTACTGTAAAATAATGGCTAATTGTGGGTACCTGCTAACTTGCACTAATGATATTTACTTGTCTTAAATATATACTTATCTGTATGGTATGTAGGAATCCAATTAGATATAAAAACTATTTTTCATGAATGCACAATCAAATTTGTAGCAACACCCATAGGACAGGAGTCCAATTGATAAGAAAAGTGTGGTCACAAAGGCTCCAGCATTGTTTGATTCTTGCTAGGTGCAGATGGAGCTATGGCCTATCCTCATAAGACTTCAACAAAATGGATTACCCTATTGATCTCAAAGTCAAATGGTTTAAAAAAGGTCTTTCCCACAAACCAAAACTAAATAAATACTTGGCATCAATTACAATTCTATTTTTCAAGCTTTAAAAATTGGAGATCAGATAACAACAATGTCAAGCTAGTATTTTCGTGAATTCCAAATGTTTGACTCTCCTCAGTGGAGTGAAAGTGGTACCAATGAGCACAGTTGGAGTATTATTTAACAATGATTGTCAAAGTTGTTGATCTATACAGCTATATCGAATTACTTCCTAGAAGAAATAAATTAAATTGTAGCCTGCTAGCTATTTAATTTATTTAAGTTCGATTACATGAGATGGCACCTCATCAAATGTTATTTATATAATTAATAATTAATGGGTTAATTATTAATAAAGGCCGACCTGATTTAATTCGTCATTATTATGAAAAGCACGACTTAATTAAAAGCCGACTTCTTTACGAAGAGATGCGTTTTTCTTGAGGCCGACCTCAATTGTGAAGAGGTGCGAACCCTATCAATCATGTATAAATACAAGATGCTCATCATTCATTTGGGCATCAAGTTCATTCAGCCTAATTCGCATTTTGGAGCAGCAGATCATAGTTTGTAGCAGCAAGTCGATTCAAGGAGAAACATATCATTTGTATTTTTGCATTTAGGAGAGCTGCTGTTCATTGTATCTAATAGGCATTGTGTTGTGCCTGAGTTGTAAGCAGATTTCTGCTCTTGTTCAATAAATATATAAGAGATATATTGGCTGGGTTTTTCTCCCTCAGGTTGGAGGGTTTTCCAAGGGTATTTGCTGTGTTGTGAGTCTATTTTGAATTAAATTTCTGTGTTTATCATCTGATCATTAAAATCTAACAAAAGTATTGTCTGACAGGCACAACTGGTCATCAAATTTAAACCTTCAAACTCAAGGATACTGGACCTGGAATACTGTGTGAAGCCAATGTTATTTACGAAGCTTTTAATTATTTCCATTGTAGAGAAACTGGCACCACTGGGCACAGTTGAAGGGCAATATTTTACAGCGACCATCACAACAGTAATGTTTGACGGGCAAGGTGGACATCAAATCCAAACTGAAAAACTTGAGTGGACACAAGTTCAAATAATGCATGGGAGGGAGTCCATGGCCAAAAGGCTGTATTTACACATTTTTTCCAAAAAAATACAACCAGACTTTGAGAAAGACGATATCACAAGAAAGGAGAGATTTTGAATAAACCGTCAAAAATCATAAAAGATTATAGTTGTAATCTCTTATATGTATCTAGTCTATGATATTTCCTTTTCTAATATACAGCATGCCTTGGCATTTGAAATGTGACTTGGAATCAATATGTTATTTTCTTATTTAGATACAGTATGCCCTAACATTTGAAGGACAACTTTGAATCAATAACCGTCACGCAAAATTTGCTTGATAGGCAGGATAGATTGTCAAATTTAAGGCTGAAGGTCATTGATGGAAAGCTCCCTATAAATACTGCACCGCAGCTAATTTAAGCAAAAATCACATTAAAAATGTTGCAATGCTGATGTTTTTCAGGAAGGACTACCATAATAAATACTGCTCACTGTCAATTTGCCTAAGAATCAAAAAAAAATGTCGCATTGCTTGTCTTCCTCAGGGAAGGGTTTAAGACTATTGCTTCAGATCAAACTCTCAAAACTAAAAGACACTTAAAAATCCAGACATTTCAAACTACAGATTTACAAAATAAAAGAACACCGCAACTGCTCAAAAATAAGCACAAATAGAACTATTAAGGCACCTGAGGTCCCAAAATGGGGGTATTGGCCTTGACGGCCTGCGCGCTTATGCCTCGCATAACATGGAGACCGAAATAGAGACCCATCTCATGCACGCGCTCCGCAACGGGTTTCAGCCCTCTATCCCCTACCGAAGATGGCCACCGCGCTGGATCCGGCACGGGCCGCCCCCATTCATCAATCACATCAAACCCGGGCGACCCAACCGATGCGCCCGCCTCCCGCTTTCTGTACCACAAGAAATCCAACACTGCATACTGCATTGCTTTCGCGTTAGCTCTCTTCTAATCAACAAACCCTAACAACGGGCTACGCTTTGTATTTTGGTTTGTTGATTTTTACCTCGTAGCCGGATGGGAGCAGCTTCTCGGCCATAATCTGCGCATTCGCCAGAAACTCGTCCTCCGATATAATCCATGAAAACGAGTCATACGAATTCCATCCTCTGGGCGGCACGCTCGCCCTTTGCTCCCCTGAACTAGTACCACTGCGGGCATCGATTTCATCACCCGCTTACAAAAAGCTTACAAAGCTGAAATTAAAAGGGGCACGGAACTTACCACATCACAGTAATGCTGAGAGCCAAGACCCGCAGCCACCACCCCATGCTTCGAACCGTGATGGAACTCATCTTGCTTGAATGTGAGCAGGAAGAAGCAAAGAAATGCAATGTATGAGCAATAGCAACCCATTTATAAAGTTGGGGGAAAAAAATATAATAAATCGTCCTCACTAAGACTCTTAGGTTGATGCCGATTGCATGCAGCCAGGCCCTCACACAGGTAATAAAGATACTGCTTTCGAGGATTCTTTTGTTAAATTTTTACTCATCTTAACAAACCATTCCCGGCCAGGTAATTGTCATTTGTGTGTGTCTTTTTGACAGACCGTGACGTGGATGTACCTATACAGAAACTTTCACACCAAAAAACGCAACATATATTCGCTCAGTCTATGAGTAGTATTAAAACAGTGGACGTCAGCCTCAGAGAGCGATTGAAGTAATAGGTGAGCAAGAGCAATATTAAAGAAAATGATTCTTGTCCTCACTGGGTATTAAAAACCGTGCAGGACATGCGAGTATGCCGGCATAAAATCCAGAAGCCGGCAACGTCGCTTTTTTTCTCGGCTTCACGCCAACAATGTTGCGAACTAACGACTTTCTACGAAAGAATTGCCTCAAATTTCCTGTCAGTTCCTATGTACGGGACGGTCTACATGCAGTCCAAGCGCTCTGAATCCACTACAAATTCCTTGGAATGAATCTGCACGTTACACGTCTGGCAAGCAAGTTCCAAAGTGTTACAGCATTGGATTCCTCGGCAAAGTCTATGCAGTCCTCAAAAGGGACTTGATTTGACAATTTGATAGTATTTATTAATTAATTAAAAATAAAGACTACATTGTATTCTTTAATTTTAATTAATTAATAAATATCATTAAATGGTCAAATCAAGTTTCTTTTGAGGGCTGCATAGTCAATTCTCGAATTCTTCTGTCGTCTATGTTTTTATATGGGACGCAGTCCGATGGGGACTAACGATATCAGCGGTTTCTACAAAGAGTGACCAAGCTATCACAAATCGCGGCGGGTTCACAAAAGAGTAATTAGCAATCCAAGATGTGTGGAAGGTCAAGTAGAGAAACTTTGGTCTATTTTTCATACATTTATGTATTTTACATGAGGTCAATTGGTAGGTCATTTAGAAAATGATGTATGTACAATAAAGGTCTCGATGAAAAAGTGATAACTTCAAATCAAATATGCATTTACACGATCCGAACATAACTAAAACAAAACCTTTAAATCAGGAAAATAATCAGGCTCCATTACCATTAGGTTCATGTTATATTTGCAATAAAAAGGAGAGGGAGAGGGAGATGGAGGGAGAGGAAGATAGGGATAGAAAGAGGGAGAGATATAGGGGGGAGGAGAGCGAGAGAGAGACATAGAGATAAGGAGATGAAGATAGAGATAGAGAAGGAGATGGAAATGGAAATGGAGATGGAGAGGGATGTGGAGAGAAAGAGAGGGAGAGATAAAGAGAGAGGGTAGAGGGATATATAGAGATGGAAGAGATAAATATAGAGGGGAAGAGAGGGATGATAGAAAGATAAAGATAGAGATAGGAAGTGATATAAAAAGAGGTAGAGAGGAAAATATATAGGGGTAGAGAGAGATGGAGAGATGATGAGATAGAGACAGAGGGAGAGATAGAGATGGAGAGGCAAAGAGATAGGTATAGAGATAGGGAGGAAGAAACAAGGAGTGTGTGTGTATGAGAGAGAGAGAGAGAGAGATTTATAAATAGATAGAGAGGAGAGAGGGGGTGATAGGGAGAGTAGAGGGAGAGATGTGGATATAAAGGAGAAATAGAGAGATATAACTTGGGAAAGATAGAGGGGGTGAGAGAGAGATAGAGAGATAGACACAAAGATAAAGGCAAAGATAAATATATAGAGGGAGAGGTGGAAGGAGAGAGCAAGAGGGAGAGGGAGAAATAGAGATAGAAATATTGTGTTATGGAGACCAATTAGACTCAAATGCAAAATATTCATATTATTTTCATTAAATAATTTGTTGCACTTATTAAATATTTATGTTGCATTTGTATCTAAAAGAATGGTTACAAACAAATATTAAATGCTAGAAATGTATAGTTACAATATTTTAATATAAAGTTATAAGACGGCTGGAAATATTAAATGTAACCACCCAAAAGGAGAGTATTATTGGGTGCATGAGGCACAACCAATGGCCACACTTCATATGTAATTAATGGGACATGTGTGGGAGCATATACAAACACTCGGTGATGAGTTTTGTTAGCAGCAAGTCGTGAAAACGTTAGCAAAAATTTACAGTTATGTGGTTGGAAAAACGCAAGAAGAGTTGTGGGTACACATAGCAAAGGTTGTGTAAAAGCAGTAGTGGTAAAACGTGGAGAAAAATGTTGTTGCAGGTTGCAATGGTTGTTGCAAGCTTTGTAAAGGTTATTTATTTGAAGTTTAATGTATATTGGACCCTGTGTTGGTGGATGTAGACCAATTTTGGGTGAAACATGTTAAGTCTTTGTCTTGTCTTATTGCTACTATAATTTTGTGTGTTCTATTGTTCTGTTTTATTGATCAAAGTTGCATTTAACTTATAGAAATGTGCCTTCTAACCCTAACAAGTGGTATCAAAGCGGGTTGTGTTTAGTTATCCTCTACAGGAAGGTCCCACGATTGAGTGGGAGTTATGGTAGACAAGGATGAGTTGAAGGTTGGCAAGTTCAATGGGTAGAACTATCAGTTATGGAAGATGCAAATGGAGGAATATCTCTATCAGAAGGATTTATGATAGCCATTAGAAGGGAAAGCCAAGAAACCCTCGACTATGTCTAATGAGGGTTGGGATATTCTAGACAAAAAGGCACTTGGCAGTATTCATTTATGCCTTGCACAATTGGTGGTGTTTAATATTTAACCAACAAAGACAACTGAACAGTTGATGCAAACCCTGGAAAAACTATATGAAAAGCCTTGAGCTTTGAATGAGGTATTTCTTATGAAGTGTTTATTTAATATGAAAATGGTAGAAGTTGGGTCAATTGTTGATCATTTAGATGAGTTTAATACGGTTACTAGTCAATTAACTTCTGTAAATGTAATCTTTGATGAAGAAGTTAGGGTTCTTTTGATTTTGGTCTTTGTTTGAAAGTTGGAATAGCTTGGTAATGGTTGTTTGAAATTATGTTTTTGGTTCAAATACGTTGAAATTTGATGATGTTGTTGGTGTTATTTTGAGCAAGGAAATTTGTAGAAAAAGCTCAGGTGGTTCATCCACATCAGGCAATATTTTGAATGCAAAAACCAAGAGCAGAACAAAGGAGAGAGGAAAGAATTTTGGAGGTCGTGGGAAGTCACGAGGAAAATCAAAGGACAAGAGGTCCCAATCCAGAGACAAGAGGGATTGTTGATACTGTGGGAAGCCGGGTCATTTAAAGAAAGATTGTTGGTCTCGAAAAAATAAAGGAGACAAAAAGGAAGTTAATAAAGAGGCAAGTGTGGTAAATAATATATCTGATGAGGATGTTTTGATTCTTTCCCCTGATAATGTTGATGATTCTTGGGTGTTAGATTTATGGGCTTCATTTCATGATACACCCCATAGAAGTTATTTTTTTTATTATGTCTAAGGGGATTTTGGGTTGGTTTATTTGGGAGCTAATGAACCTTGTCAGATTGTTGGAAAGAGGAGAATCAAGATTAAGTTGCGAAATGGGAATCATTGGCTACTACATGAGATAAGGCATGTTCTAAGGTTAAGAAAAAAATTAATTTCAGTAGGGCAACTAGATAATGAAGGTTGTGTTGTTACATTTAGTGATAAAAATTGGAAGGTTACAAAAGGTGTGTTAGTGGTAGCAAAATGTGGAACATAGGCACCTTATATCTTTATACAGGCCATGTAATGTTCTTTCTATTTTAGCTATTGAAGATAAAAATCAAACATGAAAGTTGCTGGAAAAAATAACTACAGTAGTTGTTGTGGGTTCGACAATAGTTGTTGCAAATTATGTAACAGTTTCATGAACAGTTGTTGCAGGTCAGTAGGTAGAAAATCAGATAGTTGTTGCGAGTGAAACAACACTATGGAATAATACACTCGGGCACATAAATGAAAAAGGTATGAAAATACTTTATTGAAAAAAAGTTTTACTAGGTCTAAAATGTGAATATGGTTTTTTATGAAATTTGTGTGTATGGAAAACAAAAGAGAGTTAGTTTTCTCAAGGATGGGAAACGAAAGGAAGATGATAAATTGGAGTTTGTGCATACAGATGTATGGGGACCAACTCAGGTATCTTCTCTTAGTGGCTCTTGGTATTATGTCACTTTTATTGATGATGCAATAAGGAAGGTATGGATTTAGTTCCTTAGGCAGAAATCTGATGTATTTGAAACTTTTTAAAAATGGAGAAGCTTGGTAAAGAGTGAGATAGGTAAAAAGTTGAAATGTCTCAAATTTGATAATGGTGGTGAGTATTGCAACAAAGAATTTAAAGAATATTGTTCCTCTAATGGTATTCGGAGGCAAAAAATGGTTCCAAGGACTCCACAAGAAAATGGAGTGGTTGAGTGCATGAATAGGACAATAATGGAGCATGCAACGAGTATGAGATTGCATGTTGGGCTGCCTTTAAACATGTGGGAAGAGGTTTTAAACACTGTTGTTTTTTGGATTAATAGAGGTTCCTCTAATCCTTTGGGTTTTGGTATTCCAGAGCAAGCATGAACAGGTAAGAAGGTGAGTTATTATTTTCTCAAGACCTTCGGTTGTAAAGCAATTACACACGTAGATTCTAAAAATAGAACCAAGCTTGATGCTAAGTCAAAGAAATGCATATTTGTTGGATATGGCATTGATGAATTTGGCTATAGACTTTGGGATTTTAAAAATCAGAAAATTGTAAGAAGCAAAGATGTCATATTCAATGAGAAGGTGTTGTACAAAGATAAATTATAGCAGCATGAGAAGAAAGAAAATGATTATGTAGTGTTGGATGACACTTTGAACAACGATGTTCCAGTGGTTCCTTATGCTCTGCAACAACAAATACCACAAACTCCAGTGAATATTAGACAATCTTCAAGGATAAGTAGACCTCCAAAAAGATTTTCTCCCTCTTTGTATTATATTTTATTAATTGATGTTGGTAAACTGGAATGTTATGATGAAGCTATGTAGGTGGATGTCAAGGTTTAGTGGGAGCATGGAATGGAAGAAGAAATGAGCTTCTTGCTAAAAAATTAGACTTGGGAATTATGCAAGTTGCCTACAAGTAAAAAGGCTTTACCAAACAAATGGGTTTATAGGCTGAAAGAGAAAGATGGAGGTAAGAAAATATTTAAAACTAGGTTAGTTGTAAAAGGATTTGCATAGAAAAAGGGCATTAATTTTGTGAATATTTACATTTAGAACAACTAGATATTACAACCGCATTTCTCCATGGTGATTTGAAAGAGGAAGTATATATGGTATAGCCACAAGGATTTGAGGTCAAAGGTAAAGAGAAATTGGTGTGCAAATTGAAGAAAAGTTCATATGGCTTGAAGAAGCATCTCGACAATGGTGTATTAAATTTGATAGCTTTATGACTGAGCATGGCTATAGCCAATGTAATTTAAACCATTGTGTCTATTTTAAGAGGTTATATGATGATTTCTACATTATTTTATGTTTACATGTTGACGATATGCTTGTAATAGGGTCTAACATGGATCACATAAGGGGGTTAAAACTTGATAGTTAGCAAATCTATTTGCTATGAAGGATTTGGGTATAACAAAACAAATCTTTAGTATGGTACTAGAGATAAGAAATAGAAAATTGTTTTTATCTTAGGCTAATTATGTTGAAAAGGTGTTGCAGATATTTCATATGGATAATGCAAAAGTTGTCAACACACCTTTACCCAGTCATGTCAAATTTATTAAGGATGTGTGTCCAAAGACACAAGAGGAGGAAGGAAAAATGTCTAAGGTACCATATGCTTTAGCTGTAGGAAGTTTAATGTATGTCATGGTATGCACAAAACCAGATATTGTACATGTCATAAGAGTTGTTAGCAGGTGTATGAGTAATGTTGGAATGAAGCATTAGAATGCGGTAAAAAGGATTCTCAAGTATTTGAGAGGTACATCCAATAAATGTTTATGTTTTGGGGGCTCTAATACTAATTTAAAAGGCTATGTTGACTCAGATTTGGCAGGGGACATTGATACCAGGCAAAGTACTAGACAGGTTATGTTTTTATAGTTGGTGGGATAGCCGTAAGTTGGATTTTTTGATTGCAAAAGGTGGTTGCCTTATCCACCACGAAGGTAGAGTATGTAGCTGCAATAGAGGTAAGCAAAGAGATTATATGGCTGCAACTTTTCATGAAAGAGTTGGGCAAAAACTAGGCTAAAATTTACTTGTTTACAGATAGTCAGAGTGTTATACATCTTGCAAAGAATTTTTCCTTGCACTTGAAAACACAACACATACAGTTGAGATGTCATTTTATTCAGTTGATGTTGAAGGATGGACAAGTAAGACTAGAAAAGATTCATACAAATGATAATCTAGCAGATATGTTTACAAAGGTTGTGATAAGGGAAAAGTTGAGATACTCTTCAACTTCGGTTGGCCTTCAAGGTTGAATTTAAGTAAAACAGAACAACAGGGTCCAAGGTGCTTATTTCTAGCGAGAGTTGCAGGGGGAGCGGTGTTATGATCAGTCTCCAAGTGAGAAATGGTATGGAGTGGAGTCTGATCAGTCTCCATGTGTGAGATTGTTGTGTTATGGAGAACAATCAGACTCAGACACAAAATCTTCATAATATTTTCATTAAATAATTTGTTGCACTTATTAAATATTTATGATACACTTGCATCTAAAAAGATAGTTACAAACAAATATTAAATGTTGAAAAATGTATAATTACAATATTCTAATATAAAGTTATAAGACGGTTGGAAATATTCAATGTAATTGCCCAAAAGGAGTGTTATTGGGTGCATGAGGCACAACCAATGATCACACTTCATTTGTAATTAATGAGACATGTGTGGGAGCATATGCAAACACTAGATGATGATTTTTATTGGCAAAGAGTCATGAAAAATGTTAGGAAAAATTTACAGTTATGCGGCTGGAAAAACACAAGAAGAGTTGCGGGTACACACAACAAAGGCTCTGTAAAAACAATAGTGGTAAAACATGGAGAAAAATGTTGTTGCAGGTTGTAGTGGTTGTTGCAAGCTTTGTAAAGGTTATTTGCTAGAAGTTTAATATATATTAGACCCCATGTTGGTGGATGTAGCCCGATTCTGGGTAAACCACGTTAAATATTTGTGTTGTCTTATTGTTGCTATAATTTTCTACATGTTCTATTTCTTTGTTTTATTTATCAAATCTACATCTAACTGATAGAAATTTTCCTTCTAATCCTAACAAGTGGTATCAGACCAGGTTGTGTTTAGTTATCCTCTGTAGGAAGGTCTCATGGTTGAGTGGGAATCTCATGATTGAGTGGGAGTTATGGCAGATGAGGGTAAGTTGAAGGTTGACAAGTTCAATGGGAAAAACTATCAATTATGGAAGATACAGATGGAGGAATATCTCTATCAAAAGGATTTATGGTGGCCATTGGAAGGGAAAGCCAAGAAACCCTCGGCTATGTCCGATGAGGATTGGGATATTCTGAACAGAAAGGCACTTGGCAATATTTGTTTATGCCTGGCACAATCGATGGCGTTTAATATTCAACAATAAAGACAATTGAAAAGTTGAAACAAACCTTTGAAAAACTATATGAAAAGCCTTTAGCTTCAAATAAGGTATTTCTTATGAAGCATTTATTTAATATGAAAATGGTAGAAGGTGTTGAGATGCACAAGACAACTGAGAGGGGGGGGATGAATCAGTTGTATCAAATTATTCACTTCTTAACTTATTCAATTCCACTTTATCTTCAATATGTTATTAAGTGTGAACATGAAAATGCAGATAACAAAAACACAACACTAGAGACACCAGATTTACATGGAAAACCCTGATGAGGGAAAAACCACAGTGAGGATTAACTCACAGTATAGTAGTAATACAATATCGGATACAAAAGGCTCACTACTAGAGGGCTCACTGGCCAAATACAAAGGCTCACTACCCAGATCAAGGGCTCACTGCCTTAGAACTCACTGTCCAAAAGAGAGGCTCAGTACCTACAAGAAAATACAAAGAAATAGATAAAGATCCACCACTAGGAGTTCCACACACTTCGCAACTTGATTAGAAGATTATGAATACAATGAAGTACTGTTGTCACAATTTTCTCTTCCACACTCTTCTTTTCGCACTTGTTCGCACACTCTTCTCTTGCTCGGATCGAATGTTGGATGGATATTAAATTCACTACAACTTAACTTGTATTTATACCATCTTCAACCTCAGGAACATTCTCCAAGGTCGGCTATACAATTTCATTTTACAAATTCAAACTAGGTCGGCTACTCAACATTCCCGCGGTGGATAAGAATGTGAGGGGACCAAATACATATTTAATTTAGGACCCAAATATCATCTTGAAGCTCACACATGCTTCCTCAAGTCAATGCAAAAACCAAATGTAATGTGTAGACACCAGGTCGGCCACACCTAATGAAACACCAATAATATTTGAAGTACATGCATCTTCAGCAAGATAAACACACATGGATTTCTCAACACGCTTCACTAGTCATTTTACCATCTCTAAGAACAACTCATATACATCCGCAACAACTTCAACAAACTTTATTTGCAGAGAACACTTCACCAGTTCAACCGAGACAACCAGCAAAAACACAGAGACTCCAGAGCGCCAAACCACAAGCAATTTTATTAGAACACATAAACCATCAAAAAGAATAATCTCCCAAATCCACAAGATTTGAAACCAAATACTAGAAGATTGTCAAGACAAAACATTTCTCCCAGTCAATAACCAAATAACTCTAACAAACCATTTCACGCACCGGTGAACATAACTTTTACTCTCCATCGAACCAGAAGTTTAAACTCAGAATATACAATCCATTTAAGCTTTTGAACACACCTATAAATTCGTATAGGCATTGGGTCAACACGAGAGAAACGTGGACCACAATACCGAAGCACACCTAGAACATACTTCAACACAACTTTCATTATTTCTCAAATTTTCTCGAAACCACTTGGAAAAAACCATCTTACTCAACCTGTACAGTGTTGACATCAATGACAACACCACCAAACACATCCATACTTGCAACAATCTCCCCCTTTGTCATTGATGGCAACACATGATGTGAAAAACCATCAAAGACAGTATACATGATTTTTAGAAGCGACAACCTGCCAAGCATATAATTTTCACATGATTCTCTCTCCCACATCCTACATGATTTTCAAAAGCGATAACCTACCAAGCATAGAATTTTCACATGATTCTCTCTCCCACATCCTATGTGATTTTCAAAAGCAACAACCTGCCAAGCATAGAATTTTCACATGATTCTCTCTCCCCCTTTGAAATCAATGGTAAAGGAAATTCTTACCAAACAAAGCTCTGTTCACTCCCCCTAAGAAGTACACCCACATTACATACTACAACAATGCACTTCTCTACTCCCCCTAAGGAGTAGACCTCAATCACCAGTCCAGAACAAAAGAGTATGTGAATCCATTAGATTGATGCACCTCCATGTGCACTTAGTTCAAGGAAAGAGGGCATAAACCCCTAACTTCCCTCTAAGATACTCAAAAGTATCCTTTGGAAGGGCTTTAGTGAATATGTCAGCAACTTGTTCTTTGGTAGGTACATATTCAAGTCTAACTTCATTTCTCAATACTTTCTCCCTCAAGAAGTGATACTTGATCGATATATGCTTTGTTCTAGAATGTATCAGTGGATTCTTTGAAATGTTTATAACACTTGTATTATTCCAATAGATAGAATTGGGTTCATCACTCACCACACCTATGTCCATCAAAGTCTGCTTCATCCAGAGTACCTGTGTACAACAAGATGTTGTTGCAATATATTCAGCTTCTATAGTGGATAAAGAAATTGAATCCCGTTTCTTGCTCAACCATGAAACTAATCTTCCTCCAAGGAAGAATGCTCCTCCACGTGTACTTTTTCGTTCATCTACACATCCAGCCCAATCAACACCAGTGTAGGCATTCAAAGTGAAATCATTGTCCTTCAAATACCATAGTCCATATTCTAGAGTTCCTTTAAGATATCCGAATATCCTCTTCACAGCTTTAACATGTGCTTCCTTTGGTTTTGCTTGAAATCTTGCAACTAGACATACTGCATGCATAATGTTTGGTCTAGTAGCAGTAAGATATAAAATTCCACCAATCATGGATTTGTATATGCTCTGATCAAATTTAGCAAATTCATCATCCTTACTTAGCTTGCATCTAGTTACTATAGGGGTACATATCGGTTTAGAGTCATCCGTTCCAAACTTCTTTAACAATTCCTTAACATACTTAGATTATGAAATGAATATCCCTTTGTCAATTTGATTAACTTGGAGTCCAAGGAAGAAATTCAGTTCACCAATCATAGAGATCTCAAATTCCTTTTGCGTATCTTTGAAAAAAATCTTGCACATACCTTCATTACCACCAAAAATGATGTCATCAACATAAACCACAACTATCAGTATCCTATCTTTCTCAACCTTGAAGTAAAGATTATTTTCTGCGAACCCTTTGTTGAATCCTTTCTTTGTCAGGTATCTATCCAATCTTGCATACCAAGATCTAAGAGCTTGCTTCAATCCATATAATGCTTTCTTTAATTTACAAACTATGTTTGATTTGTCTGACAGTGAAAAACCTTTTGGTTGCTCCATATATACTTCTTCTTCCAGTTCTCCATTCAGAAATGCAAATTTGGCATACATCTGATATACTTTGAAGTCTTTATGAGTTGAAAATGCCAAGAACATCCGAATGGCTTCCATTCTTGCTATAGGTGCAAAATTTTCTTCAAAATCTATTCCTTCAACCTATAAATATCCTTTACATACAAGTCTTGCTTTATTCCTTACTACTTCACCATCTTCATTTAATTCGTTTATGAATACCCATTTAGAACCAATTACATTCTTGTTTGCAGGTCTAGGGACTAGTTCCCATATCTCATTCTTCTCTATCTGTTGTAGTTCTTCTTTCATTGCTCTAACCCAACTTTCACCATCACATGCTTCATTCACAGTCTTAGGTTCTATTTTAGAAAGTAAACACAAGTTTACCTCAACCACTTTGCTTCTTGTCTTCACTCCTTCACTTTTGTCTCCAATTATCTATTCCTTCAGATCATTTTTCAGAACATATTTAGGAGTCTTGGGTGCAAGTTCCATAATTTCTTCTTCTTCTTCACTTTGTTCTTTTTCTTCTTCTTGTATTTGCACACAGATTGGTTCATCAGGTTCAACTTCAATTATTTCCACCGATCTATACATAGCTTCATCAACCTTCACATTAGTACTTTCAATGATTTTCCTTGACCTCTTATTAAAACATATGTAAGCCTTACTGTTATTTGAATATCCAAGGAAAATTCCTCCATCACATCTAGCATCAAATTTTCCAATATTTTCTTCATCTCTTCTAATGTAACATCTACTTCCAAATACCTTAAAGTATTTTACACTAGGAGTCTTACCAGTCCATAACTCATAAGGGGTCTTAGTGTTGTTGCCTCTGACTTGAAATATGTTAAGAATGTAAACAATAGTGTAAATAGCTTCTCTCCAATACACATTAGGAACATTTGCTTCTTTCATCATAGTTATGGCAGCCTCTTGCGCAATCTAGTTTTTTCTTTCTACAACTCCATTCTTTTGTGGGGTTCTAGGAGCGGAATAATGTCTTTTTATACCATGCTCTTCACAAAATGCATTGAACTCACCGGATGTAAACTCTCCACCTCTATCATATCTCAAACATTTTATTCTCAGGTTTACCTCATTTTCTACTCTTTCCTTAAACACTTTGAATCTATCAAGAGCTTGAGACGTGTCTCTAAGAAATGTAACCCATGTCATCCTAGAGTAATCATCAATTAAAAGCATAAAGTACCTGTCACCATTCAGGCTTCCTGTTCTTGTAGGACAACAGAGGTCTGTATGGATTATGTCTAGCATTTTGGTAGATGGTTGATCCTTTGTTTTAAAGTTTTTCCTTGTCTGTTTTCCCATCTGACAACTTTTGTAGATTGAATTTGGAAGCTTATGATTCTAGGCAAATCTCTCAAAACTTCTCTAGAACTGATCCTAACCAGATTATCAAAATTCACATGTCCCGTCCTCCAGTGCCAAAACCAACTCTCATTAATCTTGGAAATAAAACATTGACCATCACTACCTTTGAGTTGATAGATGTTTCCATGAGTTCTTCTTCCAGCTGCAACCACAGTTCTAGATCCTTTTCGGATCTCACAAGTGTTATCCTAAAACATAAGCTTAAAACCTTTGTTGCACATTTTTCCAACACTTAAGAGATTATGCCTTAAACATTTTACATAATAGACATCATCAGTGTTATGTTTTCCAACAAAGCTAATTGTTCCTTTACCAACTATGTGCAGTGAAAATCCCCTAGCCTAAAGTGCAAAATGAAAACAAAATGCAAGGAATAAGGAATCACAACACCACCTTGGATGAGGCCTGAGTTAAACTTGAACAAACACAAGAAAGGAACGATATTACCTTGCCCAAGTTGACCTTTTGGTTGGCCCTATTGACTCATTTGACTTGTGTGCTCCTTTCAATGACAAATAGCATAAAACTTGATGCAAAACAATGTAGATGAGGTGAGGATTGCAATGGTGAATGCAAGTACTTTGATAGATGCACAATACAGATGCAAGATGAGCTCAAAAGTTGCAGCAATGGTGGATGCTTGAGAGTGTAAGTGTGATTGCTTGAATGCTTCAATGTTCAAAGTGCATGTGTTGCAAAATGAGGGCCAATCCTCCAATTTTAGGGGAAAGGCCTCTAAGTAATGAAGGGTCGAGATGCAACCACCTTAGACAAGATCAAGGGCTTGGGTGAGTTGAGAACTCACAAGCTCTCCTCTCCTAAAATGTGGCGGATGATGTGGCCAAAAGGATATGAGGTGGAGGTACTTTTCTAGTACCTTGGGATTGGACAAGATCTCCTCATAAAGGAGGTCCTTGTCCTTATGTGAGTGATGTGACCTTTGAGGAATTAAAAATTCCTTAAAGTCCTTGGAGAAATAAAAGTGAATTTAAAATTCACTTTGGGAAGGGGATGCCTTCTCCAAAAAGGGAATCATTTAATAAAAGGGTTGACTTGTGAAATTCCATAAATGACATAGGGATTAGGTTGACCTAATCAAGTGGTTAAGTTGTGCAAACAAGGGATTAGGTGGTAAAAGAAGGATTAAGACAAGTGGGTATGATGGGGCATATGGCATTAATCCCAATTAAGGGTGTGCACATCTATAATCACAGATGAATTAGATTAATCCAAATTAAGGATGGGACAAGGAGAGAAAAAATAATGAATTTAAAATTGATTTGAATCCATAAAGGTTAAATGACTAAATTAGATAAATGAGAGTATTTATTTAATTTAGAGAGGAAAGGGTTAATGATAAGGTATTTAATTAATTGAATTAAATACCTTAGGAACGTTAGGGAAAAGGGAAACATTAATCAAATAAATGATTTAATTAATTTTGATGGAGAAGACGAAGTGGGTGGATGAAAGGGATAAATTTGACCTTATGCAAGGGGTCAAATTTGGATGTCTACATTTTTCCCCTCTTCAAAATATTGTTAGACTCGATAGAGGAATAGACTAGAAAGGTAATGCCCTAGCGTAGGAAGGATGGTAGGAAGTGTGAAGTGAAAGAGAATACAAGAACATGCCCCGGTGTCATGGAGAAATAGATAGGACTGAAGAATGGATGAAAATGGCAAGGTGTGCCCCCTCGAGAAGGTGGATGAGGAGGAAAATGGGGCCTCATGCGACTTCTCGATATGAAGACACGGAGAGTACCACGCGAAAGAGCTCGGAAAACCAAAAAAAAAAGGCTTTTGAACAGAAGAAAACGAATGAACGAGGCGCAAATGGCGACCCACAGAAGATAGAGGATTAATTAGAGGAAAATAAATTTAACTAAAGGGAAAAAAAATAGCTAAAATTTTAAAGCAGGAAAAGTGAATATATAGTAATTTTTAGAAATTACTATTCACCATTTTCACTGTTGGAGATTGAGAGAGAGAAAAAGAAAGAGAAGGAGGGTGACGAGGATGGCCTGTGAGTATGATAGTGGGGGGGACAATGAGGATGAGCTCGAGGACGTGATCATCCATCGAGGCGGGGTGATCCCACAATAGTGGTTTACAATTTTTGGCCAAACGGGACACTAAAATTATTATTTTTAACTAAATCTTCACATTCGAGCACCTATAGCAGCTAAACCGTGAGGAATTTGAAGATGATGCAAACTAGAGTCTCATCACATTTTTTCTATGGATTATAAAAAAAAAAAAATCCAAAATTTTTGGAATAAGATTACACTTCTTTTTCCATCTCCCACGAAAACTGGTTTTTTTCAGAAAATAGCATTTTTAAAAAGTGACGCTCACCGTATACAACATAATTTTTTTTGTATGAAGGATAAAGTTCTAATTTTTTCGAATTTAGATTTGTAACTATGATATCTAGCACTTTCATTTGGTCTCATAGTTTTTTATTGAATATTTTTTCCTTAATAGAGTTTCAAAGTCAAACCAATTGCAATTCAGACATAGGCGGACTGTATACAACATAACTTTTTCTATATGTATCGAAATTCAATTTTTTTTTTTTAATGGAACAAGGAAATCAATACCCAACATGAACATATTTAAAAAAAATATATTTTGATAATTTTATATTTTTCCACATGTGCAAAACAAAGAGCTTGATTTTCGATGAAAAACCTATGTTTAATAAAACTAAAAAAACACATACATAATAAAACCAAAACATATTAAAATTATATTCATGGGATAGTTAATTTAGAGGACTACCATAATCATTTGAAATAAATTTTAAATAATTCATTTGATCCCCCAAAAGGTAAATCAAAAGTGATTTTTTATCAACATTTTGATAGGTGTAAAGGAGACTCATTTATAGGTATGGTTTAAAACTAGTGAGGTTCTATCCAAGGGGGTTTGATCTAAGGTGGTTTGATAAAACCCTCTTCAATTGGAATCCTTAAAGTGGAACTTTTAAAGGCTTAAATCATTATATTTTCTAAAAATATGTGATTTCAGCAAAAATCAGTTCCTCTCAGAAATTATAAACCAGCTTTGTGGGATCACCCAGCGAGGAGATACGACAACTCTACTACGAGCACATGGTACCCCGCCAGGTTAGAGCAAAACCCCATATTTGTAATTTTGAGTTGATTTTGAAACATATACAAAATGTGGGTTTGGGGTAGCTAGAATAGGAAAGGACGAGAAATGGGTTGTCAAGCGGTGGGAGTTTTACCCATCTGAAGAGCCAAAATTGCCTCGGAAGGTTTTTAGCGTGAAGAGGCGAATTTTTTCATTGCACAGACAAATTCGCCTAAAGAAGGAAGAAGGGTGAATCTGCTTGTTAGATAAGCAGATTTGCCTTAGAGAATGAAGGAAAGCGCAGAAGGCGAAGGGGCGAATATGCTTCGCCACAAGGGCGGATCTGCCACCTTGGGTGACGGTGTCCCCCACGGAAGGGTGAATTCATCATCGTGGGCGGCAACACCCTATGCGCAGGGGTAGGTCTGCCTCACGGGGTGGCAACGCTGCCTGTGCAAAGGCGGGCATGACAAGTGGGGTGGCAGCGAGTTCGCCTCCGCGGGTGGGGGCATCCCCTTATGTTCTCGCCACAGGCAGGGACACACCCAGCGTTCCCGCCTTAGGCGGGTGCACGACCGAAGCATCTGCCCAAGGAGGGGGCGCCACAAGGCTGGATCACCCCACCCGAGGGGCAGAACCACCCGCTCGGGTGGGATTGCCCCCCGAAGGGGTGAACCCACCCTGAGGAAGGGAAAATGCGCCCACCATGGGCAAAAAAAAGATGAATAATAAGAAGGAAAAATAAATAGGAGGAAGAAGATAAAGAAAAAGGGAGAGTTATCGAGTGAACCATCTCGAGGTAGGGGAATTAGGAAGGCGAAGAAAAGATGGAATTAACAGGGCTAATATGTGATTTTATGGATGCACCCATTTGATGTCTTGTGCATGAGGGAGAGATGACCGTGCTAGCGATGACTACTCGCACTATGAATGGCACGAATCACGAGGCATTGGCTCAAGCAGGTTTACTACATATGTTGGGTTATCCCAACATCCGGGCACACAGAGCATTGTTGACGATGTTGATGGAGCGGTGGAGTTTGGAGACTTCCACCTTTCATCTCCTGACAGGGGAGATGACCGTGACCTTAGAGGATGTTTGGAGGATTCTGCGGCTGCCTATTACAGGTCATATGATCAGTTGGACACGGTGCAAGGCGAGAGATTTGGAGAGGTGTCGGTGGATCCCATTTGGATGGAGGAGGCTTCCTATTCAGGGGATGGAGTTAGATTTAAACAGATGTCTGGGATTGGGAGTGCTTGCCTTACCACTATACCTATGTGGGTTGATTAGCGATATCTTGTTGTCAGACCGGAGTGAGAGGTTTTGCAGTCTCAAGGTTATTGAGATTGTGTGACACATTGTGGAGAGGTGTGAGGGAGAGTTTGCATGGGGGACCTGCATGCTAGCGTAGTTGTACATGGATATGCATGTAGTGTGCTACCAGAGTGTGAAGAGTATCACGCATGTGACGCTCTTACAGATATGGGCATGGGAGCATATCAGTGTGGCTAGGCCAAAGATTGTGGTACACGGGACAACGGATGAGACACTACCAGTAGCCTATTGGTATGGGGGAGAGCATGGCTAGCGATTAGCGGTTATGCTATGCAGACGTTGGTGACCTAGAGGGGTGGAGGAGGAGATTAGATAATCTCCAGGAGGAGCATATCATATGGAGGTTGTACAAGACATGATGGAGAGATGATGAGCGAAGGCATAGGGGTCATTTCTACTCTATATGCTACATAGTTAGGAGGGATTCGTACATCATTGAGCTCCACAGGGAAGACAAGGTGTTGAGGCAATACATGATAGAGTAGGATATACCAGTGGCACCGCAGAGGTTTAGGCAAATTTCACGGGAGGTGCTATGGGGAGGCGCACTCATTGCAGAGTTCGGGAGGCAGATGTGGGAGGAGCAGCAGGCGACAGTTTTTCCCAGGAGGACAGAAGGGTTGGAAGATGCAGGGATGACAGCATGGTTTGCGGCATGGTAGGCTCGACATAGGCCAAGGCGGATGACGACCAAGCACCCAATAGTAGGGGCTCAGGGATTTGGTGTAGAGGACGAGGCAAGGCTAGTCATGCGGAGGAGGGGCAAGAGGAGATATCAATGTCGAAGGAGGGATGCAACCAGGGAGTTGGAGGTTGAGGTGGAGAGTGAGGATCATATGGGAGAGCAAGGAGATGTAGTGGAGGAGAGGGAGGATCAGATTGAAGAGTAGGTGGATGCGGTGAAGGTGGGCGTTCTAGAGGTCCATCCTTTAGCTGTGGTACCTTATGTACCACCACCACCAGAGGATCCAACCATGTTGTTGACAAGATCTCTAGCGAGGCTATAGATTGCAGAGCAATGACTATGGGGATCAGATGTAGAGAGGGAGAGACTGTGGGCTGAGGTAGGGAGGATGCAAATTGTAGAGCAGAGGGTCACGAAGCTAGAGGTTGATAGCGATAGATTACGGGTAGAGGTGGAGAGGTTGCAGAACACAAAGGATATGGCCTTCAGGACCCTAGCAGATGAGGCGGGACGTGATGTCGTGAGATATGAGACAGTGATACATGAGTTGGAGGGAAGACTAGCAGATGTCTAGAGGGAGTTAGAGGACAGGGGAAGGTTGATAGAGGAGTAGGCTAGAGAGCGGGATCAACTGAGGAGTGAGTGGGATGAGCTCCAGGAGAGGGCAGAGTGTGCACAGGTAGCCATGGGAGAGTCGGGGGTGATCTTGGAGAGAGTTGAGCTAGTAGAGAGGAAAATTCAAATGCTTCAGAGGGAGAGAGATACAGGCGCTGAGAGACTGTCACATATGTAGGAGTAGTTAGACCAATTGTAGCGAGAGAGAGAGAGAGAGACAACAATGGAGGGGATGACACTGATGCAGGGTCAGATAGGTCAACCGTAGGGTGGGGGAGACATGTTGGGGGAGGAGATGAGACAGATGCAGGAGGAGATAGAGTAGTTGTGGGATGAGATGGACAAGTCAGCAGAGGATATGACATGAGCATAGGGACAGGAAGACCAACTGCAGATGGCACAGGAGGCATGGGAGCAGGAGAGGAGACTCCTATCGGGGTTATGAGACAGGTACAAGGCATAGTGGGACACTACATGGGGATAGGCAGGAAAGAGGGATGAGTATATGAGGGAGTCGAACTACTAGATGGTAGCATATTTCATGGAAATTTTAGATTTGACACATCGTATACCACCATTCATCTGAGCAGTGCCACAGAAGCCAGCACCATCTAGGATAGTGGGGACACACACACGAGGCTACAATAGCTATAGAGAGACTCCCCCATGGAGGACATCAATGTCGGATTCATCATTGAGGTTTGAGGCAGGTAGCTCAAGGTTTAAAGGACAGGAGGGACATGATCCTGATGTTTGACAGGTGTAGGGTGGATTGGCGGGGACAAAGACAGAGGCTATGGGTTCCACAACGCAGAGCAGACAGATAATAGTTGACTTATTGATGTGGTTCCCATTTTTGAGGAGCACTTTGTACTTGTATTTTATTTGATGACCTATGATGGACATGTATGCATTATTATGATGGACATTGTTATGGATATTTTTATGGACTTGTATGTTTTGGGTATTTATATATGATGTGATGCCCATATTTATGTTATGCATTTATGATGTTATGGATGCTTATGTGTGGATGTTTTTATGATGAGATGTGATGTATGACGAGATATGATGATTAGTTATGACTTATGTATGTATTTATGATGTCTAACATTTTGTGTTGCGGATGTGATGTATGATATGATTATGGACTAATGATTTATGATGCAGGGGCGATGCATGACACATATGATTCTTGATTTATGATTTATGTCATGGAGTATATTATTGTGATTGGAGAATGCAATATAATGAAATGTAATTGATCCATCGAATGTAACGTGTATATGATGTAATGCAAATAATGAAATGTACTAATATGTGGTGAAATGATAATAAAACGAATGTAATTTAAGATGCTTAGAATAAAAAATCTATGCCAATCGAAACAACCTAAAACGAGTGTGATAACGGTAAAGAAATGAATTTAAGATTCTTAGAATAACAAAACCTATGCCATTCTAAACAAACTAAAATGAGTATGACAATGCTATGCAAGATGGAATGCACCTGAAGGCCTTGCAAACACTAATGTCTAAATTAAATGAACATGAATATGAATGTAAATAAGGGCATGCATAGGAATGGGGCTGGGTTATTTGAGGTTAATGGTAAGTAGTTGTCATGCAATCATTATAAAAATATGGTGAGATGGATGGGGATAGGAGGTGTGAGACTGCACCTGTCAAAACCATACGGATCCTGAGAAGAAAAAGAGATGGAAAGGGAATGTTTGCACAACCAAAACCACTAGTCATAGGTTAGAGGGATGTAAGGGGATAAATGCAATGTAACAAAATGATGTACGAAAATGCAATCATAATGCCATTTGATAATTTAGGAGCACTGATTTTTGCTATAGAAGCAGACACAAGATTCCAAAGTATGAGGAACTAAGGCGGGCATATGTCTAATGCATAAAACAAACATAGCAATAAGAAGGCTATCCTAACACCCCAAAGTCGCAAGGACTTCGGTCGGGCCAGGTATTAGGATAACCACAAGCACAAAGGATGCCCCAGTGTAACACAAGACCACAAGGATCTCGGTGGGTACCACGTGGGACAACCAAGAAGACAAAAGTAGACAAAAAGATAAAAAAACACCCCTATAATTACCAGTCAAAGCACACCATGATATGACAGATCGTGGTGACCTCGACAAGGCATGATAGGAAGCTCAAATAAAAAACAAAATGCCAAAAACATCAAAAGATCACAATCAAATTCAAATGTCCTTTGCCACAAGATTAAGAGGATGGATGGGATTGACATGGTCTGTTAGGAAGGATGCATCCTGTTGAGACCAAAGATGGAAACTAAACTAAAGGGGGAACATGACGCAGGATATTTGAAAACAACTGAATCTGATGATAGTAATGACCTTTGTTTGTAAGCACCGACTAGGATAGGGATGTACTTGACGACATGATAAGATGATAGGATGCAAGACAAACACACCCTAAAGACATAGGGGATACAAGACCAACACACCCTAAAGATCTAGGGGCTTGGGGGTTGATCAAAGATCAGCCTTGCCTACGTGAAAGTGCAGAGCCCTCGTAGTTCGACAAAAGACCATGGATAAAAGTGGAAAGCGGACAAATGGGAACCATGATAAAATTAAGGACCAAGATAGACGGATAAATGCCTCAGGGGCATATCAAAAGATCAACCTTGCTTACATCAAAGCGTAGGGGCAACGTAGTTTGGAAAATACTAAAGACAAGACGTGACCTAATGGTGATCGACACGATGGATGAGCCAAAATGATGGTGCAAGATTGGCGACAAGACAGGATGTACAAACGATGATAAGTTCAGGTCAAGGATAGCAAGCTCAAGAATGTGGATAGCCGACATAGATCGTCCAATGCTCAATCATAACATACCATGCGAAGGATGATGATAGGATGATGGACTGATACGGATCAGTGGGATGGCATGGTAGGACCCAGAGATTAGATGGATGGAAGGATAAGGTAACTAGGACGCTAGGTAGATAATGATTAAGCCCTCTACGAATGGCGCTCGTTGCCAGGTTTTCACCAAACGTACTTATCCAAGGTGCCACAAAGAGTGGTTTTCACCATAGGATGAATTATTTCTCTTTACTATTTTTGTATTTTTTTGCTTTTTGACTTTTTTAACTTTTTTTATTTTTTTAAATAAGCTTTTTACTTTTTTTGTATTTTTGCAGGATAGGACAACCCAATTGACTTAAGCATAAAACCGTTTCAGATGCATAATATTGATGGGCTCTTCCAAGGGTTCACCTTCAAGAGTAGCAAGCCTATATGCGCCTGAGCCATACTTAGTTGTGATGACCTAAGGACCTAGCCAATTCGCCTCAAATTTTCCTTTCTTGTCTCGCTCTTGTTGATTGCACTGATTCTTGTTGAGGACTAGGTCACCCACATTGAATTGGCATGGATGAACCTTCTTATTGTAGCTTCTCTTGAGACAATGTTGATAGGCTTATAAATGGTTGTAGGCTTTGATGATTTTTTCATCCAAGAGTTCTAACTGAGCAAGTCGTGCAACTCGAGTATCTTCATCACTTATGAGGTTCTTCAAAGATATGCAGAGTGATGGAATTTTGACTTCAATCAGCAAGATAGCTTTAGTGCCATAAACAAGGGAATATGGTGTGGCGCCAGTGGGGGTGCAGATGGAGGTGGAGATTCCAATCTTGACCAGTGGTGTTGACCATCTTTTTGAGGATTTTGATTAAGGTTTTGTTGGTTGCTTTTGCTTGACCATTACCCTAGGGGTAATATGGGGTAGACCAACGATGTTGGATGTGATAAGTCTCGCAGAAGAATTTCACACACTTGTTCTTGAATGGATTTCCATTATCAATAATGATGGTGGAGGGGATTCCAGACCTGCAAAGGATATGGTACAAGATGAATTTGGATATCTGAACACCAGTAATTTGGGTGAGTGGCATTGCTTCCACCCACTTAGTAAAGTATTCAGTGGCGGTGATGATGAAAGTGTGTCTGTCAAATGATGGAGGGTAAATCTTTCCGATTAAATCAAAACCCCATTGTGAAAATGGCCATGGTGTGATGATGGGCTATAGATCTTGTGTTGGAGCATGAATCAAATCTACATGTTGCTGACAAGGAAAACACCTCTTAACAAACTCGCAATAATCGTGTTCCATAGTAGGCCAATAATAGCCTGCTCTGAGAATCCTTTTAGCCAAGGCCATGCCATTAGAATGGGCCCCACAGATACCACTATGTACCTCTACTAATGTGGTGTGGGATTCAGTCTCGTTCAGACACCTAAGAAGGCTTCCATCATACCCATGATGATAAAGAGTATCTCCCACTATGGTATAACAAGAGGTGCGCTGGATAAAGGATTTGCATTGATTGCACGTAAGATCGGGAGGTAGAATGTTGTCATGTAGGTAAGTGTAGATGTCATGATACCAGGGTGATTTGGGACCTACGATGTCGCACACCATATCACTTTCAGGGATATCAAATGCTAGAATTAATAGTTGTTCAACCAGGAATTGACAATCTGTGAGATCTTTTGGCATATCAATTAAGGAACCAATAGTAGCCATAGCATTCGTTACCTTATTCTGGAGTCTTGGGATTTGTTCAAATTGGATGAAGGTGAAATACTTCTTGAAATCATCTACCATTCGCTTGTAGGGTAACAAATTGTCATCCTTAGTTTGAAACTCGTCATTGACTTGTTTAATGACCAATTGGGAATCGTCAAAAACTCGTAAATGAGTGATATTCCATTGGGCGGCGATTATGAGACCTGTGATAAGAGCTTCATACTTAGCTATATTATTTGTGCACGGGAATGCCAATCTGAATGATTTTGGGATATAATCACCTTGTGGTGTGACAAATAGGATACCTGCTTCAGATTCGTTGTGTGTGTATGAACCGTCAAAATAGAGTGTCCAAGTAGGTGTTTATGTGATGGTGAGGACCTCTTCATCAAGAAACTCTATAATCAAAGGATAAGCATCCTCCAAAGGAGCATCTTCCAACTGGTTTGCTATTACTTGCCCTTTGATGGCCTTTCTATCCACATACTCTATGTCGAATTCACTTAGCAGCATGACCCATTTAGCCATGCGGCCAATCAATGTTGTTCTGGATAACAAATATTTAAGCGAATCAACCTTAGAGATGAGCTTGACCAGATGGCTAAGCATGTAGTGTCGGAGATTCTGTGAGCTGAAGACTATGGGTAGACAAGCCTTCTCCATTGGGGAATAGTTTAGCTCATAACCTACTAAGGTCTGGATGATGTAGTAAATTGATCTTTCTTTGGATGACTCATCGTGTTGTGCTAACAATGCCCCCAGTGCCATGAAAGTAGCTAAAATATAAAGTAGGAGTGGTTTTCCTGAAATAGGCGGCATAAGAATAGGTGGGTGAGCCAAATATTCTTTGATCTTATCAAAGTCAAGCTGACATTGTTGGTTCCACTTAATGCAGTATCTTTCTTTAGGAGATGCATGAACGACTGACACTTATCGGCTAGTTGAGCAATGAACCTCTAGATGGATTAGAGCTTACCTTGCAGACTTCTTAGCTATTTTAGATTGCGAGGTGGAGGCATTTCCATGATTGCCTTGACCTTAGTAGGATCGACCTCTACTCCTCTATGGGAGACAATGAACCCCAAGAGTTTTCCATATGTGACACCAAAGACACATTTCTTCTGATTGAGGCATAACTTGTACTTTTCTAGATGTTCAAAGATCTTTCTGAGAATTGCAGGGTTTTCTTCCCTCGTTCTTGATTCTCCTAACAGGTCATCAACGTAATCTTCCATTATTATGTGGATGAGGTCATGGAAGATGACTATCATAGCACACTGATATGTTGCCCCCGCATTCTTGAGGGCATGACATTATAACAAAATTTACCCCAAGGTGTAGTAAAGGCGGTCTTGTGTTGATCCTCGGGTGAAATCTCGATCTAGTTGTAACCAGAGAAACCATCCATGAGGGACAACATCTCATGTCCTATGGTGAGATCGACCAACATATCAATATTTGACAAAGGGAAGTCATCCATAGGGCAAGCCTTGTTGAGATCGTGAAAGTCCGTGCAAATCCTGATACTCCCATTTGGTTCGGTGACAGGTACAATGTTGGTTATCCAATTTGAATAGTCAATGGGTCGAATGAATCCAGCTTCTAGCAATTTCTCCAACTCTTTTTTGACTAGTAGAGTTACTTGATGATGCATCTTTCATAACTTTTGTTTGACAGGTTTGGCATCTGGACAAACATCTAAATGATGTACCACTAGAGCAATATCTAGGCCCGACATATCTGAGTAGGCCCATGCAAAGTTAATGATGCCTTCCTTGAGAATTTGGACAATGGTGGAATGCTCTTCTTTTGATAAGGATTTGGCTACATAAGTGATACTTGGATTTTCTTTTGTCCCCAAATTTACTTCTTGTGTCTCTTCAATGAGAATAGAAGATCACTCAGAAATTTGAGTTCTCACAAGGGGAAGATGAACGTCCCCATCTTCTAGTGCCTTGTCGAGGTTTTCACTATTCGATACACCCTTTATTTTTACTTTTTCTAAGTCAAGAAGCGCCTTTGAGAGGTTTTCACTAGATGACTCGTTTTGATTTTGTTTCTTTTTTATTTTTGCAGTTAGGGCGTTCATCCTCCCCATATCCCATAAGATGTACATAATTATCAACTAAAGGAAAGGTTTCAATAGGTGCAGCACTACCACATAGGTCCCAGTCAATGAGCTCGGGGTGGCGAAGAGAGAGGTCAATAGTGCAAATGGATAGACAGTCAAACATGGAGGAGAGATCTACATCATCGTATGCAAGTATGATGGATTCTTCTTTAGGTATGTCTTCCAGGAGACTGTTATCCACACTAACATTGTTAGAAGCACTAGGTGATGTTGTGGGAACTTTCTATTTCTGATCATAGCCTAAGCCTATATGCCTTGGTCTCATAGATGCTTCAACGGGTTGTCGTTTCCCCTATTCTTCTATACCAAGACCTCTGCCTTGGTAATTGCACTTTTCAACAAACTTGGAGCGTGCGGATAACCTTCCTAAAAGTATTCCATGAGAGGATGTGATGGTTCAGGTTCTTCTTTGTAAACCCATTGGCTGATGTCGTCTTCCAGTTGATCTTGAAGAGTACCCAAATCCCTGAATGTTGTTAAGCCCATGTTTTTGGAAGTGAGTGTGAGTGTCTTTTCTTCTGCATTTGGTGATGGCTGAGAAGGCTAACCAAATGAGTGAGGAGAGGGTGGCATTATGGCCACATTAAGTGCAATTTGCATCTCGCACTCTCCACAACCTTTATCAATGATCTTGAACTTGGTGACGATGGAGTCAGAAGTGGTGGATGATGTATGAGGTGCCCCCATTTCAACTCCAGGATAGTAGTGGGAATGGGGGAAGGAAGCTTCCAAAGTGTGACAGTACTCAAATGGTTGAGGATCAGCTAGTATGGTCACTTCCATTCCTTGAAAAGGAAATTTCAGACATTGGTGGTAGGTAGATGGAATGACCTGCATGGAATGAATCCATGGGTGATCGAGAAGAAGACTATATGGGATCTTAAAATCAAGAACATGACACATGGTGTATTGCACTATAGGACCAACCTAAATGGGAAGGTAAATGGTGCATTCAGAATCTCTCTACATTATCATATGCCTTTACAGTAATGACCTAATTGCTTAAGTCAACTGAGGTGTATCCAACCTGTTTTATGAACTTTAATGTACAAAGGTTGAGGGAAAAGCCATTATCTATCAAGACCCTTTTTACCTTATGTCGAGCGACAAGAACCTCAATATGGAGTGGATAATTATGATCTGGGTTGATGGTGGGCATGTCATTTTGATTAAAACCCAACTAATAAGATGACAACAGGTGCCCCACTAAAGCTTGAAATTGAGTGGGGTTTATATCATTTGGTACTTGGGTATCCTGTAAGGCCTTAGTGAGGATTTATTGGTGTATAGGAGAAGACTTAAGTAAATCCAAAATGGATATTTTGGTTGGTGTCTTTCCTAGGTGGTCAAGAATATTGTGATGTGAGCTTACAAAAGCCTATTGGGTCGACTTGAAAGGACCAGGAATCGAAATGCAGGTGCGGCGACTTGTGACAACACATTGAGGATATTTTCCCTTGACATGAATCATGGAGACACTAGGCTCTACTAGGTTAATGCACATAACTAGGCCATCATAGTTATAGGGTACATTTTTGTAGCTGATATTGTTGGCACTGTTGTTTTGACCATTGTTGTTATTTGTTGTAGGATTGGTGTTAGACGTGTTGGCCCCTTGATTATGGTTAGGGAAGGCATTATGATATATTTGTAGTCGAGCATTGGATGAAGATGCTTGATTGGTACGAACTGTATGTCCCCATGATCTATAAGATTTTGGACATATTTCTTGAGCCCATTACACTTGTTTAGGGAGTGACCTTTGATCTTATGAAACTCACAATACTCGTTCTCATTATACCATGCGGGCTTTGGGGTGGCCGCATCAAAAGGCTTGGTTATGGGATAACTGATCGGATAATTTTCTTGCAAAAGCCTATTGAACACGGTGTTGAGGGGTTCTCCCAAAGCGGTGAAAGAGCATTTATTATTACCTTGATTGTTTTGATTATTTTGATTAGATTGTTGTGGAGGACGGGGTATGGCTTGTGGCACAGATATGGGATTCGACATTGGTTGTTGTGAAGGAGTATGTTGAGGCTGCTGCAAGGCATTTGCTACTTGAAAATTCTTGGTATCTGTGACACCATCATTGACTACATTTTTATTTTTATTCCAATAGCGGGATTTGTCCCTAAATTGCTTTTCTTTATCTGGGTTATAAATTTGAACTTGCCCCTTGGTGATAAGAGCTCTCTTAATGATGGGACCTTTCTCAATAACCTTCGAAAAGGTTGAGACATAATGAAGGTTAATATTATGTCTCATCTCATGATGAGCATTAGACACAAACAGAGTCACAAGATCTTTTTCACTGAGCGGGGATTTCATTCGGCTAGCCAAGGCACGCCACCTTAAGAGGTAGTTAGAAAATGTTTCACCCTCTCATTATGCTTCTTTCAGAAGGTCTAAGGTATCAATATCCTTCTCTAAATTGAAGGAGAATTGAGAGACAAATTTTTTTGAAAGATTAATGAAAGAGGTGATTGATCCCTTTTGAAGACCCATAAACCAGTCAAGAGCTGCCCCCGTTAGGCTCCTGGGGAATAACTGTAGGAGGTAGTTGTCATTATGGATGACTTCCTGACAATGCGAATAGAACTCTTGAAGATGATTCTTAAGGTCCTTCAGTCCCTTGTATTTATCAAATTTGGGTATTTCGAAATGCTTAGGAAAGGGAATGATCAAAATTGAGGGATTGAATGGATAAGGACAAATGTCCTCAAATTTGAAAGACCTTTTAGAATTGCTTGTTTGCAAGTCTTTCAACGCAACCTTTACTTCTTCCAACTCCTTATTGATAGGCGTTTATGAAGATGGATAAGACGGATTGGATTTATTGTAGGGATCATATTGTTGGTAGGATGTGGATGGAGTAGAAGCGGTTGGATCATAAGATGGTAGAGGTGTATATGATGTATGCGACTGATATTGATTGGTGTACGTAGGTTGTGCTGACAGATTGGTGTAAATTTGATGATAAGGTGGTAGATTTTGATGATAAGATGAAGGACCCCCTTGCTTATATGATGGAGGTGCTTGGTAGTATGACACAAAAGCACCTTGTTGGTTTGACGGAGGTGCTCGATAATATGAAGTGGATGCACATTGTTGGTATTGCGGGTAATGGTGTGATTGATGTTGTTGTGATGCATAATATGGATTGGATTGGTAATTATAGGTAGCATATTATTGAGCTGCATGTGGAGGTTGTTGTGTACTGGGCTACTGATGGGAAATAGCTTGTTGTGGAATGTGATGGGCATGTCCAGGATTAGGATTTGGCGTAGGGAATTGCAGATAGAACGTGCTTTGTAGATGATAAAGGTATTGCACCACATGGCTAGGAATGGAATGATAGGACTATTGAGGCTACCCCTGAAATTATGGTTGAGGCTGGTGATAAGTAGGGCGAGTGGGGTTTTGAGGCTGCTGAGTGGTTTGAGGTTGGTGTGTAGTTTGAGGCTGGTTAGTGGGTAGATTTTGTTGGAGTACCTATTGGATTATAGAATATTGAGGCTGATGAGGTGGTCATGATGGGTTACCTTGCAGAAAATGTGAAGGTGGTTGTTGTTGTTGTGCCGAAATGGGGATATTCTGCTGAGGCGGTTGCTACTGAATTGGCTACGTCTGGATTGGAATATGTTGGGGTGTTTGCTACGACATTTGTTGAGGATTACCTTGCGGTGGTTGGGAAGGTGGGACACTGCTTTAAGGGGGTTTTTGAGGAGCAAATGGAGGTAGTTGATTCAAAGGAGGCGTCCACCTGGGAAGCGTCGATAATTGGGTGAAAGGGTTGCCCCCATCATTAATGGGGGGTTGACTAGATTGGATCGACACCAAGGTTGGACCTTGAGATGCTGGTGGAGGAAGGTTTTGAGGCATGTCGAAGGCAAGGGGGTCATTAGGATCCGGTGATGCTCCTGCAACCGTAATTGGGACCCAAGGTTATGGCTCTAGATAGAGCACCGCATTGCCAAACCTTGGTTGGTACCAATTATCAATGGGCAAACCCTTAGGTACATAATCATTCTTTGGAGGGTTTTGTGAAGTTTGTGGGTCATAAAGCGTAGGAGGTGCCGAAGGTGGTGTATTGACATATTTTGATAAATCAAACCCCAATGGCGGTTTAATGCCTTTTTCTAGTAGGGCAGCAAGGATCTTGTCTCCACGCTCGTTAAGAAGATGATCACTCATTTGAAGATTGATGGGATTATTAAGATATTCGTCCACTATGACTTTGGGCTGATTAACCATACTTTCATCAAATGGAGGTGATGTGATTTGGGCCTCGTTGTTAGATTGTGATGAGCCTCTATTGTTAGGATCTTCAGTTTCGTTATTAGGATCTTGAGGGATATTGGGTTGAGCACCTTGAGCTTGTTGATTGGCCATGATCTTCTTTGCTTGCAACTGAGTGGTAACAGGCATGTAAGTGCAAAACAAACCTAGATGATGAACAAAGGATTGATCGACTGGATTGGATGAATGATTGATTGATTAGATTGGATGAGGGATAAAGGATGCAAATTGGATGAGATTAGAACTAATCGATGAGATGATAGAATTGATTTGATCAATTGGATTGGACTGGATAAGATGATAAGATTGATTAGATTGAATTGATAAATGATCGATTGATTAGATTTGGATTGGACTGGGTTAGAAAAATCGAGTCTAAACTCAAGTTTAAAAGCTTTGATTGGATGATGTAAGGTTCTGACTGATCAGATAGAGGCACAAGATAGATGATTATGACGTTGAATCCTCCTCAGGATAGAGGTAGATTGATTGGGTCAAAGATGATTTAATAACTTAGGATGGATTCAACCCTAAGCAAGTACATATGATGATGATTGGGATTAGGCACCCAAGCCAACTTGAATAAGACTTCCAAAATGAAGTTTAGGGGATTCATATTGACAAACTGATGATGGATATGCAATCAAAGGATGATTTTGGATGATTCGATCGATGGAACAATGAATTTTGAAACTACGAACGAACATGTATGATGGTAACGGAAGGACGGATGATGCTAGCTCACTTGCCCAAAAAATTAGACTCAAGTTCACTCCTAAACAATAGATAATTTTGTCAAACAACTGCGGGTTCACCCAAACAGCTATCAAATTTTCCCAAACAACAAGATAGGATTGCCCTTTTTAGTAAATTTGCCTGAACAAGAGTCAGGTTCACCCAAAATAGTATTCAAAATCGTCTGTTTTAGCAGATTCGCCTTTTTAGAGCTTGTGAAATCGCCACTTTTAGCGGATTTGCCCAAGCAAAGCTTTCAGTTTTGCCACTTTTAGCAAATTTGCCTAAAAAAAACTAGCAGAAATGCCCAAACAGTTATAGTAGATTCACCTATTCTAACAAATTCACCTAAAGCAGCATGCAAAAACACCCAAATAGAAAACAGGATCGCCCAAAGAGCATAAAAAGCTGAGGAACAGATTGGTTTGACTCTCAAAAACTATGATGAGGGGCAACCAACTCACCTAAGCAGACTCAAATGGAAACTATGATAGAGAAGAGACCTAAACGAAGACTCAGAGCGTAGAATGAACCTCTAAGGGAACTCGAACAAGAACCCAGGACGAAGAGTGGTGTGATAAACATACAAAATGGGGATGTGAACATACCTCAAGAAGACATGAAACAAAAAACGAGACTGTATAGAGACTCTGAACAGTGAACTGGATCATGAACGAGGCTGAACGGAGCCCCATAATGGGGAATGATATGGCAGACAAGGAAACATACATGTGAATAGACAGGAACGATGACCTAAAATGGAGAGCGGATGCCAACACGATCCTAAACAGAGACTCAGACGGAAGATTAGTTGAAAAACGGGCCAAGAACACATAGTAGAATCACCTTTCTGTCAAGCAAGGTTGCCCCATCTGCAAAGAAGAATCACCCTTTTCAGCAGATTCGCCCAAGCAAACTGGGCAAGATTGCCCTTTCTAGCAGATTCACCCAAATAGACTAGGCAGAGTCGCCCTTTTTAGTAGATTCGCCCAAACAAGTTGGGCAGGATCACCCCTGTGAGTGGATCAGCCTAACTTTGAGGGAAGGTTCACCCAAACAACTGGTCAAAATTGCCCATAGAAGCATATTCACCCAAACAAGAGAGCACAATCGCCTTTGTAAAGGACTGAAAGAAAGGACACCAAACAACCAACGAGTGGCTGGACTGACTCAACCGAAAGAATAGGTATATCACAAATAAAATATTTCAAGTAGAACAATCCTAAAATTAGTGAAACGGGTTTGAAAACTCAATGTAGGCTCACCACCTTGGGCAGACAACCCAAGGTTAATACTCTATGATATTAGGGTGGTTCTATGGATCACCCTTTCTCGTGAAGGTGGATATCTAGTGTTCTAATGGCACAGGGTCGTCAACAGACACCAAGGGCTCACCTTCATGCTCTCACTTGAGGACTGTCGAAGTCTACCATGAGGATTTCTATCTCAACCTAAGGGAGTATGCAGTGAGTAACTTCGGGGTACAATTCACATCCCCTGCACTACACCAAGCCATGAGTAAAACACGAGTCTTTATCTAGGCTAAACAAGGCTATCTCGTAAGTCCCCAATATATGTATGGTACGTGGGGCACAACTGTGAACACCAGCTCATCTACAAGCATGATCCGGGAGCCCCAACAAGGTACTGGAAACTTAGACCAACTCTTCATGTCTTATCTAGGTATCACCCTAGCTTTGACACTCTGTCAAACATGACATGACTAGATTGAGGTACAACTTTCACTCTCCCCCCTTTATATACCCCACCGATAACGCGTGGTTGGGATCATCCCCTGGGTGATGAAATCCCAGACAGGTCCTGCTAAAGGAAGAAGACACTAGACATCTCGACTGGTCCCTAGGCTCGCACGAAGCGCAAGGGGAGAGCTTTGACACACTAGGGCCTTCTAGGTGGACTTGACTAGACAAGAGTGAGTTACGATTTCTTGTCACCCAAGATCATCAAGAGGTGCAAGGAGAGTAGATACGTCAACAACCCACTCACAAGCACAACAAATAGTTGTATATTTACCCTCTAATTAAACTACGTGTACCTAACTAATATGAAAAACAACAAACAACTAACTGATGTTCTTCATCCGTTCGTTCTACAGAAAAAGCATTAGTAGTTTCGTACCACCAGTCTTTGAAAAACAAGGGACATCTATACCAAATGTTAGTGAAACTAAACACACTCACTAACAAAACGGGTTAGTAGACTAGTACACAAAATCGAAACCAAAAGACTTCCAAAAACTGTAACAAATAGGTCTCAGGTTTACCTCAAATTTGCCTCTATGCAAGACATATTCGCCTAAGCAAAAGCACAGATTCGCCTTTGTAAGCATATTCGCCCTTGCAGAATAAGTAGATTCCGCCCTTTTAGTAGATTCACCTCAGTAGAGCTAGTAGATTCACCTCTTTTAGCAGGCTTACCCTTGCAGAGTAGGCAGATTCACCCCTTTTAGCAGAAACACCATTATGAGTGGGTAGGTTCGCCCCTGCAGAGAGGCAGGTTCACCCCTATACCAGATCAGGTTCACCTTTGATTGTAGTTTCACCTCTATAACTAAAATATGAATTTGCAAAAAGGAAAACAACAAGGGATGTGAAAGAAATGACCCATGACGTGGATCCCATTGGGTGTGCTAGAAATGTGTGCAGTGAAAATCCCCTAGCCTAAAGTGCAAAATGAAAACAAAATGCAAGAAAGAAGGAACCACAACAACACCTCGGATGAGGCCTAAGTTAAACTGAACAAACACAAGAAATGAATGATATTACCTTGCCCAAGTTGATCTTTTGGTTGGCCCTGTTGATTCGTTTGACTTGTGTGCTCCTTTCAACGGAAAATAGCATAAAACTTCATGCAAAACGATGTAGATGAGGTGAGGATTGCAATGGTGAATGTAGGTACTTGGATAGATGCACAATATGGATGCAATATGAGCTCAAAAGTTGCAGCAATGGTGGATACTTGAGAGTGTAGCTGTGATTGCTTGAATGCTTCAATGTTCAAAGTGCATGTGTTGCAAAATGAGGGCCAACCTTCCAATTTTAGGGGAAAGGCCTCTAAGTAATGAAGGGTCAATATGCAACCACCTTGGACAAGATCAAGGGCTTGGGTGAGTTGAGAACTCACAAGCCCTCCTCTCCTAACATGTGGCGGATGATGTGGCCAAAAGGACATGAGATGGAGGTACTTTTCTAGTACCTTGGGATTGGAAAAGATCTCCTCATAAAGGAGGTCCTTGTCCTTATGTTTTCCAGCAAAGCTAATTGTTCCTTTTCCAGCTATGTGCAGTGAAAATACCCTAGCCTAAAGTGCAAAATGAAAACAAAATGCAAGGAATAAGGAATCACAACACCACCTTGGATGAGGCCTGAGTTAAACTTGAACAAACACAAGAAAGGAACGATATTACCTTGCCCAAGTTGATCTTTTGGTTGGCCCTATTGACTCATTTGAATTGTGTGCTCCTTTCAATGACAAATAGCATAAAACTTGATGCAAAACAATGTAGATGAGGTGAGGATTGCAATGGTGAATGCAAGTACTTTGATAGATGCACAATACGGATGCAAGATGAGCTCAAAAGTTGCAGCAATGGTGGATGCTTGAGAGTGTAAGTGTGATTGCTTGAATGCTTCAATATTCAAAGTGCATGTGTTGCAAAATGAGGGCCAATCCTCCAATTTTAGGGGAAAGGCCTCTAAGTGATGAAAGGGTCAAGATGCAACCACCTTAGACAAGATCGAGGGCTTGGGTGAGTTGAGAACTCACAAGCTCTCCTCTCCTAAAATGTGGTGGATGATGTGGCCAAAAGGACATGAGGTGGAGGTACTTTTCTAGTACCTTGGGATTGGACAAGATCTCCTCATAAAGGAGGCGCTTGTCCTTATGTGGGTGATGTGACCTTTGAGGAATTAAAAATTCCTTAAAGTCCTTGGAGAAATAAAAGTGAATTTAAAATTCACCTTGGGAAGGGGATGCCTTCTCCAAAAAGGGAAGCATTTAATGAAAAGGTTGACTTGTGAAATGCCATAAATGGAAAAGGGATTAGGTTGACCTAATCAAGTGGTTAAGCTATGCAAACGAGGGATTAGGTGGTAAAAGAAGGATTAAGACAAGTGGGGTATGATGGGGGATGTGACATTAATCCTAATTAAGGGTGTGCACATCTATAATCATAGATTAATTAGATTAATCCAAATTAAGGATGGATTATGGAGGATGGGACAAGGAGAGAGAAAATAATGAATTTAAAATTGATTTAAATCCATAAAGGTTAAATGACTAAATTAGATAAATGAGAGTATTTATTTAATTCAGAGAGGAAAGGGTTAATGATAATGTATTTAATTAATTGAATTAAATACCTTAGGAACGTTAGGGAAAAGAGAAACATTAATCAGATAAATGATTTAATTAATGTTGATGGAGAAGACGAAGTGGGTGGATGAAAGGGATAAATTTGATCTTATGCAAGGGGTCAAATTTGGATGTCTACACCAACAATCTTAGCACCAAAATCATCTCCAAACATGACTATGCCTCAATCATACTTCTCAAGTTTAGTGAACTTACTCTTATCTCCGGTCATATGATTTGAACATCCACGGTCAATTACTCAAAAGTCTTCATCCTGTCTTGCATGAAAAGTAGTTATCAGAGTACCTTCTGATTCATCCTTCTTATACTCTGGACTAGGTTCTTTTGCATATTTCTTTTCAGGGCTAGAAACAAACATTCATCTTTGTCTTCCTCAAGGTCAGATTTATAATCAAAGATTCCTGCATCTTCCTTAACATAATACAACTTCTTGAACTTCCTATCTTTCTTATCCTTTTAATTATTGTTATTATCCTTATTCTTCTTTTGTGCAGCTCTATTAGGACATCTTCATGCATAATGACCAATATTTCCACAACTGAAACACTTAAAAGACAACTTACTTTTGTATTTACTAGTACTTTTCTTCAATCTCCTTGTGAAATTTTCTTCCAAATTTTCTGCATCATCATCATCATCTTCTATCTTCATGGCTTTAAAGGTTGTTTCGGTCTTCTCCTTATCTCTTGCAAATTTTCTCATCTCAAATGCAATCAAGACACCAAATAGATGTTCCTAAGTGAATGTCTTTCAATCATATTGTTCTTCAAGTGCAAATACTTTGTCACTGTAATTGTTTGGTAAGGTCATCAAGATCTTCTCAATTATATCTTCATCCTTCATGGTACCACTTTGATTCTTGATTTCAGTTGCTATAGTTTCAACTCTCTAATAACAGTTTGTAATGTCTTATCCATCTTCCATTCTCAGATTCTCAATTTTTTTCTTAGCAGTTAGTTTCCTTGAAAAATTTACTCTCTCATTTCCTTCATAAATGTCTTTCAATTTTGTCCACATTTCATTTGTTGTAGTCAGAGAAAGAACTTTTTCTCTTTCATTTTTAGATAAAGCACTAAAGATAGAAAACCTTGCTCTTTCATTTTCTTCAAAAGCTGCAACCTCATTAGTAGAGGAAGGTTCGGCTACTGGAATCACATACTTTGTCTCCACAACTTTACAGGTATTAAAAATGAGTGAAATTAGATAACTTGTCATTTGCTCTTTCCAATCACTGTAATCAGCTTCATCAAACATAGGAAGCTGCAACTTGTGAACCATCTGATCTACCTCAAGTGGTTAAGCTTTTCACCGAGGAACCAAAGCTCTGATACCAGTTTTTGAGATGCACAAGACAATTGAGAGGGGGGGTGAATCAGTTGTATCAAATTCTTCACTTCTTAACTTATTCAATTCCACTTTATCTTCAATTTGTTATTAAGTGTGAACATGAAAATGTAGATAACAGAAACACAACACCAGAGACACTAGATTTATGTGGAAAACCCTAATGAGAGAAAAAACACGGTGAGGATTAACTCACAGTATTGTCATAATGAAATACCAAATACAAAAGGCTCACTGTTAGAGGGCTCATTACCCAAATACGAAGGCTCACTACCCAGATTAAGGGATCACTACCTTAGGACTCACTGTCCAAAAGAGAGGCTCACTTCCTATAAGAAAATACAAATAAATAGATAAAGATCCACTACTAGGAGTTCCACACACTTCACAACTTGATTAGAAGATTATGAATAAAATGAAGTACTATTTCCACAATTCGTTGTTCCGCACTTTGCTTTTTTGCACTTGTTCGCACACTCTTCTCTTGCTCTGATCGAATGATGGATGGATATTAAATTCGCTAAAACTTAACTTGTATTTATACCATCTTCAACCTCACAAACATTCTCCAAGGTTGGCTATACAATTTCATTTTACAAATTCAAACTAGGTCAGCTACTCAACATTCTCGCAGTGGATAAGAATGTGAGGGGACCAAATACATATTTAATTTAGGACCCAAATATCATCTTGAAGCTCACACACACTTCCTCAAGTCGATGCAAAAACCAAATATAATGTGTAGACACCAGGTCAGTCACACCTAATGAACGTGCATCTTCAACAAGATAAACACACGTGGATTGCACAACACGCTTCACCAGTTATTTTACCATCTTTGTGTAGAAGTTGATAAATCCAACTTCATAGACCCCTAAGATCACCTGCATGCAAATAACCTATCACAGAAAGAAGAGATGGAGACAAAAAACAAGGGTGCTCTGAAAGCTAAAAAATGTATTAATCAGAGAAAAAAATACAATGAGATCAATCCTTAAGAAATGAGATCATGCAAACCTAAAAGTAACCCTAATAGGTAGATATTTAATAATTAATATAATTATTAAATGTCACAATATGCAAACTAAAGTGAAATCTTAAGAGAGGAATAAAGGTAACTTAATTAACATAATTAAGTTAAAACCTTTACTCTAACACCCCCCCTTAAGATGAGTAAGAGTGCAGCTACAAACATGTGCGAGAAAGCAAAGGTAACTACAATGCATGAAAGCAAACAAGGGTCCCGACAACTAGGCCTGATCACGTACCCAAATACAACCAAATCTCTATAAAGTGGAGAAAGGAAGAAAACCTCATGGGAACAAAACTCCCCCCAAAAGAGAGAAAAGAAAAGAATGAAATGCACTAATGAAAGAAGGATAGGAGGTGGATTACAATGATACCCCCCATAGACAACTTCTAGCATATAAGTACATATACAATGGTCTCCATAGGAGAGATAGAAAGAGACAAGAAGACCCCCCACAATGAAGAAACTCATGTCGAAATGTTAGATTCCTGATGTAGAATCCAAAAGGAGATCATGAAGCAGAAGATAATATTCCTCCCCTTGGGAAGAAATGGATCCAAAGGATGATGTCGAAGAAACCCTATGAAGAGTGATGAACCAATCTGTCTCAAGATGTGTGCCATGATAGGATGTTGAAGAATCTCTCTATCTAAACTGAAACAAATGATGCCAAATCCAAACTGATGTGGAGAATCCTGAAATGCATGGATGATGGTGGGAATATAGTGATAACCTGACTGTCAAGGTAGAGGAGATGTATGTTCTCAAAATAATCCTCAAGATTTGTAGTGTGAGACTCAACAAACAAGAATGTGTTTGCAAGATAAGAATCCCATGATGTAGCAGATAATGAATGACCAAGATGGTCATGATGCTAAACTGAATCCATAGGGGCCAATGTGGCAATACTGATGTCATCAGGAACAATAGATTATACATGTATAATCTTAGTCTGAAGAGTAGGAACTGTGAGACAAGCCTTTGATCCATCGGAACATGCAAGGGTGTCTAAATACTCAAGCTCCTCTAAAGTATCATGATCAAAGGGTGTATTCTCTCTCCAAGAAATGGGTAAGAGACAATCTGAAGCAGGATCCTCTGGGAATGGAGAGAGATTGGGGTCTCCATAGATCTCCCAAAGACGTGTCCAAAGTGGGTGGGGACATAAAATGTCCGATATAACCCATACAATGTCATTATCAACACTAGACAAAATAAGTCCTACTATGTGATCTCTAATGATATCCCATGCTAATTTTCCCTCTGAAGTGGTTGGTTTAGGTATGAGATCATATAAATAAGGTAAAATATTAAGCCACCTACAATGTGTAAGTATGCCCTTTGCCCATGACTCATAATTACCCCGTTCCAAAATTACAAGTGAAGGGTGAGTAGAAAAATCCATGATAACTCTTCAAATTAAAAAATCTGAGAAAACTAACCTTACTGTATGTAGATCAAATAAAATAGAGCCTAATGACGCAAATAGGAGGTTCTCAAGTGCTAAAACGTCCAAGTAATTAAGCAAAGTGTAAAAAAACACAAATATAAATAAAATTTACTTGGTAAACTATCTAATCAAACCATCTACAGATCTGGGAATAGCACTGAAACACCTTTCGAATGCCTATTCGTTTGCGAAAAACGGAGTTCGGATGCAAAAGTTACACCCCCGGGAGTGCAAAAAATATGTTCTAAATTTGACTAGTAAAAAAAAAAACAAAATGGAAAAACCATAGAATCAAACCTACACCATCGGATTGGGCTTAGAACTAGCTTTCTGACGATATTTTGTTTTCAAAAAACCGAGTTCGTATGCAAAAGTTATGGCCAAATTACCAAAAACTGCTCCAAAAAGTTTGAGGGTTAAGCTAGCCGCTAGCATTAACTGCTATCATTAACCACTAGCGATTAACCAATAGCGGTTGACTGACGGCGGCGGCCATTAACTCTGGTTTTTAAAAAAAAAATCTTGGATTGCGTGTCGTACCAGGCCGTACGAGCCATAAATGATTTGTTTTGCCTCCTGGAGTCACTGTGTTCGATTTCATTGATTTGACAATCGATTTAGGGGTTTTTGGGCACTTTGAGCGCGATGGTGAGGTCTGTTTGGGCTGAAAATACTCCAAAATTGTAGGTATGCTCTGGATTAAGAACCCCTCAAAAAAATTCAAACCCTCGCAAATCTAACGTCGTGAAGCCAAATTTGATGAAACAAAGGTCAATCTTGACTGAATCAAGTGTTCCAGATGCAATGGTGAGGTCCAAATTGCCTCAAAATGCACAAAATGAAAGAGGTATGCCCTTGGATAAAAAAAAAAAACCCAAACCCTCGAAGCTCCAAAAATCCTTCAAAACATGAACAGGAAGCAGCAGGTCTGGAGCTCTGATACCATTTAGAAGTTGATAAATCCAACTTCATAGACCCCAAAGATCACCTGCATGCAAATAACCTGTCACAGAAAGAAGAGATGGAGACAAAAAAGCAAGGGTGCTCTGAAAGCTAAAAAAATTATTAATCAGAGAGAGAAAATACAATGAGATCAATCCTTAAGAAAGAAGATCATGCAAACCTAAAAGTAACCCTAATAGGTAGACATTTAATAATTAATATAATTATTAAATGTCACAATATGCAAACTAAAGTGAAATATTAAGAGAGGAATAAAGGTAACTTAATTAACATAATTAAGTTAAAACCTTTACTATAACACTTTGAGAACAACTCAGATACATCCACAATAACTTCAACAAACTTCATCTGCAAAGAACACTTCACCAGTTCAACCAGGACAACCAGAAAAAACATAAAGACTCCAGAGCAGGTCTTTCAGAGCGCCAAACCACAAGCAATTTTATCATAACACATAAACCATCAAAAAGAGTAATCTCCCAGATCCAAGATCTAAAACCAAATACTAGAAGACTACAAAGCCAAAACATTTATCCTAGTTAATAACTAGATAACTTTGACAAACCAGTTCACACACCGGTGAACATAACTTTTACTCTCCATCTAAACAGAAGTTGAAACTTGGAATATATGATTCATTTAAGCTTATGAACACACCTATAAATTCGTATAGGCATTGGGTTAATAGAGGAGAAACGTGAACCACAATACCATAGCACACCCATAACATACTTCAACACAACTTTCATTATTTCTCAAATTTTCTCAAAAGCACTTGGAAAAAACCATCTTACTCAACCTATATAGTGTTGACATCAATGACAACATTAATGAAAACACCACCAAACACATCCATACTTGCAATAGAAGGTGGGTCATTTACTCATCATTTAAATGAGTTTAAAATGGTTACTAGTCAATTAACTTCTATAAATGTAAACTTTCAAGAAGAAGTTAGAGCCCTTTTGATTTTGTGTTATTTTCCTAAAAGTTGGAATAGCTTGGTAATGGTTGTTATTAATTCTATTTCTGGTTCAAATACAATAAAATTTGATGATGTTGTTGGTGTTATTTTGAGCGAGGAAATTCATAGCAAAAACTCAGGTGGTTCATCCACATCAGGCAGTGTTTTGAATGTAGAAAGCAAGGGCAAAACAAAGGAGAGAGGAAATAATTTTGGAGGTCATGGGAAGTCACGAGGAAAATCAAAGGACAAGAGGTCTCAATCTACAGACAAGAGGGATTGTTGGTACTATGAGAATTCAAGTCATTTAATGAAAGATTGTTAGTCTCGAAAAAATAAAGGAGACAAAAAAGAAGGCAATAAAGAGGAAAATATGGTAAGTAATAAATTTGATGAGGATGTTTTGATTCTTTCCTTTGATAATGCTGATGATTCTTGGGTGTTAGATTTAGGGGCTTCATTTCATGCTACGCCCCATAGAAGTTATTTTCTTGATTATGTCCAAGGGGATTTTGGGCTGGTTTATTTGGGAGATAATGAACTTTGTCAGATTGTTGGAAAGGGAAGAATCAAAATTAAGTTGCAAAATGGGAATCATTGGCTACTACATGAGGTAAGGCATGTTCCAAAGTTAAGCAAAAATTTAATTTCAGCAGGGCAACTAGATGATGAAGGTTGTGTTGTTACATTTAGTGATAAAAATTGGAAGGTTACAAAAGGTGTCTTAGTGGTAGAAAAATATGTGAAAGTACACACCTTATATCTTTGTACAGGTCATACTATTTCTTCTACTTTAGCTATTGTAGATAAAAATTAAATAGGGAAGTTGCTAGAAAAATAACTATAGCAATTATTGTGAGTTCTCTAATAGTTTCAAGAATAATTGTTGCATGTGAGCAAGGAGAAAATTAGACAGTTGTTGCGAGTGAAACAACACTATGGCATAATAGACTTGGGCACATGAGTGATAAATGTATGAAAATACTTCATTGAAATAAAGTTTTACCAAGTCTAAAATGTGTTAATATGGATTTCTGTGAAAGTTTTGTGTATGGAAAACAAAAGAGAGTTAGTTTTCTCAAGGATGGGAAGCAAAAGAAAGATAAGAAATTGGAGCTTGTACATACGAATGTATGGGGACCATCTCAGGTATCTTCTCTCAGTGGCTCTTAGTATTATGCCACTTTTATTGATGATACAACAAAGAAGGTATGGATTTATTTCCTTAGGAAAAAAAATGATGTATTTTGAAACTTTTAAAAAATGGAGAAGCTTGGTTGAGAATGAGATGGGTAAAAAGTTGAAATGTCTCAAAGCTGATAATGGTGGTGAGTACTGCAGCAAATAATTTAAAGATTATTGTTTCTCTAATAGTATTCATAGGCAAAAACAGTTCCAAGGACTCCACAAGAAAATGGAGTGGTTGAGCACATGAATAGGACAATAATGGAGCATGCAAGGAGTATGGGATTGAATGTTGGGTTGTCTTTAAACATGTGGGAAGAGATTGTAAACACTTCCATTCATTTAATTAATAGAGGTCTCCCTAATCCTTTGGGTTGTGGTATTCTAGAGGAACCATGGATGGGTAAGAAGGTGAGTTATTCTTTTCTAAAGACCTTCGGTTGTGAAGCATTTGCACATGTAGATTCTGAAAAATAGAACCAAGCTTGATGCTAAGTCAAATAAATGTATATTTGTTTGATATGGCATTGATGAATTTGGCTATAGGCTTTGGGATTTTGAAAATCATAAAATTGTAAGCAGAGATATCATATTCAATGAGAAGGTGTTGTACAAATATTAGTTGCAGTAGCATGAGAAGAAAGAAAATGATTATGTAGTGTTGGATTACACTCCAAACAACAATGTTCCAATGGTTCCTCATGTTTAGCAACAACAACAATAACAAATACCATAAAATCTAGTGAATGTTAGATGATCTTCAAGGATAAGTAGACCTCCAAAAAGATTTTCTCCCTCTTTGTATTCTATTATATTAACCGATGCTAGTGAACCAAAATATTATGATGAAACTATGCAGGTGGATGCCAAGGTTCAGTGGGAGCATGGAATGGAAGAAGAAATGGACTCTTTGTTGAAAAATCAAACTTGGGAATTATGCAAGTTGTTTGCAAGTAAAAAGGTTTTACCAAATAAATGGGTTTATAGGTTGAAAGAAGAGGATAGAGGTAAGAAAAAATTTAAAGCCATGTTAGTTGTAAAAGGATATGCACAGAAAAAGGGCATTGGTTTTGATGAAATCTTTCCTCCGGTTGTTAAAATGAGTTATATTTGTACTGTTTTAAGTATTGTGGCTACTAAAGATTTTCATTTAGAATAACTAGATGTTAAAACCACATTTCTCCATGGTGATTTGGAAGAGGAAATATTTATGGTATATCCACAAGGATTTGAGGTCAAAGGTAAGGAGAAATTGGTGTGCAGATTGAATAAAAATTTATATGGCTTGAAGTAAGCACCTTGGCAATGGTATATTAAATTTGATATTTTTATGGCTGAGCATGGCTACAACCAATGTAATTCATACCATTGTGTTAATTTTAAGAGGTTAGATGATGATTGCTACATTATTTTATGTTGATATGTTGATGATATGCTTATAGCGGGGTCTATCATGGATCACATAAGGGGGTTAAAATAATAGTTAGCAAATTAATTTGCTATAAAGGATTTGGGGGCAGCAAAACAAATCCTTGGTATGAAGATTACTAGAGATAGGAAAAATAGAAAATTGTTTTTATCTTAGGCAAATTATGTTGAAAAGGTGTTGAAAAGGTGTTGCAAAGATTTTATATGGAAAATACAAAAGCTGTTAGCACACCTTTGTCCAGTAACATCAAATTGACTAAGGATATGTGAACAAAGACACAAGAGGAGGAAGGAAAAATGTCCAAGGTACCATATGCTTCAGCTGTACACAATTTAATGTATGTCAGGGTATGCGCAAGACTGGATATTGCACATGTTGTAGGATTTGTTAGCAGGTATATGAGTAATCTTGAAATGGAGCATTAAAATGCAATAAAATGGATTCTCAGGTATTTGAGAGGTACATCCAATAAATGTTTATGTTTTAGGGGATCTAATACTCATTTAAGAGGCTATGTTGACTCAGATTTGGTAGTGAATATTGACACCGAGTAGAGTATCACAGGTTATGTTTTTACAGCTCGTGGGATAGCCATAAGTTAGATTTCTTGGTTGCAAAAGGTGGTTTCCTTATCCACCATAGAGGTAGAGTATGTAGTTGCAACAGAGGAAAGAAAAAAGATGATATAGCTACAACTTTTCATGGAAAAGTTGGGCAAACAACAGGCTGAAAGTTACTTGTTTACAGACAGTCAAAGTGCTATACATCTTCCAAAGAATTTTTCTTTGCACTAAAAAAAACACATACAACTGATATATCATTTTATTCAGTCAATGTTGGAGGATGGACAGGTAAGGTTGGAAAAGATTCATACAGATGACAATCTAGTGGATATGTCTATGAAGGTGGTGATAAGGGAGAAGCTAACCTCCTCTTCAACTTTTGTTGGCCTTCAAGGTTGAATTTAAGTAAAACAAAATAACAGGGTCCAAGGTGTTTATTTCTAGTGGGATTTGCAAGGGCAGCAGTGCTATGATTAGTCTCCAAGTGGGAGATGGTATGGAGTGGATTCTGATCAGTGTTTAAGTGGCATATCGTTGTATTATGGAGACCAATCAGACTCAGATGCAAAATCTTCATATTATTTTTATTAAATAATTTACATTGCACTTATTAAATATTTATGTTGCACTTGTATCTAAAAGGATGGTTAAAAACAAAAATTAAATGTTGGAAATGTATAGCTACAATATTTTAATATAAAGTTATAAGACAGTTGGAAATATTAAATGTAACCACCCAAAAGGAGAGTGTTATTAGGTGCATGAGGCACAACCAGTGCCCATACTTCATTTGTAATTAATGGGACATATGTGAGAGCATATAAAAACACTCACTAACGAGTTTTGTTGGCAGAAGGTCATGAAAAACGTTAGCAAAAAATTATAGTTCTATGGTTGGAAAAATGAAGGAAGAATAGTGGGTACATGTAGCAAAGGCTGTGTAAAACAACAATGATAAAACATAGAGAAAAATGTTGCTACAGGTTGTAGTGGTTGCTACAAGATTTGTAAAGGTTATTTATTGGAATTTTAATATATATTAGACCCTCTGTTAGTGGATGTAGCCTGGTTTTGGGTGAACCGCATTAAATCTTTGTGTTGTCTTAGTGCTGCTATAATTTTTTGTGTGTTCTATTTCGTTGTTTTATTGATCAAATCTGCATTTAACTAATAGAAATCTACCTTCTAACCTTGACAAGAAATAGAGACAATGAAAAAGGGGGAGATGGAGAGAGAAAGATAAAGATATAGAAAGTGGTAAATAGAGAGAGGTAGAGAGAGGGATATATAGAGAGAGTGGGAGAGGAGGGAGGGATAAATTGAATAAAAGATAAATAGAGATAATGAGATATAAATAGAGAGGGTGAGGGAGAGATGGGAAGATAAAGACAAAAGGGGAAAGAGTGAGAGATAAAGGAGGTGATAAAGACAAGTAATAGAGAGAGGGGAGAGAGATAGATATAAGGAGGGAGAAATAGGGAGTGTATGTGTGTGAGAAAGAGTGAGAGGGATAAGAGGGAGGAAAAAGGAGTGTGTGTATGAGTGAGAGAGATATATATTAAAAAAAAGATAGAGAGGGAGAGAGATATAAATAGATAGAGAGGGAGGGAGAGAGGGAGAGAAATAGAAAGGATAGAGAAGTAGAGAGATATAGAAAGAGAGAGTGATAGGGAGAGAGAAAGGGAGACGGAGGGACAAAAATATAGAGATAGGAAGTTATATATAGAGAGAGGTAGAGAAATGGAGATATAGAGAGAGAGAGGTAGGGAGAGGTACATATGGGAAGATATATATAAAGAGAGATGGGAAGAGAAGGAGAGAGATCTCTTTATATCTCTATCTCTACGTTTCTCATTATCTCTTAATCTATCTTTTCCTGTCTCTCCCCTATTTCCCTTTATATTTTCTTCCCTTCTCTCCTTCTTTGTTTATATTTCCCTCTTTTCATGTCTCTCTATATATTTCCCTCTCCCTTACTCTCATTTTTTATCCCTATTTATCTCCCCTTCTCTCTCCCCCCTTTCCATATTTATCTTTTGACATCTCTACCTTTATATATACTTGTTTCTCCTTATCTCTCCATCTCCCTCTCTCTATGTGACTATATCTATCTATGTCTCACCTCTTCTCTCATTTCCTATCTCTCTCTCTTTATCTCTCTTCTTATCTCTATCTCTTTATCTCTCTCTCATTATTCCTTTATATCTCTACCTTTATCTATGTATCCCTATATTTCTCTTTTTATCACTTTATATCTCTTTGTCTACCTCTCTAGCTCTCTACTTATCTTTCTCTCTATCTCTATCTTTGTTTCTCTTTCCTCACTTTTTGTATCCCCATCTCCCTCTCTCTATGACTACATTTATGTCTTTTTTCCTCTCTAACTCTCTTTATATATGTGTTTGTCTATCCCCCTCTCTCCTTTGTCTCATTTTCTCCCCCTCTTTCTCTCTTCCTTTCTTTCTCTTTTCTCTTTTCCTCTATATTTTATCTCCATCTCCCTCTTCCTTCTCTCTTCCTTTGTCTTCTCTCTTACTCTATCTTTTCTCTCTTCCTCTGTCTTCTCTCTTACTCTATCTTTTCTCTCTTCCTCTCTCTATCTGTTTTCCTCCTTATGTGTGCAGTGGGAACAATGAAGAGGTTTTAAAGGTGAATTATTGTATCCTTAATCAAATGACATGCTACCCTAAGCATAGATCCATAGAGTTCTACTATCCTTCGATTGTTGGAATGAAACAACTAATCAAAAGTTAGTATCTATCTCTGTCTTGAACTCTATACCCTTTAAATTAGATTTTAAGTTTGAAAATCATTTTATTATATGAATTACAATAAAAATTTAAAAGAAAATTATCTACAATAATTAAATTTTTGAAAAGACATAATTATAAATTAAATTAATTCTAATAATTTTTTAATAATTATGTTTAATTTCATAGAAAGACAAATAATAAAAATAAATTTCAAACTTAAATCTAAATTAAAAATTAAATACAACAAACCAAATGCAAAGTCAAAACATGTCAAAATATGTCAAAATATAAAAATTAATACTAAATAGAATAACTTTAAAAAATTAATAACAAATAATAAACTTATTAAGTTAATAAATGATTAAATAAAAAATAAAACTAATTTTTTAATCTATTAGAATTGACATATTAATAAAATGTGTAACTAAAAAATATAATTAATTATTACAAACGATATTATTAATTGAAAGATAAGCTCAATATTAACAAATAAAAAAATATTATAAAATTGAGGTAAATATAGTTAAATTATTAAATAAATTAAATTTTAAAAATTAAAACCATACTTAAATAAAATATTAAAATAAAAAATAAATTATAATAAAATATGGAGTGTAGGATTGGTGCTTGGGAGGATGTTGCATATGTGAATCTACCTCTGTAGGAGGTTGGGAGGTGTTTGGGGAAAGAAAACTTATGGTTGGGGCTCCCAATGAAATAAGACAAGCCTTGGAAGAGGCATAAATAAAACAAACAAAGATCAAGCCAAATATTAGAACAAGACTTTTGAGGAATGGCAAAGAAGAAGCATATTTGGGGAGAAAATAATCAATAGGCAAAGTATAGTCGAGGCTTGGGATATGGGCAGAACAAAAAAATGTGGATAAGCCCCAAAACACCTTGGCATCTTGGGGGAGAGCGACATTAGAAAGTACTAGTGGGAAGGATCACAGAGAGAACCCTCAAAATCTAATCTTGGTCAAACTATCAAATCCACAAATGGATAAATGCCCCCTTTTGCGATGAGGGCTAATGCCACCCAGCTAGGGCATCAAATAAATGACTTATAAAATCAACGAGATTATGAGGAGTCTAGATCAAACAAGAACAAAGGTTGGTGGAAAATGGGATAGAAGGGGTCTAATTGGAAAATAAGGAAGTAGCACCAAACAAAAAACCCTTAACATCAAAGCATTGATAATCCTGATAATGGTGATTTAGCCAACATTGAATCATTTGAAAGAGCGGGCTCTATTCACAAAATATTGTGGTAAAGGATGGATAAGAAAAAAATCATTGAATGGTGGCAAAACAATTAGGGAATGGAAGTCAAAATCAAAGCCCTACTGAATAACTACTTCTTAGTGGTATGTGTCTCAGAGATTGTGAAAAAATCTATACTAAAAGAGGGGTGTCTATGGCTAGAAGGTGTAGGGTTTTATCTCAAATATTGGGTGCCAAATTTTGATCCAATAACCCATGAAATGGAAAAAATTATAGTATTGCTAAGATTATACAATTTGTCATTAAAATACTAGAGCAACGAGGTGCTAAAGTTGGTATGGGATGAATTGGGAACTTTTATAGGCATAGATGAAAATCTCTACTAAGGTGATCAAGGCTCATACATGAGGATCTGTATATAAATGTTTCCTAATGCCACCCACTAGGATGAAATTTAAATCATTATAGAGAGGCAAATGGAGATAGTGAGTGGAGGTGGATCACTTCATGGATATTTCAATCAAGGTTGAGGATCAACACAAGAAAGCAATGTTTTTTGAAGGTGAGGAAGTTATTGCGAGAGGGCAAGATCCAAAAGAGTGTTTGCACTCAAGTATGGTGCTCCCAGAGTTGAAGGAAACTCAAAACTTAGACAAGTCCCAACCATATTTAGACTATTTGGGAGCAGAATCGACTTAGTAAGACATTAATGAAGGTCATAAATCTTTGAATGGGATGAAAGAGGAAGGGGACTTTATGTTGCAACTAGAGGAATATTTAATCTTGGAAGTTAGATGTGAATTGATGGAGTTGTCTAAGGCTCTAGGATAGGAAAAAGAAAAAGATAGAATGGGGGATATTGAAAAAAATGACCTATGATTGGAAATTATAGAAGGGGATGAGGTGCGGGGTGGTGACTAGAAGAGGATTCCTCCTTGCCACAGGGGAAAAAAAAATGAAGCAGACAATGAACTAACCCCAAGACATCGTCGAAATTACAGATAAAATAGAAGGATGGAGCGAAGAAATATCTAGATTGTGGTGAGGGAAGAAAGAAGGGGAGGAAATCAAACCAACAAAAGAAGACATTATTTAGGGATGCAAAGGATCAGGTAAAAATCACTCGTATGCTAAGATCAGGGAAGGGGATAGCCTTCTTGAGGAGCCATGAAAATAATATCACAAAATATTAGGGGCTTAAAGGCCCCTAACAAATAGTGCTTGATTAGGTATGACATGGAGTCATCTAGGTTAGATATTTTTGTGATTCAAGAATCAAATTTAATCAATGGAGAGGTGGAAGCATTCAAAAGGAAGTGTAAGCAAAAGAATATGGAGGTTGTAGAGTTTGAGGGTTCATCAAGTGGACCAGTCACTTTCTGGAGGCACCAATCAATATACCTCAAAAGGGCAACAACAAGTCGACACTAGCTGGTGTGTAAGGTAAGGAGCCTAACATCAAACCTGCATTTTATTTTAGTAAATTTTTAAACAATTTAACTTCCTCTAATAAGAAAAAAGAGACCTAGAATGAGTTGGAAAAATTCATTACATTGACTCCAAATGAAGCATATATATTGGGTGGGGAATTTAATGTGATCCTACACATTAGTGACAAAAGGGGGGGTGTCCAAAGAAAATATAAGTCTCAATCAAATTTTGAGGAGTTTGTAGGGGATTATCAACTGCTAGAAATTCTAATAGCAAATGTAAATCACAGATGGACAAATAGGAGGTTCCTAGCTTCAACAACATCACTAAAAATTGGATAGGTTCTTAAGGGTGACTTGGGAGACTTTCCCTTCTCAATGGAAGCTTGCATCTACCCACAATATGGCTCAGATCACTATCTGATACAACTGGATATTCTAGGGGGAAAAACCGATCAAATTTCCTTTCATGTTTGAAAACATGTGGATGGGGGATCAATTTTTTTTATTTGATAAAACAATGGTGGGGAGAAGTGAATCCATCGAGAACCAAAATGTTTTGTGTAGCTATGAAACTAAAACTTATTAAGTAGCAATTGAAAGATTGGAATAAAAGGAATTTCAAAGAAATTTTTGCAACTAAGAAGGATTTGGAAGAATAATTGAGGACCTTGAATGAATAAGTGTTCATAATAGGGATGGGAAGCAAAAAAATTATGAAGGAAAAGGAATAATTGAGGGACTATAAGGATGTGTTATCCAAAAAGGAGATTTATTGGAGGGAAAAATCTAGGGAAACCTAGATAAATGCAATAGACAAGAATGCCAAATATTTCACAATGCAACATAAGTGTGTAGAGGCATCAATAGAATCACAAGCATTATGAGAGATAACGAAACAATTGTTGGTGTGAATATAAAGTCTTGCACCTAGTAATTTATCTTACTAGGGACTTAGGGGAATTATTCACATGTTAAGTTTACTTAGGATATAAAATTCTTTCTAGAAGTCTTAGTTGCCTTTTCTATAACTTATCTTATCTAGCTTTTATGCATGATTCTTAGGTAGTTAGGATGTTAGTTGTCACATATCATATAGGATTAAGACACATCACAATCATGTTCAATCCTATTCCTCAAATTTATTAGATAAGGAAGGTCAATGTACTCATATGTAACATACTTCATACCTCATCATCATTTTCATAGCAAGTTCATATTCTTGCATACCCTCTTGTACAAAGTTTTCATTGTTTTTGCGAGTGGTCTTGGGTATTGAGCTAATCTTCCAATGGGACAAAAATCCTCTCCAAAAGAGAGAAAATAAAAAAATCAAGTGAGGAAGGATGGATGAATCCATGATACCCCCCAAGTACACCATTCATCACATATATACATTACAAACTCCTCCCATAAGAGGGAAATAAAGAGACTATGTAGCCCCCCACAATGTATAATCACCTACAAAAATGGTAATTGCTTGAAGATAAAATATGATCCAATGTCAAAAAACAACTTGTCTCCCTTTTAGAGGAAACAAAACCAAGTCATACATCTTCATGCTTCTCTCTTTCAATTCCCATCCGAAATGGGAAGCATTCCTGCATTTGTACTTGGTTTTTTTTCTTCCGAAAGGGAGACAAGTTGTTTGTCGATATTGGAGCATGTTTTGTCTTCAAGCACTTACCATTTTTGCAGGTTATTATACATTATGGGGTGGCTACATAGTCTCTCTATTTCTCTCTTATGGGGGGACATTTTTAATGTATATATGTGACAGATGGTGTACTTAAGGGGTATCATGGAGTCCTCCATACTTCCTCGCTTGATTGTTTTCTTTTCTCTCTATTGGAGAGGATTCTTGTTCCACTAGGTTTTCTCCTTTTCTTTGTTTGCGAGAGATTTCATTTACATATGTACATGGGTACCTAAAATGGCCTTGTAGTTGAGACCCATCTTTATATCTTTTTTGCATCATTTACATAATAATCTTCTCCCTAATTTGTACTTAAGGGGGGTGTTGGTGTGAATATAAAGTCTTGTACCTACTAATTTATCTTACTAGGGACTTAGGGGACTTATTTACATGTTAACTTTACTTAGGATATAAGATTCTTTATAGAAGTATTAGTTAGTTGTTAGTTGTCACATGTCATAGGATTAAGACACATGTCACAATCATGTTCAATATATTCCTCACCTTTACTATATAAGAAAGGTCATTGTATTCATATGTAACATACTTCATACCTCATCATCATTTTTATAGGTCTTAATATCAAGCAAGCTCATATTCTTGCATACCCTATTGTAGAAGGGTTTCATTATTTTTGCAAGTGGTCTTGGGTATTGAGCTAATATTCAGCTCTTACAACAATACTCAATAACCATAAGGAGATAGCTAAGGAAGTAGCGAAATATTTTAGTAACCTACTAAATAAATGGGAAGGTTCAAACTTGTATACCCAACAATAGCTAGTTCACTGTATCCCATGCCTTGTCATAGTAGAACAAAACAAGTTGTTGATGGAAAACTTATTAGAGGATGAAATAAAAAATGGTTGTGAACCAACTACACTCGGACAAAGTGTGGGATTTTATAGTGAACTACTCAACACCCTAGGATCACCTTCATGATAAGATAACTTCCACAAGAGAGGTGATAAAAATATCATGTTATGATTAAGGATGCAAGAATGCAAAAAATGATAGCCACACTGAATATGACAACCATTGAATATATGGAAATACACATATGAAGCCTTGCTTATATATGCAAGGTGTGAGATGGGATTAGATAATATCATTACAAGTGTCTTAATCTTATCACATGAGACAACTAATTCATAATAACCTAAGATAAGATAAGTTCTAGAAATGGCAACTAAGACTTCTAAAAGGAATCTTAGAGCCTACATAAACTTAACATGTGAATATGTCCCCTAAGCCCCTAGTGAGTGAATTAACTAGGTACAAGACATTTATTCACACCAAAACCCCCCCTTAAGTGCAACTTAGGGAGAAGATTATTATGAAAATGTCACAAAGTTGGGTCCTAGCTATGAGGCCATTTTAGGTACCCATGTACAAATGCAAATGCAATCTCTCACAAATGGAGAAAAGGAGAAAACCCAGTGGGAAAAAAATCCTCCCAAAAGAGAGATAAATACAATAATGATGTCCATCACAAATCCAATCAATATCCATCCACACATAGGATGACAAGAGAGACCATACAACCCCCCATAATGAGATAACCTATTGGAATACCCTGAAATCTATGAAGCAACAAATGATTAAAAAATGATCTAGAAATAAAATGAAGTGTAGAGTTAAAATTTTCACCCTCCCAACTATCAAAATATACAAGTAATCCCCAAACCACCCTTTGGGGAAAAACTAAAATAACAATCAACCTAGGACAAATACATAAAAAGTACATGGATGACAATGTAGAGCTCCTTAAAATACCTTTCTAATGCTGCAAGAATTATGAAAATCGGAGATCATGGAAAAAATTTATGAGATCAGGAGCCATGAATAGAGATCTAACTTCAACTAGCAATAAATGCTACCAAATAGAGAAATTTCTAAAAATAACCTACACCACTGGAAAATACACATTTCCAATTTTTTGGAAATATTTCATTTCAAAATTTTCACCATCTAGATCAAAAGTTATGAAAAATGAAAAAAAATGCTTATAAAAGGCACATGCACAAACTAATAAGGTGCAAAATTTTGGTCCCCTTGGGGCTAGTAGCTAGTTCACCCATATGACCCAAGCAGTTAAAAGGGTTTTAAAAAAAAAGAATGTTGTTGGGAGCCAATAGAGTGGGGGTAGCAGGTGGAGGCCGCATCGCCCAAGGCTAAGCCCCTCCTGCACTAGGTGGGACCATGGGCATTAATCCCTTGTGACTAGGTGCCTTCGGTAAATATTATTGATTGGGCAATAAACACTTATAATAATAAAAATTTAACATTTAAAACCTACGATATAAATGCCTATATCGCCCATGAAAAGATAATGTGTACCATTGAAAGATAGTGATTTGACCTCAGACCAATTGTAGAGAAGGAGGTACTATGAGGGTGATCCCACAATACTGGTTTACAATTTTTGGCCAAACTGGACACTGAAATAATTTTTTCTAACTAAATCTTCACTTTTGGGCACCTATAGCGGCTAAACCGTGAGGAATTTGAAGATGATGCAAACTAGTGATTTGTGACATTTTGTCTGTAGATTCTAAATGTGTTTTTTTCAAAACAAAATGGAATCAGATTGCACTTCTTTTTCCATCTCCTTCGAAAACTAGTATTTTTCAATAAACAACATTTTTAAGGATTGACACTCACCATATACAACATAACTGTTTTTCCATGAAGGATAGAATTCTTTTTTTTTTGAATTTAGATTTGTAACTATGATATCTAGTGCTTCCAATTTATCTCATAGTGTTTTATTGAATTTTTTTCCTTAATCAAGTTTCGAAGTCAAACCAATTACAATTCAAACATAGGCAGTCTGCATACAATGTAACTATTTTTGTATGTATCGAAATTCAATTAATTTTTTGTTGGATCAAGGACTTCAATATCTAGTGCACTCATATTTTTCAATTTTTTTTTGATAATCTACTATTTTTCCATATGTGCAGAATAGAGAGCTCGATTTTTTGGTGAAAACCCTATGTTTAATAAAACTAAAAAAAAACATATTAAAATTATATTCGTTGGATAGCTCATTCCGAGGACTACCATCATCTAGTTGGGCCTATGAAGTATCCTTCATTTTTATGCTCAACTCGAGCTTCAAAGCACAAAATGCTGGACTTTTTTGGTGCTTGAGGGGGAGAAGGGGGAAAAGGGGGGTTGCTCGAGGGGTTCGAGCGAACCCCCCTTCCACAAGCCTTCACTCTTGGATTTTTGACAGGAATGGTGGGCCCCATCATTAAATGGGTTCGCTTGAACCCGGGTTCTAGCGAACCCTCTTTTGGTTTGCTCGGATCAATAGTTCGTTCGAACCCCTAAAAGCAATTTTTTTTGCATGGGGTCATTTTTTTCAACTTTTCCTTCCTCACTCGAATTACAAACCACTTTTGTGGGTTTACCCTTGATGCAAATGAAAGGAATATTCAACCTACATGCAAAGACTCAAACTGTTGACACTGAAGAAATTTTTTATGGTTGTATGAGCATGTACAAATTTGTATGGCCTAAATTTTTTTGCCTCACCCTCCGATTGAAAGTCTCAGATTTGGATGATTTGGTAGTCGATCCTTAGGTTCTCATGCCTGCTGAACATAATGGTGATGCCAATTTTCACCCAAACTACTCCAAAAATTAGCCACCCCCTAGATCTGGCAATTGAAACCCTTCCTTTAAATCCTTGTAGATTTGACAAAATATGTCAGATTTTGATGAAATGAAAGCCAAACCTGACTTTCTTTGATGCCCTAGATTCAATGGAGAGGTTCTCAAGATCCCAACTTACACCCATCAAAAATATCACACCATGATTGGTCCCTGAAATATGGGAAGAAGTTTGCAACACATAAGCTCTAATACTATGTAGGAGTTTATGGTGAACTCACTACAACAAAACAGGGAATTAGCGCCTAAAATAGCACCAAAATTTAGTGCATTTTTAGTTCATGAATTGGACACTTTTTTCAGCACAAAAATTAGAGCCAAACTACATCTCACTTTGGTGCTAGATTTAGTGTTGAATTTAGCACCAAATTTAATGTTGACTTTTGAAGCTTCCAGTTTGGCTTCCGATTTTGCTTCCAGTTTTGCTTCTTGTGTTGCTTCCAAGTTTGCTTCCAATTTTGCTTCTAGTGTTGCTTCCAGGTTTTCTTCTTGCGTTGCTTCCAGGTTTTCTTCCAGTTTTTTTTCCAGTGTTGCTTCCAAGTTTTCTTTCAATGTTGCTTCCAGGTTTGCTTCCAGTTTTGCTTTCAGGTTTTCTTCTAGTTTAGCTTCCAATTTTGCTTCCATTTTTTTTTCCATTTTTGCTTCCAGTTTTTCTTTCGATTTTGCTTCCAATTTTTCTTCTGATATAACGTTGCTTGTTGTTGAACCACCAAAAACATGCAATTAGGGAAAGAGAATTCCCCAATAGGCTCATAGGGTTTTTCACCTAGGAGCTAGTTGAGAAAATGGCCTCTCTTTCGCACTAAGGTATTCTTGGTGAGTTCATTCAAAGATTAGGGTTTGAAATGGGTGTGATGTGTGTGCCTAAGTGCTGCAATGTAATGAAATAAAATAGCTATGAAATGTAAACTAATGTAAATGACAACTATATGCAATGTCCTAAGAATGACCTAAAATATATGTAAGTTGTAAGGAAACTGGAAGAGACAAAAACGGTGCATCTGGAAATTGAAGGTTGATGAAAAGGAGCTCTTGAATCTGTTGAAAATTTTTACTGGGACACTTACACCAGAATGGGTGACTTAGTCCTCTTTCTAGGAAAATTTTCTAAAACAAGTTTCTAGCAAAAGGGTATCTAGAAACACAAAAACCAATTTTCGGGCCTAGTATAGGGACTTATTCGCCAATGATGGTGACTTAGTCCACCTAGAGATTTCGGGAGTTTTAAGTGTTGGAATTTATAGGTGCCCACTTGTACTTCTATTTATGACAGAGACCCATGTCTGAATCTTCAAAAAATGACCTACAAGTTATCTTTTAGCTCCTCCTAGGGTTTGTTAACTTGGAATGATATGGATGGAATGATGACACCTTTTGAACACTTTACTCCTTGACTAATCTACATACAAACCTACAAAACACACATGCAAAGAGAAGGAAAAGGTTAGGGTTAGAGAATAGGGGTTTTCCTTAATCAAACCCCATGTTGGTAGTCAAACCCAAATGAAATAGAATAAAAAGGGAAAGATGATTGAATAGCATGCAAGTACAATCACTCACCAAGCCCTTGTTGAAGAAGTCTGAAGATATGCAAGAACCAACTCCAATGGATGTTGCTTGAAGTGCTTAGTTCTTGAATGCTTGCTTGAGAAGATTGATTGCTTGAGTGCTTGTGAAGATGAATGATGTTATGTGTGAGTAGGAGAGGTAAAATGAGGAGAAAAAACCTTATATATACATGTGATGCTCTAATTATTCCCCAAAAATAACACATCACAAGCCGACCATAGGGTTTTGGAGGCAAAGTCCCGTTAGAATTTTGTTTTAATTTTGAATTTTATGTCAAATGGGACTATCTTCCAAGGTGGTGACTTAGTCCACTTGGACAAATTCAAGTGGTAGTCAGGAATTGAGAGGTGTTTAATGTTGATTAAAGAGATTGTCTCTTGAAACACACTTAAGTTGGGCCTATAAGTGCATTAAGGGACCATTTTGTCATGAGAAAGGGTTGAATTAGTGATGACAAGCCTAGGAAAGTGTGAGGGTTTGTTACAACACCTTACAAAACTTTAGACTAAGGCTTGGGAAAAAGGGTTATTTAGGTGAATTATTGTGGAAAAGTCCTAGAAAAGTGAGGAAATGTGTTACAACACTTCACAACACTATTGTAAGACTTTGTTAGGTTTTTGTTGATTTACAAGTGTTCAAGGCCTAATGTGAATGTGTTGGCCACATTACCACATTAGATCTAGGAAAAATTAGGCCAAAATCTAAGGGAAAAGGCTAAAATGAGTGAAAAAGTGTCAAGGCTACACTTTTTGGTGACACAGTTGCATCTAGCTTTGCTTCCACTTTTGTGTGTTTTGTTGCTTCTAATATGGCTTCTATTATTGCTTCTTTTGTTGCTTCTAAAATTACTTCCATTTTTACTTCTTTGTTTGCTACCTAAATTGCTTATGGTTTTGCTTCCTAGATAATGCCAAGTTTTGCTTCCAAGATTTGCTTCCGGTTTGCTTCTAGTTTGGCTTCCATTGTTGCTTCCTTTTTTGCATCTAAAAATGCTTCTTGTTTTCCTTCCATTTATTAATTTGATATGTTTTATTTCAATTTAATTAGTTAAATATATCATGCCTCTTAAATAACTCATATGATTATAGAGTAATTAAATTAATTATTTAACTTGTATGGTTAAATAACAAGATAACTATTATAACATGATCATCATCTATAATTAAAACAAGTGAGTCAAATATCTATAATTTAATTAAATTTGACATCCATCCTGAGCAGTAAATTAAAATCATCATACGTAATAAATATCCATCCAAAAATCATTGACCACTTTCAAAACATATAAATTGAGAAGTCAATACTGATAAGATCATCATCATATATAACTAAAGCAAGTGAAAGTCAAATATGCTAGTAGATCAATAACATGTCAAAATGATACATGTCCAATAGTCGACATAAGTCAAAATGATACATGTACAAATGATATAAGTAAAAATGATAAATTATGTAACTCAAAATGATACAAGTCAAGATGATACATGTGCAAATTATATAAGTCATAATAATACATGTCAAAATGATACAAATCAATAATATGGTACTATAGGCCGTGAAAAATGATACATATGATAGTAACCATGAAAAGAGGCATCATAACGATATATCAAAAATGATCCATGATGCAATCTATATGATCATGAATGTCACTAGCTACTACCAACAACTACCTCATCATCATCATCACCATCGTGATCATCATCATCATGATCATCATCGTTATCATCATCATCGTCATCGACCTCGGTGTCTTGTATATCTATTTCATCATCATCCTCTTCCATGTGATCTGTACCAGAACCAAAATATTCTAGATCTATATCATGAGGATCATCTTGATCTTTTGGAAGACCCGTGTTCTACAAAAAAAAAATTAAAATGAAAAGTTATTATTTATTTCATGCAATAATTTATTTTTCTGTTATATATCTAATATTACAACATATGAAATGAAACCATAATCATATTACATCATATCAAAGTGCACATAACATAATAAAATTTCAAAAAAGTTACAACTAATATGTCATTCCAATTATGTAAAACATGCAACAATTCTAATAAATGTTAGTAAAATATGCCAACATTTGGTGGAAGAGGAAGAAAGATGACTGGAACTCTAGAGGCCCACCATAATGGATTTCAATATTCAACCATGAGGTAGAAGAGAGAGTTGATATCATGTATCAAAACAGTAAGCATGCATTCTTCCAACCAATGGAGAAGGAGATGATTACTTTGCTTTATTTTCATTTGCATAACCATATCATGGTGTGAACCAAGAAGACCAAGGATGTCCAGTTTTATGTGGAGGTAATGGATGTGGTCCAAGCTTTATGAGGGGCAAGAAGGTCAATGTATGATCCTGATGAAATTGAGGAAGAACAACAAGAGAGGGACAAGAAAAATAGAATCAATGTAGAGTTTCAAGGATTTGTCAAGCGAGTAACAGAGCTATGGGAGCAACCTCATCTAAAATATTTTGAACTAGAGTTTGATATACCATTTAGAGAGCTTGGTTTTTATGGAGTTCCTTTTAAAGAATCCTCTTTTATTGTTACTACGATAAACTTTTTGGTAGAGTTGGTGGAATTACCTTTCTTAGTAATCACTATTAGTGAGATTGAGATTGTTAACCTTGAGAGAGTAGGACTTGGGAAAAATTCATTTGATATGGCTATTATTTTCAAATACTTCAAGCGAGATGTACTCTGGATTGACGCCATTCCTCAATCTTTGCTTGATGGCATCAAGGAATGGCTGAACTCCATGGATATAAAGTATTATGAAAGCATAATGAACTTGAACTGGTGGCCAATTTTGAAGACTATTACTTATGATCTAGATAAATTTATTGAATATGGTGGTTGGGAATTTTTGAATATGGAAGCTAGTGATCAGAGCTAGGAAGACCATGCCAATAAATACATCAACTTGAATGATGAATTGTGACCTCAAGTTAAAGACAAAGCATAACATATATTTGGATGATACAATTTGATAGGTTCTTCAAAGAAATTCAATTCCAAGAATGTTAAATTTATTATCTTGGTCATATATCAACAACAAAAGGTTCAACAACCTATCATGGAAAATTTCCACATATACCAAGAAAGAATAATTGCATGACAAATTAATTATAGTCAAGAAAAGAAGGAATTATTATCTTACCTAAGGATAGTCATAAACCCAAAAAGGATTGTCATAAGGTTATTGAGATGTCATAAAATCCACATGATCTGACATAGTTGTACAAAAGGACAATCATCACATCTAGATCTTGATATTTAAACTCATAGAACTATCAGCAACAACACATTTTTTTTGTCATCACATACATCAAAAATAAAGGATATCACATTATGATAACCATAAACTTGCTTTAGTAAGGGCAGTAAATGGACCATCGTCAGGATCAAAGGTTACTCATCAAGTCACTATGATTGCGGTTATCCTGAAGGGATATGCTAGTTTGAGCTCATTAACGACTGTCATAGAGAGGGGATGATGTAGTATTGCATGAATTGGTACTAGGACTGTCACAAGCCCTAAACTACACTCTAATATGTTTTGAAATGAATTGTTCATGCATACGCTAGTGATAAATGGTTGTTGAGTGGGGTTGCCAATGGAAACACCCAAATTGATTGAGGATAGGTTATTAGCTTTGATCTGACCTAGATAAGATAAGGTATGGAAATGAAAATATTTTATTTCTGAGTCTAACCATTCTTTGTTTCTATTTCCAATTGGTAATTGAGAGCCTGAATTTGATACTTCTATCATAACCTTAATTAATACTCAACATAACCTATAGCAAAGAGGAGCTTGTCAAACAATCAGAATGAAGATTCAAAATGATTGACTTTAGAGTTGATCTTGCACATATTATATTTATATTTGTGAACTAGATATGAAACACCAACGAAACCTACGTTAGACAATTTGGAGATAAACTTAGACTAAGGGACATATGTAAATTGAAAGCGCTAAATACTTCCTACTAATATCAATATGATAAAGATACAATACATAAACATAGATTGTAATACGTCTGCTAGATCCTATGGCGATAAGCATTCTTGAATGACACGTCTATCATATAATATAGGCTAATGTGCAAAATGTAACATTAATTGCAATTTGTAATAAACCATCACTACCAGTATTAAAAAAATGCCTCTATATTATTATGAGAGCCAAATAAAATAAATTCCAAGAACAAAATATGAAACAAAGCAACTGAAAAGATAACCAAGACAATTTATATTCTACAAAATGGTACACAATATAATTGCTAACTATATTGAGTAATGATAATCAATCAAAAGTTACAATAAAAGCCCAAATGAAAACTATATATATGCAGTTACCATTGAATTAAAAACTCTGGATAAGCTGAGAATGGGATAAGAGCACTTGCTATAGTTCTTGATGAATTTCTCATTTGCAAGTAATACACAATCATCATGGGGCAGTAAAGTGGCTTGATTACATCCTGGTTAAATCTTGCTATGTGTGAAGGATTTTGAGGTTAAACCATTGATGACGTTGTTTCTAGGAACACACTACTTTGGCACAAAAATGCATCCTATGAAGTGGTGGGGATACCAAATTTAGTTGTACATGATGGTGGAAAATTTTGCATAAGATTGGAAGTCCTATAACAATTCCGTCGAGAAGTGCGGTGTTTCAGAGTAGGGTTCAATTGTGCCAATGTATCTCCCCTATAGTTGTCGTTATCAAGTACTATTCAACCACATCAAATCCAAATCGAAGTCATTCAATTTCAGACTTAAATTGGCTCATAACAAAGTCTACATGCTTCAATATGAGTTTAAAGAGAGAAAACTACTAATAAACTATAAATCCACCCAAAAAATTATTTTCTTGATTATTTAACTCGACAAAATCAATAATAGTCAGGGTACAAGGACTATTTTGCAAAGGTCACTTAAAAATAGTAGAATCAAAGTACAAAATGTCTTGAAGAACTATTCTCTGTATGCTTTAATATGAGTTTAAAGAGAGAAAACTACCAATAAACTATAAAGCCACCTAGAAACTTCTTATCTTGATTATTTAACTCAACAAAATCAATAATAATTAGGGTACAAGGACTATTTTGCAAAGATCACTTAAAAATAGTATAATCAAAGTAAAAAATGTCTTGAAGAACTATTCTCTATATGCTCAAGTATTGTGAACTATTCTTTGTATGCTCAAGTCTTGTTGCATGTCATAGCTTTCTTACAAACAAAAAACTAAACCATAAATGCAAAACAAAGTTGTGCTTCAACCATCCCCATAGTACCATTTATACAAATACATTTAGAGAATGAAGGAAAAAATAATATTACATCCTAATATTACAGTGATATTAAGAAATGGAAAGAAAAAATAATATTTGAGGCTCTAGTCAAGCAATCAAATTAATTTAAGAAACAAAGCAATTTTGTTTACTTTTGCTAAAAGATAATAAGGATGATAGATTGGAAATTTCTACCATCACTAACTTGAAATTTAAAGTCTAATATGAGGTTTTTTCATCTTTTCAAAAAGTCTTCTATGAGCCAAAAGGGTTGCCACCAAGAAGAGAGGTGGAGCATGAGATCCAACCCCTACTTGAATCTCTTTTACCAAACATTAGATTGTATTGGTAATCTCTTTTAGAAATCAATGAGATCAAGTAACAACTTTAGGATATGCTTGAACAAGGGGTTATATACCCTAGTACTCCACCTTGTGGTTCATCTATTGTGATGATAGAAAAGAAAGATGGTTCTTGGAGGCTTTGTATTGACTACCAAGAACTAAAATCACCATTAAAAATAGATTTCCTCTTCCAAGGATAGACTAATTGTTATACCAACTCTAACGTGCAAAATATTCTACTAAGTTGGATCTTAAATTAAGTTATCATCAGGTGCACATGAAAAAGAAGATACATGGAAGGCTACATTTAAAAGTAAGCAAGAAATTTATGAATTATCAGTTCTTCCTTTTGATTTGTGTAATGCATCAACTCCTTTTATGCGACTTATGAATGATTTGATAAGGGATATCATAGATAGTTGTGTGATTGTATGTCTAGATGAAATCCTAATTTCCAATTCTATATAGGAAGAACGTCTCATCCACATAAAACAAGTCTTGCAAAAATTTTAAAAAGCAACCACCATGTAATATGAAAAAATGTAAAAAAAGAATCATCAATTTCTATAATTCGCTGACTACTTTTATGACAATTACATAGATAGTTGTGTCATTGTTTATCAAGATGGGATTCTAGTTTTTAGTTGCAACCAAAGGTATTTTCATGGATAAAATATAAATCCAATGGTCTTTGCTAAACACTCAACAACCATAGATTGTGCAAATCAAATGACCACCACAATTTTATAAGGTTTTGAGAGTGTTTTTAGAATGGAGAATAGTGTGATTGGCTACATTGAACAACTCAACAAAGGTGGGGCTTGGTTTGATGTCAAGAAAATGTTTATAAAAGAATGGAGCCAGTGATTTTATATCACAACCTTTGCCTTAGTAAATGAAATAAAGGTGCTCAAGTTTTCATCAAGCCTTGACATTATAAAATAAGGCAAGCATACATGTCAAATAAGAAACATGTGCCTACATTAAAACAAATAAAAAGTCTATGTGAAGATATAGATTAAAGCTTTAGCTTAGTGAAAAAAAAGGTAAAAGCTCATGGGTTAATGCATTAAGTAAAGATTTCTCATGTGTAAAGAAAGAATAAAATCATGTATTGTATTAAGGCTTTGCCTTAATTAAAATCATAAGGCTTTGTCATATTAAAACAATAGGGCCTGCATGTTAAATCTTCACTGTTAGTATATAAAGGATTAAGCCTGTGGTTAATAAATAAGGTTTCATCTTAATAAAGAAAAAGAAACAGAGCCTGTGGGAAGTAAATGGATTTAGGAATTTTGTGTTGAAAACAAAGGAAGCAAACTTAAAAGAACTAAGCACTCATTATTCATGTCTAACATGAACCCCTAATAAATAAATAGGAAATACACATGTATTCTCTCAACAAATTCAATTATAGAGAATCTATCCCAGTTTGCTCAGTAATCATACTATTTTGAAATATAAAAGGCAGGTCATATTCTCCAAAGAGAATTCAATATATGAACCAGAAACAACATTTATCTCGATCTCAAATTCAAATACAAATTTCTACAGATTAAGTTTTCAACTCTGTAGTAATGACAACTAAAATGCACATAACCAACTAAATTCTTACCAGATCCATATTCATACCCATATGTGGAGAATTCTTTTGAAGATCATCTTGATACAGAATATACTTCAAGATTCATAACATAGTTCACCTATTAATGTTGAGAGCTTAAAATAATTTTGATGAAACAAGGAATGACAAAAGCTTGCTTGATAAAAATATAGGGACGTGATTTTCTCTTAATACATTGATCTATATGAAGACTCTAAAGATTAATTGAGTATCAAAAGGAGTAGTGAAAATTAGCGAAGGCAGAGAGAGAGAATTACCAATTGGAACCGAAAGGTGGGTTCCATAGAAAGGTATATGTTTGCAGAGAAAAAGAGGAGAGGGTGATGATTAAGTACATGGGTAAGCATCACATAGACTAATATTATATTGTTGAAGTCAAGGAAAACCATTTAATTTGAATATTCTTCTCTTACAATTGGTGATGATTAACTTGTTTTAGTACAACTGAATCACTTGACTCAGGTTTATTTATTCCCCTCCATTTGATAGGCATAGGCATTTCCCTTCTACTGTTGAAGTGGCACCAACTTGATAACCTTATACTTAATGTTTTGGGTCAAAGAACCATTAGTCTTTTATAACATCCAACTATAGTTCTTTAATTTTTGGTCAAGAACCCCCAAATCTCTTCTTTTCTTCAAGACTATATACTTGTATGGTTGAGGAAGAGACTAATAAGCTGCTCTCCCGCTTCCATTCTCATAACCTATGTCAATCATGTCTAGTTATCTTAAATATTCAAGGGCAAGGACTTTAGGTGTAACATATGTAGGGAGCTTGTATAATGTTCTCGTGAATCCATATAGTCTAATGGTTGTGCTATCTTGGGTAAAGAACCAATCACCTTTTTTAGTATTCTTGAAAAGTATTTGAGACTCTGGAAGTCTTAGGAGATATTATCATGTAAGGAAAGTGATTGTTGGCTGCAAAAATTATTCAATGAACATGTAATAATAGGAGGCCTTGTGAAGGTATGGAATCCACACAATTATTGGATCATAATGTGACACATTTTAGGTTGAAGGTGTTGTACATGTGGTAATATTGATGCAAAATCATATATGTTAAGAGGGATCAGTATCTAAATTTTTTATTGGCAAAAAATCTGTCAACTATGAATGCATATGCTCTTCTAGAAATGGGGTGAAGTCAAATCTCAAAGGGTTTTCATTTTTTATTCTCTACAACATTTTTAGCACTGCCAAATGTTCAGGCCCTACTATTAAGTCATTATCATGTCCTAGAAATCATGTTACCATACTACAAACATGCATGCCAGACTCCCTGTTGAATTGTGCTAACTCTATTTGATTTTTTTCAAGTTGTCTACTAGGCCTATTAACATCTAGGTTTTGCATGAATACGACATGGTCCCTAATTTGATCGCAATATTGGCATAACCAATTCCAAGGGAAATTCCTAGCATTTTCCTTATATTCCATGTAGATATCATAGATAAAATCATTATTCCCCCATTTTCCTCTTATTGTTCTTGTTGAGGGTTCATGCTACATAACACATGTGACAACAATCTCATAACATAGGTGAACAATGAGAACTAAGTGCCTATGAAGAGAGGAGGTCCAAATTATATCAACACATTTATTTGTGACTTGTGCACCTTAAATCATCAAATTTCTTGTCTCTTCAGTGAAATGTTGCTTCCTTTCATTAACTAGGGTTGGTTTTAGAGAGCATGGAATCATAAACTAAGTTTACATCATCTTGTACCAACTCACTTATAGTATGCGAAAAGACACTAGAAGAAGAATATTTTGTTACCAGGTGATCAGGTTGCATCATCTTGAAGGAAGAGTATGGCTACTTCAATGCCTAAACGCCCAAACTTATACTAGTTTATGGTAGCTCTATTAGACCATTACCCCTTATAATTTTTCTTGACATTGCCTAAGTTCTTGCTGCCATTCCACCACATTTATCTCTTGATGCTTTAGTTTTACTTTTTCCACTGGTGGTTTGCTTGGGTTTGAAAACTCATTTCCTTTCTCTTACCTTTTGAATGTCTTCAATGCTTCTACTTCAAATTATTTCCATTTAATAATCTCATTTGGACACTTATTTCTTTGGTAAATTATTTATAATTGCAAGTGCACTAAAACATAAGTGAAAAGATGTTTTTTTGTTGTTTAAATGTGGTGGTGGTGGACAAGTAGTAGTAGACACTTACCAATTCCCTAAATTCACCTAGACACACATGAAGACACTTGTGTTATGAAGAGACTCTACAATCTAGCATCTTCCCTTGACCTATAGCATATGTTGACATGAAGAAACTAGGCTTGATCTACATTAGTTTATGCCCTAGAACATGTGTGATCAAAATGGAGAACAACTCTATAGCAAGGCATAGCCCAAAACCAACCAACCCCCTTAGTATATAAAAGTTATACATATATGCCACTAAGGGTAGCTCTAAGGCTAAGAAATTAATCCAAGTGTCAACATGTGGAAGACCAAAGCATTTACAATACCAATTCAAAATCAAAATTGGAAAGAATTATATGACAACACAATCCAAAGCGAATCCCTAAAATAGTTGACTCTAACAAAAAGAGGGCAAGAATGCCCTCATGAACAAGTTCAAAGGACCTGCACACCATACTCTCACATTGGTATCTTAGTCAACATTAAGATCTAGAGTGGAACCACATAATGAAGGCCAAGACATGAACAAAGACAGCCATAATGGCCATATTGGGCATTAATCTCTCTGCAACCACCACCAAGCATAGTTAGCAAGGAATGGCCACTGCAACACTCCACTACATATAATAGAAAACCAAAATGAGTCCTTGGACCATCACATAAAAAGCATATTGAAATCACCCATCAATTGTGGCCACTTGTGTGATTAAAATCCCCATCACCTTTGAAATCCATCTACGAAGAGCCAATTTTTTTGCATAGGTACTAGAAAATGAATTGTGTAGGCACATTGAGTTAAACCATATAAGTTTGGTTTTGAACCAATAGTTTAGATCATGTTAGAGTGATGTGCTATGAATTAACAACTTAGAAGAAGCCACACATACACAAGAAGCTTGGAGGATATATGTTGAATAGTCAAGGAAGGGTACCAAGGCATTAGGTCCCACCAAGGGTAATGTGTCACATACCGATTGGGCCACACATGCCTAGGAACCACCATGTTATTCAAACAAGTTCCACATGAAACTTGCCAATAGGCCACTATAAGAAGCACGTTGCCATATTAGAAGATTGGGTCTACCATTGCCATTTGGTGACAAGTGGAAAACCATCATACAAATTTAAGTGTGCGTGAGATGGAGAACTAAAGACAGTGCCAACATAGGCTCTAGTTGGGGATGAGGATCACTTGTTGACACTACAAGAATCCATGAAATCTAGGTGGTAGATCAAAAAATAAAAGGAGTGGGGAATGACCACAGTAAAACAAAAAATGCATACGAAAGTATACACATGAATAAAACATAGATACACGATGACAAAATAAAGAAGGGAAACTCGTATGAAACATATACGTATAGCAAAGAGAAACTACTTAAATTGTGCCATTATAGAAAATAAATAGAAGACAAGGCTTTCATACCAACTCATGGCCGTGACCACAAGAAAATTGATCCATAAACTTCCCTTGCTAAAATAATATTACACCAACCCCTTGCTAAAAGAATATTACAGGTAAAGAAGTTGTTGAAATGTTCTTTTATAATGTATGGGTGCATTTTTGGCTTTCAAGGCCCTTTGTTTCAAATAGAGATAGTTTGCTGGAAATTTGGTCCAATTTATTTTATAAAGTAAAATGGATACAAAGCTCAATAAGCGTATTGCTTTTCACCCATAAACAGATGGCCAAACAAACGTGGTCAACAAGAACTTGATGCAACTCATAAAAGGATACAAAAATAAGTGTCCTAAGACTTGGGATGAGTCATTTACTTACTTCTATCACTCTTTTAACAGGGTAATTCATTCTTCCATAAATTAGTCATCTTTTTAGACATGCTTGGGTTATTAGCCGTCAAGTCCACTTAATGTAACTTTTGATCAGAAAAAAAAAACAAATAGAAAAAGATATGGAGGTTTCTAAAGTTTAAAAATTTATTTAGAGCATTAGGCAAATCCAATTCAAGGTAAAAGAACAATCAGAAAGAACTCAAATTTTGTATAGACAATGACATGATCAACATATAAAGGAACACAAAAACTAAAGGTAAGAGATGAAGTTTGGTTTTTATTGTGTAAAGAAAGACTATGGGGACAAGAAAAGAAAATTAAGCCACTAAGGTGTGGACCTATCACTATTTTGGAGGCCTAGTTGAAAATGCTTTCAAACTTGATCTACTCCCCTTCATGAAGATGCACTTGGTAGTAAATTGTGAATAATTGCAACTTTATGAGCCCTCTATTTTGAATAAAGAAGAGCATGTGCTACCCTCCCTAGAAGATTTAGGCATGGAAGGAAGAGTCATACTCATAGAGGATGTAGTTTTAGAAAATAAAACAATGGGAGCCAAGAATAGAGTCCAAGAATCATAGAAAATAGGACTCAAAGATCAAAATATCAAACAATCCAAATGGTATTCCAAAGAAAGAGTGGAAAAAATATTCCCCCACATAGTATCTCATTAAGCTTTTGTGGGACCAAAAGCCTCCTAAGAAGTCAAGGATCAGGTACCCAATAAAGGGTAGCTAATCCCAACAACTTCACACATCACCACCACAACCACACAATCAATTTAGACATAGAAGGATTTATACCCAGTTCAAATACATATTATGGAAGCAATAACAACAATCACTATTTTTATTAGTCAACATTAAGCATACAACACCTAGAATTGTGTCTCAGAATCTCAATTGATTCCAAATTCTAGTTCATAGATGGCTCTTGTGGGCTCTCAAGCTTCTCCTCTAGAGAGCTTAGATTATGAGTAAGGATTAAGATACCATTATGTTCTAAATCATTTTTACCCAATTGTTTTGCAGTTGCTATTAAGCATGCTTTTTTGTTCAAAAGATTGTGTTTAGGACTAGCTGTTTAGTTTTAAAATTTAGTCTTTAGGATTTGTTTCATTCATTTGGTTTAAGATTTGTATGTACAGGTTAATGATTGTACCTAATAGATAGATTAAGAGGAAATGTGTTTCAAATATTACTCTAAGATTGATTTATTTGTTTCATTTCCATTCAGGATGTGGATTTACAAGGTAGATTTTATATTGGTTTTGAATATTGTTTGCACTGTGACTATGATTGTAGAGTGATAGAAAATGCTTTTCAAGCAGGACTGGAGATCAAGGACAAAGGTCAAAATATTTCACTACATAGTCCTCAAAGGGAAACTGGCCTTTTTGATTGGTTTATTCATTGGGCTCATTGCAACCTTTATCAATCTAGTAGTAGAGAACATTGCAGGGTTCAAGCTGCTTGTTGCTTCTAAGTTGGTCTTGGAACAAAGGTAAACAAATTCATATAAAAAAAATTCACTGAAGTGCTTAGGTCTCATTAGTCATAATAGAATGGTAAAAAGAATTTCCATGTTGATTGGTTGTGGGACTAGAAAATTCAATGCAATATTGCATAACTTGATGAGGGAATGTAAATGTTTTGAAGTGCAGACATATCTACTTGCATTTGCAATGCTTATAGGTACGAATCTGGTAATTTCTTTATGTGCAATACTACTTACTACTTATATTGCCCCAATTGCAACAGGGGCTGGTGTGCTAGAGATTAAGCCATATCTCAATGGTGTGGATCTCCCAGGGTTCTTGGGTCCTAGTACACTTTTTATTAAGGTAATTTAGATGGTTAATTTTGAAATGGAAATGATGCCTGAATTGTGTCTACTGGCTAGAAATTCATAAAGTGTAATACATTCCATCACACATAGAAAGGTATAATGGAGCTGTCCATAAATCTATATATGTGCCTTTTTGTCTTTAATATTGAGCGTGGGTTAGAAAGCCACATCATTGGTACAAATTTTAATAGTGAAATGAATGGCACCATTGGGGTGGGGGATTTTTAAATGTTGGGTAGGTTGATCTTTTGATTGAACTCAAGATGCTAAATGAAACTATCAGATAATAAAATTTTGAATTACACTTATTATGTCTTCATGTACATGAATGACAACTTTCTCATTTTTGTTTAAATTGTTTTTTGATCTACCAATGCTCTTTTGGATAATTGAGTGGGATCTAGGGCCAACAAAGAAGCACTTTAGAACTCATCTTGGGCATCAATAAATAACTCAACACAAGAAATACAAATTGACATATTAACACAACAATATGCAATCAAAAAACAATATTCGAGTCAGGGCCCTTTCCCTGCTTAACCAATCAAAAACAATATCCAACTAAGTTATTGAAAGTCAACTATTGATACCTCATTCTACATCTAGAGATTACAAAATCAGTCCACTTTTTGCTTTGTAACATTTCCTTTTCGAATTGCTTTAGATGTCGGCCATATTTCTCCTCCTGTCAAAACATGGCACATGGACTAGTTAAACTAATTAATATGCAATCATTTACTTTTTCCTAGGAAAAAAAAATCATTTAACTTATTAAGTATACTTACAAATGTACAGATCAAGGCCTGTAAACCTTTCTGGCCACTATGATGCGTGACACAAAATTTGTCAAGCCTAGCCTTGGAGGCCTTGTCCTGAAATATATACTAATTAAATTTAACTATGCACAAATAAAATTTAAAAATCATTTAATAAATTTGATATAATCTTATGAGAAAATTCAAATACCTGCGTACTCTCCTCACTGGACTTCCTTCGTGCATCGGGCTTCTCATATGCTTTTACAAGCTCTTTCCATACTTTCACACTTACATCAGTTGACCTTTTTTTGAGCCTTAGTTTGGGAGGGAGTTTTTTTATCTTCTTTGTTTGGTTGCATTGAAATCTCTTACAGTTTTGAGACATTTGTAGCTTTATCTTCTTTACAAACCAAACTGTGCCAAATTCAGTCTCCATGTCATGGATAACTGCTTTTTGCAGGTGCATGGGTATCTTTGAGAATGGTAAATGTAGATGGTCGCTGAACTGTTGAAGGCATGATTCCTTCAACCTATTTACAAATTTTTTCTAGCATCTGTCATTTAGACTTCCCATGAAACCACATCGCATTCAATCTTGGTATCTTAGCTACCAATGCGAGATGCAAAACATGGCGTGGTGGAATAAGTCTATGTCCCGGGAGTGGCTGGGATATTGGAAGTCTCTGCTCCTTGTTCCACATTCTTAGAGTTTATTGTTATTTATTTCCTCCTAGATCTTTTTCTCGATCTAGGATTGGTTGGGGAATCAATTGATTCCCTTTGACATGGTTGATTTGGTTGCAATGTTTCAGGGGCTTTACTAGATGATTTTTCTATGTATTTGGCAAGCATTGTCAATTCCACACCATCCAATTTGTTCACTGCCTCTACCCCCAATATGGAAGCCAATGCCTCTTTATCTTTGTTAGTCTCATGTCCCTATATATATAATAAATTTCTTGTTTTAAATTTAGAAATAAAAAACTAGAAGATAAAAATCAAAGAAACAATGGAAACATTTACAAATTTATAAATTGATAATGAATTACCTCATTATGGCCAGATTTTTCTCCCTTTTCTCCCTTCCCTCTATTGCTTGACATTTTAAGGTGACCTAGGGCAAATTATTTTCATCCAACCTGTGGAGGCAAATGAAGTACACACTACCAGGTATGAAACAGTTTCCTATGAATCAATTGTTGCCTTGGGAGGGAATCTATAGTTCCGGGCCTAATTTTAGTTCGCTCACCCTCATCTCAAAAGCCCTATCTTGTATTGTCTCAACCAATCTCTATTCCCACAAGACCTAGCTACTAGGGCAGATACAGTTTAACGACTTGTCTTGAAAGCACTCAACTACTTTTTTAGGAAGGAACCGAGAAAGTTGTCTTTAGAGAAAGGTATAGAATGGGAATGATAAGTGAACCGAGGCATTGGGGTTTCAAAAATGTGTTCAATGCTCTTGGATGCATAGGAAATAATGCAATGTCTACAATTTTACCCTCCTCCTTTGGAAACACATGAGACTTGAATGATTCGCCTGTAAACAAAACAATATTCACAACCCTTTCTTCACAATCCTCTCCAGTTAATCCAAACAAAAATATTTGTGGGAACGAAAAAAAAAAATTGTAACCTTACCTATGGTGTTGCAAACTAAATTGAATTTCTCATATACTTACTCATAGCATATCCCTCAGAGGACACCCCCCTCTCATCTCTTCACGCAACATTTTTCCCTTTTTTCTCTTCTCTTCCTTTGTGCGACATTTTTCTCCTATCATCTCTTCCTTCACGCGAGAAGTTTTTATTTTTTATTTATGATTAATTAGTCGGCGCTATAGTTGACATAGTTAACGCTGACTTTCAGCCCTAAATGTAATCTTTTTGGGGTGCAAAAGGCGATGCAAAGTGCGCCTAATTTAGTGCCTAGCAATGCAAAATGATGTATTTTGCTTGGAAGTGGGTCTTCATTTGAAGCTAACTTTTGAATGAAGATATTTTTTATTATTTTTTGGAATAAAATAAATATTTTTGTTCAAATTTTACCTTCAAGAAGAGATATTTACTTATTATTTTATCTAATATAATAATATTAAATAATTTTCACTATTTAATTTTTCTATTTTAAGTAGGATGCATGATATAGAAATAGATAATGATTGTATTTTTTAATAGAGTGAAATTTGGACTACTAGTAGACATGACAACCCAGTTTTCATAGAGGTTCAAAGGCTTGACATTAAGGGTGGAGGTAGTTTGCATGTTCACCTTCAATATTTATGTTAGATTAATAAAATTATATTTTTTCTTCGATTAGTTTTAGTTTTTCTAAAAACTCAATTACCTTGAACTCTAAACCCTAAAATCTAAATGATAGACATGAAAAATATCAAACCCTAAAATATAAACACTATACACCAACTATTTACCACATGAAAATTTTTGAGCTAATTTTTTGAATATGCATAATTATTTTTACCTTTATGTATCAATATAGGTTTTGTCATCTCAATTTATATCAAGAAAAATAGAAAATGGATTCCAAATCTAATCCATTAAAAAATTACAAGTCAAAATTTTATCATGGTTCCCTATTTTATCTATTCCTTATCCCATGTCAATTTTGTGGGTGCAAAACTGATAGAGGTTAGATTTGTGAACTCAAAAATGACCCCTAAACTTTTAAATTTAAATTTAAATGGGCCCATGTTCACCCTATACAACTAGATGAGTCATCTAAAGTGTGAAATATTTAAAATTGCATGTTATAGATTTGTATAAAAGGACAAACCCTAATTCATTACTATCATCTTAGATATAGGGCTTATTGGGGAATTATTAAAAATCATCTATGAGAACTAAATCATTATCATGTGACATTGACATTGCATCAACATTCTAAGCGTATTGCATGCTTCCTTGTTGTCTTCAATCATTTATTTGTATCATTAAATTAGTAATAGGAGTTTAACTAAAGGAGAAATATCCTAGCCTAACAAAATCCTCAATAATGTCTATCGACATGACCCCTCTTAGACATAGGTTGTAGACATCGAGATAATAAATTATAGACATCCAATTCAGTGAAGATTAGATCTATAGTTAAGGTTTAGTTCTACGTGTAGGTTCATATTTTTATGCACTGAGATCAATTTCATATCCATGGAAGTGTATTGGAATGAAGCATCATGAATTTTATAGTTTTGAGATAGTTTTTTATAGTCCTAGTTAAATATTATTGCACTAATAAATCACTTAGCAATGTCTAGCATAGTCATATTTTCATTGAACCTAGAACTAAATAGTATTTTTTATTATTATTTAATTTTGAGCATTTATTTTAGTGGTGTTATTACTCTCAACTCTTTATCCTGGGTAGGTTATATTATTTATTCATTTTGATTTGATTAATTTACTTGGGATATTTATGTGAGGCATGTTATTTTGCCTTACATAAATTCATGAACCAAACATTCTTAAAAACACTCAGGTTTCATCCTTAGACTTTATCCTTCTACATTAAGGTTATAAATCTAACATTTTTAAGTAGATATGATTCATTTTATACTTTATTAGGGCTTGGATGCACCCCTTATCTATGTTTCATTGCTATTATCTTGATTAGAGTTTGGGATTTTTTTGTGTAATCTCTTTGATCCCACTAACCCACCCTTATTTACTGTATTATTGATAGATCATTCATCATGTATTATCATATATATTTGTCTATTGCCTTTATCCATGCATATATTACATATTTTGACAAGTTTTTACACTTTGTTAGATCTCATCATTCCATCCTTGATTAGATCTCATAATTGCATCCTAAAGTAGGTTTCAATCAAGAATAAGGAATCCAATATTTAGTTTTCAAAGAGAAAATATCTATGGTTTTATTGAATTTGTGGAAGAAGTGTAAGGTAGAGAACCAACTAAAATTATTAGTAATAGGTTTTCTTTCATCTAGGCTATCAAGGGACCATGGAAGGGATGTTCAGCTAAAATTATTAGTAATAGGTTTTATTTGTAATCAACTTGAAAATAAATGTCTTTTTGATGTGAATTTGTAGTCATCTTGTAATCATAAGATTTGAGTTCTAGTTGTCAAGATTTCAAGTGTAAACGTTTTGTGAAGAGCAAAATGTTGCAATGTCCTGTTTTGTTTTTCATAGTGCATCTTAATGAAAAGCGAGCGTATTAACAAGATAATTTCAACAATATTCTCTTGGTGCACAACTGTTATGTGACTATTGTCATTGTTGTTATTACATGATCCAAAGGAGGCCATGGAGAGAGGACGTGGATGGCGTAGAACTACTAAATCACATAGATGAAAGTGGGTGGAAATAGATATGACAATTGAATCTACAAATACAATAGAGGTAAGAAGAGAAAGCAACTTCAACCAAAGGAGGAAGGTATCTATGAATTCATAAATGCTACAACATAGAGGAGATAAAGTCATTTTTTAATCCATGAGGCCTCTGAGGTCAAACTTATTGGTTGAAAATGCATAGGAATGGTGATTAAATGTGATTCTATGATCAAGGGAAAAGTTTTAAAATTAGGATGGACAAAACATGATATCAATATGTCAAATAAATGACTAAAGTGAGGTTTTGTGTTGAATAGCATATTCGTTAAAATGATATAATTGGTGTACTAAAAAATATTTACTATGTTTTGTATTATAGGGGTGAGACGAGGCCATGACAACAAATCATGTCATATCAAATGAGGACACAATAGATGAAACGGGACATCAGGTACTCAAATTTTGACTTAACTTAGGAAAAATGATTTGATGGCATTTTTTGATACGTCCATCTTTTTTCACAGTATTATTGAAATTTATAATGTAATATCCAATCTTGACATAAATTAATGCATGTTGTTGATTATTTTAGATGGAGATTGGAGAAAATTCAGAGCCTAAGCATTCAACTAGCAAAAGAACAATATTTGTACATGGATGTGGACCTAAAACTGTTAAATCATGTAGAGGACAGTGGATGGAAGAGGATATGACAATGCATCCTACAGATACAACAAATGATTGCACTGAACAAGAGGTTGGTCAAGACTATAGTACATGGGATGAATACTTTGAGAAAATTGTTGTTTGTGGATGTTATGTATGTCATGGAAAGAAAAAATTCAAATGAGCGATTGTACAAAGACATTACATATATGATGAGCTTCCAGTCGGTAGTATGCCTCCTACAATCGATTCAAATCCAATAGGAATTATGGTAAGGAATTTTCCAATTTGATATAAATAACATGTATACTGATGGAACTTGTAATTTTTTTATGTTCCATCTCAAAATCTTGTCACATTTTAAATACTGGGTTGGTATATGGGGGATTTGAGTCCTGCTTGTCATAACTGTTGTAGGGTTCTGTAATATTTTGAATCCTTCCTTATAATACTTCCAGGGTTGATTATTTAGGCCAACGTTCTTTCTTCGTTGTTGCCTTCCCGTTGCCCGTTTCTAGTCACATTAAAACATCTTATACCATTCACTGTCGTAGGGTAACTGGTCCCCCATGCCTAGGTCCGAGTTTCTTTTATTTTATAAGGTTAAGTAAAGGGCCTTTTTTGGCCTTTAAATCCTTTGCATTTCATGACTTAGAAGCTTTTGATCCCTTCTCTCATGTCATCCTAGAGGGTCCCCTTCATTAGAACAACTTATGAGCATGTGCTTGAAAGTTTTCGCCTGAGTTCTGTCGACCATCTCTCTTTATCGCGTATCACAAATTTCATCTAGAGTGTATGTTTTGAACTGGAAATAGGCGATGAGCGACATTTCCTTTTATCACTCATCACAGATAGCTTTTGGAGCTCCCGATTTCAATGAGCGATGAGTGATGCTCTTTTTTTTCTCCTTGTATCGTTGATCGCTAATGGCTTTTGAGATTTAAATTTATAATAGCGATAAGCGATGGCCTTCGGTCTTCATGTTCTTCTCTACATCACTCATCATGAATGGTTTTGAAAAGGTAAATTTGTAATAGCGATGAGCGATATGATGGATCTCTCGAACTTCGTGTATCATGGATAGGTTTTAAATGATAAGTTCTACATTAGTGGTACACGATATGAGTACTTAGTGTCATCTCGTGGATCTCTCAACGCTAATTTCTTGCAAAATGTATGAGGAGGATTAGCGATGAACGATGGCCTGGTGATTTTTTATTTTCTTGCATCGTGCATCGCAAATTCATTCCAAGGCTTAAGTTCCAAAAGAGCAATGAGCGATGGAATTATTTTTTCAAGTTTCTTTCACTAATTTGAATAGATCTTATGTGCGATGGGAAGATGATCATGATTGAGGATGGGCCATTGATCCAAGGGCTAAGGTTTCATCGCATGGATACTCATATTGATGATGGGGGTGATAAAGGATGAGATGCATTAGTGATAGGTAACGACTATTGCTAGAAAAGGGCAACATGGTAGAATCCTGAGGACATTGTATAAAGCAAAAAAGGAAAGTAGCAGGATGAATGGAGAACCATTGATATTATTTTAAAACTGGACGATCCAATAGACTGAACTTCATCACAATAATACTCTCATCGCTAATTACACCCTAGAATTTGGGGCGAGTCTGTGATGAGCGATGAAGTGTATAAGGAACTGTTCTCTTTAAAATGCTATTTTTATGTACTTCGCTGATATTAATGAGGAGCACGGATTGAGTTGGCAATGCATGGTAATTGTCAGATTGCGTCCGATTAATTAGGATTAAGGGGATAACATGGCAACATTTGAGGTGACATCACTGCTTTCTAGGAACACGTTGCTAAAGGCCAAAAAATGATGCTCATGATCACCATGGAAGAAGTTTTATCTCCTCTAAGATCAACGACCCATATTTAAAGCTGAGTTGCTGAGTTATCAACTCGCTCGCACGAGGAGTTCTTGAATCATTAATTTCTGCATGCTCCAAATTGTCTATTTAATGCAGATTCCTTGTTGTTCATTTTCAACATCTTTCAAGTCTGCAGTGAATGTGAGGTGTGGGTTAGTGAAGAAGTGTAAGGGTGCTAATTTTCCCTGAGTTGAAAGCTTTGATTCAGAAGCTTTTGGGTTATCAATTTCTACTCATTTTAGACTAGTTATTTTTCATCTTTTATTTTGAAAGATGGGAAAGACTGGTATGCCAATTCAGCCTATTAGGAGGTCTAGTCAGCTTAATGTGTTTGAGTGCTATGTGGATATATCTATAATTGAGCAAGAAAACCAGGCAGCCTCTGAGGTTTCAAAGGGTAAGAGGAGGGCTCAAGGTCACAAGAAGAAAGAAATTGTCCAGATTACTTACAATTTAAGGAACATGACCATTCCTGAAGAATTGGTCAAGTTTAAGGGCAAGGGATAGGCTAAGCCTGTGAAGAAGCTCAGGAGGAAGGAAAAGAGTCATAGGGTATGTCTAGGGAAGCATAATTCTCCCATTGAGCTCTTTAATAGTCCTTCAGATGCTGAAGGTGACACTGACTCGGGGTACGACCAATATCTTCTCTCTTTGGTACCATACGAGAGCTCTGATGATGATGTATTGATGGTTCCTCCAATTTTGTCATGAACAAGGAGTTGTCGAGCATGCTTAGGTACTGACAAATCGGAATAGAGTTTGCTCCCTATTTTTTTTTTGATGAAACCATGGTCTTTGCATAGGAGGTGTTCTTATCAATATGTCTGTGGTTTTGGTCTTTTACTCTTCCATGTTGATGTGGAATTCCTCCGACTAATATGATGCATAATCTTTTTGTTCAATATGGATGTGGCAACAACGACTAGCAGTACCCTGTGCATGTGCTTTGTCTTTTGTTTTCCCCTCTTCTTAAATGATTACATAAAACCACCTGGGGAGTTTTTCGAGAATCAGTTGAAATTAGGTTTTGAAATGAAATTGTAACTCGACCGGATGCTTGTTGCTCCCTTGTTTATAAAGGGGATTTCATGGATGAGAAAAAGGAGTTCAGAGAAAATTTTGAGTCTAGAAAGGTCTAGGTGAAATCTATGCTCAAAGAGCAGAAGAATGTGTAAGTGTGAATAAGTAAAAAGGAATAAAACACTTCTTAATGAAACATTGTATCAAAGATCAAGCTAATAATCTACTGAAAGCGTCTCATTGACTCCTATCTTTAAAGATTTATTAAGCTATTGTGCTCTCGGATTTAAATAACACTATAACTGTTAAAATGATAATCTAAAGAATGGAATGATGCTGAGGCAAGGATATGAAGCTAATATGATAAAATCTAGATGATAAAAGAAACTAATATAGCATGGCTTGACATGAAAACTGATAAATGAAGCTACAGGAGGCAACCATGATATGAAAATTGATTGTTGGATGCTTGGATGCTTGAGGCTTGATGCTTGATGCTTGAAATCCTGCAGAGTAAGAGTGCATAAGTTAGATAATCTAAATCCTTTTCTTAGTTGAATGAAGCTTTATTTATAGATTTGTTGGTTGTAGAAATGCACAAGAATGGCAAAGAGAGGCTTGGATTCAATCTGGAGGATTGAATGGTGAGAGATGGAGGAGATTGAGAAGATTTTGGGGATTGTCTCTACCCATGAGAACACCAGACAAGAGAAGAGGAAGGATTGATGGAAGAGGATTGAGAGAAGAATTTGCAATTTGTCTCCAATTTGTCTCCAAATCTTCCCATGGAGTTTGAAAGCATTAATTTTGACATATTTTGACATAAATTAGACATAGGATATCTAATTTGATTTTGAGGAAATATAGAGGAAAATTCTTTATGCCTTTATTTAAATATTTTTTATTTATTTAAATTAGCCAAAGAAGGATAAATAATTTAATAGAACAAAACTATAGAATTTGTTTATTAAATTAAAATAGAAGAATACAATATTTAATCAATAAAGTGTATGACCTTTATTTAATTAATTTAAGATTGATGGGATAGAATAAAATAGGGAAATGATAATTAAATCAAACAAAGTATTTAATTTTGTTTATTTAATTAAGATGAGATAATAGAAGAATTGGAAGAATTTAATGTGAATGTGAATGTGAACGTGAACTATATAAATAAATATTTATATTTATTCAACAGTAGAAGAATTTAGGATAATTAATCAGATAAGTCGTATTCAATTAATCGGATTCTCCAGACCAATTTTAGGTGTATACATTTTGCCCCTCTTTGAATTGATGTGTTTACGCATTGCTTCGAAGAAAATTTTGTTACTACTGCCAGTATTGATGAAAAAAAAAAATCAGTATGCCCTAGACATGCCCCAAATATTGATTTTCAGATGATTGCCGATAATATGCCCCCTTGGGAGATAAATTAATGATTTGATGATTTTTTAGAATTTTTGAATTTTCATGAAGATTTGATGAAAAAATAATTTATCTCCCAACATTGATGAAGAAAATATAGCCCATGGATGAATTTCAATTAATTTCATAAATAAAATTAATTAAATAAAAGAAATCCCTCAAAAATCCCTTTTCAAAAATCCATACAATGTCCAAAAGGTCATTTTCATTCCCATTTGAACTTTGTGACTTTCAAATATCTAGTGAGAGAGACATTTGAGCTAGCTAAAGCAAGATGCCTATCCCCTATCACACTCACCATTTCGAGTGCATGCGATGTCACCAGTGGCCGGCCGCCTATGGACCTGCGGTATGTACCCATAATCCACCTCGTAGTTTGTGCATTCTCGATATTCGCGCTTTTAAAAAAAAATGTTTTAGCGTGTTTTTCGTAGTTTAGCGCATCAATGTCATGCTGTAGCACTTTGCACTCCGGTGTAGCACTTCCATTAACTATTGTAGCTCTTTGAGGAATTAGCGCTTTCGTTAATTTATCTAGCACTTTCGTAGGAAAGTTTAGCGCTTTCAAGATTTAGTGCTTAGATAGTCAGATTTAGCGCTTCAACGCCTGATCTTAGTGCCTAGAAAGTTCTAGTGCTTTGATGGAATAAATTGGTGCATCTATGATCTGTTATAGCGCTTTGATGGACTATTTTAGCGCATCGAAGTGCTAAAATAGCGCTTTGAGTAAAGTAGCGCTTCAGATGCCTATTTTAGCGTATCAAAGTGTTCAAATAGCGCTTCTGGTTTTGTACCGCTTTGGATGCCTGTTTTAGCTCATCTAAATGATGAAGTAGCGCTTTTGATTTATAATGCTTTGGATGCCTGTTTTAGCGCATCCATGTCAGATTTGCAGATTTGGCACAATTAACCTTGATTTCGTCAATTTCGATCATGTCCATTCTTCAATTTGGTATGATTTGATTATCCAAATTCTCTAATGACTGATTTTGATGATTAATAAGACTTACTCTCATGATAGGCGAAAATAATCCTATTTGTGATGATCCTCATGATAGGTGAGGAATGATTTTATATCTGATAAACCTCATGATAGGTGAGATTAGATAATGTTTGTGATGAACCTCATGATAGGTGAGGTTTGTTGACGTTTGTTCATGAATTTTGATCAAAAATTCATACCAAAGTTTGATTGGATCTAATAGTAGAATGACTTTTGATTTTTGACATAGTGCACTAATTTTAAACTTTCCATGGTGATAGGAGGGTCTAGGTAATCTCCAGATGCGAGAGTGGTTTCCGTGGACTACTGATTTGATTCATCATCTAACTCCTGATGAGATTCAGATCATAGGTCGATGTGGTATGTCCAGTCTCTTTGATATGCCCCAGATTAGGATTAATTGGGGTCTCCTTACTGCTTTGGTTGAGCGGTAGCACAGTGACCATAACACCTTTCATCTACCCACCGACGAGATGACAGTCACACTTGAGGATGTGTGGCGGATATTGTAGATACCATTTATGGGAGAGATCATTGTCTATGATTCACATGAGGCTGGTGGGAGAGATGCACTCCGTAGAGTTTTCCAGGATCAACATATTGTAGGACCGAGTGTCCGATGGTGGGTGATGGCTGACACCTATGCTTCACTACTAGCAGTGCTAGCTGGATTCATTGGAGGTTTCCTTTGTCTTGATCGCAAGTCAAAGGGATTCTCTGTGGGTTGGGGCCATATTCTATAGAGCATGGTCATGCATGGGACTAGATATGCGTGGGGGATGTGTATGCTAGCCCACCTCTATCATGATTTACATTCAATAGTGTACTTGGGAGGGCGCACCCTATCAGCAGGGGTGACTCTTTTACAGGTGTGGGAATGGGAGCATTTTTCCATAACACGACCATTTTCGGTTCTTGAAAGACCTGCAGGCAGACCCTATGTTTTTTGATACAGAGGTAGACTTACCCAGGCTCAGATGGGTAAGTTAGAGCATTGGAGATGGGTTTTGGATGACATGGAGAGTGTCATCTGGCAGCATGATCTGGACTGTGAGAAATGGGATGAGGATGATGCAGTGCTCAGGTACTTATGTGATTCCATGTATTTGCTCAGCAGGACCCCTTTTGTCCTTGAGAGATTTTTGTTGCGGTGGGTTTATAGGCAGTATGGTATTATACATTGTATGCCTCAGGGGGTTGCTCATTATGCCCAGCGTCAGAGTGATGTAGCAAATTGGGGGCCATGCTTGTCTTATGAGACACTAGTAGAGGGATACCAGACTCTACAACCATCAGCTTGGGATATGTGCAAAGATATTGCAGAGGCGGCGGTTATAGGAGAGTATGCAACATTTTTGGCTTTTCATCCACATCCTCAGATTACCATTCCCGACGAGCCAACACCTTTACCTATGGAGGAGAATGTTGTTGAGGGTGAGGAGGATAGTGGGGATGATACTCAGTCAAGCAGCAGTACTAAGAGCGTCAGTGATGAAAGCAACAGTGATGACGGGGATGGTAGTGGTGGAGGTGGTAGAGGGGTTGGGCTAGATAGTGTTCGTCCATCATTGAGCAAGCCTTGCAAGAGGTGAGCAGTGGCAGTGCCTTCAATTGAGCATCAGAGACAAATTGCCAGTTTTTAGACACAGGTACAGACTCTGTAGGGACAGTTGGTGCAGGCACAGGGTTTTTTTGTACACACATAGACTTAGATGCAGAGTCAGGCACAGGGTCATGCACAAACATTGACACGGGTACAGGGACAGTTGGCAGTTGTTCAGACTCAAGTTAATACTTTGACAACCAAAAGGGATAGTGCTAGACAGATTGTTAAGAGGGCATAGGAGACTACTGAGACACTACAAAGAGTAGTTGATGGTACCTCTGTTGTCGACTATATGAGGTAGGTTTTGCGGGCTGGCCAAGAGGCAGAGTTTTACAGGGGTTGATATCATGATGCAATGCCTGCTGATCATAGAGTAAGGTATGCCCCATTGAGATCTGGTCGGACACGTACCTGAATAGTTAGCGAGGGTGTGACATAGCCTCCACGGAGAGATCCCAGAGATCCTGGTCCTTCTGGGGTGGTGGTGGTACTAGTCCTGTTATGCCTACTCATTCTGGTAGCAGCAGATCATAGATGCCATTTGTGATTTTGAGACATTCTTTTTGAGATATGATGTATACTTCGAGTCAGCTTATTTTTGATGATGTATCATTTCTGATTTCAGACTTCATTGTATACTTGACATTGATGATATATATGATATGCAGTTGATTACTATTGATTTATGATGGTTATTATTCTATGATGGATGCATTTATTATGTGATGATGTTGTATGTGATAATTCTATGATGAATGCTTTTATTTTAATGTGGTGATGATTATTTTAAATGCTCCTGTATGGATATATGATGTATGAATTTTATGATGTTCTAAATGATGATCTATGATGTATGGATGTATGGATAATAATGACATGACTTGCATTTATTTTAATGTGATGAAATGTATGGATGGATGGTGAATGCTTTTATTTTAATGTGATGTTGTAATGGACGATAATGGAATGAATGATATGGTGTAATGAACATGATGTATTTATTTAAATGATGGTTTGTGATGGACGATAATGCAATGAATGATATGGTGCAATGAACATGATGTATTTATTTATGATATGATGTGGAAAATATGGTACAATAAATGTATAACTATTTGATGTTAAATTCATGAATGATGAGATGATAAACGCTTTGCAATGATGAGATGATGCTCTTGAATTTTTTTGATGATTTTTGTCAAGTATACTCAATAATATATGTAGAGAAGATAATCATTAATTGGAATCCTTTATGCAACAATCACTCTGCAGATGTAGAATTTATTATGAATGTAGTCTAATTTTATCATGCAACTATATGCAAACCATTGTCATTTTCACAATACTTTGTGCTTGGTATCATCATAGAGCTTTTTAGGATGTTGAAAGTGAGTACAAACGTTAATGGTATATGTTAGACCAATGACGACTTGAGTACTACTTTCATGATTTTTAATATTGCAAGTGAACAAGCATCTAGGTATAATTGAACCGAGATGACCTGAGCATTCATTGCATAAATAGGCAGTGATTAATCATTTTAATGTGTGAATTATGAATGTCATCGGTGATACATTTGCATAGCACATCCCCCGACAATTCACACATTTATATGATTAACTTACAAACAACAGACAATAAAAATATCATTCTTCTTCCTTGTTTCTCTAGTTCATTTACATCATTGAGTTACTCCAAAGAAATGATAATATCAATCAAAAATACAATTTATCCACCTCTTACTTAGAGTGTTTCAATCATTATTCAGATTAGATCATCCATCTTGATTTTGTGATGTTTTTGTGATTTTCCAATATTTTGACCAAAGACCTAACTTACTAACCTATCCTAGGGGTCTTAGGGGCTGATCAAATATTAGCCTTTCCTATGTTACACACGCAGAGACCACGTAGTTTGACTGACACAGACCCACATTGTTTTTTTTGCTTTTCTAGATTGAATTTTTGACCTATTTTTTGAATTTTTTGATATGATATAGATGTATGATGCTGCGTTTTGATCATTGTTTTTGTGTACTTGTCATATTGTTGTTTTCCCATTTGGCGAAGCCAATTTTTTTGTTGCCCCTAGGGATATCCAGATGTTGCCCCCAAGCTAGAGTAAAACATGACCATGTGAAATGATTTGATAATGGTTGCAAATGATGGCAAGAATAATGATATGATATAAAATGGTAATGACTTCTAGACTAATGATCCTGATATGTATCAAAATAGATGGGAAAGCTGGTTTAGAATTACATACGATGCCTGTTTCTAGGTTTTCACCATATGTTTTGATTACACTCTTTGTTTTGCATATTTTTCTTTTTCTCATATTTTCTTCTTTTTGTATTTATTTTTTTTGTTTTTGTATTTTCTGTTGTCAAGACGCCTGTTTGCCAGGTTTTCGTCAAGAAAACCCTTTTCCAAAAGTTTGACCTGTGCACTAGGAAATTTAGGTGTAGAAATTTCTAAGATGGATATTGTTGATAGGTTCATCAAACAAATCCCCTTTTGATGTTGATAGTTGATAGGCCCTTGATCTGTACACTGATATGATGACAAAAGGACCTAGCCAGTTAGGCTCAAATTTCCCTTTATTTTCCCTATCTTGTTGATTTATAGGGTTCTCTTTTAGAACCAAATCGCCAACTTGAAAGACTTTGGGCTTTACCCTATTCCTTGATATTCTTTGTTGGTAAGCCGTGAGATGGTTGACAGCTTGTTGACGATGCTCATCCAACAATTCTAGTTTTTGAAGTCTAGATACCCGATAGTCCTCATCTGAAATGATTCCTCTGAGTGATACACAGAGTGATGGAATCTCTACTTCAATAGGTAATATGGTTTCTGATCCATCTACCAAGGCATATGGTGTAGCTCATGTTGGTGTTCTGATACTGGTTATGTAGGCTGACAGTGCAGGATTAAGCTAAACATGCCAATCACGTCCAACATCATTAATCATCTTTTTGAGTATTTTTAGAATTATTTTGTTAGAGGCCTCTGCTTGGCCATTTCCTTGAGGATAGTACGGTGCTAAGAAACGATGTTGGATATGAAACTTCTCGCACAATTCTTGGACATATTGGTTCATGAATGGTCTTCCATTATCAGTGATAATAGTTGAGGGATGCCATACCGATAGATTATGTAATTCAATATGAACAAGGAGATCTGCTTTCCAGTGATAGTTGTAAGAGGCACTGCTTCTATCCATTTTGTAAAATATTTTGTAGCTGTTATTATGAACTTGTGTCCATTGGATGAAGAGGGATTTATCTTTCCTACCAGATCTAGTCCCCATTAACAAAAGGGCCATGTTAATGTGAATGGATGCAACTCTTGAGCTGGTGCATGAATCAGATTATTGTGAATCTGACACTTTTGATATTTCTTTACAAACTGATAAGATTATTTCTCCATGCATGGCCAATAATATCCTAAATGAAGGAGTTTCTTCGCTAGGGTTATACCACTCGAATGAGTGCCATAAATACCCTCATGAACCTCACGTAAGGCCATCTCAAATTCATCATTTTCTAAACATCAGAGTAAGGTACCATCAAGACCTCGACGATAAAGGATGTCGGTGATTAAAATATGTCGGACGGATTGGCAGATGAAACTACGTTTTTGGTTCCTGGAAAGATCGGGAGGGGGGAATAAAACACTTCTTAATGAAACATTGTATCAAAGAACAAGCTATTAATCTACTGAAAGCGTCTCATTGTCTCCTATCTTCAAATATTTATTAAGCTATTGTGCTCTCAGATTTAAATAACACTATAACTGTGAAAATGACAATCTAAAGAACGGAATGATGTTGAGGCAAGGATATGAAGCTAATATGATAAAATCTAGATGATAAAAGAAACTAATATAGCATGGATTGACATGAAAACTGATAAATGAAGCTATAGGAGGCAGCCATGATATGAAAATTGATTGCTGGATGCTTGGATGCTTGGATGCTTGAGGCTCGATGCTTGATGCTTGAAATCCTACAGAGTAAGAGTTCATAAGTTAGATAATCTAAATCCTTTTCTTGGTTGAATGAAGCTTTATTTATAGATTTGTTCACTGTAGAAATGCACAGGGATGGCAAAGAGAGGCTTGGATTCAATCTGGAGGATTGAATGGTGAGAGATGGAGGAGATTGAGAAGATTTTGGGGATTGTCTTTACCCATGAGAACACCAGGCAAGAGAAGAGGAAGGATTGATGGAAGAGGATTGAGAGAAGAATTTGCAATTTGTCTCCAATTTTTCTCCAAATCTTCCCGTGAAGTTTGAAAGCATTAATTTTGACCTATTTTGACATAAATTAGACATAGGATATCTAATTTGATTTTGAGGAAATATAGAGGAATATTCTTTATGCTTTTATTTAAATATTTTTGATTTATTTAAATTAGCCAAAGAAGGATAAATAATTTAATAGAAAAAACTATAGAATTTGTTTATTAAATTAAAATAGAAGAATATGCTATTTAATCAATAAAGTGTATGACCTTTATTTAATTAATTTAAGATTGATGGGATAGAATAAAATAGGGAAATGATAATTAAATCAAACAAAGTATTTAATTTTGTTTATTTAATTAAGATGAGATAATAGAATAATTGAAAGAATTTAAATGTGAATGTGAACGTGAACTATATAAATAAATATTTCTATTTATTCAATAGTAGAGGAATTTAGGATAATTAATCAAATAAGTCATATTCAATTAATCGGATTCTCCAGACCAATTTTAGGTGTATACATTTTTCCCCTCTTTGAAGTGATGTGTTTACGCTTTGCTTTGAAGAAAATTTTGCTGCTACTACCAGTATTGATAAAAAAATAAAATCAGTATGCCCCAGATATTGATTTTCAGATGATTGCCAATAATATGCCCCATCGGGAGATAAATTAATGATTTGATGAAAAAATAATTTATCTTTCGACATTGATGAAGAAAATATAGCCCATGGATGAATTTCAATTAATTTCATAAATAAAATTAATTAAATAAAAGAAATCCCTCAAAAATCCCTTTTCAAAAATCCATATATGGTCCAAAAGGTCATTTTCATTCCCATTTGTACTTTGTGACTTTCAAATATCTAGTGAGAGAGACATTTGAGCTGCTGGAGCAAGATGCCTATCCCCTACCATACTCACCGTTTCGAGCGTGTGCGACATCACCAATGGCTGGGTGCCTACATACCTCCGATCTGTACCCATAATCCACCTCTTATTTTGTGCATTCTCAATTTTTGTGCATTTTTTTATTTTTATTTTTAGGTTTTAGCGTGTTTTTCGTAGTTTAGCGCATCAATGTCACATTGTAGCGCTTTGCACTCCAGTGTAGCACTTTCGTTAACTATTGTAGCACTTTGAGGACTTAGCACTTTCATTAATTTCTCTAGCACTTTCATAGGAAAGTTTAGCACTTTCAAGATTTAGCGCTTAGATAGTTAGATTTAGCATTTTGATGCCTGATCTTAGCACCTAGAAAGTTCTAGCGCTTTGATGGAATAAATTGGCGCATCTATGATCTGTTATAGCGCTTTGATTAAAGCGGCACTTTGATGGACTATTTTAGCACATCGAAGTGCTAAAATAGGGATTTGAGTAAAGTAGCGCTTCATATGCCTATTTTAGCGCATCGAAGTGCTGAAATAGTGCTTCTGGTTTTGTAGCACTTTGGATGCCTGTTTTAGCGTATCTGAATGATGAAGTAGCGCTTTTGATTTTTAACGCTTTGGATGCCTGTTTTAGTGCATCCATGTTAGATTTGCAAATTTGGCACAGTTAACCTTGATTTCATCAATTTCGATCATGTCCATTCTTCGGTTTGGTATGATTTGATTATCCAAATTCCCTAATGACTGATTTTGATGATTAATAAGACTTACTCTCATGATAGGCGAGAATAATCCTATTTGTGATGATCCTCATGATAGGTGAGGAATGATTTTATATCTGATAAACCTCATGATAGGTGAGATTAGATAATGTTTGTGATGAACCTCATGATAGGTGAGGTTTGTTGACATTTGTTCATGATTTTTGATCGAAAATTCATACCAAAGTTTGATTGGATCTGATAGTAGAATGACTTTTAATTTTTGACATAGTGCTCTAATTTTAAACTTTCCATGGTGATAGGAGGGTTTGGGTAATCTCTAGATGCGAAAGCAGTTTTCGTGGACTACTAATTTGATTCCTCATTTGACTCCTGATGAGATTCAGATATAGGTTGATGTAGTCTGTCCAGTCTCTTTGATATGCCTCAGATTAGGATTAATCGGTGTCTCCTTACTGCTTTGGCCGAGCGATGGCACAGTGACCATAACACCTTTCATCTACCCACCGGCGAGATGACAGTCACACCCAAAGATGTGTGGTGGATATTGTGGATATCGTTTATGGGAGAGAGTTGTTTATGATTCACATGAGGCTGGTGGGAGAGATGCACTCCATAGAGTTTTCCAGGATCAGCATATTGCAGGACCGAGTGTCCGATGGTGGGTGATGGCTGACGCCTATGCTTCATTACCAGCAGTGCTAGCTGGATTCATTGGAGGTTTTCTTTTTCCTGATCACAGGTCAAAGGGATTCTCTGTGGGTTGGGGCCATATTCTAGAGAGCATGGTCATGCATGGGAGTAGATATGCATGGGGGATGTTTATGCTAGCCCACCTCTATCATGATTTACATTCAGTAGTGTACTTGGGAGGGTGCAAGTTATCAGTAGGGGTGACTCTTTTACAGGTGTGGGCATGGGAGAATTTTTCCATAGCACAACCATTTCCGATTCTTGACAGACCTATAGGCAGACCCTATGTTTTTCGATATAGAGGTAGACTTAACAAGGCTCAGATGGGTAAGTTAGAGCATTGGACACGATTTTTGGATGACATGGAGAGTGTCATCTGGTGGCCTTATCTGGACTGTGAGCAGTGGGATGAGGATGATGCAGTGCTCGGGTACTTATGTGACTCCATGTATTTGATCGGCAGGACCCCTTTTGTCCTTGAGAGATTTTTGTTGGGCTGGGTTTATAGGTAGTATGGTATTGTATAGTGTATGCCTCAAGGGGTTGCTCATTATGCCCGACACTGGAGTGATGTAGCAGATTGGGGGCCATGCTTGTCTTATGAGACACTAGTAGAGGGATACCAGACTTTGCAGCCATCAGCTTGGGATATGTGTAGAGATATTGTAGAGGCATCGGTTATAGGAGAGTATGCAACATTTTTGGCTTTTCATCCACATCCTTGGATTACCATTCTCGATGAGCCAACACCTTTACCTATGGAGGAGGATGTTGTTGAGGGTGAGGAGGATAGTGGGGATGATACTCAGTCGAGCATCACTGATGATAACAACAGTAATGATGGGGATGGTGGTGGTGGAGGTGGCAGAGGGGTTAGGTCAGGTAGTGTCGATCCATCATCGAGCATGCCTCGCAAGAAGTGAGCAGTGGCAGTGCCTTCAGTTGACCATCAGAGACAGATTGCCAGTTTGTAGACAAAGGTACAGAATCTGTAGGGATAGTTGGTTCAGGCACAGGGTTTGCTTTTACAGACATAGACTTAGATGCGGAGTCAGGCACAGGCTCATGCATAGACATTGGCATAGGTACAGGGATAGTTGGCAGCTGTTCAGACTCGGGTTGATACTTTGATAGCCGAGAGGGATAGTGCTAGATAGATTTTCGAGAGGGCATAGGAGACTGCTGAGACACTACAAAGAGTAGCTGATGGTACCTCTGTTGCCGACTATATGAGGGAGGTTCTACGGGCTGGCCGAAAGGCAGAGTTTTATAGGGGCCGATATCATGATGTAGTGCTTGCTAATCATAGAGTTAGCAAAGCCCCATCGAGATCTGGTCGGACACGTCCCCGAAAAATTAGCGAGGGTGTGACCCAGCCTCCATAGAGAGATCCCAAAGATCCTGGTCCTTCTGGGGTGGTGGTACTGGTCTTGTTATGCCTGCTCATTCTGGTAGTAGCATATCATAGATGCCATTTGTGATTTTGAGACATTCTTTTTGAGATATGATGTATACTTTGAGTCAATTTATTTTTGATGATGTATCGTTTCTTATTGCAGACTTCATTGTATACTTGATATTGATGATATATATGATATACAGTTGATTACTATTGATCTATGATGGTTTATTATTCTATGATGGATGCATTTATTATGTGATGATGTAGTATGTGATGATTCTATGATGAATGCTTTTATTTTAATGTGATGATGATTATTTTAAATGCTTGTGTATAGATATATGATGCATGAATGTTATGATGTTCTAAATGATGATCTATGATGTATGGATGTATGGATAATAATGACATGACTTGCATTTATTTCAATGTGATGAAATGTATGGATGGATGGTGAATTATTTTATTTTAATGTGATGTTGTAATGGACGATAATGGAATGAATGATATGGTGTAATGAACATGATGTATTTATTTAAATGATGGTTTGTGATGGATGATAATGTGATGAATGATATGGTGCAATGAACATGATGTATTCATTTATGATATGATGTGGAAAATATGGTACAATAAATGTATAACTATTTGATGTTAAATGCATGAATGATGAGATGATGCTCCTGCATGTTTTAGATGATTTTTGTCAAGTATACTCAATCATATTTGTAGAAAAGATAATCATTAATTGGAATCCTTTATGCAACAATCACTCTGCAGATGTAGAATTTATTATCAATGCAGTCTAATTTTATCATGCAACTATATGCAAACCATTTTCATTTTAACAGGTACTTTGTCCTTGGTATCATGATAGAGCTTTTTAGGATGTTGAAAGTGAGTCCAAGCGTTAATGGTATATATTAGACCAATGACGACCTGAGTACTACTTTCACGATTTTTGATATTGCAAGCGAACACAAGCATCTAGGTATAATTGAACTGATATGACCTGAGCATTCATTGTGTAAATAGGCAGTGATTAATCAGTTCAATGAGTGAATTATGAATGTCATCGGTGATACATTTGCATAGCACATCCCCCGACAATTCACACATTTATATGATTAACGTACAAAAAGCAGACAATAAAAATATCATTCTTCTTCCTTGTTTCTCTAGTTCATTTACATCACTGAGTTACTCCAAAGAAATGATAATATCAATCAAAAATACAATTCATCCTACTTTTACTTAGAGTGTTTCAATCATTATTCAGATTAGATCATCCATCTTGATTTTGTGATGTTTTTGTGATTTTTCAAGATTTTGACCAAAGACATAACTTACTAACCTATCGTAGGGGTCTCGGGGGCTGATCAAAGATTAGCCTTGCCTATGTTACACATGTAGAGACCACGTAGTTCGACTAACACAGACCCACGTTGTTGTTTTTTTTGCCTTTCTAGACTTATTTTTGACCTTTTTTTTGGATTTTCTAATATGATATGGATGTTTGATGCCTTTCCAATGGTGATTGATGCTGCATTTTGATCATTGTTTTTGTGTACTTGTCATATTGTTGTTTTCCCATTTGGTGAAGCTGATGTTTTTGTTGCCCCTAGTGATATCCAGATGTTGCCCCCAAGCTAGAGTAAGACATGACCATGTGAAATGATTTGATAATGGTTCCAAATGATGGCAAGACCAATTATATGATATGAAATGGTAATGACTGCTAGACTAATGATCCTGATATGTATCAAAATAGATGGGAAAGCTAGTTTAGAATCACATACGACACCTATTTCCAGGTTTTCACCATATATTTTGATTACACTCTTTGTTTTGTATATTTTTCTTTTTCTCATATTTTCTTCTTTTTGTATTTTTTTTTTTTTTGTATTTTTTGTTGCCTAGACACTTGTTTGCCAGGTTTTCGTCAAGGAAACCATTTTCCAAAATTTTGACATGTGCACTAGGAAATTCAGGTATAGAAATTTTTGAGATGGATAATGTTGATAGGTTCATCAAACAAATCCCCTTCTGACGTTAATAGTTGATAGGCCCCTGATTTGTACACTGATATGATGACAAAAGGACCTAGCCAGTTAGGCTCAAATTTCCCTTTCTTTTCCCTATCTTGTTGATTTCTATGGTTCCCCTTTAGACCCAAATCGCCAACCTGAAAGACTCTAGGCTTTACCCTATGATTGCAGTTCCTTGATATTCTCTATTGGTAAGCCATGAGATGGTTGACAACTTGTTGACAATGTTCATCCAACAATTCTAGTTCTTGAAGTCTAGATACCCGATAGTCCTCATTTGAAATGATTCCTCTGAGTGATACACATAGTGATGGAATCTCTACTTCAATAGGTAGTATGTCCATATACCGAGGAATATTGTGTAGCTCCTGTTGGTGTTCTGATACTGGTTCTGTAGGCTGACAGTGCAGGATTAAGCTGAACATGCCAATCACGTCCAACATCGTTAACCGTCTTCTTGAGTATTTTTAGATTTTTTTTGTTAGAGGCCTCTGCTTGGCCATTTCCTTAAGGATAGTATGGTTTTGAGAAACGATGTTGGATATGAAACTTCTCGCACAATTCTTGGACATATTGATTCTTGAATGGTCGTCCATTATCAGTGATAATAGATTGAGGGATGCCATACCGAAAGATTATGTAATTCAATATGAATGAGGAGATCTGCTTTCCAGTGATAGTTGTAAGAGGCACTACTTCTATCCATTTTGTAAAATATTCTATAGTTGTTATTATGTACTTGTGTCCATTAGATGAAGAGGTATTTATCTTTCCTACCAGATCTAGTCCCCATTGACAAAAGGGCCATTTTGATGTGAATGGATGTAACTCTTGAGTTGGTGTGTGAATCAGATTACTGTGAATCTGACACTTTTGACATTTCTTTACAAACTAATAAGATTCTTTCTCCATGCATGGCCGATAGTATCCTAAATGAAGGAGTTTCTTCGCTAGGGTTATAACACTCGAATGAGTGCCACAAATACCCTCATGAACCTCATGTAAGGTCATCTCAGATTCGTCTTGTTCTAAACATCGAAATAAGGTACCATCAAGACCTCGATGATAAAGGATGTCAGCGATTAAAATATGTCGGGCGGATTGGCAGATGAAACTGCATTTTTGGTTCCTGGAAAGATCAGGAGGGAGGATATTGTCCTTTAGGTAATCAATGGTTTTCTCATAGATGGAGGTTTCGATGGTATCTAAATGGCATATGGTATTGGATTCTGAACTATTATAAGAAGGACATGATACTTGTTCTACCATAAACTCATAAAAACCCCATTTCTCTGTCAATTGTAAGAGTGAAGCAATTGTTTCCATAGCATCCGCAACTTTATTCTCTGCCCTTGGAATTCGGTCAAATTTGACATTGACAGAAAAGTGTTTTAGATCATCTATTTTTTGTTTATAGGGCATCAAATTTTAATCTTTCGTCTGATACTCATCATTTACTTGATAAATGACTAGTTGAGAGTCCCCATATACTTGTAAGTCTGTGATCTTCCATTCAATTGCTATTTTGACCCCAATGATTAATGCTTCATATTCTACCACATTATTTGTGCATTGAAACATCAATCTATATGATTTCGGGATGGTGTGTCCTTGGGGAGTAATGAACAAAATCCCTGCTCCAGATCCCCGCTGTGTGTATGATCCATCAAAATACAATATCCATTGTTGTGGCATCACTGTCAGAATGTACGCATCTGGAAACTCCATTGTCATTGGTCGATCATCTGGTAAAGGAGCCTCAACCAATTGGTCGATGATTGCTTGACCCTTGATGGCTTTTCTCTCCACATATTGAATATCAAACTCACTTAAGAGCATGACCCACTTGGCCAGTCTACCTGTTAAGGCATCTTCACTGAGTAAATATTTTAAGGGGTCGATCTTCGCTACTAGCCTGATTATATGAGTCAGCATATAATGTCTTAGCTATTGAGTAGAAAACACCACCACCAAGCAAGATTTCTCTATGAAAGTGTAGTTAATTTCATAGCCATTTAATGTTTTGCTGATATAGTAGATGGCGTGTTCCTTTCCTTCATAATCCTCTTGTGCTAATAATGCTCCTAAAGAGATATTTGTTGTTGCAATGTACAGTATTAGAGGTCTTCCTTCCATAGGTGGCATAAGAATAGGCGATGACATTAGATATTGTTTTATTTGATCGAATGTTGTCTCACACCCATTATCCCATTTGAAAACAACATTTTTATGCAACAGATGATTGAATGGATGACTTTTGTCCACCAGCTAGGAGATAAATCTCTTGATTGATTGGAGCCTTCTCTGTAGTGATCTGAGTTGATTGATATTTTTGGGAGGAAACATCTCCATTATTGCCTTGACTCTTTTTGGATCTACTTCAATGCCCTTTTTCGAGACAATGTACCCCAACAATTTTGCTGATGAGACCCCAAAGACACACTTCTTGGGGTTTAGCCTGACATTGAATTTCTCTAGTCGTGTGAAGATTTTGCTTAGAATATGCAGATGTCCTTCCCTAGTACAATATTTTTCTAGGATATCATCCACGTAATCCTCCATGAAGGTGTGCATCATATCATGAAAGATTGTTGTCATTTCTCTTTGATAGGTTGCTCCTGCATTTTTCAGACCAAATGGCATGACATTCCAGCAGAAAGTTCCCCATGGAAATGTAAATGTAGTCTTCTCCTGATCTTCAAGAGCTATTTTAATCTGATTGTATCTAGAAAAACCGTCCATTATTGACAACATGTCATGCCCTACCGTCAAATCCACAATGATGTCTATATTTGGTAATGGGAAATCATCCTTCGAGCATGCTTTATTCAGGTCCCTGAAATCCGTACATATCCTGATGCTATTGTCCGGCTTTGAAATAGGTACAATGTTTGATATCCATTCAACATAGTCAATAGACCTTATGAATCCCCATCTAACAATTTCTTTAACTCAACCTTTACCATTAATGCAATATGAGGATGCATTTTTCTCAACTTTTGCTTCACAGGCTTGATTCCTGTAGGCAAAGACAAATGATGCATGAGCAGATTTGGATCCAAGCCTGGCATATCGAAATATGACCAAGCAAAGTTGATGCTTCTTTCCTTAAAGAATTTGATGAATTCTGGTCTCACTTGATCTGTCATGGATTCTGCTAGATGTAGGATTTTTTCTTTTTCTTCAGTGCCGATGTTTACAAACTATGTTGATTCTACCAGAACTGATGAGTGCTCATGATAATGTTCTAGAAGAGTGTCAAATCTCCCATCTTTCGGTGCCTTAGAGAGGTTTTCACCGTTAGATGCGTTCTTTATTTTTTCTTTTTCAAGATCTAATGCTGCCATAGAATGGTTTTCACCATTAGATCTATTATCCCTGTTTTTACTTTTGCAATTGGAAGATTTGACACCCTCCTGCCGAGTTGTGTTGTTATGAGTATTATGGATAGAACTCGTACCAGGCTCGTCATGACATAGGAAATTTATGATGACATCATCATTTGCAAATATGGGTACATTCATAGGTTCGATAGGTTCCCAGTCAATAAGTTTGGGATGGATTAAAGGCATGAAGTCATCAGATTGACTTAGGTTGATGGGGGTAAGGGTGAAGACAAAAATTTCATCATATTTGTTATTAGTGATATCGAGATTAATGATGGTACCCTCTTCAAGATCGTCTCGTTCACTTGATGTCTGTTCGTCCCCACTTGAGTCATCGATATTTAGTGATTTTGATACGAATGGTCTAGACCCAAAGATTTGTCCCTCCTCATGCGTAGGTGCATATTGTCGTATTACATCAATTTGAATATCGGTGTAACATATATCAGAACACAAATCCCACTCATATTCATTTGAATCCATTTCAGAGCTATCTCTACCCTAAAGGATCCTTTCTACAACCTTCTTTGTCATCTCCTATTTTTGTTCTTCAGAGTATCCCAGTCCCGTCTTCTCTTTTGAATGGAGAGTGAGGGACTGAATAGGTTCAACTATGCCTTCATTCCTTTTTTTGACAGGTCCTTGTCCCTCATAACCAATTTTTTCTAGGATAGCTTTCCCTTTACCATATTTGTCTGTATTGATATTGACATTCTTGATACTAATATTTGATGTCGATGGTTCCTCATCTTTGTATAACCAACCGAGAATTGCTATTTTATTTGATTCGTCCTCTATGGTACCGGATTTTACAAACCTTTCTTCTAGAACTGTGAAAGGTAGTGATGTTTGATGTTTGATCATTGATGGTTGGCCATATGTCTTTGGAGATGGCATTAACTGTGAAAGATTAAGCAATTGCTCCATAGAATATTGCCCCATTCTCTTGTCTCTCAGCTGGAATTGCTCTTGAAATATCTGTGATAAAGAAGTTTGGGGATTTGGATTATTTGATAATTTAGTATCAACATGACTTGTATCTTTTTCTTTATCCTTCCTCTCTACCCATTTGATGGTGATATTTGGACGTTTTCCTCATCTGATGACTTTGAACTAGATGCTTCTCGATTGTGAGGCACAAAGGTATCTTGAGAGATTCTAAGTGTGTCACAATGCTAAGGATGATTATAATTGGTAGATATAGTCACCTCTTATCCATTTACTAGGAACTTTAAGCATTGGTAATATGTGGAAGGTACTGCATGCATTTCGTGGATCCATGGGCGTCCTAAGAGTATGTTGTAAGTTAACTCTTTTTCCAATACTTAGCATGCTATGTGTTTCATCATTGGTCCCACTTGAATGGGTAACACAATCAGTCCCTTTGAAGATCTCTCTTCCTCATCATATTCTTTTATGTTCATTTTCCTTTGGGAATCAATAGCATCATTAGAATACCCTAGTGCACAAATTAACTTTAGAGTGCAAATGTTCAAACCGGCTCCCCCATCTATTAAGACTCTTTTGACACGATGATTGTGGATCAAGAGTTCGATATGGAGTGCAGTGTTATGGGGATGGTTTAGTGAGACATCATCCTGTTTAGAGAATGATAGAAAATGCGGTGTAGTCAGATGCCCTACCATAGCTTGGAATTGGAAAACATCTAGATTTTTTGGTACCGTAGTGGCAACTAGTGCTTGTTCTAGAACCTCCTTATGTGATGGAGATAGTTTGAGGAGTTCTAGTATTGATATCTACGCTAGAATGTTTTGAAGTTGATCGACAATGTTGTAATGAGATGAAGGTGGATATGTATTTTTAGGCCCCACTCCCTTCAAGACTACCTTGGACTGCCCCCTTGTCATTACATTTACTGGTTGATAGTCCTATCATTCTCTAATTTTTAAAACGTTTATTTGATTTTCAAAGACTCGTATGCTTGAGAGAAAATCCAAAGGGGTAGTGTCGTTGGTTTCATGTTCGTTCATGTTATGACTAGCGGTATGATCACTCTCTACTTTGGTAAGACAAAGGATCATTTTATCATAGACATGATTGATATTTTTACCTTTGTTGTTCGTAGAAGATAATGCTCCTTTGTCATAGTTTGGTAAAGGGTCCTTGAAGGCTGAATGATCGTTATTGTTTTGGGGTCCCTCTATATATACCTTGTTAGTGTTGATCAGATCTTGAACTGCGTGTTTTAACTCCATGCAATCATTATTTTTGTGGCCTTTATTGTTGTGGAAGTTGTAGTAATCTACGTCATTCCACCATGGTGGTTTGACCTTTGGATCCCAGAATCTTGCTTCACGCGTGGTGATAAGACCACTGGTGACTAGTTCTTTCATCGCTGATTCCAATGTTTGGCCTGAAGTTGTGAACCTATGCCGGTTTGATGAATTTTGGTATGGTTGCGATTTTGTGATTTCGTTGTTTTGAATGATATTTGACTTGACGATTTGATTATTGTTTTGATTTGTTTTTGAAGTAGATGCTATCAAGTTAAAAACCGGTTTGGAATTTTGTAAATCACTTGTTGTTTCATTTGCAGTCATATTTCTGTTCTTTTTCCAAAATTTTGGTTTATCACTGTTGAGGTATTGATTTGAGGAATTTGTGTTATTTGATTTGTTGTTGAAATGTTTAATAACCCCTCTTTTGACTAGCGCTTCTTCAATCTTAAGGCCATTTTCTATCACCTTTTCAAACATAGGAGGACATTGCAATTCAAGTCTGTAACTCATCTCCTCTGTTAAATTGTCAATGAACAACTCCATTTTCTCTTCCTCAAGAATGGATCGAGGATATCTAGCGAATAGTCATCGCCAGATTTCAAGTTATACATATCCTTTATTGTGACATCATGTTGGATGTTAAAAGAATACTGAGAGATGAACCTATTGATAAGTTCTTCAAAATTCCTTATTCCTGGTTGTAATTTTAAAAAACATTCCATACATGAACCTCCCAAGCTTCTTGGGAACAATCTCATCAAGTAATTTTCCTCTTGAGAAAACTCTAGGCTCATGGTTTTGAATTCGTGGATATGATCGATCAGATTTGTTCTTCCATTGTATTTGTCATACTTGGGGAACTCACAATGTCCGAGAAAAGGTATCATATCGACTATTGAGTCAAAAGGATAAGGACAAATGTCCTGTACTGTATACCTTTTGGTGTTCCCTTTTGTAATGTCTTGTATTTGTTGTTGTAATATTTGCATTTGGGATGTTAAAGCAACAACCAGATCTATACCTTGTGTGGGTTGTGGTATTTGGATTTTGCTTGTTCCATGTGATTCTCTTAGGCAATTTACATCAAAGTCTTTGGGAAGCTTAGCACCTAATTCAACCAACATTAAGAGGTATTTATCCATGTCCTGTTCTAAGATATTTTCCATGAATTTATGGAATTTGGGATCTTGTTGGGCTGTTTGTATGTCCTCTGGAGTTATTTCATTTTTGTCACTTTGATGTAGACTATTCTAGGGATTTTCTTCTGTCATTGTATTTGATGTTTCTAGTTCCTTTTCTAAGAGCCTTTGTTTTTGTAACTTGGTGATGATTGGCATACAAGTTCTTTGTTCTTTCTTCCAAAATTTGATCTTCTATGTTGGAAAATATCAAGTGAATTTCTAACAAAGTCGAATAAGATGATATATCTTATTGATAAGACTAGATTAAAAATTTGATTACTATGCTTTGTTTCGAGATAATAGGATGATAATATCCTAATGATGAAACTTTAGCGTAATAATCAATATTTTGTTTTGATTTGACACTTTATGATTTGCAAAATTTGGATTTCAGTTGAAAAGACTGGAAACTTGTATGAACCTATTTGATTTCAGTTTCTAGACAGTGATTCTGATAAAAAGGTACTTTTGTTTTGATAAAAATCCGTGTGTAAATGACAGACAAACTGACTAATATGATTTGGAACTCTCTGTTTTGAAAGTTGCATATTTTGGAGTTTTAAAGGAAAAGTATAGTTTTATTGTACAATGTGTTTCATAATGAAAAGCATTCAGTTTGTCATTTATTGATTACAACATAAAAGAGATACAAAATATTGCTTTCATTCATCTTGCAATGATTCATATACTTTACAATGTTTTCATTCATTTTGCAAGAGAGCTACATACAAAATTGAACAAGATTGCATAAAATGTTGTTTTTATATTCATTGGATGAAGAAGAGAGAGCACGCGTCCCACACAAGCCATGGGAATAGTTGAACAACACATCATAGGGAATGAACTATACAACTGATGATGAAAAGGGAAAACAAACATATAATGTAAAACATATCCATCATTTCCTGGTTTGGGTCTTCAGTTGGTCTTTGTTGTAGTTGCTCCTACTTGCTCCCGATCTTGAGTGAACATGCATAATGATGAGAAAAGTTGTTAGAGCTCTGGATATGAATTTCACTATGTGCTCTATCAACATAAATATAGTGCATTGCCTATGGTGCATTGAACTAGTTGAATAAACATTAGAAGTACGCAAGAGATTCTGAAAAATAAAATATCTCAGGAGCATTGAGCTTCACTATTTTTATCTAACATGTTTGTTCACTATGCAGGTATAGGAGAAATCATGTTGCTGATCCATTTCTGAAGACATTATAGCATGTGGTGAAAAATGGGCTCCCACAAAAGTTGAGCCCAACATGCTGCCCCTTAACATTTAAGAGGGGTTTGAGATAGAAACATATTCATATAAGCTCAAATGAAACATTCATTGAAGGACTAAATCATAAAGCAACTGCGAGAGTTCTAAGATCATTGACAATTCATAACAGTCAATCCAAAGTGCAATGAATTGAAAATTATAAGTGGACAAGAGCTCATTTGAATGCCCAAATTAAGTACAAAATAGGATAAATGCATCATTTTCATATTGAAAGATCTCTATTCTATCAATTCTGAGTGTTTTTTGCTACCATGTCATGTTTTATTTATGCCAAGTGTGTTATTTGAAGTGTCTCATTGAATAGGGCAGCAGGGAACATGTTGCTTAATTGTAATGTTATTTGTGATGGTGCCAACATGATGAATTTGTCATGAACATGTTCATCAAAGTTATTACAAGTGATACTTGCATATGAAACAACAAGGAGTGCATTTCCATGAAGGTGATCTAGTGAACAAGAATACATAATCAAGCTCACAATGATAGAACAGCAATCAAAGCACTATGAGGATCACTTGCAAGGCATTGAGAACAAAGGTATAAACATAATTTAATATGTTGTTTCTACTCATCATTGCAAGTGGAGGAGTAACAAGGTGCAAGTTGTGCTTATTTTCAAACCAAGTAGTCATGCTAAACATAGTTGTCTAGCCATGCAAGATATCAAGACCAACATATTTAGATCAGTTGTAGTTGCTCTCAATAAGAGATAAAATTGCATGAAGAGTACAAAATACTTTATTCTTTGTCAGGTGTTCAAGTGCAAGTGTATAGCCACAAATGAACTGTTGGAGACAAAACAGTGAAGTAAGCTCTTAATAGAACAAGGTTGCATTTCTGAGTATGAAACATACAAAAAATAAGTGCAAATGTCTTGTGAAGTGGGTTTTTGAAAATGGAAATGTAAAATTCTTGCAAGAAAAGAGAATGGTTTTTACCTATGGAAAATACAAGTGCAATGGTCAAATCATGAATTTTATGTTTGAACAAGAGCTGCATAGAGAATATTGCTTGTATACAAAGGAGAATAATGAAACCCTAAGTTACATCAAGCAAGTGGGAAAACCCATTTTGTGTTGTCATGGTCGCAGCCTGAGAGGAGTATTTTCTTCACAAAGAACATCAAACCCACTTAAGGTTTTGCCTTAAAATCATAAATATAGAAGGAAAAGAGAAGTATTCAAGCCATTTTAAATGAACAAACCCTTAGAATAAAGAGAAAATGCATGAAGGAGTCACGACCTCTATCAAATTACACAAAGATTTTATTTTTTCTTCCATAGAAGGTAGGGATTGTTCATAATTTTGTTCAAATGAGCTTGAATCAAACTTATTTAAGAGGGAAATACAAGAATTCTAAGGTGGAGAAGTTACCCAAGTCGGTGTTCAGAAGATGTGCTCCAAAAACCTGCATGCATATGGCTCCAAAAGACTCATAATCAAGCTCTCCAATGGTGTCCAAAGATAGAGAAAGAGGCTCGACAGAATACAAGCAAAGTAAAACACATCAGAAAATGGTGAATGCCACGGCCAAGAGGCCAGAAAATTTCTTCGAAATAAAAGTCGACACCCAGATTGGAGTCAAAAATAACTTACCCTCTGCAATTTCCATCAAGATCTTCAGGAAATTCCTCCAAACAGTAAGAATCGAGATCACAAATTCAAAACCCTAGTCTCCATTGTGGCTCAAGCAGAGCTCTTTCTTTCTAAAAGTTGGTCAATGAAAATGATGAGAAGAATTAGGGATTCGACTTAGTTTTGTTTTAGGATTTTATCCCTAATTCAAACTTAGGGCCTTTTATCACATTTTATTTTAAAATCAAAGTGCCCCATTAATACCTCTATGATATTTTATTTTACCTTTGCATATGATTGCCTTCATGCCTAGGTTATACCTTAACACATTTTTATGATTTTGAGAAATCACATTGGCTTTATGCCTTAGATTATTTTTCACAACATTTGGAGGGGAAAATAAAATATTTAATGTGCCTTAGGATCCTTTTAATTTTTAGTAGAAAATCAAATGTCAAGGCCTTGGGAGATATTTTATTTTTTGCAAAAATAAATCAGATAAACTTCATGCCTTAGTTTCCGTATGATTTTAGAGAAAATCAAATGCCTAGATGGATAAACATTGTACTTGGAAAAATAAAAGAATAAATCATATATTTTGCCTTGATTTTGTGAAAAATCAAATCAGAATCAAATTGAGCTCTTTTTTGTAAAAATTAAAGTTGTAAAATATTGTAAAACACTATTAAGATAATATTTCTATAAATGATCTTAATATTTGTTTTTGAAAAGTTAAGCAGCATTTACAGGGCGTCGTACCCTTCATAATGAGCCACTAGGGCCAAAAAGGAACAAGACTAAACAACAAACATAAAGGAAATAAAAAGCAGAAACAACCCATAGGCCGCACAAAAACCGCAGAGAAACAACTGACGGACAAGCACAAGGAGCAGCTAACTAGCGTTATCCCAGTTTTTAATCAGGAAGTCCACCGCCTCATCACCCACCCACTCTTTGTTCTCCTGGTTGTTATTTCCCTCTAGCTCCTCTTTTATAGCATTAGACAGAGTGCTCGTGATGAAGTGGCCCAACTTCATGGTGAAGCGGGTTAACCCCCGAAACCTTTTGTCAAGTGTGTCCATTCTCTTCACCACATTGCAAGACTCCATCCCAATGTCCATAGTCCCCTGAACCTCTCCAAGCTCTTCAACCAAGGGATGCAGAGAGTGAGAGGCGGATCCATCAATAGGAATCTTGCTGTCCTTCAGAGTAAACTGGGGCCCCTCCACATTTTCTTCCTCGTCTTCAAATTCTTCTTCCTTGTACCCTTTGCTGTCAGACTGCTCCTCCTCAGAGTCTTCAATAATCAACCTTTTTTGTTGTTCTTAGCTAGCCTCCTGAATCTCCTCCTAGAATTTTCCCCACCAATCATCTCAGTGATCCCCACAACCGTATCACCTCTGGAGTCTTTCCTTATAGCATTCTTTCCCTTTCCATCCTTAGCCGTCGGGGCCAACATGCCTTTCTCCTTTCCTTTTTTAGCAAAGGAGGCCTTGTAGGCCGAGTCTGCTTGAGTGGATTTTAATTCATAGAGACCTTTCACCACGCTGGCATGGGCCTTATCTTGACCACCCTTAAGTTTCTTGGTGGTTATCTTAGCTTTAGGATTCCCCACAATGCCCGAATTGGATTTCCAAGGAGGGATTTTAGACTCAGTCGAGGAAATATTCACAATTGACAAGGGTTCAATGTTCTCAATACAAACAGTCGTGATAGCTTTAGGAGGATAGAGAGCCAAATGAAAGTGATATAGTCTCAGAATAAGCCCCTGATGGAAGTAGTGTAGATAGAGCTTTCTATTCTTAGTTTGAGTTTTGAGAAAATTGGAAAAAGAAGCAGTCAAACTGAGATTTATTTTTCAGTTTCCAGCCAGTTGGGCATGATTTTTTTGGTCTTTTTGGGTCAACATGCTTTGGAGGGAATCTTGCCAACTTTTTTAGTCAGTTTGGATCAGTTTTGGGCCCCATTTTTTAGGCTTTTCATGTGAGCTCGAAAATGAGTTGAGGTTGCTATTTTGGAGAGATTTTGACTCAGATTTTTCTATTCTCATTCTTGGAGACAGTTTGGAAGTATAAGTTGGAGAAAATTTTATTTTTTCTTAGTTCAGATTGTCATTTCTTGCTCTCCTACTCAATTTAGAGAGTCTTGTACTCAAATTTTGGGCTTGATACTCCTTCATTTTTAATAAAACAGTAGAGCTTTCCTTCTCATTTTTCTTGTCTCAGATTTACAGTATCAATTTGATGTTAATTGTGATTCAAGATACAAAATCCTTTTCATGTCTTGTTATTGTAAACTTGTGTGCAAGAGTCTCATATAATTCAGGTTGTATTTTGTGTTCATTTTTTTGAGCCTTCATATGAATCACTATTGGATTATATGTTTTATGGTGAAATTGTGAGAGTTGAAGTTTTTAGAGAGATTATTGAGAGTGAAATTTATCAAAATATTTTGAAATTTCTAATGAATCATCTTTAGGTTTTAGGATTTCTTTTCAGTTTTCCTCTTAACCCTTTCTCTCAAAAAGTATTTAGATTAGGTGATTTGCTAGGGGAACCAGCCCATTCTAGAGATTCACTCTCACTATAGATTACCCACAATCTGAGAGTGTTTCCATGTTGCAACAAGATAGGTAAGGTTTATTTTGGCTAAGGGTGCAATCTTGATTGCTAACAATTATATACAATAATAAGTATCATTATATTATGTATATTTTAAGTAGTAAATGATCCCTTTGTTCTGCCTGCCTCCACGTCATCGCTGACGTAAGGGATAAACAAGGATTTTTTGGTGGGATTGTTCCAAGGGCCCCACCTATCTCCCACTGGTACCTTTCTAGATGTTCGGTGTCATTGGTTGTCCCCTAAATCCCTATGCTAAAGCTATGAGATAAGATTCCAGACCTTGGTGAATTTTTTGAACTTTTATGATTATTGATTATAACTAAACTTGTACAAGATAGGTAAAACTAAGAATTTAAATTATAGATATCATTTTGTAGGTTGTGGATGTTGTTTTAACAATTTTTCTTGATTTATTTTCTTCATCGTGTGCAACAAGTTAAACCTGCTATAACATCTACGCTTTATATCCTTTTCTCCAGTCAAAATATAATTCAAATTATCATAAATCATTTATTAGCAGACTACAGTGCCATCTATTAATGGCAGACTAAATTAGACCTTGCAACCGACAGTCTTATTTTTTAAGGTTATATTATGTATAATTTAATTTATATTATATAAATTATATATTAAATATTAATCATATATTATATTATATTTGTGTTTAATATTTTTATTATATATTATATTATATTATATTTGCATTTAATAATTTTTGATATAAAATATAATATGTAATAAAAAAATAAATTAAAAAGGGGTAAAAACTTTATTGAAAGTCAGAAAAGAGCATTACAAAAAGATAGAGGACTAAAGCCCAAGGAAACCCAAGAGAACTAGCCAATATAAGAAAGAGACAAAATCAATCGAAACCATCACCAATCCCATCCTCAACAAGAACCTTCTCCAAATCCCGACAGAGCTCATGGGGAACCTGCTCCCACTCATCAATCCACCAGCCATCCAAATGCTCAAAAGTCCATTTGGCCAGACAATCAGCCACCCTATTCCAATCTCTTGGAATATGGAAAAAGGACACCATCTCCATTAAAGAACTAATCTACAGAATATGTTGCACCATCACAGCCAACTGCCAGCTAACATCAGAAACATTATGTTCATCAAGCAAATTAATCAAAACTTGAGAATCTGACTCATAAATAACATTACACCATCCCAGAGCATAAGCACACTCAAAATCATAGAGAATCACCAAACCTTCCATAAGGTTGATAGTTTGCAGACCTTAATGGACAAAAAAGAGGAAAATCATCGACCCATAAGAGTCCCTGTTGACCCCACCAATTCTAGCAGGCCCAAGATTGCCTCTGGAAGAACCACCAGTATTAAGCTTCAAAGTGCCAACTAGAGGAGGTAGTCATCTCCCCATCCTTTGAAATTTTTGCCTCATGTGCCTTCCTCTCCTGCAACAAGCAGAAGCCGAAGATAATCCCTGAATACCTAGCCTACCCACCATCTCTGCATCCCCTTTCTCCAACAACAATACCACCTCACCCTTAGTTTCAATCGTCTCATGAATCATACCCATAATTTTGTGCCACAACTTTTGGACCTGCATGTTTTCACCTCTAAAAATATTCATGTTCCTTTCTAGCCAAACTTGCCACAGTAATAAAGTAGGCCCAACATACCAAACATCCTACAAAAAGGAAGCCATCAAAAGGGGTCTTCCCAAGCTATTCCAAAATTCCACTAGGGAGGAAGCATGAACACAGGGGTTGTTCCAAACTCCCCACCAAAAATTTCAATGCTGCAAAGTAAAGGGACATCGAAAAAACAAGTGAGAGGAGTCTTCCTCACCACACCCACAGAGAACACACCTGGAGGGGCCCTGGAAACCTCACTTCCAAATATTATCCCATGTCAAGCACCTATTCCAAGCCAAATTTTAGATAATGCAGTTACACTTCGGCCAAGAGAACTTATTCCATACCTTCTTCCACCAAAGAACCTCCACCCCCTCGAGCCTCTAAGAAAGGAGCATCTGATATCTAGAAGCAGCAATATAAAAACCCTTCGGGTTAGGAGACTAAGAAATAAAATCCTCATCCATGAGGGAACTACATCGTCTACTAGAAAGAATATTATGAAGCTCTACACACTCCTCCTCCATACCCACCACAGGCCATTCATTAGGATTCTTCCACTTCATTGTCACTAGCTGCCTTTGAAAAGAAAGTGACTTAAAGTCACTCACCCGCGACCAACCAACATCACTGAACCTCTCGCACAAGTCCAACAAATTAGGAAACTGATAGACTATGGGGGGATAGCCATCCCAAGAATCATACCAAAATTGGGCCTCCATACCTTTTTTACATATCCAAAATAAGTTATCCTTGACAAGCGCAACCCTTTTCTTGAGTGTATTCCAAATTGTCGATCCCATCCCTATCAGGGAATAGCGAGGGATATCTTTATGAGGGATTCCCTGGAAGTACTTATGAGACAGAATCCGGGCCTAGATCCGATCCTGCTCTACATACCACCGCCAATATAATTTGGCTACCATAATATGTAATATATAATCATAATAACATTTTAAATATAAATTTATATTATATAAAATATAGCATATAATAAATTTTTTTAAAAAAATTGTACCAAGTAAAAGTTATATTTAAAAAAAAAAATCATGTAAAATAGTAAAAAGGGGGGAAAAAAAGCAAGTAATATGCAAAATAGTAAATGAATGGCAAGAATGAATCTAATCATCTAGAAACTTTTATCCTTAATTTTAGTATTTTATATTTATAATATTAATTATAATTATAATCATATTACAAATAAATACTATTATATACAATATATATATAAGATATTATATACAATAATAAGTATCATTATATTATATTATATAAATTATATATTATATTATATTTGTATTTAATATATTTTATTATACATTATATGATATTTGTATTTAATAATTCTTAATATAAAATATAATTTCTAACAAGTATAATCATAATAACATTTTAAACATAAATTTATATTATATTAAATATAGCATATAATAAATTTTAAAAAATAAAGTTGTACCAAGTAAAAGTAAATTTTTTTAAAAAATGCAAAATAGTAAATAGGAATAATAATAAAATAATTTGTATATATATAAAATATTATATACAAATAATAAGTATCATTATATTATGTATAATTTTTTTATTTAATTTTAAGTAGTAAAAGATCCCTTGTTTTTGTCTCCTCCACGTCATTGCTGATGTAAGGGATAAACAAGAAGTTTTAAGTGGGACAGTGCCAACGGCCCTGCCTATCTCCCACCGGTACCAAGGGCGAATAAATTTTTTGATCAATTCATTGAACCTTCCTCCCAGATTCTGATTTCCAGTGGGACGGTGCCAAGGGCCCCACCTATCTCCCACTGGTACCTTTCTAGATGTTCGATAGAGTGAGTTGTCCCCTAAATCCCTACGCTAAACCTACGAGATAAGATTACAAACCTTGATGAAATTTTTTGAACTTTCATGATTATTAATCATAACCGATCTTGTACAAGGTAGGTAAAATCAAGAATTTAAATTATAGACGTCATTTTGTAGGGTGTGGGTGCTTCTTTAACATTTTTTCTTGATTTTTTTTCTTTGTCGTTTGCGACAAGTTAAACCTGTTGTAACATCTACGCTTTATTTCCTTTTCTCTAGTCAAAATACAATTTACATTGCCATAAATCATCTATTAGAGGACTATAGTGCCATCTATTAGTGGAAAACTGAGTCAGACCTCATAATCGATAGTCTTATCTTTTAGGGTCATATTATGTATAGTTTAATTTCTATTATATAATTTATATATTAAATATTAATTATATATTATATTATATTTATACTTAATATTTTTTATTATATATTATATTATATTTGCATTTAATAATTTTTAATATAAAATATAATATGTAATAAGTATAATCATAATAACATTTTAAATATAAATTTTAAAAAACAAAGTTGTACCAAATAAAAGTAATTTTTTTTTTTAAATATGTAAAATAGTAAAAAAAGAATAATAATAATAATGTAATTTGTATATATAAAATATTATATACAATAATAAGTATCATTATATTATGTATAATTTTTTTTATTTAATTTTAAGTAGTAAATGATCCCTTCATTCTATCTCTCTCCACGTCATCGCTAATGTAAGGGATAAACAAGAAGTTTTCAGTGGGACGGTGCCAAGGGCCCCGCCTATCTCCCACTAGTACCAAGGGTGAATGGAACTTTTGATCAATTCATTGAACCTTCCTCCCAAATTCCATTTTTTAGTGGGATGATGCCAAGGGCCCCACCTATCTACCATCACACATTCCCAGATGTTCGACGTCGTTGGCTATCCCTTAAATCCCTATGCTAAAGCTACGAGATAAGATTCCAAACCTTGGTGAAATTTTTTGAACTTTCGTGATTATTGATCATAACCGATATTGTACAAGATAGGTAAAATTAAGAATTTAAATTATAGACGTCATTTCGTAGGGTGTGGGTGATGCTTTAACAATTTTTCTTGATTTATTTTCTTGGTCATCTGCGACAAGGTAAACCTGTTGTAACATCTACGTTTTATTTATTTTTCTCCAATCAAAATACAATTCACAAATCATTTATTAGCAGAATATAGTGCCATCTATTAGTGGCAGACGGAGTCAAACCTCGCAACCAATAGTCTTATGTTTTAGGGTCATAGTATGTATAATTTAATTTATATTATATAATACAAATATAATATTATATATATAATATTATATTTGTATTTAATAATTTTTATTATATATTATATTATATTTGCATTTAATAATTTTTAATATAAAATATAATATGTAATAAGTATAATCATAAGAACATTTTAAATATAAATTTACATTATGGGTAAGTGCACCAAGATGGTTCCCAAAAAGGGGACTTAAGTGGACAGCTTTTTTCTGAAATCAGGAAATACTTACCTTGGATGTGAAATTAAGGATACTTAGACTCAAAATTTTGAGATGGAACAAAAGAAGGATTCAAGTGCTCTGAGTCTACTTTCTAAACTACTAATTTATTTTGAAAATGATTGAGATTAAGGGGTTCAAACGAGGGACGTACACAAATTGGTGTTGTTTTTGTCAAAAAAACATAACATAGCAACTCTTGTACGACCCTCGTATGGTGAACTTTTTTTTAGTATTTTTAAAATCGCAATGGTCAGAAGTTAGCTAATAGCATGTAGTTGATGCACGATTTTTCTGATAATTTTTTAATGAATATTTGATTTTTTACTAATTTGCAAAGTGGACATATCCTGAAAATAGAATTTTGGCCGTGCTACCCCTACAAATTTTGGAAACTAATTGATTTATTATTTTTTTTAATTTTTTAATTTTGTAGAATGGAGTCTAGTTTCTAAAAATGTAATTTATTTGAAAAATTGATGAATGGTTAATTTATAACGAAAAAAATACCAATTACTACTTTTTGGCAAAAAAAAGACATAGAGATAAAATAAATTATGGATGAAAGACTTAAAATTTTCAGAAAGTGAAAAAAATTACATCGTTGGATAGCTAAGAGATAACCCAACATTACCCATGTGCTCGATTTTTTCGATATTGAACCACTTGCAATCCTGACGGTGAGCACGAACTCGATTATTAGAAATATGGTGGATTTTTTAAAAACACGTCTTTGGTCATTGGGAATGCCCTCCAAGCCTTTGGGTTGGAATTCCAAGGCAATACCAAGCTTAAAGTTTGGTAATTCCCAAAGCAAGATATAACGCGAGCGCATTATAACGAGAGCGCGTTATAACGCACTCGAGTTATATCTCACTTTTGACATGATTTTTGCTTCTGTGGGGAACATGTCTACTAGCACATAACGCGAGCGCATTATAATGCACTTGCGTTATGTCTTACTTTATGTTAAATGCTAATATATTAATGTATGCTGATATATTTTTATGTACATGTATGTATGTATGCTTGTATGGATGTAAGATTATATGTAAAAATGTATTATGTTTGTATGTATGCATTTATGTATGTCTTTAGACGAAGGGAGAATTTAGAGAGAGTCTAGAGAGATGGAGAGGGGGTCGAAGTGAGATTTTAAGAGAGAGGGAGTGGGAGAGAAGGGGTTGGATTGAGGGGGACTTAGCTAGGTAGGGTGGGAGGGATAGAGGGAGGGAGAGAGAGAGAGAGAATTGATGGAGAGGGAGAGAGAGGGGGTGGGAGAGAGAGAATTGAGGGAGAGAGAGAGAGAGAGAGACAAAGAGAAAGAGAGGGTTATGTAGGTAGGGTACGAAAGGGAGAGACTTGAGAGTGTGAGGGGGGTGAGAGGGAGAGACTTGAGAGATAGGTAGTGAGAGGGAGTGTGAGAGAGAGGGAGTGAGAGAGGGTGGTAGGGATTGATTGAACGAGAGGTACGCAGAAAGAGGGAGACGGTAGATAGAGACAATTAGAGAGGGTGGGAGGGAGGGAAGGAGGGAGAGGTGAGATGTATAGATAGAGAGAAAGTGATAGGGGTTGAGGGTATAGGGTTGAGGGATTAGGATGGAGGACCTATAGGGTTGATGGTTTCTAGGGTATTAGGGTTTAAGGTTTGAGGGTTGATGGAATAGGTTTGATGGTAGAGGGTATTTGGTTGAGGGTATAGGGTAGAAGGTTTAAGGTTTAAGCGTTTAGGGTTTGAAGGGTTTGGGGTTAAGGGTTTAGGGTTAAGGGTTTACTTGGTTGAGGGTAGAGGGTTTAGGGTATAGTTTTGAGGGTATATGGTTGAAGAATTAGGTTCAGGGTCCAATGTAAGGGGTAGAGGGTTTAGGGTTTAAGGATTGAGGGTTGAGGGATTAAGGGTTGAGGGTTGAGAATTGAGGGTTGAGTGTTTAATGTATAGGGTAAAGGGTAGAGGGTTTAAGGGTTGAGGGTTGAAGATTGAGGGTTTAAGGTATAGGGTCGAGGGATTAGGGTTGAGGGTCCAATATATAGGGTAGAGGTTATAGGGTTTGAGAGATTAAGGGTTGAGGGATTAGGGTTTAGGGTAGAGAGTATTGGGTTGATGGTAGAGGTTAGAGGGTAGAGGGTAAAGGGTTTAACAGTTTAGGGTTTAAGGGGTTAGGGTTGAGGGTCGAGGGTTTAGGGTTAAGTGTTTAAGGGTTTAAGAATTGAGGGTTTTAGGGTCAAGATGGTTGAGGGATTCGGGTAGAGAGTTTAGTAAGTGGGTTTAAGGGTTGGGGGATTAGGGTTGAGGGTAGAGGGTATAGGATTGGCGATAGAGGGTAGAGGGTTTATGGGTTAGGGTTTAAGGGATTAGGGTTTAGGGATGAGGGATTAATAGGTTATAGAGTAGAGGTTATAGGAGTTGAGGGATTCAGAGGGTATAGAGGTTGAGGGATTCAAGTTTAAGGGTTGAGGGTTGAGGGTTGAGGGATTAATAGGGTATAGGGGTTGAGGGATTAGGCTTTAATGGCAGAGGGTTGAGGGTTCAAGGATTAAGAGGGTATAGGGGTTGAGGGATTAAGAAGGTATAGGAATTGAGGGTTGAGAGTTGAGGGATTAAGAGGGTATAGGGGTTGAGGGATTAGGGTTTAGGGATTGAGGGTTGAGGGATTAAGAGGGTATAGTGGTTGAGGGATTAGGGTTTAAGGGTTGAGAGTTGAGGGTTCAAGGATTAAGAGGGTATAGGGATTGAGGGATTAGGGTTTAAGGGTTGAGGGTTGAGGGATTAGGGTTT